>JAWWES010000001.1:95296178-95326944 GCA_035583135.1 Lophotriccus pileatus
TGTCTCATGTCTATTGCCAAATGTATTAGTAATAATAGTTAGCCAATTAAAACACTGTTGCTTGCTACTTGTTACTTACTTGCTGCTTGCTTACTTGCTGCTTGCTTGCTTGCTTGCTACTGCTTCGCTGCTTGCTTAGAAAGGATATAAGAACGAACTGAGTACAACAATAAAGATGAAGATGTTACGTTACCCTAAATGAAGCCTTCTGATCTTTCTTGACCGTCACGACAACATAACGGTAACAATTAACCATAGCAGACTGTCAGTGTCTCTGTTGGTTTCTCAGCTATGCCTGAGAAAGGACAACAGGAAAGAAGGGCATATATTTGGCAGTGTTTGTTATCTATGGGAGTTGCAGTGACAAATATAAGGAACTGAGAAAGTAAGACAGAAGACTGGTGAAAAATAAATTATAAATAAGCTGCTACTAGAACTTTTGGGGTAAAAAACAACCTTCATTTCTTCAGGAGGAAAGGAAAATTATAGATTTAGACAACCTTATTTTTATATGCTTCCTATAAACCATTCCCAGTCACAGCTGGGAAACATCCTACCCATACCAAACTGTGGTTCTGGTAGGGAGGTGACTGTTAAAGACCAAGAAGGCAGGAAAAAGGGAATACTCAGCAAGGTCACCATTAGCATAAAAACCTTTGTGTTTGGGTTTCAGCTGTGGAGACTCATGAAGCATGAAATCAACTTTTCAGGAAAAAACTCTTCCAAAGCCCTAGAAGAGTTTGGGAAGCTCCTTATCCAACACGTGAACAGAGTTGCTGTGCAATACTTGTGAGGAGTAGCAGTCCCTCCTGCTGAAATGGGATCAATATGCAGTGACTTCTAAATACCTGGAATACTAATGTGGTAATTACTATTAATGCTAATATTGTAATTTGTAAGTGAAATATGAGGTACCTGGAGCAGTCTGTGGTTGCAGAAGGTTTGTTCACTGGGTTTCTCCCAAGTTAGATGTATACATGTGTGACGGATCAATCAATTCAACCAACTTAATTATTTATATCCCTACAAAAGATAAACAGACAGATACTTTCCCTCCAACTTGAATGAAAGACGACAGGGGAGCCAAAAATTTTTTGGTCTTTCCATAAGCATTAAATTATCACTGGTGTTTCTCAAATTCCAAGGCCCTGTTTGCCCTCACTACAGATTGCTCTATTTCACACATGCAAGAATTCTCCAAGGATGAAAGCTCTGTCTGTGCTCGGGGCAAAAAGGAAAAGCTTGTACATTTGTGGTGATATAAAAGCTTAGGCCAGAATTTTTGAGCACACAGGACCAAGCTCTCAGTAATACTGTTAACCACAGAAAGTTACAAAAGGAAAGAAGAAGCAACTCAGTGGGATAATGTAAACACACTCTGGGGAAGTCAGGGCTGCTCTTAAGAAATGAAGGAAGTTAATGTTTTGGGTTAATGATAATTTTCTGAAAATTCTTGGGAGGTCTAGCTGTATTCTGAGAGATCTTCAGTTTCTTAAGAATTCTGAATTCTCCCTTTCTCACACACACACATACAAAAAGCCAGTGCTATGCACCGTATAGCCATGCAAAGAAGTAAAGCTCTCAGTAGGAATGGCTCACCATTTTTATTGCATTCCAATGAAGCCAGTGTTGGAACACCACTGAGGTCCCGTCATCTGTGTTTTCAGTAGGTGGTTGGATGGAAAAAAAAGGCTTTGGGGAGGTTCTACCCAAAGACAGCTGTAGCAACACTGGAATTATCACTGTCAGAGTTGGGTATTTGCCTCACACACCCATGCATGTGTGCTTACTAATGGAGCAATTTGATTACTTTTTAAAAGGTGTACTCGTTGCATGGCTGGTTTAATAAAGAATTTGAAAAGCAGAGGTTTTATACAGTAGGGTTTAGATTATCTGCCTTTATGGTTTATGTTTCTTTTTGTGCCCTCCCTTCACAATATCATATTAGCCCACTGCTGTTTGAATCCCTCACATCCTCTGCCCTGCTTTTGGTGCTGTTCTGCTCCCATCTTTCACCACCCTTTGCTTGTTACAAATAAGATGCGATCGTAGTTACACACCTGCTCTTCTCTTTTCATGATAACATCAGAATACTATTTTCCCAGCAATGTGAAACCAACAGCAGGCAGAGCTTTTTGTTGGATTTTTCTCCTTTTTTTTTTTTTTTTGCATGTATTTTTGAATATTTGACATCAAGTGAAAAGTAGTCAAAGCACATTACTGTTGCTTTGAACAAGCAAGGTTTCCATTTCTTTGAAAATGAGAGAATAAAAAAATCTATTCTTTGGGCACATCTTTGCTGTTTTTCTGTATAGTGACAATACTGACTCTTTTCTTCATGCCATTAGATCACCTACCTTAAGGCCAGGTAATCAAGATGCTTAATTTGTCTCTCACCTAACCTTGACATTTATTTTAAAATATGTCATGTGTTATGGGAGAAGACTCTTTCACAGATAAAGCACATAGGTCATAATCACCTCCCTTCATTTCAAATTATCTAAAATGCATATCCCTGCTCATGCTACCTTTACCTCTCTTTTCAGTAAGTTATTTCAGAGTTGCCTCTATTTAGCTCCTAACTATCGGAAGTTGATACTTTTTTGCTTTTGATTTTGTTTGCTCAGCTCTACCCTAACTTGTTCCTTGAACATACCCCATCACCATCCCCTTCACACTGTTTGCACTGTTAACAGTGCCAACTCTCTATTTATTGCCTTTTTTCAGCACATTTTTTGAACTGTTTCCATGTGTTTGCTGTTGCCATCTGCTTGCTGCACTTAAAAACCTGTCTGTGTTCACATGAGTTGTAGATGGAGGGTTCTTTTTCTCAGTTTGTTCATAAGTTAATTTACTGTCAAAGAAAAAAGGAAAAATTGCCTGAAGTGATTACTTCCTCCTAGTCTCCATTTTGCAAGGTGGGAAATGTAAATTAGTCTTGTATAGAAATAGAGAATCAAGTATGTTGTTGGAGTTAAATATTTAGATGTAACAACTATAAAAGATTTTCACAGTTCCTTACTTTGCTTTGAATTAGGCTTTCACATTATCAGCTGCAGTATCTGAGCTAGAAGTTAATCTGTTACAGCTTTGGGATAACTGTATAATGCTAAAATTACATGGAATGCTATTACTATTTCTATGGCTTTCAAATCAATTAAATAAATAAAGCCAATGAAACTATAAAACAAGCAAAACATTATAATCAAAGCATATTTTAGTCATGATTATGTACCTAGAAATCTGAAATACCACTGCTTAGACCCTCTGATTTCATCTAATTGCCTTCGAATTTACCAAAAAAAAATTAAAACTCAAACTAGAAATTAATTAATTCTCCTTGCAACGAGAATTCCATTAATATCTTGGCAAACATTAGTGTTGTTTATAATAATTTTATCAATGGAAATTCATTCTACTATGCATTTGGTAAATGTGATAACTTCAATATCACATATTAAAATTATTAGTTTATAAAAGGTCTTATAATATGGAGAGTCTTTAATATCAGGAGTATTTTCTATTATTATTGACATCTTATATTGCTGCATGTGTACAACTTCTGTGTGACAAATTCAAACTCTATATGATCACACTTTCATAATATGAATATTATAAATGAATAGACATCTTCAAGTGCAATATTATAAGTTTTTCCATAATTTTCTGAAAAAATTAACTTTTTTTTTTTTTAAGATGAAAATTCTGGTGTTACCTAGTTGGATCCTACCTGGGGAACAGTCAGTTTATGACAAGAATCTGTAATGTAGAATTAATTCAGATATGCAAAAAAATAGACAAGAAGTTAATTCTTTTGCACCGTGTGTACATTGACTATGAAGACAAATTGGGAAACTGATTTATTACTTTTGTTCTAACCATCTGTCAGCAACTTTGCTCATTTTTTTTTCCTGTGACCTAAGTTGCCTATTTGCTCTAATGAAACTGAGCTACCCTGGGACACTGAGAGAACTGAAATGGAAGAAGAACATGGGGTAGTCAAAGTTTCTTGTTTAATGAACCTTTATTAACCTCCTTCACATTCCTTCTCATTATGTTGATTTCAGTCTTAGAAAAGATTTCAAAAATATATTCAGAGAAACTGCCTGCTGTGGAAATGTTTGGTTTGTGAGGAATGTGGTGGTATGCCAACTCCTTCAGCATGGAAAGAGAAAAACTAAGAATACTTACCAATTAAGGTAATGTAATTCAGCAAGCCTGAGCCAACTGCAAAATAGCACTGCTAAGACTGAGATGATATAACTGCAGCATAGCAGTGCAATCCTAGCAAGGATTTGTGAAAATCAATTCCTATAAAACAACTTTACAATAAAATTATTTTGTGGCTGAAGACCTTCACCAAGGAAAGTAATACCTGGAAGGAAAAGAAATTACTCACTGTTTATGGTGTGACTAAATAGCACAAACCAGTAGAAACTAAATAAGCCATTATTAAAGTCAGTATTGAGCAAGAAAATAAATGGAGCCTTGCAAAAATACGTTTTAATTGGTAGCATCTTAAAGTCAAAATAGCCATGCTATTCAAAGAACTCCAGGAAGCTTTGAATTGTATAGGACTGAAGTAATACTATTTCCCTCAAGACAGTTTCTCAGTAAAGGGACGCTGCTACAGGGTGAATTTATTGATTGCATCTTTGATGCTACCGATCAAACAAAAATGGCACTGTATTTTCTCAGATTGCAAGCTCGACTTCAAAGATTTTAACTTCAGTGCTCCTGTCTTGTGGAATGAAAGAGAAACTTGTTAATTTACTCTTGACCTTGAGTGATAACTGTCATAAATGATATTGCCCTCCTTATGTAGATTAATATTTCTCTTGCCTTTCCAATTTCTAACAAGAATACAAACTGACCTGGTCAGGAAGGACGTATCCTTTTTTACCTTTAACAGTTAGTCTAGCTGTAGTTTAAATGTTTAGCCCAGGTATGCTTGCATTCCTCTTTGGCTGGACACAAACAAGCCAGCCTGTGCAAAACTCTGGTATAAAATACAATTCTATCTTAATAACATTACTGGAAGTGAAAGTGAGTGCTGAGCATTATTAAAGGAAGGACTTAGATTAAACAGATTCTTAGATGCTGTAGTAGTTGTGAGGAGATTAATAAAACCCTTGCCATCCCAAACATTGGACTTTCACTTCCACGGGAAGCAGCAGAACTGAAAGGTTTGCAAATATCTGTGACATTATGCAAAAGTTAAATCAGGACTCAGAGCAAAATTTTGCAGATTAGCCAGGTCTATTACATTTCTGAATAGACAATGCTGCCCTTGTTTTTACTTTTTTGTTTCAAACACAACTATGCCTCATAAAAAAGGAGTCAATTCAACATCTTCAAACATGTTGCTCTTTGTATTGCTTTACTAGCTGTTGCCTGTTTAAAGTAAGCAGCTTAGGATTGTACAAATTCTTCATAGTCTTATAATTTTGTGAGAACATTACTTTTTCTCCTCCTGAAGGTATGCATTTGAGGGAGGACACCAGCTGTACTGTATCCAGGAAGGGAAGTTGGAAGGGGGGTTGGCAAGAAGAGAGAGAAAAGACAACCAGGAGGGAACCATTTCTCTTGCAATATAGATAGCTCTCCTAGCAGCAGGATTTAATTACCTTTTTAAACTTAGTACATGTGGGTGTTTCGTTGTTTTTTTTTTTTTAATATCCAATAAACTAAAAAATTGTAGAGTACAGAGTATTTTTCTTTTGAAATTCCTTATCTTTACTTATTTTCTACCGAAGAAACACCTAGAGGCTGGAGAATGTATTTATGGATGCATTATAGGATGCTAGGTAGAAAATAAATCTCTAGTCAGACAAATTTATTACCCAAATAGATAACCAAGAAATTACTGTTGTTTGTAGGAGAAAAACCAGCAGAATTCTAGTGATTTTCCAAAGGTTATACAGCAAATAGACATTCTTTGAATGCAGCCCAAATTCCTTTGTCTTCCAATCCTCAGAAAGAGTTTAGCCTTGCCTGCTGACAGGGCAGGTTTCTAGCATCATTTGTTTAGTTCTCTGCAGTAAGTATGTCAGGGCTCAAGCTCCTTTGACTACATGCATTTCTGCCACTGTACCCCAAAAGACAAGGCAATGCACAGCCAGCTGTGCATTTCTTTTTCCATACACTAAGCAGCATTCAGGCAAACGTGATATGCAGAGCTGACACAAATAAATTGCACAAAAGCGATGAAGCATGGAGGATTATTTAGTAACAGTGGAAACTTCTAGTCAATACTGACCTTTACTCCAGTAGCAATATTTCTAGGTGATGAATAATTGCAGACATAGGCACAGTGTATATACACCTTTGTGAATCTTTGACTTTCAACACGGTGTTTGTCTATTTAGCCAATACTTACTCTTCTTCTACTGTATTTGTCTATTAAAAAATACCAAAAGGAAATCTTTTTTTTTTCCCCAAATTTTAAGACTTTTTTTATCTAAAGCAAATATCAATGTATGACCTTCTGCAACATTAGTTTTACATCCTGAGGTGATGAACAGTTTTTAAAATACATCTAGTACCTTTTATCTCTAAGTCATAACTGTGCTTCAAAAACAATGAGAATGTACTATGATTATCTTTGATAACATTCCTGGAAGAGTATGTGTAACTTTGAGTTGACTAAGGCTAGGATTTATTAATTTTGTAATAGGATTACTCATGAACATAATCAAGAAACTCTAGACATTTACATATGTACAAATCATCTTTGGATCTTATGAGAAATGCCAAACAATCCTCTAAGTCTCATACTCTTGCACCTGTGTTACACCAGTGCATTAATAATGCAGGCAAAACTCAATTTAAAAAAGCTACCATACATCTGACAGGTTCTTCTTGAGATCTCAGTTTCATGCTATTAAGCTTTTTTACATAAGTACTTATATTCACTGAAGTCAAAGGAACTGCTCTTAAAAGTAATGTGATCCTATTAGCCTTTTTCAATTTTACCAGCAGCCCTCTTTTAGAAATAAGACTCTGTATAAAGTTTTAATTGCTTTTATAAGGATTCCTTAGAAAAGTTATTGGAAAAATTCCTACCTTAGAAACACAGGATGGTTTGAATTCTATACTGCTTCATATATTTCTGAGAAGTATGATAGTATATCCAGAGCTGGAAGTTCAATTTCTAAATAGAACAAAAATATAAGCAACTCATGTTGAAAGTCAGTAGTTTTTGTTTTAGCCAGTAACAATTTCTTTGTTTCAAATATTATCCCAGTAAAAAGTAATAAAGTTGGAAAATTGAAGAAAATTATTGATTTTACTCCCTAAAGAAGGGCTAATTCTGCAGTTACCTTGATCCAGTATAAAAATATATTTGAGATATATTTTTTCCCACTGTCAGTTATAAAGCACTTGATATTCATCTTAAAAATGTAAATTTTCAGAAATTTTCTTACATTTTGTTCCCACTCTCCATTTCACTTGCTCTGCACCAACCCAGATACAAATCTCTCCTGAAGACAGATATAAATCTCTCCTGAAGACAAGTCTTCATCCTTCAGAAATGAAGTAGGACCCTTGTCCTTATATATTAAAGCTGTCTGAGACCTTTTAATATTCATGTGTCAAAAAGTTAAATTGATGGTGCTTAGGACAGAAGTTTATTTCAATGGCTTTTAAGTCCTGGAAACCACATTAAATCTCTTCAGGCAAGGTTCTCTAGTGCTTTATTGTCCTCACTAATACAAAATACTTTCCAAATACTTAAATTTGAGTCCATTAGGTATTCATCTTCCTGTTTCTGCATTAGTCTCCAGTTTGCCCTCTCTGAGCAAGAGAAGTGTGTCCCTTCAGTACTGAGACACATGTGAATCATCTGACAAGTTTTTAATCAACCGAATGTCATTTACAGCAAAATTTTGGCCATGTAATAAAGCCTTTGGTTCCTCCTAGTTAATCCCTACATCATTATCTAAGACATTTGTGGACAACCCACTAATCCCTTCTTTTGTCTATTCTCTGACCTTATGGTAAATATTAATCCTTTTTTTGGCAATATTTAGACCTTTTTTTAAGGGCAGAGAAGTTCATATTGATCTGGTGGGTTTTGTGAAACTGTCTCAACCAATCAGTAAATTGGTGTCAGAGAGGTGCAGTTCTTCCTTGTACCATAGAGTTTATGGAACATTATTCCATGGTCAAGGCAGCTGGTGTTCTGCTGGCAGCACCATCTGCTCACTCACGTATTTATCTCCATGTCACATCTGTCCTTAAGCCTTGACCTTTGATCAGTGGAACTGACAAAAAAGCCACCTGAGCTCCCGACCTCTTCACCTCCCCATTCTCAGATTCTTACAGTAGCTTTTAATCTTTGTAAACTCATTCCCAGTAGTGTTATTAACACTCACATGGAACATAAGCATGGGATAGTGTTCAGAGGGTTGGAGAAGCCTTAGCAATATTTCAGTAATGCTAAGGATTTGGGTTCCTCAGAGGCAGCATGCTTCCCAGAATGTCAAGGTTTCTCAACAGATGGGTCCCATTGTCACACTCATCACCACTGTCATGGACAAATCTTATAATCCTGTCACAGAAATGGTGTTACTTGTTGTTTTTCATTCAACCTAATCCTTTAAAATCTTAACTTCATGAGAATTTCACATTAATCTCTTCCAATTTCTCCCCTTCTGTTACTGTCACTCTTCTAAAATTATAACTTTTCTAATCACAGAAAAAAGAAGCTCCAAAAAATAAATGCTGGCAAGAAGTCAAAATACAAGTTAAAATGAAGTAAAACAAAATGAAAACACATTCTTTCTTTTTAGAAAACTCAAAGAATTGTCAAGCATATATGAGTTTGTTAATTTCAGGAATTAATTTGCCAACCACAATTAAAAGTACGGTAGAATCAAAGAACACAAACTCATCCATCCTTAGGGGTAAGAGGTTGAAGAGAAAGTAAAAGTATTTAGTTATAAACTTACACTTCAGCTAAATCTCTGGTTGAATTCTTGAAATACTTCCTAAAACATACTTCTGTAAAAAGTCCAAGTTCACAGTGAAATAAACTTATACACGTGGAGTGCAGTGCCTCAGACAGTCATCCTTCAGAAACATCTTAAGGGATACCTAAAATAATATCAAATCTATCTTTTAGTGACATACTGGTTAGCTGCTGTGAGGATTTTTCCTTTATTTCTTTAATCCTAGAATAAGAAAGCAGGTGGGTTAAGAAAAATTTAGGAAACATCTGTGGGATTAAGTTAAAAGTAGAAATATTCTATCATTCAAATAGCAACTCAATATAGCAAAATATAATCACACATCACTATAATTCCTTATTTTTTCTATAATTTTAGATCTTTTGTGGAGAGATAGACTCACTTTGAAAAAGACTAAATAAAAAAGACAATCAGCTTCAATCTAACCTTTTAAAAGATCGCTCATACCTCACTTTTTTAATCACCTGGGAGGAAAGAAAAAGACACTAAATACTAGAAAAATGAAGCTTCATGCAAACCCGTGAAGCAAAAAGCATCTTTATGTAATGAGGAAGGCAATAACATTGCTAGATCATCCCTCTAAAAAGTAATGGTGATGTTAAAAAAAGTAAGCAACCTAAAATATATATTATGCCCATAGAGATAAGTCTTTTGCCACGAAATAGTCAGTGATTGGGAGAAGCAGAAAAATTTGTAAAGTTGACTTACAAATGAGAAATTGAAAATTTCGTGACTGAGGTACACAAAAGGGAGTGTTCAGTAATGAATTTTAAAATAACATCCTGCAGCTACTAATTATATTTCCTCTTAAATAAGTAATGGAGAAGCATCACTGTCCAACTCAGGCAAAATTCAAGTTACCCCACAAAAAAGTAGAGGTGCAGAAGTCAAGAAAAAGCTCTCTAGAGAAACAAGGAACCCATAAAAATGCTTTTTAGAAGACTGGGTTTCCCATGGCAGAATTATGGGTCTTAGGGACAAGGCAGAATACAACAGAGACCAGAGAGGCTCAGGCATATCCAAGATGTGTAAAGGAAAAGTCAGGATTGTCCGTCAAGATGGAAGAATTAGAGAAATTACCCGATAAAAGGTATGTGCTTCATGCAACCTACGATCTGCTTCCAAAGTCCACAGTGATGAGCAGGTTTGGCTTGTTGATCTCAAATCCAGCAGTGCTACTATTAAATTTAAACTGGATTTAAGGGCAGAGGTGAATGTGATTTGTAAAGAGACTTTACAAGAGATGATCCCAGGAACCAGATGGAGTGGTTACGGTTAGTGCTCAGTAGCCCTGGGGACACATAAGTTGCCTCGTTTAGTGCAAAGTCTATCTCAGTGACACAGGGAGGGTGTGTGCGTCCGACAAACTCAGCATTAGGAGGATTCCAAACTCTGAAATGCCTAACTAAATCCCAGTCATTGAGGAGCAGATTAAAAGCAATTGGAAGAAGCTTGGTTTAAATCTGGCAGTAATGGTCTAAACTCATGAAACAAGAGATCTTATTTCATGCCTTTTGCTTATGCGATTTTGCCATTCTTTCTGCTTATCTGGCTAAAGAACATGGCAAACACCAAAGCATCAGTCATTACTAAACTGACTGTGTAGTGTGACCTTACAGAGCTGACGCTAGTCAACACTTAGCTAAGCCATATATACGTTTCTTGACAGCATTAAAACGTGTCAAGAGTAATACAATGTTAATAAATAACTGCAGTATCCCAAGATGTCCAGACTCACTGAAATTCTGCAGCTAAAGGCTTCCAAACATTACAGAAGCATTTTTTTTACTTCTGTGATACACTAGTAACACATTTCACAGATTGACACTTTCTCTGGGTATGTTACCAGGTCTACCACATCTTCATCTCACTACCAGGATGTTTAACTTTGGGATTGATGAGTCAGACTGGTTTCAGCATTATTCAACACAAAAAGTACCGCAAGCCTTCTTCTTCATTTACCACCGGTGCTTTTGCTAACAGGCCATTGTCCCGGTTGTTTTACTCCATTCTAAGGCAGAGCATTCTGCTCCACCTGCTAAGAGCAATATTCTACCTGGCAAAGGAGGACTGATTTGGTATTAGCTGCAGCTCCTAAAATCAACAGTCCACGGCATGCAAAAGAAGCAACACACATGGGCCATTGCCACTGTCAATTTAATACTGAACAATTCACTGAATGTTAATATGGTAAAATATCACATGAATCCCAATTCATTCAGTTTTGCAAGTTAAGCAACCACTACAAGTTCTCTAGAAATATCGCTGATCAATTTCATCTGGTCATTTCTCAAGACTTGAGAGGTAACTAATGTCTGACAAAACACAAACACTGAGAATCTGCAGGTTTCATTTTCTGCTAGCTTTGCATTCTTGGGGCAGTGTAAGAAGGGTTTAATGACAAACCTGCTGAGAATAAAAGCACTTACAATCTTGTGCTTCAAAAGAATACTTTTCAATGTCTTTGTAGTTTGACAGGCCCATCACACAATTCATAAAATCATAAAATCAAGAATGTTAAAGGGTTTGGAAGGGACCTTAAAGATCATCTAGTCCCAACCCCACCTGCCATGGGCAGGGACATCTCCCACTAGACCAGGTTGCTCAAAGACTCATGCAACCTGGCCTTGAACACTGCCAGGGTTGGGGCAACCACCACCTCCCTGGGCAACCTGTTCCAATACCTCACTACCCTCAGAGTGAAGAATTTCTTCCTAATTTCCTTTATTTCAATTTGTACCCATTACTTCTTGTCCTATCAACTATAGTTCCTGACGAGTCCCTCTGTAGGCCCCCTTCATTGGAAGGTTGCTATGAGGTCTCTGCACAACCTTCTCTTCTCCAGCTGGAACAGCCCCAACTTCCTCAGTCTGAAATATTTCTTAGTTGTTCTAACACTAAAATCAGCTTTGCAAATAAATGTTAAATTAAACATTCTGCCACCTTTGTTAGAAGCTGAAAGTTGTTTTTAAAAGCAGAGTATCATTTGAATAAGACGTGAGTTTACATTCACCTCTAAAAAAAAAAAATTGTGTTGTACCTTTATGATGGCCATCACAGAATTAAAAAAACCCAACTAATCAAAAAATAAAACAAAGCAGGAGATTGTTGAACTTGGCAACTGCAAGCTGCATTTACATTTTCTGAACGTGTTTCTGTGAGTTGTTTACTTCATGTGTTTTTTCCCCACCAATTTCCTTGATAGTCAAGATGTCACTGTTTGCCTCACTGTTATTTCTAAAGTAATTAGTAAGAGAGGATGCAGAATCCCCATTCCTCATTATCTCCAAAACAAGAAAGGGCAAGGCCCTGAGCAACCCATCATTTATGACAGAGATGTTCTAGAGATTTTAAGGTTAGCTAAGAGAACAAGTGTATCTCCTAGATAAAGTCTGACCACAGCTACAGAAAACACTGATTATATTGTTTGACCTCAAGTTTCCCAATATTTGTATATATAATTTTGATATAAAAGGTTAAATTTCTTGTTATTGGTTCCAAATATTTTGTAAAGTTACTTACAAATGTTACAAAATAGCCTACAAAATAAAGGTGGGATCATCCTAGGATTTTATTAAAGAATCAAGTATTCTGTATTCTCTATAAGGGATTGGGGGAAAAAAAAAACATATAGCTTAAGCTGAGTCAGCTTTGTGCTTTTTGATATTATGCAGGCACAGAAGTTTATAATGTTCCCGCTACACCACTCTCCAGACTTCTTCTATTCATTCACATTCCTGAAGAATGTGTTTCGCAGATGAATTTTTCAGTGTGATGTATTTAGCTAACCTGAACATAAATTATTGTCTTAATGGCATTTTTCAAGCTGCAAATATGACTGATAGCTGTCAATTTAATACATTTCTGCGTGCTTGCTACAATTTCTTGAGGCTAGCATGGCTCTTGTGTAAAAAGACTGTAAGGTTTTCTGTTCTTCAGAACTGTATTTTGTACATAATAATTGAAATGAGATACAGCTACAGATACACTTTATATTTAAAAACTAATATTACTTTGCTGACAAGGAACCCCTTATTGAAATCAGCACTAAATACATATATATATTTATATTATTTTAATGGATTTATCTTTTATTGGAAAGGCATCTTAAACCTAAATCTACAGCAATGAGCAGTGAAGAGAAACACGCTTTCAGTGTGTCATGTATGACTAAGAATAGTAACTGAGACAAGTTCCTTACAACAAAAGTGATGATCAGAGATCCACTATAAAGCAGAACAAAAAACCCTTCAACTTCAGGAAAGAAGATGAGGGAAATTAACAGTCTTCATATAAATCCTCAGAGAAATGAAAAAAATGCAGGGTTCATTCAGTAGTGCATCACTACAGCATTAGGATAACTCAGATGTTCATGAAGCACCTTTAGCCAATTAAATGGTATCCTTTGTGACAAGAGGTATTTCCCCCAAAGCACAAAAAATGCCTGTGGATCTGCTTTGTCTACAAATATGATTCAATAAACACCAAGCAAGAACAGTTGTCCCTAAGTACTCCGAGAGAACAATTAGCACTCACCAGATTTTTTTCTTGTAAATTCCTGTTTTATGAGTTACAGTCTAACTCAGGCATGTTCACTCAAAGTCTGAAATATTTTTTTTTAAAGCAAGTATTGCAGCACATCTCAGAAAAGAAAGTTAAAATATTAATTTGAATGTTTGCAGATAGCTACTAATACTGGAACTAATACTAGAAATTGATGTCAGCAAAGAAGTTAATAAACCAGATGATCAGCTTCTTTTTGTACCACCTATACTCTTCTGACCCCAGTCTTCCTCCTCTACCTTACACAGAAATGACAGCATGGAAATCCCAGCCTATCAACATCTACTAAAAACTCTTCAGTCTGAACCATTTAAATCAGGCAACATTTTCTAAATAAAATTATAAAATTATGAAAAATATGTTCACTAATCATTACTAATCAGGCAAACTCAGAGTTACTTTTAAGCCTTGGCAATTTTGAACCTATTGCACCATATATTCCTGGACAGCTTGTGAAACAGACAAGCAAACTCTATTTGCTGTACAAGTATACCTGCACACAAATATAAAGAAAAATTTGTGTGTAGCATATTTGCCTAACTCACTTGAAAAATTACAGTCCATCATTTCCAAAGTTGATCTTCCACTGAGAAGAAACAGAGCTGCTGAATGCAGTTTATTATTAAGTAACATGAATAAATCACCATCACAGGTGAGGAACTGGGCACAGAAAGCATTCATAAATTCTTTAGTTTCTGTGCCACACAGCACTCTCAGCAAATGCTTAGAGCTAGGCATATATTAAATATTAATCTGTGCTCCTGCCAGCACCTTGAGTAGCAGGAAGGATATTAGGCACAATCCAAAGGGGACACAGCAGTTCGTTTCTTGCACATTGGCTCTATTTCAAAGCTCACATTCTCATCGTTCTCCCCGGTGATTTCTTTACCCTCACAGGTGCTGCACTGCCACCAGCGGCATAACAGCCAGTGTTCTGGCCCCAAGGCCTTCCTCAAGGCAGAGATTCAGACAATGACAGTACAATACCTATAATAAAAAAGCAGAATTACAGAGGGTGGGTGTTTTGTGGGGTTTGTTTGGTTTTGTTTTGTTTTCATGTTTTGCTTTTTGTACTGCAAAAAGCTTTCACTGGATTATTTTTTTTCACAAAGTGGGACCTTTTGAATGTATTCTGATTTTAGATGCAAAAAAGCCACGTTGTATAGAAGCCCGAGCCGCAAAACCCAAACCCAGAATAATCAATACTGTTCAATACATACCAAATTTGCTTTATTTCACATGATTTTCATCATCCAGTCATTGTGGTTTTTAATCCAATGTTGAATAAAATATTTATTTGAAGTTATGGAAAGAAAAAATTAATTACTATTTTGAATTGCAATGTATAGAACACTTCAATCAATTATTATGACAACTTACCTATTCACCTGTACATGTGATATATCATTCTTGTTCAGGTTTACTGAAACATAATGGCAAATATCATTGAGAGAGTCCAACTTGCAGAGAAATTTTTCTATATTAATTTTTATAAACATTATCCATTTACGTAAAAGGAAAACCAAACCCTGAAATGCAAGCCGTTATTCTAGTAAGAAAGAAGTAGCAGGAAATTTTGCAGTTTATTATCAAGTTAACAAAATCTAAATGTTTATTAGGTAAGTCAGCTTACCCAAAGGTGCATCCCCAAACTAAAGATATCTGACAACTGGAAACAGTTAAGTGTTTGTACTAAGATGGATATTTATATTTATTAAAAATATAGAATTTAAATCAGGGGATACTGCACTTTAAAATAGAAAATACTCCAAATCTGGTGCACACATAGCTTTCATCATGAGTTTCAATCATAAAAATCTTGATTTGCGGGATCACTGACATGGATCCAGGAACTTAATTAATTTAAGTTAGCAGAACAAAAGGATTAACAAATCTTCACTGTGAACTATCCGATTAAAACAGAGAAAAGAAAAGCTCTTATGTCGTACTTTTTACTTCCAGTATTGGTTTTCAATGTAAATGATTCCAATGACATCTAAATTTATTTTCAGAGTATTTTGAATACTATCTAAAGAAAATAAAATAGAGGATAAAATGGTATGACTTCATACACAATGAAAATTAGATGAAGCGAAGGTACTTGGCACAACAACAATTTTTCTTAGATGGCTCTATGTCTTCAAGGAAAAAAAACCCTCTAAATTCTGTATGGAGGAGATAATGTAGCAATATTAAGATGTAGGATAGTTTATTACCTAAACAGTATGTACAAATCCTAAACATGAAAATAGTGAGTAAAAGAAATCAGACTCTATTTACATTTACATTTTTTTACAAATTGTTTTTACAAGAAGTGTATTTTTTTCTCTAAATAACAGGACAAACACATAAGACCAATCTTTTGTGTATTACAGACATAAATAAATATTGACTTTAAATGACTGTTATAGAAACATAATTTCTACAGCCAATCTGGCTAACAGAGAAGCAGTTCTGTTACCTCTACTACAATATAATTAAGTAAAAAGGAAAAATTTTACATATAGAGCTCTGTTAATTACTTTGTAAATTGTACCTTACTAATATATTCAGTAGAGGTAAAACAGTCGTTACATTTCATGCCCACAACTGAACAATGAGTTTTGGCATGCAAACCATATATATTCATCAACATCTGCAGGTATTCATTTACAGTTTTTTAAATAAAGGGTTTTCTTAATTATTTAAAACTACATGCAACAGCTTATTAGCATTATATTCCTGGTTAAAATGCACAAGTTTGCATAACATTATTTTTAGTAATTGATGATCACAGGTACTGATCAAAAGGGTAGGAACATACTTGGCACATGGTATAAGAAAATTAATTAATAAATAACTCAATATCACAATTACATTTACATATACACAGGGAAAAATAAATTTTTTTATGGTGTTGTACACAGAATTTAGAATTGTCTGGTTCCCTCATGTTGTTCTACAAGGCCCAGATTTAAGAGAGTATTCAAGCAAACTTTAACATCCATGCTTGATTTGAAGCATCACTAAAGCTCATTCTTAGCTGCACAGGTTTACTTCCATTCCACTGGCTTATTTTGTGCATATGGAATATGCACATATATTCCTCTTCTGCACACCTTCCTAAATCAGGACTTGTTCATTTGAAACTCTCCCTGACTCCAGCTGGGAGCATGGAAATGAAAGTATTGTGGAATAAATTGACTCAGTATTAAGGTTTCTATACAGTTTTGCTAATGCCAAAGGTAAAGTTCCTTTAGCATTCCTTCACATTAGCAATGAGCATTTCTTTGACTTTGCGTGTGACCAGGTCAAATATTAATGTTATCATTGCCACAGCACGTCCTCAGCTCTTGCTGAAGCCATGAAGTTGAGGATGTTCACCATTTCAGAAATCAGACTTCTTGTTTATCGCCTATGTGCTATATTCCTAATGAATATTCAAGACGATATGAATGGTCTTATTCTCTCCTGCTCTATAAACAGCTCAAAAATGGTGAAAAGAGATATAACAAGAGCAAACCATTTTCTTCTTAAACAAGTATCACCAATAAACAAACAAAAAAATCCAATCACAAAGCAGTTAGCAAAAATAGCATAATCTTATAATTCTCCTTTAAGAAATAAACAAAATGCATCTGAAGTCAACTGACAAATCCATCAGAATCGTACATAGCAAATAATACATTAGTGTAAAGGTGCACAGTATCTAAAAACATCCCAATATCTCTAATACCATCCCAATATTAGCTCTGTATCACACAACATCATTAGAGAAAATAAATCTTTAACTAGTGAATCATGTAGCAAACTGCAATTCTATTGCTGAATTAAATGCTTAATGTGGCTTAGTAAATTATGACAATATCCTGTACAACTCAGCAAACAAGACTTTAGAATTAGGCACTAAAAACTTCAAATCTGTACTGCTGCATTAAAAAAATAATCAAGAAATCACGGTTGGGAATTTAACATCCATTCATGAGCTTTGTTGACTTTCTATTTTTCATTTTTGATTTGGAGGGTGATTTGAAAGATGAATTGATAAGACCATTAGTAGAAGGAAAAAAACATTTTATGTCTTAGTGGGTTCTATATAATACACTTGTTCAATATATTTCTACTTTATTAACTTGTTTTTTTGATTAATCTATTCAAAAGGAAAAACCTCTCGATATTCTTCAAAAGTACCTTGTTCCTTTGAAAAGATTAATGCTTTAGAGAGACTGGAATCAGCAAACAGTAACTATTTTGATTCATTTCAGAAGGATGAAGCTTTGCCTCGGCAACCGAGTCTAAGGGTGTGATGACTGAGGGCTCTTAAGTTCCTGTTTATATCGAATCCAGATTTGGCATCATTGTAATAAAAAACAACATTCCTGTTCCATGCTTTACCATGTTAGTACAAACGAAACCTAATTTCATTAACATTATCAAGTCACTGCAGATTTGATCCAGCACACTTAGAACAGACTGTGATTGAAAGGTTTGGACAGAGTTCTTCAGAGAAGCCTGAGGTAATTACTTTCCCTGATCCTGCTGATCCAGCAAATACCAGGAAGATCACTTCTAGACTCATCTATGCCCTGTGCAATCCCAGTGTGGAAGCAGTGCTGCACACCAGTCCAATTCAAACTTTGTTTTCTTTGTAAAGACTTATACACACGAAACATTTCCATCCTGACAAAAATCTCTCAGGATCTGGTCTTCTGCCAAAACTGAAAATAAACCTTTATACTACAGATTTTTTTGAAGAAGAGTTCATGTGTTTATTTGCTAATGTATTTTCGGAGATGACACAATAACAGAGGAAGGAATTAAAAAAGCCTTTAAGATCTTTAAAGTACTGCTAAAGGCCCAAACCATGTAGCAACAAAAAATGTCTGGAAAAGTTCTTGGTCACTAAGTGAATATCAAAAAGACAAGCAGCAACATAGAAAGAGAATGGAAAAGAGCTCTTTAAAACTGAAGGCAGAAATGTACAAAAGCTGGGATGAGCAAGTGATCAGAAATTAATACTGTTTCCTTCTGGTATTAATCCACATGAAACAAAAACCTATAAACTTCAGTATAAACAAACTGAGTACTTTGTGAATATTCTCCTATAACAAACATAGCTCTGATTCTCGGTTTCATGCATGTATTTATTTTCTCCCACAAAACAGTTTGCTATGGAGAGAAGGAAAATATATTTACCACTAATGTCTGAGCTCCTCTCACTGAATATCTCACATAAATATGAAGCACAGGCGAGTCTGTAGAATTTGCTGGCAGAAAAAGTGGCCACTTTTTCAAGTTGGAGTTGAGTGTCTGAGATATGTCAGCCTCATGTGATGATTTAGGGAGCAATGGAAACGGTGCCAAAGAATGCAGGGCCACTTTGAACATCCTGAACATTAAATGCTGATTACGGGTATTTGTATGGATGTTTATTGGCAGATACTTTCCACCTTCTCAATAATAAATCCAAGCAGTTTCTGTTTACTATTGAGACATGTCTCTCTGTGTGACAAATTATTCTAGACAGTTTATATTGCACAATAAGGCAATATGAATTCCCTTATGGTTAAAAAGGGCACCCTTCTGTCTAAATTTGAAAAATGCATTCAAATAAACTATAAGCCAATGTTTTCCAGATGCCAGAATATTGTCACATAATTCTTTCTGTAAGCAGAACAGCAAAATAGAGCCAACACATCCATCCTTCTGTTCTAAAGTTCCACAGGGAAAAGAAATATGTGCATCAAAATTCAAAGCCAAAAAGTAGCTCTACAGCTACTTAAAGAATAAATGTGCCTCAGAATTTCAGTTTCTAAAATGGTACTGCTAACTATTCAGATTTTTAACTAGAAAACTGGTGTGTTTTTTCAAGATAATATTATACCCTGAAATATCATATACCAAAAAAATGTAAACTAGATTTTTAAAGTCATTCTTCCAGGACTTATCAATTAATTGCATTCATTGTCACCAACTTTAAACAATTATATTAATTGCCATTTGTTTCTATACAATGGTATATCTACCCTGTATATCCTTTAGCTATTAACTATATTAATAGAAGATCTGTGTGATAGAATATTACCACTTTAGACCAGATGGGTATGCAAATGTATCATCATCCTCCTCTATGGTGACACTGCAATTATTAAATACCGGATACTTTAGGGTTTCTGCTACTGGTATTTATTTTACTTATGTCCTTATTTCAGACATATGGAGATTTTTTTAATAGCAAAATGCACTAGGGCTTAAACTGGTGACAGGCAGGGTTTTAAGTAAAATAGATCATTTAAATCCACTGATGAGAAGCTGGCCTCTTTCAGAAGTATGTATAAATCACAGAACTACCTTGCAAATATTAACATTGAATTCACTAAGAGAAAAAGCTGCATACACTGCACTGTTTCAATCTACTTTAAACATAGAATATGAAAACATTATAATGAACACACTTCTAATTTTCTCACAGGTGTTGAGATGGATGCGATCTTCAGTTTGTTGAACAGTGGTGGTAATGAAGTGATGCTTGCTGTATCCTGGTCATGGTGCAAACATAAATTTTCATGAATAAACTACAGAGAAGTAGACAGAGATCGTACAGGATGGTAACTTCCATTGGAAAACTGGGTTCATTGATCCTAGAGATGTGCCTTTTCCCAGACCTCATTTGGGAGCTCAGTTTTTTCCACTCAGTTATTTGTAGCTGAAACAGTCTAATATTTCTCAGGGGGTGGCTTGTAGTGATGTGCATGATGTTGCTTCAGATGAGGTCCTAAACAAAAAGAACAGGAAAATGTAATGCCAACATTTATCCATACTTAAAAGGCTTTGTGAGACCTACAGTTTGCAGTCCCTCAGCTTGTAAGTGAAATACCTGTGCCGACAACTACGTGCATGTTCAGTTCAGAGAACTATAGTGGGTCTGTGAAAGGACAAAAAGATTCAAGGAGGCAAGTCTTGAACTAATTAATCAGATTTTTTATTTGGCTTCTCAACACTGAGCTGCACTTTTCAGAAACATATGAAGTGCTGGAAATGGCCATTAAGAGATTTGCACTGCTTTAGAAATACGGCTCTAGCCATGCTGGACTGAGCAAACCCAGAAAAATCTAATCTTGAAAGCTAAGGAATGCCAGGCCTAGGCAGCACCAGGAGCACAGACCAACTTTGAATTCCAAGTACTATAGGCACAAGCCAAAGGTGAGCTCTGACCTCCAGGGACGTGTGCATTTATCAGAACAAAAACAGCCCAGGCCTGCCCAGCACTTTTGGTGACTCCAGATAACCTCGAGCTGACCACACACCCCAGCGGCCGCAACGACCCATTCAAATGTCTGCCCTGTGATTCTGAGAAAGGGCTGTGGTTGAATGAATGGCAAATGGTCAGACCACAGAAACTGAGTGCAAGAAAGACTGCATTTGCTTCCATCATTGCTGAAGGATAGCTATGGGGGAAAAAAAGACAGTATTTTCCCCACATCTTAAGTTTATGGAATGCTACTGGAATCAACAAAGGCTCTAAGGCTTGAAAAAACTATTTACATGTGAAGGATTGAAGTTTTTGCAACATGTCACCACATGTCAAAACAGTGCAGTACTTACTGTGGGGTGAAAACGGAGGAAGGTCAGGTGTTCGGAATGATTTAATCGTAGCTGGACCTTCCCCACCAGTCGTCAGCACCTGAACTTCCAAGCGGTACAGCATTGATGGCCTCAGATTGGGCACAGTGAGTACATAATGATCCTAAAATTAAATAAATCACTTTAATTCTTAGAGCATCTAAAAATAAAACACGGCTGCTCTGCTCGAACACATCAGTGGTTTAAAGAGGTTCTATCACTCTCAGTACCCACAAATCACTTTTTTAGAATTTCATTAAAAGGATTTAATATATGCATCACTTTGTTGAGAAGGTTTAAATTTTTTGCTTGCCATTCCCTTTGAACAGACTTTTTCAGCATAATATTATAGTTCCATGTCTAGAAGGTCCAAATTGTTCCAGAGACTGTTGCAGAAAGTGGATCATCACTAAAAGATGAATAAGAATGTAACTTCTCACCATTCTTTGTAACAAACATGTTCATTACATAAACTTGTTTTTATTTTGGATCTGCATGTGAATTCTACTAATTGGAAACTTAATTAGTGGCTGGACTGGAGCCCCTTCTGTGGCTAGTGAAAAAAAAGGGTGATCACACTGATTTCAGATTTGTCCCAATTGCACCGTAAGACTTTGCCTTCTTAAGGCCATTTCTGGCACGATGGACTCACTTTTCACTACTCCATACCTTTCATGGTCACTTAGACCTGTGCAAAATAATTTCAGAATCATTTCATAGAATGCCCCAGATGGCTAAAGACAGGCAAGTATTACAGAATCAGAAGTTATTAATCTAAATCAAAATCTAAATCAAAACATCACCTGTATAAGCTGTTACAAATCACTCATCTTATTCCAAGCTGAAAAGGCCCAGTCCAGGTAGGGGACAGTTGGAGCAGTGATGCCAGACAGTGCGGGCACAGTGTGCTCCTGTGACCTGCCAGGCTGGACTGGCCAGGAATTTGCAGGACAAGTTATTCTGGTTGGCACTGTACCTGCCAAAGGGAGCTGTGGGAATAACTGATAATTTGCTGTTACTGCCAGAGCAGAAAGTAAAGGCGAAAGGACAAAGAGAAAAAGTAGAAGGAAATGTGTAGTTTTACTGGCAAATTAGTATGGATTCTGAGAGGGGGCTGCCCTTAATAGACCTTGCTGAAGCTGTTCCAACTTGTATAAATACTGAATGGGTAAGAAAAAGAGAGAAGAGTACATACATCGCACTCATACACTCACTCTGCTCATTCAGGTGCTCCTCCAGCAGTCACAACCTGTGCACTTCAGCCCTGGTTGTGTAAATGCTACATTTTTAGTCAGAATGAATGACCCTCACCATAAAATACTCTACATTTTGGTGCTTCCTGAGAGGTAGAAAATACTGTTTCAACTCAAAACAAAGTTTTCTGCAAGTTAACCATGTGCCATAAATAGACACATAGATATTGTGATTGATAGACAATGAAAGGAATCCCCAGGCTCTACAGTAGTGAAACAGAAAAAAAAAACGCTAAAGCCCAACACAATGAAACGGAATGTTTTAAATAAAACTTCATATATATTTCATATCTAACTGAACCAAAAGCCTAAAAAAATGAATAGAAATTCTACATAAAACATACACCTGCTCCTAAAAACAAAGATGAAAACCAAAGTGAAAATCAACATCTCATGGTCTGTTTACTCTGGCAGAGCTGGCAGTAGAGTTTGAATGAAGGTCTCTTCACCTGCCTCTGCCAGAGGAGGGACTGAAATAGCAAAGGCCATCTTAAAGAAAATAGGGGGAAGAATTAAAATTGTTAATGCTCCCGCTGTCAAAAACCAGTGAAATCTAGTTCTCCTAAAATTATTTGTCCATCAGATAATGGCGCATACTGGCAGAGGGGGAAGTGGTTTTTATTTTTCTTAGAGTAATGAGTGACTCAAAGGAAGAGAAAATTCTCTTAAATTCATCAACAGGTACACCAAATAATTAGTAAATTAGTAAATTAGTAAATTAGTAAAACTATAGTACTGGCCAAGTTGAACAGCTTGATCATGAAAAGAAAATGAAAACTATCTATTGCTACATCTAAGATGATCTCTTCGTCCTTTCAGGCACTTGTCAGACAATGACTGCCAATTTGAAAATTGTGCACACCAAAATGTTTGACTTGTCATCAAGAAGAGTAGCTGTACTTTGTATCTCCACCGAGGAGGAAAAATTAAGCACTTCCTGCTCCAACCTGCTTGTAGAGCCAGAGTGTTTGATGTCTGCATCACCACTAAACACTAAAAATGGGCCACATAAACACACACACTTACAAAGCCGCTAAAAAACAGGTAGCACACAACTTACTGCTGGCAGTATCTGCGACTGCGAAATGATGCTGTTGGGTAAACTGTTCTGCCGGCTTTCTGTGGTCACTTCTGCCCAAGTGACTTGAAACCCTGTCATGGGCTGGTGAAGATCTGCCTTAGATATCTTCCAGGAAAAATGACCAGTGATATTACCTTCCTGAACAATGAAAGACGCAGACAGATTCTCGGGTTTGGCCAACACTTTGGGTAGAAGTGGCACTAAAAATTTGGAAAGCAAAAAAGATAAGCTAAACTTTGAGAGATAATCTTCAATAACATTCATTGAATTTCACAAATCAAGGTCAGCCAGAGATCTCTTTTTGGTGTTTCTGATCCTGACAGGATCCAGTCAGCTTTCTGGCATCGCATTTTTAGTGTTAACCAAAGCCTATCTTTGATAAATTCCACTGTCATTTTGGACCAAATTCAAATTTCATATCAAATGCTATCAGCTGCAGGTACAGAAAAGAAAGCCTATGTCATGTAAAGATTTAAGTGCCTGATTCACAGGCAGCCATCCTCCTGCTCCTCATATTTCAGAATACCTGACCCCCAACTGAGTTTTGGGACCACAAGGAAACCCACAGGACAGCATAGAATTCCGTAATTCAGCCAAAAAGTAAAATTCATGCTCTAAAACTGTAGTACAAGTTAATAGCAGCACTCTGACTATGGGAAAGATATACCTGAGTTGTAGTTGCCCAGGAAGGTTGTAATGCTGGAAACCATTAGGAAGGATGGTGAGGAAATGGCAGTGGTGGCCAGCAGGACTCTGGGTGACTCATGGAGCATGGGGGTACCCTTGGGAACAGTAGGGACTCAACATAAGCAGGCTACCCTCTAACCAAAGAGAAAGGTATCCAGCCTTGGTGGTGCATAGCCATGGCTGACCTGACCTAGGGCTAGATGAACCCAGAAGTCCTCTCCAACCAATCTCGCCACAATTCTGCCATTTCCATAACCCTCTAGCTATACATTGTGGCAATGCCGTAAAAGGTATGAGTGCCTGTATTTGTTATTTGAGAGCAGAATTAACCTAAACAAAAACAAATGGAAAAGGCAGCTTGTATCAGCATCAAAATATTGAAAAGATAGGTCATCCCGGCACAATCATGTTCACAGTTATCATCCATCATTATAATACATATAACTGGGAAATTTTTCTTCCTTACAAAAATAAAAACTGTGTCATAACAAATGCCACCAAATATTTATAAAAAAATCCAATAAAATTACACTAAATTGATAAAACAGCAATTTATTAGCTCAAATCGATACTGCTATGTATTTCAGTTGATTTTTCACATAAGCATTGGTTATATTTCTATTTGTTCTGAATCTTTCATTTCCTGTTTTTGAATTGTTTTTAAAGACTATGGGTGATTAGAAATGCATTTGGAACTATTTGACTAGTTCTCCACATAATGCCTTACCTCCTTCAGTAGGACAATTAATGTGCTTGTGCTTTTTTTCTTTAAATGCAGAGCAAGGTGGGGTAACAAAGGAAGTGCTCTCAGCCTTAAATCGCCCTTTAGATTTCGCAGGCAGAACAGTTACTTTGTATTTGCATGAAAACGACAGGTCCTTCAGAATAATGTAGTTTTCCTACAATAAGACAAACAAAAAGATCACATGCTGAAAATAGAGCTCTAGGGGAAAAAAAAAATAAAAAGAAAAGGAAGAAATTGGGGAATAAGATTGGCAAAAGATGAAAAGTTTTCTCAAAAAAAAATATTTTCCTGGTATGCTTAACACATGCCAACATGGTTTTTACTTAGAGAAGAAAGCAAACATTGCCAATGTTATGATTATTTTCAGTAGTAAAGTATATTAGCATGGTATTTGAATATGTCCTTCAATTCTACACAGTTCCTTCACCACGTTGCATCAAAGCAACTGGCTTCTAATATTTAGAACAGTCTCTCTGAGTGATGGCAGTGGGGGTAGCAATGTGAGATATAAATGCTAATTGAATTAAATAAATGTAAGTTAAGCTGCTGTAAATGACAGGCTTCATCTATGTTTAACTTTTGAAAAGCACATTCAAAGTTCAGCATGGCATTATGGATGCATTTTTTTCCACTTCAGTACTTTAACTGCTTCTATATTCTTATCAGGAACAAAATCTCCACAGCTAAACTACAAACCATAAGTCTCTGTTTAAGACAATGAGTAGAGAAGAAAACTATATACAAAGTGTAAGTGTCCTGACAAATTCTTACTGTTGTTTGAAGTACTTTTGAAAATCACAGTTTGAAAGCTTTACCACAAATCATATATGGGGGGAAAAATGCTGGTTTGGTTGTTTTTTTCCTGGGAAAATGTCCAATAATACCTTACTGGCTAAGGTCAAACAACTTTCACTACCTTTTAAGTCTTTAATTCCCTTCAGAATGACCAATTTCCTGTGCTCTTCTGCATAACTCCCTCCTTTTTCTAACTGCAAACTGGATTTGCATCTAACCTTCACCTGGAAGGTCATTTTTGATGGGACATAAAGACTGGGCTGAGAATGGACTTGACTACCTTGCCTTCCTCCTGCAGGGAGAGCACTCCAACTGGCTTCACATCTCCTTAAAATTGTGACAGGGCTATTTTTATTTATTGTGGCAGGGCCTAAATGCTCAAAACTGAAAGCTTAAGGGCTTTACCCTCCTTGACCTATACATACCCAGTATTAAACCTTTTGTAGTATCCACCCTCTTCTGTTTGCTTTTAATTATTTTCTTCCTCAAAAGGAACACAGTTTCCCAAAGTAGTTTGGATGAATTACCATAAAATGATTAAACGAAATAAATTAATTAATCCCACAATGCATTTGGACAGATGTATGAACACTCTTTCCTGACCTCTAGTGGAAATAAACTTCTTAAATGTTAACTTTCTCTTACCTCCAATGTGCATATCTTGAAATACTGGGAATGAACATCATAACATTACATCACAACCATTTTTTAAATCCACCTCTAATAGCTGCTATGCTGACCCCCACAAAGCATTAAGTATCATGAGCTAACAGCACCCTGTGTGAGAAATTATGTCTTTTGATTTACTCTACTTTTACATGTCATTAATTCCCCATAATAGATGTGGTAGTATAGATCGGGGGAAGAAGGAAAGGTGATTTTGTCCATTCTCCATAACCCACTAAATCAATTGTGATGCACCAATCACATTACTATGTTGTTCAAATAATGTGTTACAGAAACACATAACTCTAGATGGCCAACAAATTGAGAACGAAGAACTGCCATGCAATATATATTTGGGCTGACATGTACTTACATGGAGCTTTTCTTCTTATCTGGTATCTGCCTGACTTCCAGATTTAATGTCTAATATTCCTCACCTACAGTCCTTTCTTTAGTATATCTATTATTCTCCCCAGGGTTGTGAAACTCACCTGCATGTCTAAAAGAAAACCTGGTTTATCAATTACTATTATTACTGTTCAGTATTTGTACTGTGCTAGAGTCCTACATTACTAATTTCAGATAAAGCTCTATGTTTATATGCTATAGAAATGCATAAGTACTTTTAGTTAAGAAGTTTGCCAGGTCTCATTTTCTGAATAACAACAACAACAAAATTTTAGTCTCGTGTGGATAAAAAAACCAGACAACCCAAAACAGTCTAGATGCAAAATTTTTCTTTTGGCAAAGAGGAACATAAAAAAGAAAGATCCTTACTTATTTGTGAAACAAGGTATTAAGCATATTGTGTTATGATACAGAACCATTCTTTCTCATGCTGCTTAGAAGCTATTCAGAGTGAAGCAGAAGGCTGAATGGAGACTTACATAAGTCATCTCTGTTACTTTCCTAAGTCCTTTGGTATCATTGTGTGCACAGGACTCCAGTAACCAGTGGACTTGGAATTGATTCATGCTGGTATCTAAAAAGAGAGGAAAAGACATATAAGTATGTTTTCACCATTGCAACTTTTCTGGCTTTCCTGGATGAAAATAGTATGGTACGTCTTCACCTGTACCTATGAAACCTTTAATGGAGAAAATATTATACACCATAGTAATTTAAACCTTTTATCAGCTAATGGAGATAAATTTAAAAACACTGAAATGGCATTTTCATTCATATACTGCTTACATTCTCTTTAAAAATCAAGAATTTAAACTGAGCATTAAAAAAAATAACCTCAATGCTACTAGTTCTAATCATCCTGCAAATAATAGGAATGACTTTGTGACAACTGCCTCTTTATATTATTAGAGCATTGCAATACTGCTGCCTGGAATTGCTTGAGAAATCTGTGCCTGAAGATATGCCAAAATGCCTGTAAATCCCTGAGTTTTCACCTTTCAGAATACACCATAAAACCTGTTCAGTATCTGTCCAAATAAAATTCTAGTCTTGACTTTTAGGAGTAATACTGAAGGCTTGAGTTTACTCCCATTTAAATCAATGCCAAAACTTGCCACAGTATCAATAGGTTAAGCTTTCAACTTATTTCCAGCTCTTCTAGCTGGAATCCAAGTCTAATTATGCTTGAATAAGGAAGCAAAACAAAGAGCAATAAAGAATTTAACCAAAGAAGAAAAACTCATTAGGTAGTGCAAATAGTTTCTGGCATTTTTCTAGATTTCATTCTCTATCTTTATACAGGGGGTGCAAGATTATTTCTGTTATTATTAATTAGCTCAGTATGACATAGCCACTAATGCCAAGTGCCTGATTGTGGGTTTCAGGAGGGAAAACAAATATCTTTGACGCCCTAAGGGTTGATCTCGCATTAGACTTCTATGAGCAATTTGGATGCAGAATGGAAGGATTGTAAACTACATAGAAAATAACTAGTGTATGAAACTAGCTGAAATGGCTCATTGAAATAGATTTCTGTAGTAGCTGTCTTCATAACAGCAGGTATATTTGTGTGATTCCTTTAGAAACAATATTTCTTTCAAAAAGAAATCTATAAAATCCATAAAAAATAATGTCCTGCTTTGTGATTGTTCCTTCCCACTTAAAATAAATAAAGAAATGAATGTGCTTTTGTTGTCTTTTCACTGCTGGGCTTTCCCACTTGATGTGCCTACTGGATGGAGACACAAACTCACAGTGCATTTGCAAGTTAGTTTCATCTGATTTTATGTCTTCCAGTTCACTCAACTCTTGCATATCACCTTCTAGATGATCCTTAAGGTCCCTTCTGACCCAAACCATTCTATGGTTCTATGATTATTTTAAAGCACTTGCATGGGTGGGCTGCTCTTTGCAAAGCTACAAAATGGCTATTTTCATCTGTAATAATTGTCACTTGCAATCTATAAATAAATCACTCTCTTTTTGATAGAGATTTATCTAAGCCTTGTGATTAACCATCCATCAAGAACAGGATAAAACACATATTTGAGGTAGGTTACTGAATATCACTACATGGGTAACTGAAGAAAGACAAATCCCATGCATCAAAACAGCAGCTCAGCATTCAGATATATCACTGTAGGAATTTGCTAGGCCTCTAATCCGAAATGTAATTCAAGATAGAATCACAGAATCATATAACCGTTTGGGTCAGAAGGGACCTTAAAGACCACCTATTTCCAACTCACCTACAATGTGTAGGGACACCTCCCACTAGACTAGGTTGCTCAATGACCTATCCAATCTAGCCTTGAACACTGCCATGGACAGGAAAAATATTTGTTCTTTCCAGCTACTGTCGCAGCAGAATTCTGTCTGATGCTGTGGCAGGTCCACCTCCATTCATTATGTGACCCTCTGCTCTCAGGTGGTTCTTTTCTTCCTTTCTACTTTTCCTTTTCTGCATTAGCAAACCCTTAGTAGCCCATTTGTAAACAGCTGTAGTTTCTGATAACTTCTCTATTTGAGACAGAAAATCAGAAATACATATTAAAAATCCTATCAACTCTAAATCTGTAATTTGTACTATAAATGTAGGATGAAGGTTTTCAATAAACAATTTCAGACTTTTATTTGAACAAATAAATCTTAGATTTGATAATGCTCACATCTGGTATTCTGATAACAACCTATACTGGAAATAGAGGACTTTTTTTTCTTTTGAGTGAGTATGCAACTAAAAGTTATCTAAAAAAGGTTTTTGCATACACATATACAAGTATATCAGCTGTTATGAACTGGAAGGCAGCATGACAGCTGGAGCTGATGCTTATCTGGTGCTAAGTTTATCCAAAATATTTCATTAGAACAGGGCTTTATGACTTCTTATGACTTTTTACTTTCAAAACTAAAACCTCTTTTATTCTCACCTCCACCTTTGTAGTTTCCATTATCTTAAAAAACTGAAGATACACAGGAAGCCTGAACAACTGGTCATATATGTACATGCATGCAGTATGCATATTAAATGACAAGACCATTACAGAAATTATGTTTAATATTTTTAAAAGCAAAAGGATAAAAAATGCATGGAAGTATCTAAAAGGCCACAATAAGAGAATTTTAAAAAATGATGAAAATACGCCCTTGTTTTATAAAGGTGCTCATAAGGCTCAGTCTCTCAAGTTTTACTTTTATAAAACACTATATATCCGATTTTCTATTTACAACACACAGAAAAGAAAAGCTTCTACCAGCCTTCCTTTCAGCAATACACTCCTAGTGAGATCACTACTATAATTTTACTTAGATTTTTGGTCTTGGCTGTCTGTTACAAACTCAGGAATAGGTACTGGAAAAGCCATTCAAGCTGCAGTCTAGATGAATGCCAGCCACTGCCACCAAATTAAGTCCAGTTAAAATTAATACACTGAGCCAACAGCCACATCTTTTTTTGAAAAGTCATTTGAGTAGTTAATATTAACAGAATATTCATTACCTAACAGGACTGATTTTGGACAGTTTTATGAGAAAGCTCTGCTATCCCTTCTAGAATAGGTACACAACACTGACAAGAAACTGCCAGACTCCTTCAGTCTGCCTCCCTGATATTCCAGATGCCACAGCATAAGGCCTTTTTGTATATAATCAATCTCCTTCTCAATAGTTTGGAATTTTCTTGATTCTGTACTTTGAATTAACAGTCTTTATAAAGCTTGGTAACTTCACTGTTCAGGGTTAGAAAGTCTATCATTTGACATTTAAAAAGTGATGCTTGCACAAACAGCAAGCATTCGTATTTTCCAGAACTCAAAATATTTGTAAAGAAACACAGAACTTGAAGTACGTAATAAGTACTAGCACTCATCTGAGCAGCTCTAAGCTTGCGAAATTAGTCAACAGTCTCACTTAGGTAAGAACAGCAGACAACTTATTCAAATAATTACTTTTATTTTAAAAGTAATTTTTAAAATGGGGGGGGGGGGGCAGGCAA
>JAWWES010000001.1:95333709-95378681 GCA_035583135.1 Lophotriccus pileatus
GATGTAATTGCAAAAGGCGTTACCAGAACTTCTGATTGGTTTTGTCCCGGAAATCAACCTGGACAAACCATCTCACATCCCCCAAGGAGGGGGGAACCTGCTAACCCACGACAACTTATTAGTTGGCCTGTTAATTTTTTCAGTGCATGTGAGTTAAGTCTTGATAAATAATTTTGCAATGCAATATTGAACGTGTATCTACAGTCTGACCGCAGGTCCTCATTCCACCTAATGATGGTCTATCTTTGGATTGCACTCATGGACCAGGTAATTTGCAATTATATTTCTATTTGATCCTTCAATGCAAGTTCAAAAGAAATCAAGCTTAAATTTCTACCAGTTACTAAATTTAAGAATAAAAAGACTTCTTTTAAATGCATAAATTAAGTCAAATTAAATACACTTTCACAATTAGTGAAGGTGTTCTGGAGTATGATTCAGGTCATACTGAGGGCTTCTGAACAACACACACTATGTAAATTTTAAAATGAAGCAATAAATGGATCAACTGTACAAAGTTGTAGAGCTAGTCTGATGAATGTTCTGGACATTCTGCATTTAGCAGACTTCAGTGGCTGCCTGTTAAGCAAAATCAGTCTTCTGTGCTGTCTGAGCTCTGGCACCACAGTGGGTAGTTCTGATTTGGCTTGTGATTGTTTGATTTCCTGGCAGACTTTGAATCAATTCCAATTACATTTCTGGGATTAATAGTAGGACAAACTTGCCCCTAAGTCTCTCATACCTAGAGCTTTCATCACATACCCTGAAAGTTATGGAGGTTTGGAATCAAGCGAAAGGCAACAAGTAATGGTTTTCTGTTCTGCCTGTGGAAACACGAAAAAAATGCAGTAAACTGTGCCTTTGAAAAGACTCTCCCATCTTGTCCCATTTGCAGGGGAGATGCCACCAAGGTTACCAATATTGTAAATGTAATTTTAAAACTTTATTGTCTCACTAATCAATTGCAGACTATTTGAGAAGTTGCACACCATCTGCTCTATCAAACTGTATTATTTGTGCTTGATGTTTTTCATGACTCCCACCAGTAACATTTTAAGTATTGTTAGCACTTTACGTTTGGACACAAAACAAACACACAGAGTCCTGTAGTCAATTTATAAAGTACAACAGGCAGAACTGGAGATGGTCAGATGTTTCCCTTTTCATTCTCTCCAAAAAGGCAAAGAGATTTTTCCCAGAACTATATTAAGCCTATGTAAGACAAAGTCAGGGAGGAGTAGGAATCACACAGATACTTCGGATAGGATGTTCTTTTAACTATGAAATAATTCCCAGGGGAATTAAAGCTGACAGCATTGCCTATCTCCCCAGGCAGGAAGCTGTGGAAGTCCATAGGATAAAGGTATCTGAGTCAGTTGTAGCCCATGTGGAAAAGCAAATTATGCAATGTCTACTAGTACCTTTCTAAAGAGGTGACCTAGTTGAAGATTCCTGTACTTGGAGCCAGGTCTACTAATTAAATCTCTAAATACTAATGCACATTATGCATACCCACACAATCAACCGCTGTTGAGACAAAACCTCTGCATTCTCATGGAAGTCCAAGAGCAGTATATTGGTGTATATTTCACTATAATTAACAGTGAGGTCATTTTCTTGGGAGAACCATCCAGACCACGGTGATATCTTGAAGTACAAATATTTTACTGCTTAAATATCGATAATTAGAATATGGCCAGCTGCTCAAACACTAATCTGCCTGGTGCAACAGTTAGTACCAAACTAAATAATGCATTAGTGTTAAGCAACTACTGCTGAATTCTTTACAATAACAGCAAGAAACTCCAGCTGTCATTGAAGGGTTTCATTAGCTTCAATAGCTCTACTTCCGTGAGAAAGGACCATTCGATAAGCTTTCGATTATTTTAAAACCTGCCATATGAAATACCTTATTACAAACAAAGAGTCGGCACATACAGTCACTTCATTTATGTCCCTAAACTAAGTGAAAGTTAATTTTGTTTTCCTAAGATCTAGGTTTAAAAGCATTTGTGGTAGCTTTCTGTTTGCTTTGCCTTGCCTTGCATTTTATTCTTCCCTGTAATTTAATTCATTATTCTTGTTTGGTTGATTTATCAGACAATGGAGGATTCTCTGCCTCTCCCTGCCTTAAGTGTTCTTTTTTTCTTCTGATTTAGCATTTACAAAAACACAAAGAAAGGAGCCTGAAGCCAAGTCTTAATGCATTTTAAATATTTGTCTTTTTAAGGAAAACCAAGGGGCAGATAAATTGATTTTAAATACCTAGAAGTACTTAAAATGTTTGGTTTAAACAGGGGGAAGTAAATGCACATAGACTTCATTCAAAAAAAAGTGAAGGAAAATAAAACTTTACCTGAACAAGGAGAGGTGCATTATACTCCAATAACAGGCACTAAGAAAATAGTAGTGATAGCAGAGTAATGGGTAAGAAAATATGGTTGTGACACGTTGCTTTGGAAAGAAAATGCTTCCTAATATTTTAATGTATTATAGATATTGCAGCAAGTGATGAAACTTGATGCAGTGAGTTCATAAAAAGTATTTTTTTTCCTTCTGTCTATTGGAAATATCTTATTTTCATATACAAATTTGCAGCAACTTGAAGGCTTTTCACCAGATGTCCAAAAACTCAGGTCTTCAGCTGCCCAACTACTGAAAACCAGAGAAAACTTAAGCATCTTTTTATTTTCACACTTTCAGTCTTGATTACTGCACAAGATATTGAGGATCTTAATTATCCTAAGTAACTAATCATTTTAAGTAGGGGGTTTAGAGTGTATCCATTCTTGGTAATGGATGGTACTTTGTGACTCCAGCAACAAGGAGTTAAAAGTGATTTGTTTAATTTGATTCCACCATTTGACATAAATAGCTCATAATTTTTAATTTCACACAGTCAAGATGGCCAAAAAAAATCTGGACACAAACACATTGGTCTTTTCATCTACAAAAGTGGGATTCATGCTGCCTAAGGAATGTACTGTGTTTCTCTAATCCGAAGCCTAAATCAAGGCAGCAAGTGAAAGACGTTTTCTTTCTTCAGAAAGAAGCTATTGAATTCGTATGCAATATGCTTTTTGATGACTCTAACAAAATTATGTGCATTTTCTTAGTACCTTGCACTGCCTGAAGTGTGGAGATATTTTTGCTAGCATACATCCTGGAGTGAAGTTACTATTGCCATCATACTGAAGCATTCAAACTGAAAGATTATTTCAGAAAGAGACCTATTTTAATGTAAAGTCCAGATCCCACATTTTTATTCATTCCTTGTGCTTACCGAAGCTAACGGGACTTAAGAAATGACACCTGAAGAACAGGCCTAGATAAGTCTTTCCTGCTTAACAAATTGTGGCACATTATGATGCATATATATGGAAATCTATCCACTTACTAAGACTTTCACTCAAAAACTTCTGAGTAGTGAATGAGTTTCTGAGTACCGACATGCAATCACTCCTTTACTGTATAATGAAATCAGTTTGGTCATAGTTTGCAACATACCCTCTGTTGCAGTTGCTGCACAGAACAGAGGTCTGATGAAATCTATTCAGAAGGAGGATACAAAACCAAGAGCTTCAGCCCTGATGTCATCATTGTGTTCTTTTCACTGGCTTCTGAGAGGCACATCTGCAAATTTCACTGAGGGATATGTCTTCACAGTCATGGAATAACTATCTTTGAATGTCAACAGACATTACCATACCTTCTGTAAATCCTAAGGCACATTGCAGTAAACTTAGATGGCCTGTGTAGGCTGGTATTCATGAAGGATAAATTCCCCGTCACTGAGGAAACAATGACAACATCTCTTATAGGACCTTGCAGACAGGACTGAACAACTTGATTTAACTTCAGAGTTAGTTCTACTTTGAGCAGATGGGTGGGCCAGCTGACATCCAGAGGTCCCTTCCAACCCATTTAAATTATTTTATGATTCTGACCTATTTTCAGCTCTTTAGATGTGTAAAATGATTTGAATTCAAAAGCAAAATGATTTCTCAGCTAACAATGGAACCAATGAAAATAAAGAATCATATATCTTGAGGGCGGCTGTCAAGAGGATGGGGCCAGAGTTTTTTTGGTGGTGCCCAGCAATAGGACAAGGGGCAACAAGCACACATTAAAATCGGGAAAGTTCCATATAAACATGAGGAAAAAATTCTTTACTTTGAGGGTGACAGAGCACTGGAACATGCTGCCCAGAGAGGTTGTGGAGTTTCCTTCTCTGGAGAAATTCAGAGAACCTGCCTGGACATAATTCTGTATGATCTGCTCTGGGTCAACATGATTTAGCAGGGAGGTTGGCCTAAATCTTCCAAGATCCCTTCCAACCCCAGTCATTCTGTGATTCTGTGACAACATACTGGTTTAAATGTCTTCATCTAAAAAAAAAATAAATTCAAACTCTAAATGATGTTTTTATTTTATTATCTGTACAACCATCTCTTGTTAGGATCATGATGTCTACTGCAAGTACAAAAAAACTTGAAAGCCAAATGAGACAAAGCAAAGATTGCTACAACCAATTGGAATTTGATTAATTTACAGAAGTTCAACATGTTTAAGCTTGAGAGTTTTATTTCTTGAATTATTTTTTTTTATCATGGGAACTCTTATGCTTCTCAGTCCACTTATTTCACATGGTTTCATGATAGTTTCTTAATTTTTATGTTTTGCTGTTACACATTCTAATATAGGATCATAGAATGGCTGTGTCTCTCCACCAAAAGAAGTATAGATTTTTCACAGGAAAACGAGAACATTATTGCAATCAAGAGGAACTCCTGTGTTCACCCACCCTGTAGGAGACAAAGAGATCAATTTCCTGTAAGGAAGGATTTGAACTCTGATTGCCTGCCTACAATAAAAATACATGTCATGCCATAGAGCAGGCTCAGGTAAGTTCTCTGTCAGTATTTCCTATTGTAGTTGCTGCAACTCACTAAACACAACTTAAGGCAGTGTAGTTCATAAAGGAGAAAGATGCGTGGGTACAGTTCCCAACACAGCTGGCTCCAGTAACTGCTGTCTTTCATAAATACAGGACACAGCCAATATGTTTCTCCTGCTGTGTTCCTTGCATGGTGAAACAGACTTTCTCTGCAGTAAATTGTCACTAGTAAATTTACAGTCAGTACCTCATCCATGCATTACATAATCTCCAAACTCCTGCATGGGCTTACAGAAGTTACTGGCTTCTCAGGAGCAAGTAACTGGTTATATGTCAGTTCCACATGAAGCAATGGCTCCTGTTGAGTTACTGTATATGCTGTCACTCAGAACACAGACATTTTCTTTTTAAAAAACAAAATAAAAAAGTCTGATGAACTGCCATATTCTGCCCCTCTTCACTTACCTTTGCTATTACTGTTTGTTCTGCAAGAAAAATGAAGGCATCTTCCACTGCATGACTGGGGCATGTATTTAAACACCCCAGTGTCTGTCATAGAGCCTGCCCTCAGCTCATGACCAAAACGCACCTCTGAGCATCCCCTTATGTAACTGGATGCACAGATGTTCACACAAGATGAGTCAGCTGTACAGTCAACTTCTTGGCAACTCAGCTGCCAAACACCATTCCTGGCACAAGGTGACAGCATGTAAAGCAATGTCATTTTTGACAGGTCTGTGACATATCTGTCTTTGACATTTTCCTGTTATGGAGATTGCACCACTTCCAAACATTCTAATTTCCAAACTATGAGTCACTGTAAGGATGCTGACTACCTATTCTTATAGACATCTATAGCATTTAATACGAATATTATCTCCAGGTATGCAATAGGGGGTGACAATCAGCTGCAGATTTAGATGGAAACATTTAGTCATCTACAGTGCATTGCCTCTAAGCTTAATATCTCTGTTACCAGTATAATTAGGGGACAAAGTATCTACTTTGGAACAAGAATATTGCTGTACTGGTCATGATTTTTATTTCATTAAGTACAACTAACTTTGTATAACTATTAATAAGGTGAATTTTAATAGGAGTACTGGCATTTTGGTCATAGGACACATGATCTTTCTTCTGTCAATGGGCTGGCAGAAAAATGACTGCAGCTGGATAAATTGTTCCCCTGGGCTGAATCTTGCCTGCAGCCTGTGAGTTGCATAGCCCTGCCTGATGCCTGTGGAAGACATCATAGTCTCCTCATCTTTGAATCCTTCCCTCAGTTTTTTCAGTACAGACTGCCAAGAACTGAACTTCAGCTCACAGAGAGACATCAGGCATCTCTAAGCCTTCTATAAATGAGCCATCTAGGTTCCCTTCTGTTCTCAGTAAAGAAGAGAGGTATCTCCAGAGAACAATTCTGCTGCTGAGGGGGATGAATTGCTTCAGAAATCACCTGCTTTTCTTTCCTGACTATAAAAGGAGCTTGGCCAATGAGCTGACATCACAGTTGCAAAAGGCCAAAGTTCAAGGTGTTCCATCCCAACCAAACTCAGAATATATAAATCTTACTTTGGATAACGAAAATCACATTTTTAGGTAAAGAGTATTCCCCAAGTAAAAATACCTAACTTTTTTATTTAAACTCTAAATTATTCCAGCTTTCCATGAAGCTACCCAAAATTGAAATATAATGGGGATAGCTAGAAAAAGAAAACTAGCACAGCCAAGACAGGGACACACATTTAAAAAGTGTATATAGACAGGCTGATTCAAAGCCTGCAGATTGTTATGGAGGAATAAGGATGGATTTGAAAGTAATTGACAGAGCAGAAGGCAACCACTCAAACAGGCCGGCTTTTTTTAAAAAGCAAAGGATAAGTCTCATAATCTACACAATCCAGTGTGACATATTCTTATGTTATATAGCATAACTGAATATTTATACAGCCTGTCCTCATTCAGGGGGGTGCTGCATACACCTAAAAACAAAAGCACTTAAGTATTTCTGAAATTCTTTGAAAATTTCCAGAAAAAATGGTGATTATCCACTTTGTAGCCCTTTATTTCAAACACAAAAGATGAATGGATTTTATTTAGTGGTACTGCTACATGTATATTGCTCCAAGTTAAAACACTAACAGTGTTAACGTGTTTTAAAATAACAGCATTTGAACGTGTAATGGCTAATAAGAACCTACATGCTCCTAGAGGATAAGAAAGGAAAATCTCCCTTTTTTGATTTTGGAATCTGATTAGACACATTAAATTTATGTCATTTTCCTCTAAACTGGAAGACTAAACCATAAAATTGTTGTTAGATTTTCCTGAAAACCAGAAGGATGCAGCCTAGCAGAAAACCAACTTCAAGACCTTTTCAGTGGTTGTGACCGACTATAAAGTTTGGCACAAAGCCTGTTGTGGCCCTACGGTGAGCTAATACAGCTCTAAATTTTGTGATTCAAACTACATTGTAGTTTCTGTGACAGCACTGCGTGATTTCCATATGCATTAATTTCCTGACTCATTTCTCAAAAGACAAAGTCCAACAAGTGACAATGCAGTGGCATCAGCAGAAAATCTGCCCTGGAACTGTATATGCTTGAGATCTTCCAACCATGCTCTAGGGGGACAACATTCAGAGCTTTTGTGGCTCTGGCCTATTTAAAACTTCACAGAGGTAATTCCTACAGAAATAAAAATTGTCTCAGCTATGTGAAGATTCAGCATCCCAACATGACTGACTGCAATTTTTGAATAACTGATTCATGTAATTTTCTTTGGTGAGACATTTACACAGACATAACACAACACAATATTCCAGTGTGAAGGTGAAGAGATGGAAGAATGGGTGTAGGATTTAACTCTGAATTATTGTACAGTATTATATTAATGTTTTACAACTCTGAGACAGATGATGAGAGTCTTCCTTAGAAAAAACAGTAAACCAAAAATTTGACAAACCCGTCTTCTTCCAGTAGACTTTGACCTGAAGTTGATTGTCCTGATAGAAAGGAGTTCCAATTTTCAGAAAACGAGTGGTTTTCCTTCTTTGAAAGGTTGGGTAAGGATCTACCAGTCCTTTCTGTGGTTTCCCAGTAGATGTCCGTTCCTCTGCAATACACAGAACAATCAGGAAACTATTTAGTTAGTAAAGTGCTGTAAAATGACTATGATAACTGTGCTGAAATTCAGAAAATAATACTATCTTTCATTCAAATTATCTTATTTCAGTATCTTAACTAAATGAAATTAATATAAAGAACAAACTGTCCTTAATAGTTGAAAAGAATATCACTTGTTTGAAATTCAGTTAAAGAAAATATTTTAAACAGGGACAGAAAAGGATAAATATATCATAATATGAAAATGCTCTGTAAATTCTCCAAATAATCATAAAGAAAGGGACTGTATTTATATACCCAAGAAAAAGAAATGTTAACAGACCAACTTTTTAAACACAGTATCTAGCAGTAGTTCTGTATAATCATTCAGTCTTTATATTCGTGCAGTGTTTGAATATACACAAAAACCAAGAACTGCTTTGAGTGTAACCCACAGAGTGACACATGTGGTTATTACATCAAAGTAAATACAGTCTTTTGGTATGCTATATAAGAACATTGTGGTCAGATTAAAGATCCTTCTTGCCCACTTTTCTGTTTCCAACAGTCAATGGTGAATGCTTAGGGAAACACTGTAAGAGCAGAGTTTTCTTTCAGCAATTCCCTTTGTTACATGTGCCTAGCTTCCAACAAGCAATGATAATGGGATGTCCTTCATCAAGCCTTTTGTTTGGCAACAATTTATCAACATTTAGCAGAGTTGACAGTATTTCTAGATATTTTCAGTTGAAAAGGCAGCAATGTTGATTCAAACTGCACTTTTCATTGCACACTTGCAAATATATCCAATCCAATTAAGAGGATCAGATTATAAACAAAAAGAGCTGTATAGTTCAATAGTACATCTAAATGAAAACTGAAGAGTCCAATAATTAGGAAGCGGCAAATTACTAATTACATACTTGAGAGAAGGAGGGAAAGACTCAGATTTCAATAATTGTGACAAATAACAAACTGGAACATTTTGCCTCTCGAGTAACAAAAAACTGACCATTTTGCCTTACGTGTAGCTTCAGCTGAAACTTGCTTTATGGCCAAATTTTACTTTCTCAGCCCTTTCCTGAAACTGGAACAATTGTTCATGTTCTTTCTTTGTTTTACATTAAAGTAAAACTACCAAACTTAAGGAAACTCTTTCTCAAGGTAACCATAATGTTTCTGCTGACTAAATGGAAATCAAAAAGTAATAGAGAGAAGTACAAACTAAAATCTATTAGGTATTCCTCAACTTAAAGTATTTTAATTTTATTAAATCTCTGCTTTGCTATTCTCTGTCTGCTCCACTTCCAGAAAAACCAGGACACCAATTTAGAATATTTCTATATAAAGATCAAGCAAAAGTCTTGCTGCATTTCCCAGAAGTGAAGCATACAAATATAGTGAGGCAACATATTTCTGAGCATGGGGAAATATAATGCCAGAGGGCTGGGGTCAAAGCTCACAGAGGTCTGTAGGACTAAATTACTTCAGTGGGTTATGGACTATCTCTATTCCGACAATAGGACCCGACACCTAAAAACCAGAGCTTAATTCCACACAGAGCTGAGCATCTGACAGTGAGACTTCAGCAAAATTGGCATGTTGCTTCTGGAATGACTTCCCAAAGGCTATGGAAGTCCCAAAATAAAGACAGGCCATGAATGTCATGTCCTAGATAATATTTCAGGCAATTTTTTTTTAATTTTCATATTTCTCCATCTGCTTCTGAGTATTCTCAAAAGTACCTCAAGCAGGACTGGCTCTGTATCTAACTTGAGCGAGATTCAGAAGATGAATTTGCATCTCCTCTAGGAGTAGTTTTTATTTGCTTTTCGGCATAAGCTACAATCTAGCCATTTTTTCAAAATGTCCAAAAAGGTCTAAATACACCTCTCAGCAGAGTGCTCTATTCACTAAAATGTGTGATATCGGTGTTTAGGTTCAAAGAGTCTTGAATCCTTTACCTCAAAGCTTTAGTAAAAACGATGTTCAGATTTGTCTATAAACTTATTACTGACATACTCTACTGTAAAACAAATACATGCTTTAGCTCTTGCAGGCACCAATTTGCATTTAGAACATACTGCTCATTAACTAAATGAATGTTCATAATTTGAACAGAACAGTCAAATACTTAAAGTATATGAGAATATAAAAATATTATTCTCAGTATAGTCTTAGTCTAGTTTTTAAAAAAATAAAATTAATGAACCTTTTAGTATAAAAAGGTCACCCCAGTAAAGCAAAATAAAGCACCAGTCATTAGAAAGTCTGTACTAATTCCACATAAGTAGATAGCAGACTTTCACAGAGAATACTGACGAACTGTTTTCTGAAGTAAAACAACCAAGGAGAGGGCAGAGTATCCAAGCAAAGTTGTGGAAGGAATTCAAATCCAGCCGTGGCAATGATAGGAAAGAGGTGCCACTGGAGTGGACAAAAAATGATGAAACAACCAAAGTCACATGTGAGGTGTAGCGTAAACAAACTCCTTTTGGTAGAGGATTTGTAAGTAATACCTCAGATGTGATCCACATCAGATTCTGAAAAACACAACATCTTGAAGAGGGAAAAGTGAAACAAAGATCTTCCTCTCTCAACACAAAACCAGGTATGATACAGACCAAGAGAGTCAGATCATTAGTGAGGCCATGGAGAGCTGATACCACTACCAGTGAAAGGGTTTCTCACAGTAGGTATGGAATGGTACCAAAAATTACATAGTCCAATCTCAACTACTCAGTTTCAGTTTAGAGGGTTTTTTTTTATACTGAAAGTCTTTATTTACTATGTTTAAAGACTACAGTGATCTGACCTAATATCAGGACTAGCTATAAAGTATGAGAAAGGTCAGTTGATTAATTATCCCTGCTCCCAAGATGGGAACATTTATAAAGCTATTCTCATAGGAAAATGAGAGAAAGAAATTCAACAGCTTGCTCATTGTTTCTTTGGCTAGGTCTGTATAATGGTATCTGGAACTTTCTTCCAGTTATCCGGACACAGACCAACCCCTGACTCAGCTGAAATCCCAACATCAGTGTTCTCCTGTGATCTGATGTAAACCCAGCCACATGTTCTTTCTCAGAGCTTTGATGTAATCTGGTGACATGACAGTCAAGATGATGGGCTGAAAACTAAACACCTTGAATTTCAGCACTGAGAGCAAGAATGGCAAATTTTACCAGAGGGAGCAGGAAATTGGGAGGGGGGTGGGGAAAAAAAAAAAAACCGCATCAAAATTTTTGCTGGTTTCTCTAGCAAAATGAACTTTCCGGGGGAGGGAGAGGAAGAGAGAGAGGAAAAAACAGTAGCAAATCCCACAAAAAATTCTTAGGAAAAGATTCAGCAAAACAGGAACATGTCTCGTAAACACCATGATATGTTTCTAGTGCAGCTTAATGGTTCAGTGTACTGAAATTAAACACTCAGTTCTCACTGTACTTTTTCTTCTATTACATCTCCTGTGTACATATAAAAAATAAGGGACAACTTCATGTGGAAACTCAAAGTTTTTGACATTGTGCACTGTCCTGTAAACTACATTACTTTTCTAGGGCACGACAAAAAGCACAGGTACAATGTAGGAGAGCTATTAAGGAAAGGGCAGAACTCTTATATTCACTGAGGATTTAACCCAAACTGGACTAATGTACAGACTGTGAAGGTTCAAGCTGATGTTCTGGTATGGATTTGAAGAAAAGATAGTATATGGAAGAGATGAAAACTTGACCCTCTGTTGTCTCTTCAGATGGCCCAGAAGAGTAGTAAAAGTAAGTTTAAGATGGGAAAAAGAAGGATATTTAGGTTTATTTTTAATTCTTGGTACATTAACATGGGAAGCAACTGTAGACAAGAAGGTCTGTTATTGCTAACAACTACTTTACAATATTTTATGTATACCCAAACAGAATATGGCAACAAGAGTGGCTGATTAGTTATGTTGAAAGTAATTACAGTTCTGTTACGAAAATGGCCACAAGTTTAAACTTTGAATGTACTTTAAAGAAAGAATGTAAATGAATGGAGAATGAAATGGAGACAGGGAAGAATATTTAAAATAATATTCTTTAACATCTTATTATCAGAATTTTTCTATATGAGTTAAACAGAGACACATCAGCAATTGTGGCAGTAACCCAGTAGTGTATTTTAATTGTGCAAATAGCATTTAACCAAGACTAAGAATCATGGTTTACTCTCAGATTCAGATAGTTTTCAATTACATTACTTAGCATGTCAGGTTCTAAAGACCATAGCAAGGCATAACCTAACCTCTAGAGATCTTGAGATTTAATTTTCATGTAGGTCCTATATGAGCAATATTTTGAGAATGCATTGTTTGTCAGACATGGAATGTTTTTGATTCCCTAAAAGAAGAGACAATGTTTTGTATCAATTAATAGTAGATACATATTTGTCTGGTCCAAGAACCTGGAGGCCTACTATAGGCTACTAAAAATAGTCAGGATTTTGAAAGATATTGCAGGTTAATACTGCCCAGTTAAGACAAAAACACAGAAATGGTTATTCCAGACACTGACAAATACAGTCAGTATTTATACCTACATTACATCTAAAGAATACTAACATAACAACTGCTTCACTGCAATTGTTTACTTTAGGTGAGTAGGATCTAAGTCAAAGAAGTATGCAAAAACTGACACCAATTTTTACATAAGAACTTTAACATGAAAAGGTTACTTGACTGAGACAGAATCTTTGTGCTATGAAACAGCCTGCTTTAAGAAAATTATTTTTTAAAATTTGAGAAATCATTATATAAAACATTCAAATTCCAGATAAAGGAGAGAAAAAGCATTCAGGTATTTGAATATGATTACTCACTATTACTCCTGATGTCCTGAGTCGTACTAAAATGGAGAGAAACCTTAGCACTTTTTAGGCGTATCTGACCCCAACGTGTTACTGCCTGCAGTTCTACATTGTAGTTGCTGTTGGGCTGGAGCCCCTCCAGGACCACATAATTTTGGGCCTATAATAGAATAAATATACAAAGCAGTTACAGTATTGCTGAAACACAGGCCTTTATTAAAAATGGGCCTGTTATCTTAGGCATCATACCTTTTTGTAATTAGAAAACTCATGTATAAATTTCAGAGTAAAATTTCCTTTTTAAAAAAATCTCTTTTATTGCACTCTGTTTTTCTGTGTCATTTAAAAATACTAACCTTCTTGACGATGCTTTTGCAGCTCCTTGGAAATTCCAAACCTTTTTTTAGGCCAAAACTAAGGGGGTTTCTTCCATATAAAAAATTTTTTTCTTATGCCAAAATCATTTTAGCCAAATAATTTAAATGTTTTATTCCCCAATTTCTGTGTTAGTAAAGAATTGAAAACTTTTTCTAGAGAAGTCAGTCTGAAGCCAGTTAAAATCCAACATTTAATACATTTTTCAATATTTTCTATTTGTTTCAACTTTTGAAAATAAAAATTAAAAAACCCCCATACCAACCAAAAATAAAATACTTACTAATTGGTAAGAACACTTTGACCCTATAAAACGGAAATATAAGAGAAAAAATACAGTTTCCAGTGTCATGGAAGTGTCTTTAATAGGGAAATAACAGAGTAGGTTTCTCATTCTCCAGTCAATAACCCATAAATTAAAGCAAATCAGACAATATTGCAAAGAAGAGTCCAGGCTTCTCAAAAGTCTTAAAGTTTAATTTTGCCTAGATTTAATTATAAAAATGTCCTTCTAGCGCATTTTCCAGGTGGAAGACATTACTCCTTGTTTTTATTAGAATTCCTTGTGCCTCTTAAGTTTGACAGTCAATCCAGAATGAAAAAGATAATTATTTACCCACGTAACCATCCCATATTTAACACTTGGAATGTTAACAAGGGATTGCCAAAAGCATTTAATATTAATTAGCTTTACTTGTTTTGTGCTGACATATTGACTACAACTCTTGATTAGGAGTGTTAATATTGTAGACAAATTAACTGAATGTCTACCTGGAATGGTTTCACATGGAAATCAGTATAAAATTATTTGAATTAGGCTATATCTAAACATTAAAACTGAGCAAAAATAATCTTCAATTATCTTTGGAAACCAAGATTTTTCCACCTTTCCCGTCTTTTTTTTTTAATTTTCCTGCATTTTCCATTTTTAGCCTAAGAGTTGCTATAATATTCAAATGACTATTGATTAGTAATAGCATCTAGAGTGTCCTGCAGGGAGGTCTGAGTATCACTGGCACTGATGTACAGTTTCATTACAGGCTGTGGAACAAAAAGTACAGTAAACCAGGAGTAATATGAAAGATATTGTAAATGGCTTAATTTTTTATAAAAATATGCCTTGAATCTTCTGTATTCTTGAATCTTCTATATTCAAGGTCAGAAACTTGGTCCAAATTAATGTAATGTTCAGTATTAGATCTGTTTTAATAAATTTGTATGTAGGATGCACGCTATGCAAAGTGCCAAAATGACATTAAGGACCAGATCAATTTTAAAATTCTCTGGGGTCTGTGATTTAAGGACCAGCTTGTAGAAAGAAAGGTCCCTCATATCTTTAGGCTGAAGACTCTGTCCTGAAGGTCTCAAGCCAATATAAACTGTCCTGGGGAACACAAACTTTTCTACATAGAATAGTCCAACCCTACTCCTATCTTGCCAGAATAATTTTTTTAGAGGGCAATAAACCTTCTCTTCTTTGCAAATTTACTTGCCTGATTTCATCAGACAGCCTTCTTTGACTTTATTTTTATAAGGTATGGTGACCAAGGGACAAAGAGGGAACTGTGACCCTCTGACTGTCATTCATCACAGTTCAAATGGGCAGCCAGAGCCAAAATACAGTGTTGACGTAGACACAGGATAAAATTCTCACAATGCATCTATGCACAATGCACTGAGAATCAAGTTCAACCTGTTATCTATAATTGATTTCTATTTCTTTTAATTACTTTGAAATAATATGCAATATACTTAAGGATATCGTAACAGAAAGCTTTCCACTAAACCAATACTTAATACATCATTGAAGAAACTCATTCTTTGCTGCTAAGGAAATATGTCAGATCCTTGGTACAGTAGCTTATTTAGAGTTTTGAGAATGTTCTTCCCTTGGACCTGTGCTGACTATTCTCTAAGATAGTGTCACAAGTTTTATTTGCGTAGTGAAGGAATAATGTTACAGATGAAGTTAGGCTTTTTAAATAAAACAACCACTGCATCTTTAAGAAGCGCTAATAGAATAAGCCTGAATTTTAGCAGCATTTAACTTTCTATTGAACTTTTCTGAAAAAGCTTGTTGTAACTTCATATTAAGGCAGAAGTCTATTACTCTCCCTGAGTTCAACGTAAGACAAGCACTGAGAGATCAAAACTGTCTGTGGCCTTGGTGATATGAAGACCACCACTTTAGCAGCTGCTGAAATCATTCAACTTGTCACATATTTTACACTTACACTATATTTTGTGCCAGAAATAAGCCATATTTCTGTCCCATTTATTAATTTCTTTCTTACCCCATCGGTAGTCTTCCTTCTCTTTTTTTTCGCTGGAATTACATATTTGCTATATGTCCAGCTCCAGAAGACCTTGTAGTGGTGCACTGGGATATCAGGCTCCTCTGGAAGATCCCAAGTAATCATTACATTTACACTCCCATCATTGCTTGCACTGATATTGGCAATTCTGATATTAGATGGAGCTGGTGGAGCAGAGGGATCTGAAATTTAAAATAAACAAAGAGATTCTAAAATAAAGATCATCTTCAATAAGGTAAAGTTTATCTTCATCTTATGTATTTACCAGGCATACACAAACTGGATTAAATACGCTAAATATACTGCAAAAAATTCAGGAAAAGATTTCCCATAACTTATATGGTTTCTTATAAATTCTAGAAATTCAAAACTCTACTGAAATAAAAATTATGGGTTAGCATCTAGTTTTGTCATTACTCTGTGTTTTTGATAGCTCACAAACATTTTGCAGCTTTGTCAAAATATACTAGACTGTCAGTTGTACTATTTTAAATACACAGTGATATAATACAAGTACTACACAAAGCGGCATTGTAGAGTCACCACAGAATTGTACGGTAGAAATGCTGAATATTTCTTTGGTGTTGCCAGATAATTGTCAGATGACAAAATTGTGTTTCAACATGTTGAATCTTTCTCCAAAATCCTAATATTGGTATTTACCACCATGGTACATAAACACTTCCTTAGAATTAATCCAATTAAGATGTAGCAATGTATTATTCTGTGATAGAAGTCTATAGGGTTTTTTTTTTAGAATGACAAAAAGCAGTTATCTTCCCCTGTGATTTTTTTCATTATTCTGTTCAATTCCTTATCAATATCAACTGAGATAATAGTGGTCAGTTATCTTCGTGCAGAGTCAAAAAGGACATCTGACAGTCAGATGCTCAAATATTGAATCTTTCCCAATAGTGAATGTAAAGTCCTTCTTGTAGACTTACTATATAATATCCTGGCCCCAAGTAATGTGAATCAATGGACATTTTGCAACAGAGCTTCTGAAAGTTCAATTTGCTGTTTAACAAATTCTACTTTTTAATCCTACTTTTTAACTCTGATCTTTTATTTTAAATGGCTGTGGTAGCCAAAAATTCATGACAGAATACAAGAAAACTGCAAAACCAAAACCTACCAGAAGTAAACACTGAGACTCAAACAAACAAACAAACAAAAAAAAAATCTAAAGTATATAAAGGAAATTCATGTTAATTAAGACCTTTTAGAAAACTGTAGGCTTATTCGCCAGAAATAAAACTGGAGCTGTGCACAGAGGACACCAGACGTTCAGTTACTGCATGGTTCACCTGCATCTTTTTTTATAATGGTAAATGAGCTGTTAAATAAACTTTCCAGGCGTACTAAGTTCATTAGATAATCCCTATGACAAATGGTTTCACTGAAAAATTCCATCATTTACTTCATGAAAAAAAGACACATTCAGAATTAATAAAGACAGCATTTCACTTTTAAAGATCAGCAGATGTGAAATAATGGCTTATTCCTGTTATTGAACAGGACCCTTGCTTAAGTAATAATGGATACTCCTAACACATGCCATTTTACTTAAATACTAATGGATGTCTCTGTTTCCTCAAACATATAATTCAACCTAAATTTTGGCCATAAAAGTTACAAAGCATACTTAAGTATTCTGGAAATTTAACATAATTTTCAAATAATAAGAATTCCTTAGTTCTTATTTGTGGGGTTTTTTTTTTTAATCCTGTCACAAGCCATTTGCTTTTATTTTTTTCTGGCTTTGGAGAAGCACTGCTGTTATACTTATTTCCTTACCTGTTTTGCTGATTTTGGCTGGGGTAGAGTTAACTTTCTTCATAGTGGCTGTTTTGGGGCTATGTTTAGGATTTGTGCTGAACATAGGGTTGATAATATAGATATTATATTGATAATAATATTTTTGTTATTCCTGAGCAGGGCTTGCACAGAGCCAAGGCCTTTTCTGCTTTTCATACTGCCACACTGGCAAGGAAGCTGGGGGTGCATGGGAGGCTGGGAGGAGACACAGCTGAGACAGGTGACTCAAACTGGCCAAAGGGATATTTCAGACCATATCACATCATGTTCAGTATATAAAGTTGAGGGAAGGAGGAATGGGGAGACATTTGGAGTGATGATGTTTGTCTTCCCAAGTAACTGTTATGTTTGATGGGGTCCTGCTCTCCTGGAGATGAGTGAATACCCACCTGCCCATGGGAAGCACCAACTTAATTCTCTGTTTCACTTTGCTTGTGTGTGCAGCTTTTGCTCTCCCTATTAAACTGTCTTTATCTTAACTCATGAGTGTTCTGGCTTTTACCCTGCTGACTGCCTTCCCAGTCCTGATGGTAGGGAAGTGAGTAAGTGGCTGCATGGGGCTTGGTTGGTGGCTGGGGTGAAACCACAACACCTGAGAAGTAGACAACCACTCCATCTTAAAGTATATAAAAGTACTGATATCGGAATGGATAAACGAAAGAAAAATTTAGCTAAACGGTTTGTACTATTCTCTGATAAAACTTTCAATTTCTTTCTATTGTTTAGTAAAATAAGTAAACATAAATTATATTTATATATGATAAATATAAACACAATCATGATTCATATATCTAAAACCTTTGGTAAACATTCATCTGCACTATTTAAAATATTGGGGGGGGAGGTATGGTACATTCCTATGAGAATGTATTAGGGAAATAAAACATTTATAACCTGAAGTGCAACATGATCATATTAGTGCAGGTGAATTATTTAGGTTATCTCCCAGAAGTACTATGCATCATGTATTATGTATACAAAACATATGGGATAGAATTAAAGTGTTTCAGAGAATATGTCTTTCCACATGGTCAGATATAAGTAAAAAAAAAAATTCTAAGTATAAAACTTGGTTTTCCTCATTCTGCATCTACAGAAAACTGAGACTCATTTAAAAAATATCTAAAAGTTGAATGAAATAACTCCTCTGGACAAAGCATATAAAGATTAAAAGTATTTTGAAGTTCTAGACAACAATTTTTTTTATGTTTAAAATGATCAAATTTAGATTCTTCCTTTTCAAGTGTTTCATCCCCATCTCAAAAAAGAAAACAGTAAGGAAGAACTATGTGCGTACTGAAACTAATAGATCATTCCTTCTGAATTCTATAGCACCAGCATTTCATCCTGTATCTTTTATAACTGCCCAGTTTATTTAAAACATTATTTTATCAGTAGCATTTCTTCTGTGCTCACTATAAACAGTCCAGTCAGCAGAAAAAATGCTGATCTACATTTGAAAGAAAACCTATTAGTGTTTCCACTTTGCTATGTGAGAATGTAAACATTGTATTAAAAATCATTGACTAATTATAGTTAAGGAAAGAAAGAATATCTTCATAGAAGGAATAGACATGTGAAATAATACAGCAATAGTCCTCTTTCTTCAAAGTTTTGTTGCAAATCTTGCAAATGTCATCCACAAAATGCCTTTGAACAACGAGGAACAGTGGTGGTGGTGGTAGTAGTAGAAGACAGAAAGGAGATCTGCAGCTGACAAAGGTGACACATTTTATATAAGACCTTTTTTAAAACTAGCAGAGTAAGCTGGAGAAAATATGAGCTAGAAAGATGTAAGACATCAAAGATAAACTAACTTAATTTATTACAGTTTTGCATTTAATCATCTGGAAAAAAACCCATGTCTGATTGTATGGGTGCAACAGTAACATATTTCTTAAATTTGGGGTGTATTACCTGAAATATTAAGCCACTTAGTGAGCATTTGATACCAGCTGAGAGTCCATTCCATATTAAGTATTTCAATATAACTTTATCATTTATTCATCTATTTCTTATATTTCTATGACAGTCATCACTATCACAAAGTGATAGAATCATCATTTTGTAATCTAAAAACCCAAGAATATTAATCGGTTCTTCATTTGAAAGGATTTATTTTCACCAGCAAAACAGACAAGTGAGAAGGAACAGCAGGGCAAGATATTTGATCTCTGTTATTAACAGGAAAAAAAAACCAGAACAACCAAAACCCCACCATCAAAGAAAACACCCAAAAAACCCAACACCCTCCTAGACCTCTCAAATAAACAAGAATCCAGAAAAACAAACAAACAAACAAACCTGTTAAGTGTAAGAGCATGCTCCCCCACAATGCATGCCAGCCAGTTACCAGATAAGAGATTAGTTGGGTTTTTATGTGTTATTGAACAGAAAACTCATGCTTCTACAAGGTGGTCTGTTATGCTTCTGTCTATGTATATATTAAAAGCACTATACAACTCATTCTAAAATACTTCAAGATCTAATAACTGGTATTGAATCATAAAGCTGACACACATAAGGTGTTTGTTAACCTGGCTATATATGTCAAGTGACATTCTGCTGACCATAAAGCCAACAGCCATTCTACGGTTAGTCTTCATATACCTGTGATCCCTTTGACTGAATGCCCACATGTATAATTCAGATACATTACCATTAAATTACTGGAATGGAAACTGCTGCCAGGTTTTCAAATGTAAATTCTGAAATTTTATATACAGGATTTTATCTGAGTGCTAAATCAAACTCTTTGGTCTGCAGAAAGAGTGGTGCTAGTGGCAGTTTTTCCCTTGCATTTTATATTACAACTCAAATAAAACAGAAGTCGCTCTATATACACAAGAATTTGGCACAGACAGCTGTCCTCAACTGAAAAAAATTCTGGTCTCAGCAACCTGACAAGTAAATTGCTTCTCACTGCTAGAAATGATAGCTTCATTAGGTCAAGGCTGAAGCTGCTGTTCCAGCACTTGGAGTAAGTACTGCATTTGTCTGGATTGTATTTGGCTTGAGTATACCCAAAGGACTTAAATTCTTGTCTTGCTGGCTACTCAGCCATCACAAGCAAAACTCTGTCTCCAGTCCCCAAAAGGGAGGATTTCTTGCTGCAAATAAAGGAAAAAAAGAAAAATCTCACGTCATCACCATTTCAAAATGCGTGTCTTCCCACACTCATATTTGTAAACATAGTGATAGTTTATATTTTCAAAAATTATTTCAATCAATAGAATCTGGAAACACTTTTTCAACCTTGAAAAACAGTCTGGGCAAGCTACACGCAAGAATCACATCATACACTGCTGCAATGCATCCACTTTGGATTTCAATGTGGCAATCATAGTGAAAACAGTAAATGATTTGGAATATGTGTCAGAGAAGGGGATAATGACACTGCAACCAGAATTCTCATTCTGAGCTGTAAAAGTGAGACCAAGTTTGACAATAATTTAAACCCTTTTATATGGAGGGTTTTTTTCTATTTAAAATAGATCTACCATTGCTATCTTTCAAACATTAGACCTTCCAACTCTACAAACCTGCTGAAGCTCCTCTTCAGACAAGTTTCCAACCATTAAATAGTTTCAAGGCATAAGAAGGAGGACTGGCTTTGCCCAGTGGAAATGGCACACATAAGCCAGCTGTGCAACAGTATAAAAAAATCATTGGTCTCAAAGGAGCAACAGAGAGAATTTTATTGCTGCGAGTGGGTGTCTGTTCTGGTTTTTCTAACACTCAGTAATGTATGCATGAAATCACATCCAGCATGGTACTTACGTGCTGTGAAAACAATGTTGTCTGCTTCCTTTTACTTGACAATCTATCCTGTGTATGCTAGCAACTGCCTTCATAATGAAGACAGAAACCTTTAGCAGAGGTAGAAAGATCGGATGGTTTGGGCTCATTGTGCTGATCTTATGGCCTCTTTTTCTCTCTGAGAATGGCACAGTACCTACCCACAGACCAGTGAGATAATATATTATATACAAATGCCTAATGCTGATCCCTGTAGGTAACTGCAGTCTCAGTTACTAAGAGTTCATTCTCATCACAAATCATAAAAAGTTAGGGAAAAAATGCCTAAAAACTCCGAAACCAAGCGCAACAAGTTAAAAATTGTATTACTAGTCCCAGGCAGCTTCTGATCAGTTAGGGTAGGTTATCCAGTGCCTGCTTACAGGGTGAAAAGAACAAGTAGATTTCATCCAAGGACATTAGTTTATGGATTGTAGGAACAGTTCTCTCCTGCTTCCAGAGGAAAAGAAACTGCTTGGAGAGAGCCAGTCTAAATATGAAGAGAAGTATACTTGTATCTTTAGGGATCAAAAATGTTCTGCCAGGTATTCAGTTAATTTTATTTACTGCTCTTACTGTAAACCATTGACACTCAGTTAAAGATGAAAAGGAAAGCACACACAATTTAAAAAGCCCAAAAAGAGAAGTGGAAACCACTGTCAAAATAGAAGAAAGGTCTGATCAATTTTAGCTGACAGTATTAATGTAAAAGTCCATGTGCAGAGTCCTACTTCTAGGAAAGAACCCACTTCCTAAGTGCAGCATTCACTTCATTTTCTAGCCACTCCGCTACAAACACATAGGTATAGTCTAACCTGTGTTTCTTGTCATTTTGGAATGGTGTTTTAGCAAAACAAAGCATCACTTTATTCCCTGTGAAGAGTCATGTCAGACAAGCACATGCAAATCCTTCATTTCCTCTATAAAAATAAATAAACAGTGTTAAAAAAAAAAATCCAAACCTCTGCTTAAGCTTTGGATGTTTCATAAAGTCTCAGCTGTGTAATTTTGATTATTTACTCTTTACAAATTAATGCTATAGATGAACACATGAGGCAGTGTAAAAGCTAATAAACCTTCATCTCAAATGTTTGCAGTATAAGACCATCAAAAGCTGCAGTAGATCAAACCTCAAAACACAACTACACTAAGAATGGCAAGCCGAAATGTTTGATGCAATACTCTTGTTTTCCTCATTTAGTCTTTTTCATTTCATTCCATTTTAAATTACTTTGGATAGTAAGGAGCTTTTATTCAGTAATAGAAAGGTTTCTGGAAGTCAGAAGACTTATTATTTTAAATAAAACAAAACTTCATTTTGCTCTGTCTGCTTAGAGATCATGTTTTTTTTGTGTTTTCAAAAAGCAGAAAATAGTATGAAACAGGATTGTGGTAACCAGACAAAAAATCTCTCTCCAAGTAATTACAGCACATTTTTGAATGTTCTTCTTAACAGCTTAAAATATTTAGTGACAGAGACTTTGTGGTGCCATACTTCTCCCTAGATTCAGATTAAATATCATATTTGTCCTCCTTTAAAGAAAAAACCAAATCCAAATAATTTGCTAGTCGTTATAACTTATGAGCAATTGGTAAAAGTTCAGCATCTTGTGTGAGAAACTGTCTTAGGAATTGCTGTCATGTTTCCTGATCAAAGCCTTTCTTTCTGAAGAAAACTTCTGCTAAGTCTGACAAAGATAATAATCTTCTCTTGGTCTTGGCACAACAGGGTGAAGTGAAACACTGATGTGAATTTCTGTGCGCGCTGCACATAAACACAGCACAGACAGGCAGCAACCTTCCAAAGGTGATGTGCCAAAATCCACTTTCCTTTTCCAAACTGGAGGTTAAACGTGCCTGTAGGAGCTCAGCAGGGGCCAGTAGATGCTGGCACTCCAAAAAATTAGGCACATCTGAGCAGCAGTTTCTTGCCTCTCAGCCAGGCAGGGGCCGCCACTTCCCACTGAGCTCCAAAGTAGTAATTAAATGTCTATGTGACAGTATAACTGTTGCCATTATGACTGCCTACCTGGTGACATAGAGCCTAAAAGATACCCATTAAAGTATCCCAGCAGTCAGCACCCAGAAACATCTTCATGTGAGTCACCCAGTGTGACTACAATTTTCATCTGGCAAACACAGCATCTTTATAACAACCACTCACAGTACTAAAGTCTCCTTAAATAAGTTGCCAGACTAGGATGACTTGGGCTATGGAGCTAATAGTTAACTGAACTCCTTTCTGTTTTTCTGGTAATTCATGATTCTCCGCCAAGGGCTGGAGTTCAGATCTGAAAACTGTTATTTTTAGACTTATAGAAGCCTTTTGAAGAATGCTGACTATATACTTTCTGCCATTATCAAAATCCAGTTATTTTAATTTTTTAGGTAAGAGCATGCAGAGGTACTACTGTTTCCCACTGTCTTTGTCATAAAGTCCTAAAAATGCTCTCCACCTCCACCAGACAGCCACGAGTAGTTCTCAAGGAGAGCAAGTGCTTCAGGCGTTGCTGCAGAGAATACAGAAAAAGAGGACTCTGGTATTCCTGTAATAGTTTCGAAACCACAAGGTCCTAAAACACAAATCACTGCCAGCTGGGAGACTATTCTGAAGAAATACCTCTATGTGCTCTTATATTGTTCTCCAGAAAACCACTTCTGGCTGGAGTCAGATTCTGGGATAAAGAGACCTTCAAGATAACTTACCACGCATATTCTTATATTCATTACCAATGTAGGTATTTTGAGCAATACAGTCCCATGGCTAGCACACTCAGTAGGGAATGAAGTTTCTGGAAAGTAATAAAAATCCTTCCTGAAAATGTTACGTTCAAGCCAAAAGGTTGGTGTTATTGTGATACACCTTTATGTAACTGAAGTGATAGTGGGTGTAAGCAGAATAGTCAGAAAATATTTACAAACACAGTAAACAACTGACAGTGATCTCAGTTTAAAAGAAAGTCGGGGCCTGATTCAGTAACAAACTGCTGTATCTGCTGAAGAACTGCTCATGAAGAAAAGTAGAGAGAAAGGTAATGCTGCTGAAGAGTCCTTACAATAAGCTCAACACAACTCAAAGGAAGTGTATTTTTGATGTGACTGAAATGGTATGTTACTTAAGTAGAATAAATTCTTAAAATAATACTTCTTTTATACATGAAAAGGTTTGTGGTCACAGCAGTAATGAGACAGCTATGCCAGCCAACCTTCTAACCACAAATATGGATATAGCACCAAAAAGCTATGAAGTCTAACATATATTCAGTAAGTGATTAAACCATCCATACCGCAAAAGTACTTGCATGCCCCTATAAATGCATCTCCACTAAGATTTTTTCTAGGACTGACTATGGCCAAACTGCAAGCTAAAAGCTTGGAACCCACAGATAGCAACTATCTGTACTGTAAGATAATTCTGTCTGCAGAAACAGAAGGAAATGCATTCTCTGAAGTATGCTCAGTTATACCAGTATAAAGATTCTGTCACTACTAAAACAACTGCAAGTCTTTCTATTAGAAACTGCCTCTATTAGAGAGTGAAAAGTGCTGGATCTCATTTTTTGGCACTGAAGTCAACTAACATGGTCTGGCTATGCCCACATTATCAACTGCTCTTAAGAGAGGGTGACCACATCCAGACCATCCGCCTATTGGGAATAGTTTCTGGTATGTGGTAACCCATATACTATGCCTGAGAGTCATCCAGGAAAACTTTGCTTCGCGTGGGTCAAAGACACACCAGGGACAATGCCAGGAACTTCACAGGATGGGAGAACTGTTTCTATCTCCTCCATCCCTTAAGTACCATTTACTGGTACAGAAATAATTTTCAAAGTTATTTTATTACCCAAACCATTGCAAAACAAAAAATCTCAAAAAAAAATTCTACAATAATTTGTGGATTATCAGGCATGCCTTTCTAATGAACAGAAACATGCTACTTCCCATTTATAACCTTTTTTATTCTTATGCACTTATAATTAGTGCTAGCAAGGGGAAAACCATCTTAAGAGGGTCCACAGTTCCATCAAAACAATGCTGCTACAATTATTTAGATACAGGCAACAAAATATTTCAGTGCTCTACTAAATATATGGCAGCAACATATTTATTCTAACTAAAAAGAAAAAATATTAGAAACTCCAGTTCCTTCATGTTTCATGGTCAGGGTTATAGTGTATGACACCAATCATGAAGAAACTGTTTGTTTAAAAGGAGGTTTATTCGTGGAGACCCCTTACTGATAAAAGAATAATGACATCTTTAAACTTTGATTCCTTTGCCAACTCCAAACAAATCTCTGTGGCAAACCAAAGTCTGTGGCAGAAGTACCCAAACATCCATCTGTTAAAAACCTTCTGCCACAAAAGTGGGCAGATCAGGTTGCGCTCCACGTGTGAGTGAGTGGAAGGTGAGTACCAGACACAATGAGCAAAAACTAACCTTTTGAGGATCGGAAGTGCTTGCTGGGTGCTGTGAAGCCTCTCGTCCCGTGCACATTCACAGCTGCCACGCGGAACTGGTACCACCTGCTCGCTCGGATGTCCGGCAGCCGAACCCGCTCCTCCGTAGTCTGGTGGGGAAAATGTCACACTCACACTTGTTGTTCTGACATGGATGTCATCTCCTGTGCAACAACAGTTAGTTCACAGGCCCTATGCAACCACCTCACCCGACTTTGACCATCATTCGGCACTGCGAAGCATTTGCAGCTGTGAACAAAATGATATAACTATCCCATTTTGCAGTGTATTGCAGATCTCTTCTGGAAAACATATCCTTTAGAAAACCAGTGAAGTGTTAAATTCACAAAATTAGTGTTCCAGTTATCACAACCTTCACCAGTTTTTAGGGCCTATCTGTTCAGGTGTTGACGTTTCAGGGAACTCACTGCCTGAGGTCACAGGAATGATTTCTCCACTTCTCAACTCTCACAGAATAAGGGGTCCAAAATGGCTTAATGAAATCCAGCAATGTGAGAGGCCACTTTTTCTAGTCCATAAGAAACACAAAACTCTCAGGTAATGAATGTAAGCCCTCTTCAGATCTTTGACACTTACGTCAAAAAGACACTCACACTCTTAACTGTTCCCTGCAGACTTTTCTCATGTCATAAGAGGTGACCTTTTCTCCAGTAACACCCACTGAGAATGCCAGTGTCATGAGTTCAATTGCCAAATTCTGTGGGGAGAGCCTTAACTGCTGAAATATGGCACAAGCACAGATGCACTCTGAACCCTTTCAGTAGGAGGTGCTTTACTCTTTCTTCTTCTGAACCCTGCTTTCCTCTATGTTTTTTCCCCATTAAACCTTTGAAGAGCTATCTTCTGCATTGTTTTGGGTTTTTTTTCCTAAGGTACAAACACCAGAACTGCCACAGTCTCCTGGTAACCACTGAATCACTGCAAAATACAGAAGATGTAGCATCTTTGTAGAACACATCAGAAACACATCCACTTGTGAATTTTATTTTTGCAATTACCTCTCCATTATCCTGTTTTCAATTTACTTTAGAATATCATGTTTATTGCACTTTGCTTTAATTATTTAATCAAAATAACACATGAACCTGAACCAAATGTCACATATATGTCTAAATATACTATACAATCATTACTAATTACCATTACTGACCAAACATTCAAGCTCAGTGAAAATGTAGTTCCATCAATTTATTTTTACAAGCTCTGTTTTCTACAATGTCAAGTCACCTTCCCTGCATAGGATTCAATGTTACTTACAATGATGCCAAGTAATTCCCAAAAGACAAAGAATAATTTCTGCTTTTTGTTCCCTTTCCAATCTGTGTAAGAAAGTAGGAGCTGTTGAGATTACTCAGATAGCCAGAAATTGAGGAAGTTGCTTCAGCTCTCCAGCAACGGTATTTTTAAAGACCTGACAAATAAAATTTGTAGTTGTTATCCTGCTTTTATTCTCTTCATTTGTTAATAGACAAAATTTAGGGAATGTTTGTGTGTGTGCATAAAGGAAAGAGAGCCTTTCTAAACTGTTTACTGCTCTTAGACTGGTAAGTGTTGCAGACTCTGGGCCCATCACATATTGCTGCTACTCAGAACCCTTCTCCATTCAGACTACTGTATTTGTCTTTTTTTAGAGTTAGCAGGGGTAACGGTCCCGAAGCTTTCATTGACTGACTCATCTTCTTTCCTTCTTTTCAGCTTTTATGTTATATGTAGAGTGAATTACCTCATCCGATCAAGGGTTTTCCTAGGGAAGAAAAAGCCTACCTGAACCAACTTATGCTATTATTTTTATTTTATGGAGTGCTCAAATGTGTTATCTTTTTCCAACATGCGGGCCCACATGCCCAGGAACTTGCATGTAAGACATAACAGTGAATGAAATATAAACTATCATTATTAACAGAAAAAAATCCAAGGATATATTCAGGTTACTGCTGCAACTGAAAACAGGACTGATATCTAATTGTAAATAACTAATTACAATACTGTGGGCTTTTACAAACACATTTGCTGAACTTCATTACAAGGCAAGCATAATCTGAATAGACTTGATCCCAAATTCCTCAGCTAAGGAATTTGTTTGTCATTGGCGTCATCTCAGCTATTGTGCTGACTAAAATAAAGAATTCTGTTGCGTCAGTTTTCTGTGGCAACCTTGAAGTGCTATAAAATCAAATTATCTGTCAATTCATAACACCAAAATTATTTTAATTTATGAAAATGCCTTGAGCCTATTACTTTCATAATTCATTTTGTTGGCAAAGCTCCTGCTAAGCTCGATGGCATGCAGGAGGTGTATCTGTGACTCCCACATTACAAACTATTTGAGCATCTCTAAGCAATCTTTACAAGGAATTAATACAGTTTAAGAAAAAAAAATATTACTGAGATATCTTATACTACCTTAATTGTAAATCTAATTTGTTTGTTTGTTTAATTGCTTTTGTGTAGTCAGTTCTCACTACTTAAGTATGTTTGGAGCTGGGATCATAATATTCAGAGCCTTTTCAATATCTGTCATATTAATGTAAGCCCACTAAATGGTATACTGAGAAGTAATAAATAACTAATGGTCGAATTTTATCACACACTTGAAATTCTATCTGAATATGAGATAAAATAAATAAAATTTTAATTGAATTTTTACAAGGCTAGAATTTTTTTTTTAAGAGTCATAAGAGAAAGACAAAAAAAATACATCAAAGATCACCACTCAAATCATTTCAGGATCATAATTACTAATTTAGGCTATGCATTATCTGTTTACTTAAAAGACAAATGTAAAGAAGGCAAGTTCAAATCCTAGTAGGCATTTCATTTGGAGTAAAATAATAAATTTGGAATAAAAGAATAAATGAGTCCTCAGACAAAATAATTGGCCAATATGTCCAACTTCAGTACCACTCAAAGTCAATGAAGACAAGGGAAAATCCCCATTAATTACATTAAGATAAAACTAGAGGAGCATGTAATCTGGAGAATACAGATAGTATCTTGATACTCCTTCTCAAGAGTGCATCTTAGGTCTAAAGGACAACAGGCCACATCCAATAGCCAGAAAGAAAAAAGTGGTTGGACTTTCAGGTGAGAATTTGGCTGAGACTTCCAGAGTTGCTTCATTCAGGAAGCACTGACAATTCTCCTCTCCCAGAAGCCCTCATCTGTTTAAACCCTGAGCCCTCTCTTGAAAGCAGCCTCCTCATTCTGTCCTTCAAAAGGGAATTGTCTGCTATTCTCTTCAGAATGCTTACAGAAATCTCCCTCTGCTGCTTATACAGCTGACTAATGATTAAAGTACTTGGCCAGAGCATGGATGACCTATCTTAAATCCCAACCTTGGTATGAGACGCTGGGAGAAGATATTCCCTATCATCTTGGATGTTGCATGCTACTTAGCATTAGAATGTGTTCTACACTCACAGGCAAAACTGTTTCTTGGAGAAAGAAAGGCTGAAAGTTAAAAATTCTTGAAAAGGAAAGGTGGGATTAGTTGGGACTGGGAGGAAGAAGAAAGAGAATATATGACCCAGCACCATAGTAATTTGGCCATTCAGGTGGGATTCTGCTGTCACCACTCCAAGGGTTTTTTTCTAAATTTTATATGTAAGAAAATGGTGCAAGAAAGTCTTCCTGGCAAAGATTTGTAAAGAGGACTCTCCTCTATCCAAGTATTACAGTAATCAGTGGACTGTTTCACTGTGTTTCTTCCCTTTATTTCACACTGTCAATCCTGGACTCCTCTCTGCAGTGCAAAGATTTAATGGAAATAGGAGAACACAGCCTCACCCTGCTGATTTTACAGCTCTACCCCTTTGGAAACATTGCATGGTGATAAAAGAATTTGCATTTCAGGGAGTGAAGGGATACCATCCAGAGTAACATAAAAGCTGTGTTTATGTTTCCTCTGATACAAAAGAAAACTGACAGTGCTGTATCCACTATTCTATCAAAGGACAGCAAATCTCCCCTATTTAATGTGAATGCAATCCCACACAAGCTGGGAATTCTAAGAATGCTTACCAAAGCAAGCCCTTTCTGGGAGACGGAGAAAGAAACCTTTAGAACTAGTGGTTAGCTCCAGCAGAGATATCTCGCTGTCAAGGCCTGAGAACCCTCTTGAGATCCTCAGAACCAGAACTTCAGGTGTCTCAGAAAAAAAAAAGATTAGTTGTCCACAGAATTTAGATACTTCCAAGGTGAAGAACTAAGGTCTGTCACAATCAAGCTATCAGTAAATACTGCCACTTATTTTTTAAAAAACAGAATAAACTAACAGGTGTACTTAATTATTGTTTGCTCATATTTATACATATACTTTACATGCATTCACACAACACAGATGTGTTCTGACAACTGACCTGGGATATTTGAATTAACTTAATTAATTACATTAATATGATTAACACCTGAATTTTCAATGTAAACAGTAATACTATTAATTTTAGAAGGTATTAGCATCAAAAAGAACAGTAAGTTTGTTCACAAGACATACAGCACTCTCATGGGATAGTGCAGCACTTCCTGCTCAGCTGTTAAATCTTTAAACACAGTAGTGTAAGAAACTTGGTGTAAAACTTAAAACAATCTAAATCCCAGCCAACTAGGTTAATTAGCATCTTGGTTCCCACAGTTTTTATATTAACCAATGGAAATTAGTAAAATGGTTAATTATATCAAGTTTTCAAAAAAAAAGTGTGTTCAAATACTAAAGTTTAAAAAATTTTTTCTTCGTGAAGTGAAAAATAACTGAAATTGTTTTCAACATGTTTACTTTCTTTATGCAATTGAAGAGTAAAATAGTGAAATAATAGATTGAGACTTCTTCCTTAAAAAAGAAAGCATAAAAAAGACCTGATGACACAACACAAAGGAAACAAACTTTTTCAAAATTATTTTTTCAACACCAAATAAAAATTTATGTGAAATATGAGAAATTACTTGCAAATTAGCTCTTGCAAAGGCAATAGAAAACAGCAATTTTTTTTAGAAAGTATACACATTAAAGTTATTGAACATTATAACTTACTATATTTCTTCTTGAAAAGACAATAAAAATAAAATATTGGATGAGAAATTCTGATAAAACATTATGAAATTTCTTAGAAGATGCAAACAGTAACTACATAATTACACTATATATGGGAATAGGCATAGAGAAACTCAGATCCTCACCCACAGCCTTTCTGATCTTTGTTTTTACATGGTCTCATGCTTAAGTTGCAGAGTAATGAAAGAGCCAGCACCATCTCCCCTGCACTGAGATACTCTAGGAGTTCTCAGCTGAATGGCTGAGCTCTTCTCAGCCTTTGTCTATAATTAAGGTCTCAATGTTGACGAATCATACAAAAAAAATATCTCCATTATGCGGACAAGAAAAGCCTGGAGGCTGTGCACACAGTCACTTTAGTCAATCTGAATATCCATCCTTGTTGCTGACATTGCAAAATAAATTGCATTGCAAGCAGCCACACAAATTTGATTGCCTGGTGGGATGTCTAAAACTACAAACACCATGGCGGTACACTACGCAATAGAGAGAGAAATTCTGATTACTTGCACCCCTCAAGGGTGCCCCGCCTACATGGTCCATAAGGTACACACAGTCCACAAAGCAAGTCAGGCATCCTGAAGTATGCTTTGAACTGACATACCCAGTGGGGTCCATCACACAATCAAATTCTTGTCTCTTCTGATGCAGAAGGGACAGTGAAGTTGTCAGAAAGATGTCAGTTAGAGGAGGCTTCCCCTGCCACAGTGATTAACTCAGCCCCTTCTGCCTACATTTAACAGACTCCCAGGAAAGGAGGCTGCCAGGGTTCTTATCGCTCTTGCACAGGAACACGTTTCTGAAACACTCTCTCCTGCAGATGTACATGTTTGTAAACGTTCCACTGCTGTGGAGTATATAAGGTGCACGCTTCCAGAAATGTGTATGAGGTCTGTTTCTTGGGATGAGGAAAAGCACCGCAGCCTGTAGCATATACATATGGCATGGTAACAGGGAGGAGTAATTCAGATCTAGCTCACTTTTGCTACGTGGTATTTTCCTTGTAGAAAAGGCAGGTGTTTGTTCGCTGGATAGGGAGAATCCAGGTTCAAGACTGGTACCTCAGCCGAGAGATACTAAGTCACTGTGACTTTATCACGTTTGGAGATGTGCATGTTCCCTTGGGCTTGCACAAGCACGGTTTCGTATCAGGCTCTGCTGCAGGTGACTTTTCCTGAGCAAGACTCCAACATAGTGCCAGCTCCCCATAGCACCATATTGAAGCTAAGAAATTCACTTCTGAGCGTTCATTCTCACAAGCTTTATGTTATTAAAACATAGCATTTTCCTACACAATCTGAGTTTAGAAAGAGAATAAATTGTCACAAAATTTAAATCCTTTATTTTGTGGATGGTTCCACTTATTCTCTCCTTTTTTTTTTTTCCTAGGTATAATGACATTTTGCAGATCCTTTCAAAATCAGCATTTACTTTTCTTGTCAAGAGGGATGAGGGTGAAGCAGTAAGATAAACGATTGGAATTCTGCCATCCAGGTGGACTGTCAGCATGTTAAAAAACAGATTGAAACTGGGAAAGAACTAAGTGAAAATTTATGCTCTGTTGGCTGCTTCTCATTAAGAAACATTTGCTCATGAATCTTACATTTTCAGTCTGGATTGCTCTAAGTGATAAGAGCATGACATCATAGAATTTGCCAAATTGGGAGGGTCACATCTATAAAAAACAACTTTAAAAAGAAAAAAGGTTTTAAGGACTTTGTCTCTTATGCGCTTCCTTCGGTGGATTTTGGTCTCTAATTATACATTTTTCAAGTAACTTGTGACTTTCAGAGACTTTGGAATTCCCATCTGAATACATCACAAATATGTGCTTGCAAGAAAGTGCTACCCACTGCCCTCATGAAAATTAAGCCTCTGGCTAGTTCTACAGATTTTTATTTATAGAGAATAAACCCACAAAATAAACTTATTTTGAAAACCTAAACCTTGGGGTATTTTGAACATAAGCCTCTCCACCTGTAAGTGATCCATCTCTTCTCTGACTTGAAGAGGACCTTTAGATCATGGTCTGGAAGCCAGGGATCCATATCGCTTGCAAAGAACTGACCTGTGCCACAGTTTGCCAGTTAGTAGCATCATCCTCGCTTGGATGGATTCCTTGATTCCACCTCCTCTGAACAACATAGATCACAGGCTCAATGGAAATATTGAATTTTGAAGACCACTTCACCTCCAGGTCTCCAGACTGATGTTCTATGAATTTCAACTCTTTCCGGGGTTTCAGTGGAACACCTGTAGTAGGAATGTACAGACAAAAATATATGTGTAATTTACAAGATGCAATTAGGCCATTTGTAGATGAAGCTGTATAAAAGAATAATTTAAGAAAAAAAAAAGGATTGTTGGTCGGTGAAAAGGCAAAAGGGGAGAATGATAAGCATGGAATTTCAGAAATTTTCATAGCTAACCTAATCTTTGCAAACATTAAAACTTGTTTTTAAAAAAATCTTCAAAATTATTTCTTTATTTCATTAAAAAACTAAAGGATCTGAAAGTCACAACCTAAAACTGATCATACAGAAAGGATTTCCCAAATAAGCTTTGATAACCTGGAGAAAGATCCCATTGATCCCAAGCAGAATCAGCTGTACCTGTTGCTCAGTTTTTCACCTAATTTATCCCTAAACACATCTAAAGACAAAATTTCCACAGCATCACAAAGTAATCTGTTCCACTACTTCTCTATCCTTACTATGAGAAAGCTTTCTCACTACCTTGTTTAGTCTCCTCAGCTGCATCTTAAACTCGATACTGGTCCAAGATGTTCATGGATCATAGGGAACAGATTCTTTCTTTTATCTGTGGAGTAGCTTTTTATGTACCGCAAGACTATTATCATGCTTTGGAATGTTTTCTTCTTCAGTCTAATAACCACAGTGCATTCCATCTCCTCTCTGTGTTTCTAGACCTCTGTTCACTCTTGCAGTAGTCTCTGGAGACTCTTCCATTGGCCAACACCCTTCTCCAGAGTCAAGCCTAAAACTGCAGGAAGACTGTGTCTAAGTTCTTAACAGTGTAAACTTGTGAGGCGTGATTATTTTACACATTTTACATTAGTCTGATATACTTTAAAAAGCTGTTTGCTTCTCCATGGCAGCATGATCTTTTTGACTCACATGCAGCTGTACTGTATGATGTGTCACCCTCCACTCTTCCCTAATGATCTAGGAAAAGTAATTCCAAGACATCTCGGAATAGATATGTTATATCTAATGTATATTGTCAAATTGTTGCATTTCAGAGACAGAGATGTCTTTCCAAAATATTACTGTAATTTCTCATTACACAGTGACACCAAAGAATTGTTATTTCTGTTGTTTATACTGCTGGTAATAATGCTTTTTTGAAAACACCTGCAGTAGCTTGAAGGGAAAAAAAACAACTGTTCAAATTTTGCATATTTTGATTAAATCAACAAATTCAAGTGTTAGGTACATTTCTCTAGACAGACGTTAGGAACACATATATTTGAATGTTCAGCATTTTGTCACGTTAGGATATGTCACAAATAAGATTTCTATGTTGACATATAAACCTTCTTTGCAAGTTATCGTATGCACCAAATTTAATTTTGCTGTTTCTATGGGTGCCCACATAAGTAATGGTACAATAAATTGTTTCCTACTCAGTCTGCCACAGATGACTGAGTACCAGAATTTCCCCAGGTAAACAAACCCCTTTTATATTTTAAGAGGTCTTCTCAAAAATCCAAGTACATAAGTAGCTACAAGTAAACGAAAAGGGATCTTGTAGATCTTGAAGAAACCTAAAATCAATCTGAAGACAATCCTGCACCTAAATCTAGTTATTACAACAGTTTAGAACCCGGATATCCTTCAACACCTTGCAGTCTTAGTCTAATATAATGAACATCACCAGACACGTCAGTTTAGATTTCCACATTTGAAAATCCTTCTTTAATTATTATACACAATAATCCTACAATCTGCATGTTAAGAAAACTTCCATCTGCTTTGCATTAGGGGCAGTTGGATTCACTTGATTGCAAGTATCTCAGCCTCTCCAGCGTTACGTAATTGCGTGCAGATGGAGCGCGGCAGCACAAACAATGAGAGCACAGCACAAGTGCATTTTAAAATACTTTTGTAGAACCAGCACCATCAATTTAATATCCAGATGTGAAGATCCAATTACTCTTCAATGTGCTTTTTATTATGTAAATGGTCAGCTCTTTCTTCATGCTGGAACAAATTAGTCCTCTGAAGTCTGCTGTGCGTAACCAAAGAATTCAAATCAGTGATTGCTGTACATGTGCAATAACAGAGTCCAGGAAAAATGTTTCTAAAGGTGTCTTTCAAACAGTACATGCATCTCTGTGCCATGAAAAGTAAGTGCATAATGGTCCATCACAAATGTCATGTCTTAAATATCAGATCACCAAGAATTTAGAGAGTTCCCATGGAAGGCTTTTGGACAAAAAGGTAAATGGGATCAATACAATTGTAAACACAGTTGTTCAACAACTCAGAGATGGACACTTATAAAATTGTACACTATGTTTTTAATAGAAAACTATTTTTCTTTAAGCATGAAAAGAGTCAAACTGTGGGTGACCATCTGGCACCATCACACCCTTTAAATGTCATAATCTTTTCTTCACAGTTTACCTTTTTTACATAGATCTGCAGTTTGTTCTGCTGTGTGGATTGCTCCCTTACACATTTCAGAGAAAAATAGTTAGGCTGGTTTAGACAGCACGAAGTAGGTGCATCATCACATCTGAGGGACCACTACTTCTGAAACAGGAAAAAGGTGATAGATAACTTTTTCAGCTGCCACCAGCTCAGTATAGAAAAAGATACACATCCTTGTCATCACCTGGGGATGCATATGTGCACATCAGACAAAGTGAACCTAGTCACACATTTTTTATTCCTTTCTCTTCCTTCGTTTTTCTTCTGCATTTTTAAACTGGTTTATTTCTAAGCAGCTTAGATTATATCTAAGCTAGAGATAGATAGCCCCCCTATCTATCTCTAAAGTACCAAATCTATTTTAGACAATTACTGTTATTTGTAATATCATTATGTCCATATAGAAAACAGATTAGGCAGGGAGTGAAGAACGGGCACTTTCTGAAGCGTTTTTTTTTCACTAGCTGAGATGGCGTAAAGAAGGTGTATGAGCCCGATGAGAGAAAAGTGGGAGACAGTATCTCATATCTTCAGTAAAGGGACATAAATATATGAAGACTCTGTAACCAATTAGTAATACTTCCAACGGAGATGAAAAAGTATAGTGAGAATGGACTGGTTATGTTAATCCAACAACATTTGAAAAATATGTCTTTGGTGGCAGTGTACTTACATCAGTATTCTTTTAGGATTGGGCTTTAGCACTCAGTACTAGATGGCAAATGGAGTTTGTTAATCCAGCAAATCAGATGGGAATTTTATATCTGCTGTTTTAACTAATCTCCAGAGTCTGATCAACAGTAAAACTACAGGAACTTCTGTAGACTCTTAGATTCAATCTGAGTTAATTTTCAAGCTGTGAGTGCTGTCAAAACGATAAGTACTAAACTTATTCACTAGATCTCAGTCCTGCTTGCAGAGTTTGTTCTTCCTTAGTGACAGGAAGGTCATTTACCCCTGGAGGAAATGAATAGCAAGCCTGCTCCACGTCTATTTGTCTTTTGTTGCAGAAAGACAAGTTGCAGAGGCTAATTAGCTGAATTCATCAGCTGAGAAGGCAGTAGGGTATTGAGCTTGCCCTTCCTCTGCAAGACATATATGCTCTTACAAGCAAGCACCTCCTGCAGATCAGTGATAAGATGATAGGAAAGGTTAGTTCTGCTGCTACATAATCACGCTGAGCAGTAGTAGATCTTCCAATGTGCAGTTACAGAATGTATCATAACCTGTCGTATTCTGTGTCAGCTCCAGAAGCATGTATTCTTGTTTCATTTGTTTGTTTTATTTTGTTTTTTACCTTTTCCAGCTGTTACATGTACTGGAATGCTTTGTAGTTATGGCATGGAGCTTGATCATGTAAATCATTACATGTACAACATGAATGCCTGCTTATCACTCTGGTCATTTGTCTCAATATGAAAAAAGAAATAAGTAAGTGACCCATTTTAATAACTTTCATTTTGAAAGGTGCTGTGTTTTAGAGTGTACTAATTCCTTACAGTTTTAAAGGGCCTGCTGTAAAGTATCTTGGAAAAAAGAGAATTCCCCTTCTGCACTGGAAATGTAGATCACAGTATTGCCTGCTGTTCAAAATACTTTGAGTACTATCTTCATAAGTTTTATGTTTACTCAACTCTATGACTACTAAATCAAATTTGCTCTATTTATGTCAGTAAATAACACAGTGCTTCCTGATGACCCACCCTGTACACTCAAAGACAGGACTCAAAAGTCAAAGCACATTATTTTTGACATACATTCTTATCACTAGAGACACTGAAAAAGATTCATTAACATTTCAGTTAGAACAATGATCTTGAAAGTAAAATCACCATCTTCTTCACATATTTTATCATGTTTCCATCCATAGATGGAAATAAGCATAGATTCAGATCTAAGCCTGGAGCTTAGTTCAGAGTTCTGCTGATTAGGCTCCCACAGAGAGCCCATGATATCTGATTAATAACTGAATAATATTTATTTTTTATCACTGATATAGGAGAATAGATTTCTAACGAAACATACTGTGTGGAACAAGACTATGCCTTTCACAAATGACTATTTTTCTGGTTAGGAGCACATTATTCAAATATTTCCATGTATAAGGCTTTTTTTAACTCCTGTAAACTAAAATCTGGAATTTGTCTAAGCAAATAATGTCTTAAACTATATTTTCTTGTTAAGGGATGTCATTAAAAAAAGCTTTTTTTTTTTTTACAGGACTCAAATCAATTAATTTTTTTAAATAAGATTGTCTTAGATTTAAATAATTATTTAATATTGTTATATTATAATATTAATATAATGTGATACTAATATAATGTGATATTATTTCACTATTTTGTTCTTAGGTCATTAAGAACATTAATGCCAAATATACTGTGTTGATCTGCTCTTTTACCAGATTATTTCACACTTTGTATGTGGTAGTCCCACATGCTTGGTTTATAAATAAATGTTATTTGTGTTTAACGGGACCTGAACTATATATCATTAAATATTTTTCTGCTGCATTATCTCTCATCTGTATCAAATTAAGTGAGATTTCACCTAAATTGACAAAGTTTGTTCTGCTTAATAACCATGTTTACATTCCACAGATTTCCAGACATGGACTTCACAAGGGGGAAAAAAAATTAGACATTTAAGCAGCATTTCCCTCTGGCTTTCCACCCTTTCACTGTGCAGCCACGTCTCTACAGGCACCTCTCTTTTTTCTCCCCGACCACACAAAGACTCAGAAAATTAAAGTCCTGGTTTTCTAGGAGACTTTGGGAGACTTTCTAGGTGACTTCAGCTTACAGCCTGAAGTTATTAGCCCAGTTTGAGTACATATTAATAATCTCTACCTTTGTACAGATTCTTTGGAACTTGGCACGTATGACCACATCCATTGGAACAACATTTCTTCACTCCAGAACATTCACTATCAGCTTCACAGCTTTCAACACAGGCAGCTGCAAAACCACTGGCCTTCTCAGGTGCTGGGCAGTCCCCTTGCTTCACAGACAGGATGTACTTAAGGAATTCACAGCTAGTTAGGCATTCATAATTCTTCTTGGGGAAAAGAGGCTAAAAGGAAAACAAAAGAAGTGTATAATGTTTTCAATGGGAACAACCAAAAAAAAAAAAAGAAAAAGAAAAACACCAAAGAAAAAATGTTGTAAGTTTTCCAAGATCTCCTTAAGGAATATTCAGATTTTCAGCTTTTGCAAGACCATCCCTGAAGATTTATATACTTAAGCCACTTCTAAAAAAGCATTCCAAGTACAGAATGATGAATTCTCTCAAGTAAGACCACCATATTTAATGGAATAATGTTGTTTATATCTGCCAGCTTTCCCTTGTTTTCCTCACATTGGCTGGGTACAAAGTTGCTCAATGACAGATTAAAAACATTCCCAAAACAAAGGGGAAGCAATGGTCAGACAGTCTGCTTTTTTTTTTTTTTTTTTGACTCCCCCACATTCCTCCCTCTGTATTTTGTAACACTTTCACCACAATATCTGATGTAATGCCACTCTAGATAAATAAGGGAAATCTTGTGCCATTATACTATTTGAATTAAGTCGGCTAAGAGAATATTTTGCAGCATCTTTTTGCTCTTTCCAGTGTATTAGTAATTGTACAACTCTTCAAAGACTGGAACTAAATTTCTGATAAAATGATCAGCAGAAAATACAAATTGAAATAAGCCTTAAATATATTGATTAAAGATCAAAGTAAATGCTACTTCCTTGAGAAACCTAGTCCTAGATATATTAGAAGCTGCTTCAATGCATAGACGTTATATAACATGTACTACTCAGAGATTTGCAAGGTCCACTTAACACTGTATTTAAAATAGCATCTAGAATCCTGGGGAGAATACTATGTGTGGCATGGAGATTACATCTCCTCTTTGTTTAGTTTGGTGTAAAACTAGCTACAGTGATTCCCTCAAAGTGATTGGTGGAACTGTACATAGGCAACCCTTGCAACCGGGGATGTCTGTAGCTGGCCTTTCTATCCTAGAGCAACCAAAAACCTTCCACCCTGACAGATCTGATTTACAGGTTCCTAAGGCTACAAACAAATTATAACCCACACTCTGTGTACCTATTCATGCAACTTCTGAAACTTCCTTCCATATTCAAATGTTTTATTTTCTTGGTTTTACTGTTCTCATATTTCTGGCAAAATTAGAAAGATTTGGCTATTATTGAGGCCCAGGTGTTCCACAATCCATGTGTCAGTTTATTCTCCAAAGTCACTGTGGTCCAACAATGTGACAGTACATTACCTTTCCAATCTTCTCCTACACAGCAGTCCAGAACCTTTGATTCGGGCTTTCAAGGTTGCATTTCGGTGTTACAGGCTTAACTAGCCTAAAGGCTGCAAAAGCAGTCTCTACATCTCATACTAACCCCAGTGATTCTCAGACACACAGTCCAGCTGTTCCACCCATTGGAATGCATCTGATCCCATGATTAGCCACTTAAAAACTAAACCAGCAGAAACTAAACTTATGGGGGGAAAAAAGGAGTCAGATAAACTGTCTATTTCTCTTCTTCACACATACGGTTCGCTTTAACATTCAGTAGTACATTCATTCAGTAGATAAAAAGTAATACACCAAGCAGGGACCTTGAGAAACACAAAGCTAAATTGTTACTTCCAGATTTTTTACAAAATACAAAAAGATTGAAAAAACTCTCACAGGAAAACATTCTCCTTTAACTCAGTCAACATCTATAGAGTATACATGAGTCTGAGAGAAAGGAAAGTGGTCCCGGGCTTTTGTGTGTGTGAAGCTAATTTCAAATCCTAAAACATCACAAATTTGCAGCTACTTAATTAAAAATGTTATAGTTCCCTGAGGCATAATACGTCCTCAAGGCTTCTCCTCCTCACCCTATTTCACAGCTCATTTTTCAGTTAGCTGCTAAATGTGCTGCTCTTCATTATGGGCCTTTGAAGTTCCAAATTTAGCTTTAACCACAAAACACTAATCAAAGAAGGATGCTCACAGTTTTTAACTACAATAGAACACTGTTCTACAAATGTTTTCCTTTTAAACCAATTTTATACATATTTTCACTCATATCTGGAAACATGAAGTCTGAGTGAGGATTGATATAAAAGAACAACATAAATTAGATCCACTAAAACTGCTTTATTATATTACCCTAGAGTTTTGTATATGAGGAAGTAGCAAATAATCTGGGTTGAAAAACTCTTACGAGTCTTGGTTTTCATGAGACACGTTTACTTTGTCTTCTCATATAACTACATGTGTCATATATAATCCCTACTAACACATTGTTGTATCTAAGTTTTTTTAGTTGAAATTACAGTTTTTCTTAATCATCTTCATGATGCTTGAAATCATTTAAACATGACATGTTCTTATACCAGAAAAGGAGTGTCCATAGTAAAAGGAGACGAGTTAAATCAGTGTATCAGTGAGATCACTACATCAATTAAGGTAATTTCTGTTTTTTTAATAGGAAAATATTAAAACATTCATAATTATTCACTTTAATAGACTTGAATAAATTTTTACCTTTATATTGATTTAGTTATAAAAAATTAACTTTCTGTTGAGATGGTATTTCCATTCTGAACTAAAAAACACTTAAGACCTATAACAGCTGACTTCCACCAACTCAACAGAGCCATGTTTCAAATCCAATAAAACCATCTCCATCTTTGTTCTAGTTTAATTGATTCATGTTTGCTTATTCACAGATTTTTCAGAAACATGATCCAAACCCAGTTTTCTGAAGATTTGTTCCTGAATAATTATGCCTTTTTGTTTCTGAATAATTATGCATTTTTATATCAGTCTTCTGAACTTGGAGTCCACAATCCAGTTACTCCTGGAGAATTATTCTTTTAGAAATCAGACTTACTTTCACAAGCAGGAAAGCCATCTGTTCTAGCTACCCTGCGCAAGGATTTTTTACACAATGACACTTTATCTTTTAAACAAAGATTGTCTTTCTTATGCCGTGCTAGAAAAGATAGAAGGGCGAGTGGTAGAAATAGCATCTTAAGGGAGGGATTTAACAGCAGCTTCTGAGAGATGCTATTTGAGTGTGACTGGACTAAGTCTTAAAAGTATAAGTTGAGATAAATCATTTGGTCAGAAAAAATATAATTTTTTTAAACTCAAAATTAATATGGCTACGTTGTTATATGTGTATTCTTTCCAATGAAGGTGATTGCTGTAAAAAGCCCATGGTTTTCAGCTGGCTCGTTGAAGCTAATAATTTAAATTAAAGAGACTGCTAGAACAAAGTGAGAAAGCATGCCCTTGGGCTGACATACCTCACAGAAGCTTTGGCAATGGTTTTTCTTCAGGTCCCAGGACTCTTTGCAGGGCTCCAGGCACTAGGAAGAGTCAGGAGGCAGAGAAGTGTCAGGAAGAGAATGAAATAAACAACGACAAATAACCCCATTTCTTCTTCAGTTGTTTGTTTGGCCTACAGCAAGTTAATAATTCGCTTCTCCCGAGGAAAAGATTGTGTCATTGAGTCATGGTGTCAGAGCAAGGTCACAACAAGCCATGGTTAGAATCCAAGAAATATATTCAGTATTTCTTACAGTGCAAGGCAATCAACTAACTTGTTTATTATACCATCCTATTTTCCAACTTACTGAACCTAGTTCTTAGTACCATTTAACACCATGTCACTGGATCACAGTGACGATGTCAAAAGCACTACTCTAAGTAGTGAACGTACAGAAGTTCAGGAAGTTAAATCTTCTCCTCAGCAACTAGACTAAAGATTAGACAGACACAGTGCCTACCCAAGCGAGAAACTATTTCATCAAGCTATGGAGTAAACTCAGCAGAGGTTTAAACACTATTTCTGTATAAACAGATAATGTTCACTGGTCTGTTAGCAAAACCACTCTATTTCAAGTACCATATTACCATTACTTCACCTTCAACCTCTACTGCAATGGTTATACAGAGACCTGAGATTCAAACTCTGCAAACCAGAATTAAGCTTCACAGCATAGCAAAAAGAAAAATCACACTATTAAGAGCATTTACTGCAGCTGAAATATAAATTCCGATTCACATCCAGAAAACTTTCTCTTCCTTTATTGAACATAAGATATTGGAAAATAGTGGCATTGTTGGGCATTCATAACACCTACTCCTTCTGGTAACAGCAGCAAGATATTACTGGACCAAAAAGAAAGGCCTTTGATATGCAACGTAATATTTATATGATTTCTCTTACGCATAGCATTAGATGGGATTAGATTTATGCTATTCAAAATCAAGCATGAAAACATATAGGCTGCATCTTGGCTGGACACCTGTACATTAATGTTCTAAAACCAACATTAAGCATTTTTCTTACTATCAACATAGCCTAAAAATATAATAAAACCATTAGTCACAGAGGTTACATATTAACAGGCAGAAAAATACCACTAAAGCATTTTCTTTATATATATATTGCTATTGCAGATTCAATTTCTAGCTCTTAAGAATTCACAATGTGTTGTATCCAGAGTACTTAGAAGAATACATTATAAAACGTCACTGAAGTCAGCAAGTTTAATTCCAGAGTGTTGTTTCTCCTGTGGTATAGTTACCACACATTTGAGCCCAACTCCACTGTCATGTCATTTTAAAACTCTCCTGTTTTGATTTAATTCAAAAATTAATGAGGTATAAGTGGTGTAAAGACAAAATGGGAGAGATTTTGACCACTCTAGGACTTTGTCGGTGATCCCCAAGGCTGTCAGGATTACCATGTCCTTGAATTCCTGTTTCACTGCTGTGCAGCCACGAGAGCATACCTAAACCAGCATATCCACAGTCTTCAGTCCACAACTAAGACCAAGTTCATTCTGACTGGACCACCCTCCTTGCAGGCTGTAGAGCAAAGCAGCTGGTACTCCTGGAAGGAAATACCAAGATGCTGTACAATTCAGATGGTTTCTTCCAGGCATTTGTACCAGGATGTCTTTATCTGCAATGTAAGTAGTTTTCAACACTTGATGCCTTCTGGCTGTTGTTCTGTTTCAATAATCACATAGAACAGCCCAGGCTACTTTCAGTTGGGCCTCAGCACCTCCTGCCTCAGGGCAAGCAGAGATAACAGGCATCTCAACTGTGACACTTCAAAGGACAAAATGAACCAGGGCTGAGCAGTATCCTGAAATCCAACTGCTCTCAGAATATGTCAAGGAAAACAGATGATGTAGCCAACTATAAGGCCTCCACAGGCTCTTACAGGCTCTGATTAGGGTACATGCTCTTACCTACACATACACTAAAAAAATATCTCTACTCCTGCTGTATGAAGAGTCCTCAGAGCACTGGGCCAGCCTAGCACCACAGGCAGCTGCAGGAGCCAACTGCCCAGCTTTAGCAGAGGTGTACAATTCTGCTGGTTAAGATTAACTGCTAGCAGGCAGAAATTTTGCAGTAGAAGAGTCTAGAACTGTCTTACTAAAAAGGTTGGTATTAATCTTGCAATGACAAAGATGAGAACACCTCACAAGCACTGAGGTTCATGCATTAATCCTCTTAGCTACCCTACTATGGGTAGCTGGAAACACTGGAAGGTTGGATCCAGGTCTCACCTTTGAATCCTTGACTTAAACTGTAAATCAGCCTAGATTTTGAGATACCCCCCACTGTCTGGTGAGCTATACCCTCTAAACAGCAATAATCTCAGGTAGAGAGATACCCTTTTCTCCCCTAAGAATGCTCTCCTTATGTTTCTTACATGGAGATGGAAATGTGTTTCAAATCCAAAGTGTTATATACATGCTAACTCTGAAGAAGGGTTATCATGTACATAAATTTTTTCCGGTCAGCATTCCAGTAAACTCTATGTCCTTATAAACTATAGCCTGCCTGGTTCTGTTAAACTTTCACGTCCATTTACATGTGCCAGTCTGAGCTGTATCTTTTACCTGCAATGGTTATATTGCTTTTTAACTCATCTCTGGCATGGTTTGTTATAAACATTCATCAAGATGAGTCTCCTCAAGAACATACACTTTGCAGTGCTCTGCACAGTACAGCAGTAAAACATTTATCCCTCCACTATGGATTTCCCCCCTTTTTAGACTATCTATTCCAGGCAAGAACAAAGTTCAAAATTGTCTCAAGAAAAAGAAGAATTGGGCCTTACATCAAGAGCAGTTGAAGGTTTTGTGGCAGGTATTGTTCTGTACATAATAAAAATTTAAATCAAGGAAATGTGAGTCAGAACAAGTGACACTAATATCTGTTTTCTCAAATCCAAGTCTTCATATAATAAAGCATACATCTTAAACTTTACATTTCCAATAATATCAATACAACTGACCCAAAGCTTCCCTGGAACAACAGGAGCTATTCTGCTGCTGTTTAGCTTAGCCTCGACATCTGAGAGGAGAGCATACAGTATTTCTCACCAATAAGAACAGTTTCAACAGTTTCAACATACCTAAAACACTAATGCGAAAACTAGTCCCACGATGCAGGGAAACATATTCAGGTTTTCTGGATTAGTGTAATAGTAATGTAAAAGTAAATGGCCAGTCTTCGCGAATGAAGAGCCGGGGAAGGTCCTTACCCGCATATGCAGATAAGGCCTTCGAGCCTGCGCAGTGGATTTTT
>JAWWES010000001.1:95378781-95391245 GCA_035583135.1 Lophotriccus pileatus
CCCTGACCAGGAATCGAACCTGGGCCTCGGCGGTAACAGCGCCACGTCCTTAACCACTAGACCACCGGGGGCTCCCATTAGTGTAAATGTGTGTCCGTTAAAAGGATGCTGAAATCCTCTATTCAGGACAAGGAAGACTGTAGGGAGAGCAGCAGCTGGCAGTTGGTTTGGGCTCTGCTTTGTGTAATAAGAAACATCTTGCAGACAGAGCCACCCGCCCTCAGAAAGTAAGCTTAGGTTTGAGGATGGCAGAGCAGCAGCAGGCAGCAGAGCAGTGGCACAGGAAGCATCCCAGCAGTCCATTTGGCAGATGCCTGGTGGCTTGGAGCCACCACTGCCCCCTGCCCTGGCACCACCACACAGGCTCTGTACTGCTGGGCCAGGACAAGATGTGAAACACAACACTGAACCAGTCATGACAGGCCAGTGGCACTCACCACAGGGTGAGGGGTGCCAATCACACCAGTCTTGCTAAATCAAATCCTCCTTAAGTGCTTATTTCATTATCTCTAGTGGTTAAATCTGGAAGTTGCAGGCTTTCTTTTTTCATCCAGACTGCTGTGAAGTTATTATTAATACTAAACAATTGCATCAAAAGCCAAAGGGACCGCTAATAGTAAGCACTCTACTACAGACCTGTTGATATTTAGACTGCATAGAATTAGGAACAAGAGCAAAGTACTGTTTCATTCAAGGAAAAAGGATTGCTATTGCTTTAAAATATTTTGGGTCATGTTTTTTATTTCATCTTTAAAAAAAAATTGCAATTAAGGGCCATGTTAGGAAAGTCTTTCCTGCTCTAATTTTTAATCTATAAATAAAGCAGCTAAGAGATTAGCATATGATGCATGTCATTTACATTACTTAGAAAAGGGATCTTCAAAATAGCTTACTAACACTTTTTCTTAGGAAAGGATGTCTTTGACCTGAATGGGAGACATTTACACCAACACAGCACTTTTCAAAGTCTAATGAATTGCAAAACTTCATTTAAGTATTGAAATACATACTTATTCAAATACTGTATATTTATTCAAATGTTGTATTTAAATTAAATAGCTGCATATGACATATTTGTAACTACTTAAACAGCAAAAAATTATTTATTTCCGAGTAGAAGAGTCCACCTACAGTATTTTTGTCTAAAAAGGATTTTTCTTCATCAGAGGGGAAACCAGGTCATATGCAAATTGTTGTAAAAACAATGAAATCTGTTATAGCTGGAATGTAATTACTCTTTTCATTATCATTCATCATTACTGCTGCTCCCAACAGCATGGTCAGAAATTAATGGCGTATGTTTACAACATATATTTAAATGCTTTGCTGTCCTAAGGAACTTAATTAAATGGATCTGAGATGGTTGGGAACAAAAAAAAAAAAAAAAAGGAACAAACATCTTTCCTAATCTACCATGTCATGAGAACAAGTACCTGAAAAATGCATGTGCTCACTATTAGGCACTAAGAAGAGAACATTCTTAGAGTCAGGAACCTAGCCAAAGTCAAAGAAGAATATTGTGTTCATTACATGTAGAGATAATAATTTTGTGGTAGGTATACTTAAGGTATACTTAAATACAACTGCACTCGAAGGAAACACGAGAAAAGTGATTTTGAATCTGTAAATCTCAGCACAGTGGCAGTAAACACAACGCAAAACAGAAACAGAGAGTAAGAGAGAAATAGTTATTTTGAGACTTTTTTTTTAAATCTTCATCTGCTGTTTACAAATAGGAACAGAAACTGTTACTTTCTGTTTCTCAAAAATGGGACTGTGAAATGTTTGAAGAACGCAATGTTTTGATTTCAGAACAGTAAATGCACAGTTACATATTTACCCCATTCAAACCAATCAATAGCGTGCTAGCTTAGCAAAAAATATTAGGTATTAGCAATATCACATCGCAGAACACACTATCTTTTGAATAGTTTAAACTACTACTTTTCTTCTTTACTATAAGAGTCATGAGATGTAGGATGAGTTTACTGAAATTATTTCTCATGATAAAACTAAGGAGATGCATCAGGAAGATTATAATTTTTAAAATAATTTGCCACATTGATTAAAAAAAAAATCCCATTAGTTCTGGATTATATCTTTTCAATAGATCCATACACACACAAAAAAAAAACCAACCTCAAACATTCTCTTCCTAGAAGACACATCTCATTTATTAAAGTCAAAAAGAAATATCCATACTTATGTTACTGTTAGAACCAAAGACCAAATCAGATTCTCTAACATGACACATAATTCTGATTTGGTACTTCTGCATCTAGGAGGACATGGTGTAATTCTAAAAGCTACACCTACAAGAAAATAATTTAGCACAACAGAAGAATATTAATTATGCATAAAAGTAGGTAAGAATCACAACCCTTTAACAATTTGCAGTGACAGATTAGAAAAGCATCCTAGATGTGACCAATGAATCTATATGAAGGACTCTGGCTGCCCATTTCAGGAATGTTCAAAATTGTTGTCAATTCATTTTATAAAAACCTATTGATACACTGATGTCTCAACTTTCTGTGGTTATGCATGTCCTCCTAAACTTTAAGATGGATATTTTCCTTCTGTAGATTCAAGGCAACTTACTTGAATTCTGTATATTAAAATGAAAGAAGGTTTTGGTTCTGAAATTGAAGTTAGATAAACTCTCCTAAAGATCCCTGTTCTACTTTTTTTAATCTCCAGTTTAAATCTCTGACCAGCACTAAGGTATGGGGTGTCTACTGACCCAGAATGCACAGGTGTGACTGTGTTACAAAATGAAAAGCTCGGGTAAACAGAATCTATATGCAGTGAGAATTTCAGGCTCCTAAGAGTGAAGAATCCTACACAGGCAGATAAATGAATCTCATTTCCACAGTGGATCATTCTCAATGCTCTCCAAAACCTATGCTCGATAGTTTGACTGACTTAAAGGCTACATCTGAGTACTTCTCCATGTGAGTGTATCACGGTATCAGACTCAAGCTTGTGGGCACCTTTCCTAGCGATCAAGTGCCAAAGATAAGGCACTGCAGCACTTCAGGTATGAGGAATTTCAGGTGCTCACACGCTCTAACAGATCAGGCCCTTCTTCTTGTACACATCTATCTTAAGACAAACCATTAGAGGTAGATCTGACCTGAGGAATCAGTCAGTTACTCAGGCCAAAAAAAAAAAAAAAATCCATGAATCCAAGGAGAAAGGTTTAGCTGCAGAATCAGTAGCTGTCATATTAGCTTGTAGGTTGACGCATGCTGTTCAAGAAGCGTCTCAACATTTTGTGAGGTCCATTTTACAAGTCCGTCCTGGTTCTCTGACTCTTTTCTCTTTCCTCCCTCAATAGCAGACTGAATCATTGAAGCACTAATTGTCAACTTTCTAGAAATCAGTGTGACATTTTATCTCTGTGCTGGTTTTAGCCTGGGATAGAGCTAATCTTCTTAACAGTAGCTAGTATGGGCTATGCTTTGGATTTGTGCTGGAAACTGTATTGATAACAGGGATGTTTTTGTTACTGCTGAGCAACACTTACAGCATCATTTTCTGTACCCCACTCCACCAGTGAGTAGGCTGGGGATGCACAAGGAGCTGGAAGGGACACAGGTGGGACAGCTGCCCCCAGCTGACCAAAGGAACCCTTGTAGGGTGTCATAGTCAGCATATAAAGACAGGGGAAGAAGAAGGAAGAGGAAGACAGAGTGATAGCATTTGTTTTCCCAAGTCACTGTGACACGTGATGGAGTCCAGCTTTCCTGAAGATGCCTGAACACCTGCCTATCCATGAATTCCTTGTTTTGCTTTGCTCACATGCACAACTTTTCCTTTACCTGTCTTAAACTGTCTTTATCTTAAACCACAAGTTTTCTCCCTTTTACTCTTCTGATTCTCTCCCCCATCCCATCAGGGGGTAATTGAGTGAGTGGAGGTGTGGGGCTTACTTGTCAGCAGAGTTTAAACCACAACCATCACCTAAAACTAGGTGATGGTTGTGGTTTACATATTTAATGTAAGTTTATGTATCTTTAAAACTTTTTAAAGTTTTAAAAAGTCTAATAAGAACAACTGTGAAACATATTCTTTTATGTAAAACAGAAGTTTCACGTGGCTATCCGGAGTTTCTCCTCTGTTCACATTAAGGAGGTTCTCATGAGAATTACACTAGTAACATATTTCCCTCGTAACTGAATAAACAAAAGGGTTAAATGACAGAGAAAGGTTCCCTGTCTGTGCTCCCTGTTTTCTCTCCTGTAGGTCAGTGAGCATCATGATTTGGTAAAAAGGAGTGATTTTGTATTCGAGGATCAAGTCTTAATTAAATTAGTTACAGTTGGGGTTATTCTGTGACATTATCATGTACACTGGGAACCCAGCTGATACTGTCTGAAAGTATTGCTAATTGTAGTGCTGGTTTTGAATGTAAGCCAGGTCTTAGGTTTTAAATAGTTGAGGGCGTTTAGATTTTTTGAAATGTGTTTTTCGTCGTTTTATATTGATGACATCGTGACATGGGCTGTGTTGGGGGTACATGACAAGGAACAGGTGGAATTTGTTATCATCTGCTGGTACTAATTTATTCTAATTAAGTATATATATATGCAAAGAAAAATCCTCCATTTGTAATCAACATTCAGACAGTGTAACCTTATGTTTTAGGACAGATGAATGCACCAACGGGATCAGTTAAGAACTGATAAGGACAAGGAACAGCAACCACAGGGCAACCATCACATGATATTATAACACATCACACAGGGTGTACTGCAGGGATTGGGATTAATCTGAGACTAACAGCCTAAAAGAGTTTTCTGGTTAATTCACATGGGAGCTAATCCCATGAGCAATTTGCCATGAAAACTACCAAGGGTTAAATTATGAGAAAACAGTATTTTGTGTTGACTTCTAACATTAGAAAGTAAGAGGGAATATAAGCCATTCAGCACTGGTCTTAGTCAACAGAATTTGGTATTTCTATTTCTGGCAGAATTTGATATATCCCTTATGAAAAGAATAACAGAACTGTATAATGGAGACAGAAAGCATATCATTATATATGCAACTGAGATTTATTTTTAATAGTTCTTATCTAAGTAGGACGATGTATAAAACCTGCAGGTGAAATATAGAACTTATGACACATCACCTTCTTTAGATAAGAAATACTTAAAATTATATTTCCAAACCAACATAAACAGTTTGACTTCTGATTTCACATTCAAGCAGTGTGTTCTCAATAAATGGGAAGTGTTTCTGTAGATGGGACTCTCAGTGTCTCATAGCAAACCACTACAACCTTCACCAAGCCAGGCGGAACATACCCATAGTTTTTTCCAATTAAAAATTCTGAAGGACACGGAAAAAAAAATGTTCAAAATCATATCCAGATAAGTAAGTGAAGGACAACATACTGATATGTTTCTTTGAAGCTCTATTCTGCTACTTGAGCAGAGAGGTGGATAAACCCTTGAGTTCTGTTTACTCAGCCTCTTACAAGGCTTAGAAACACAGTTAGTGGAGCAAATTACAGCAGTTTTAGGCACAACCATGTTCTATCTCTTATCAGCACTTTGGAGAGTGGTCTGATCATTCAAATGGTTATTTCAGAGCAGAATGGAACATTTCTGAGAAATTTAACTGGATAAAAAGTTGAGCAGCACAGTTTAAACTGCTACAGCAAATAGCTGCATTCAATGTGTATTTATTTTACCTGGGTGTGGAGGGACTAAAAGCACACATATGGACAGGCATTACCACTCTCCATTTTTATGCAAACTTACTAATATCAAATTAGGACTTGGAGTAAAGGAAATTTTCAGAAGAGCAATAGTTTTTATCTAACAAAAACATGAGCTTGAAACATTTATTTTTTTTATTGTCCACCTCATTTCAGTCGACAGCAATCAGGAGTGCCAGTATCACAATTCTAGAGTGTTAGCAATTTGAGTTACTGAATGCCTTCAATACCCTATGCAAATATAGGAAGCCTTATGACTTAGGATCAGTACCAACATTTCCTGGAATAGAGAGAGGGAAAAGGGCTAGTCACCGAGTATCAGTTAAGTCCAACAGACCTTTACATATACAGAGTAGTATTACAGGATTTGTTCCTAAAATTACGGCACCAGAAAGACCAAGACCCTTGCCAAGAACTTCAGGTCAAATATTCTGAAAGTCCATGTAGTCTTTGCTGTTAATTCCCAAAATTAAACAGGAAGTGAAAGAGACTAGAAAAGGTGTACATGTTATGTAATGAAGGTGAGAATCACTGAATGTGTTGAAAAAGAAGGAACTGTTTTGACATAAAATATTTGAAAAGTAAATTACTATTAAAAAAAAAAAAGAAAAAGAAAAAGAGAAGTCATATCATCACACTGTAGCTGAAATTCAGAAGTTTCAAATATAATCCTTTTAACGTGAAAACAACTTTCAACACTGACATCTTGGTATCTATCTGTATAGCTTAGTTGTCTGGCAGGTCAAACTTTGCCAGCAGAAGTGTTTGTTTGAGAGGACAGAATAATCCTAGGATTCTTTTCATATTTTTTTCTTTGTTACCAAGTCAAAATAATGGCCATCAATGTCAACAGAAAATTGGCTCCCAAACATCAGTTCATTCCTGACCAGTTCTTGTAGAAATGTGTTTACGGGGTTTTGTACCAGCAGATTGAGCCAGAACACGTACTTTCTTCTCTTTTCCTGCCTCATGGCCTAAAGCTTAACACAGTCACAAAAGAAACAACTCTGAGCTCTTATTTTGCCTGATTTTGAAACGTAGAATTGAACTTACACCTCCTACATTCAAGACGAATCCCCTAAGTATAGAGTTTTTGATGGATCTTTCTCTCTCCTGTTGAAGCTGTTTCATCTTGTATAAACAATGAGAGCTTCTCTAGAGAAGAGCCTTAAATATCAACTTCTCACCTTGAAGGGGCATGCCCTAGCAGCACTTCTGATCCTCCTGAAGTTCTTTTGAAATACTTATAATAGGTACAAATATTTTGGCTCTTTCTCAGTGCAGTAGTTATCCACCACCACTTCTTTGCTACAGAGATAATACTCTTTCTCACTCTCTCCTCTTTTCACATCTTTGATTCCTCTACTAATCTACTCTGGCCTTAAAACTGTTGTTCTAATTATCCCTATTCAAACTGCTGCCTCAAAGATCATTTTCTTATTCTTCCGTTGTCTTGCTTTTATGTGCTGCATCAAGTGCAAATTAGTTCTCTTTTTTCAAAACTCTTCTTAGTCCTTATTCTAAATCTCCACAATCAGAATTTTCACCTGTCAAGATGTAAGGCGCCGCATTGGTAAAATGCTATCAAGCAGCAAGTCAGACCCGGAGCAATAGTGTGAGCACAAGATATATACTGTAGCAAAGTGCACAGATTATTTTAAATCAAATGAAGAGTGATGCAGTCTAAAAAGGTTAAGAAGCTCCCTGTAATAGAATTCTTCTCATAGTGCTAATAGCTTTAATTGCTTAGTGCTGTCCTGCTTCTTTCTGTGCTATTGCTTACATTCTTTGGCAGTGTAGCTACTGTATTAATGAACAATGAAATGAGCTACCCAAATTAAACAGCAGTAGCAGTTTTACTTCTCTGCCTGACTTTCTTTCTTCAGGTTGCAGTCCTGCAGTGCGGTTTACCAATAAACTGATTTTTCATTTTTGCACCTGTTCCACTAATCTATCATGGATAAGTCATGAAAAATTTTTCTTTCTGTTTTTAAAGCTTCTCCAAGATTGCATCTGGAATTTAGATAGTAAGCAACATAGTAAGAATATTTCTGGCTGCATATTCCTACTGTTTCTAGGCCACTGTTCCCTGCAATCCTTTCCACATTAATAGGGTCCAAAGAGGGTAACACAGTAAAAATAACAGCATAGGTCTGCAAAACATAACAGCTTTTCCCCTCCAGATCTTAGAAATGCAGACGGGCTTTCACCAATTGTTCTGAGCAGTAGTGATAATGATCAGCTCATGGATAACTTTACAGTTGCACTTGATGATCTCACAGGTCTTTTCCAACATAAATGATTCTATGATTCTATAAAAAAGAAGCCAATCTTATGTTCTAAACTGTCTCTCTCATAAACTGCCTTTTCAGTTTCTAATACTTGACCATTTGCTTTAGTGATTACATAATACTTTTAAAGTAAAAGTGAGCATAAATATTTTGACATTTTATACATGTAAAAAATTTTCATTCAGAAAACGTAATTCTTTTAATCTTTAACAGACAAGAGAAAGCCTCTTCAAGCTGGCACTTTCCCCTTCCAATCTGTTCCAAGGCAGCTTCAGAAAACCACACACGGTCTTGTTACAAACACCATCTTGCTGTGCAACTTAAAGTGTCTGTCAGAGCAGCACTGCTCTCTCCAAGCAAAGTCAAATTTTTTGTTGCTGTTTCATAAATGAGTTAAACTAGTGAACTCTTCTGATAACAGATGACTCGACTTATACACCACCCTGCAAATTCACACATACATTTCTGAATGAGAGAGCCGCAACTAAATGTTCTTTTTGCTTGTATCCACCACAGTTCTATGGTTTTATAGATCACTGAACAATCAGAGACGACCAAAAAAAGGGGGGCCCTCTTTGTCTAAATTGTTACTTTGTTTCTCTCCCCTGGTTTTCTGTTTCCCTCCCAGCACTACCATCACCATCTGAAACGACATATTCCGCATTACTAAACAGCAAGAGCCATAGGGCTTTTCATTTCTAATTTCACGCCATAATAAAATGCAGTGGTTGTTTCACTGGGGGACCTGAAAAGCCCTCCTTTGTGAGGCTGGTCTGGCGGTCAGGTTAAGTATCACACGCTGGCAGCAGGCATCTGTGCATGCCTCTTCAAGCAGTTATGGCAAAGGGGGAGGAAAAAGAACAGCAAAATCAAAAGGAGGTTCTCTTGAAAAAAAAAAAAAATTAATCCCCTACTCTGAAGCATGCACATTCTATTGCTTGGCCTAAATAGTTTTAAATACATCCCCTGCCCACCTCAGTGATAGACCAATCAATCTAACAATAGTAAGTCCAGAACGTTTTCAGTGTACTCAGAGTTATGCTTGTTGCTTTAATGGAAAATCTACTGACCTAAAGTACACCGATGATACAAACTTGTGAGAGGTAGGCAAAAAAATATCCAAAGGCAATAAATTTGCTTTTTTAAAATTTCACAGTAAACATTTCTACCAAAAACCCCCCACCTAAAACCAGCGAAGATGATCGGCAATAACAAATGAGAAATACGGTGCTTCTAAAAGATCCAGGACCACATGTAATAGAAATATTGCTTAATTCTATAGAAGTAGAAGCTATAACTCCATTAATCCCAAGTACAACAGGAAGAAAAAGCCAGGAAACTCCATTAAGTGTTCTACATTTATCTTGGATTTTTCAAGTATATTCCCAATACACACACAATGTTTTTCTGTCCCATTTTTAGAAACCCTATTGTATCCATTGAATCTTTTGTAAAAAGAGATATTGTGAATCCTTTTCATAACAATCTCTTCATGTGTCTTAACAGAGTCTACTGAAACACCAAAATGAGTAAAATCTATCCATTTACATGACAATTCATAGAATAAACACTGTTTAGAAATACTTCAAAGTTGAGATAGTTTCACATATTAATTGAGAGGGGAAAAGAAATCTAAACAAAGGAACCTAAAAAAGCTATCTTGTTTCAAATTAATTGTTTCAAAAGTTATTAAATAAATGCCTTCCCTTTTATTATTTTTCAATGCATGCTACACACAAGCAAGAAAGACTACATTCATGCTAAATTTCTTTATCTGTAATTGTTGTGGGGTTTTTGAGTTATCTTTATGTGATGAGCATAAGCAAATTTAAATCCCTAATGCCACCAAAAGGGGCAGTCCAGAACTGGGACCAGCACTCCTTTGGATGTAAATGTGCTAAAAGAGGTACTCTAAATGAAAAATTGACCAGTTTTTTGCTAAGTAGACTTTCCCATTCAGCTCGCTCAGTAGCCTCATAAAAACTGGCTGTCTGGGCTGGGGACAAGGGCATAAGGAAATGAGAGAGGAGTCTGTAAACACCTCTTTAATTGTGAGCTTGCACTTACAGCAGCTTAAGCCAGCCATAAAACCACAGTCTAAAAACCAACTAACATCTGATTTTCCCTCCCAGGCTGAGTAATAAAGGTTAACATTATATTGTTGAGAGGTAAGCAGGGCAAACTGGCAGCTGAGTTAATAAATAAATAGTTCTGATTAACCTGTCATAGAGCATAAACTGTAAAATCAAACCTCAGCCTTCTGTTGAAAAGAATTGAGCTGGATACATACTACTGGCCATTTCCACTTCCATTTCTACTTGCAGGACAGAAGGGAAGACAATTTGTCTGTCCAGACTGTCAGAGACTGCACCACAGGAGCACATTCTGCTTTCACTGTACATGACTGTTGTAGTTCACCTCTGCAGCTCAAACAGGGATTACCACATTTCTTCATTGTATAAACTTAGGTTTATACTTGGCAAGCAAAATTCTTCTAAAATTCTTCTTAAACATGAAATTTAACTGACACATATAATTCCTGAAAGTGTTTTAGATTTGTGGCTGAAGAGGTAGACATATTTTTTTTTAACTTTAGCTTGGAAGCTGAGTATTTTAATTAATTATCCATTGATTTCTAACATTATTCAAACACACTGATCTTTCCCACCATGAACTGCAATGCATAAAAGAAAAGACTGATAGTAATATACTTCTACTCATCCTGAAGTGAGCTACCATAGTGTGCAGATGTAAAAATGATGAAATGATTTTTAACACTTGGACTAAATCTTCCTAAGCCAAATGATTCTACAAGTCTTTGAAATGGAATCAAAGCATGATAAAGGTGATGCTACAGCAAAAAAATGTAAAGTGGCCATTTGGGATATATAATGCTTCAACTAGTTCTCTGCCATTCATTTTAACAGGACTCTTGAGCAAGCTCTCAAAGGAATCCTAGAGTAAGATTATGGGAACACGTTGGTATTAAGGCCCTAGGAAACAACTATCTTGAAGTCAGCTCTTTCCATGGCATTCTATGCTGAGAGATGAAATGGATAGCTTGCCTTTTTATGCAAATATATGCAAGGAAATGCACACTAGTTAATGAAGTATAGCCAAAGGGTCTGAACCAGAAGCTATAATTCCAGATTACATCAGTACAGATTGCAGGTGCCCACCAGTCTCAGGAACTGAGTCCCTATGATTCCTCAGAGGCATCCTAAATCTCATGGTCTAGATAAGAGCACCAGAATGCTCAATTCTGTATAGAGAGCATGTACCTGTGAGCTGCTCTGTACTTACTGTCGCCGTAAACCGCAAAATTTGACAATCCTGAAAATATTCACTGAGGGTTCTGGAGTTGAAGCAGCTCTAACTGGATGTCATTTTTTACCACTCATCTCAATAAAAACAGGATTAGGTTAGGCAGCAGTGGCAAGATGGCAGGTTGGAGGACTCCATGCAAATGGAAGAAAGAAAATAATGGCAATGAATGAGGGAAATAGAAAAGGGGGAGGGAAGGGAAAAAATAGTCTTGCAAACCTTTCTGTGTGAAGTCATCTGTAAGGACTGCAGTACATCCTTGAGGGTACATTAATGTGTAATAAAATACTGAAGCTTTTCATTCAGTCAGGGTATTCCCACGTTTCTGTTTTCTATATAGCTATCTTTTGTAATGAAATGCATTAGTGATTTTCTTTTAGGAGGTAAACTGTCCTTTTGAAACCAAACGTCAGGAAATAAAGTAAGAAAGACCATTGTCCATTTACAGAAACCTATGTCCAATATAATACACAGTATGGCAACTAGCCTCCAGCTGCTGAAAGCCAAACACCTTTTTCTGAAGTATCTGTCACACCTGCTAGCTCCACAAAAATGCCCCCAGAAGTCTAAAGAAGCTCGAACAGAACCAGGTGCTCTTGTGTAAAAAACAATACAGCCCTTCTCCAGGACTCAGTCTCAGACAATTATGTTGCATGTTGACAGGTGAGACAAGGACTTAACCTCCCATCAGCTGATGGAGATCTAGTCAAAACAGTCAATGGCATGTGAAAAACCACAGTGTGGACCACTCGGTGTCTCCTACAGGGAGATATACCTAGCTCTCTGGAGGTTACTGACAATACTAACTTGATCCTTACTGACAGAGTGGGTCTGGATAGTTCCATCACATAACAACTGTATTAAATTAAAAATTCAGGCATCTGAATCTCAAGTTAAATCCTACCATTGATCAGGATATTGTTAATTTTATTGGCATAGTGGGATTATAGTGTCAAGTAACCACTTCTTACCCAAAACCTAATATTTCAGAATTTCAGAACCTCATCCAACAGGATGAGGTTCAACAAGGCCAAGTGCCAGGTACTGCACTTTGGCCACAACAACCCCCTGCAGCGCTACAGGCTGGGGACAGAGTGGCTGGAGAGCAGCCAGGCAGAAAG
>JAWWES010000001.1:95391345-95424923 GCA_035583135.1 Lophotriccus pileatus
TCTGGGCCCCTCAGTTCAGGAAGGATATTGAGGTGCTGGAGCAGGTCCAGAGAAGAGCAACCAGGCTGGTGAAGGGGACTTGAACACAAATCCTATGAGAAGAGTCTGAGGGAGCTGAGGTTGTTTAGCCTGGAGAAGAGAAGGCTCCGGGGAGACCTCATCAGTCTCTACAACTACCTGAAAGGAGGTTGTAGCCAGGTGGGGGTCGGTCTCTTCTCCCAGGCAGCTATCAGTAAGACAAGAGGACATGGTCTCAAGCTCTGCCAGGGGAGGTTTAAGTTAGATATTAGGAAGAAATTCTAGACAGAGAGGGTAATCAAGCACTGGAATGGGCTGCCCAGGGAGGTGGTGGATTCTCCATCCTTGAAGGTATTTAAGAAAAGACTGGATGTGGCACTCAGTGCCATAGTCTAGTAACTGTGGTGGTAGTGGATCAAGGGTTGGACTTGATGATCTTACAGGTCCTTTCCAACCCATCTGATTCTATGATTCTATGATTGCTGAAAACCAAACACTTCAGTAATAAGTATTTCAGGCAGACAGTTACAATACTGTGGCTGTATTCTATTTCTTAAATATAGGAATGCTCATACAGAAAGGCAGATAGAAAACTACTCATGAAGAGACTTCTGTAGAAGACATAAAATATAATGTGGTTTGTTTTACCACCAGTCACATTTGTTATATGGTTTTACTAATTTTTACTCCCTCAACCCAATTTGAATTTATATAATTTTCAACTGTTGTAACATTTCAAATATGTTTAGGTCTATGAAAGAAACCACCAAGAAATCAGTTTCTGTTTATTCAAAGAAACTGTCCTATTCTTTTTATATTTTCCAGAGTACTTCTTTGGGCAAATGGCTAGAGGTTAATATTATAAGCACCTTAGAGTAACCATCCTCTATTTATCTGAATAAATGCAGCAAATGATTATGTATATAAAAGACTAATTCTCTATTTTCCCTAATTTCCACAAGACAGTCAGATAAAAGTTTTCCACCACGTGTAAAATTGTCATTGCCTAGAGGCAAAAGTACTACACTGAAACTGTCTACAGAATTACTTGTAACATAAAATAGATATATTGTCTTTATTGCAAATGCCAATTGTTATAAATCAAATTACTAAAAACTACCCTTTTCAGGGAACAGTATAAAAATTTTTGAGTAGTGCTTTTATACACATGAGAATGAAGAATATTTCCAGATTTGACTACTAAAAAATCTTAATAACGTCTCACTGTGAAGAAATATAATACCTCTCTGCTCCATTTTACAATTGTCTAATGGAATGGCCATGAAAGTCTGCATGCATCTGACAAATGTATTCTTCAAGTATCCAAAAATTGCTTACACATTCATATATATACAACCTCAGTACCAGAGGACCAATTTTGTTCTTGAAATAAAACATGCAAGGTTCATTAAAATCAGTAGAAGCCACCCAGGCAATCAAGGAGACAGAGTCTGGCCCAAAGTATCTTAAGAATTCATTTAAGAATTTGGCATAAATTCTGAAACAATATTTAGACCAAGCCACTTATGTAAACAATCTTTCTATTCATATGTTTAAAAGAGGCAAGAGCAGTAACAGCTGTCACATCTCACTCTCCAAATACATCTTTCTCTTTTTAATTTTAACATTTAGACTCATCTATTACCTACATTTATAGAAACTAACTTCAAATTATGTCTTTTTGATTTTTTTGTTTCTCTGAATAGAATTTTCCTTCAGACATCAAAAAGTAGCTTACAAGTTATGTTCTTCTAAATTGTGGCCATTACAGTTGATTTACTTACTTCTTACTCAGTGCTTTTATGTATCCTTTTCTTCTTCAGAAATCCTCTCCAGGCCTGAAGATGACCAACAGAAATTATCATGTCAAGAAACTTTAGACATAAGAGCTTTTCCATAAAAGGAGCATCACTGTAGGCAAAAATGGACATCACCTGTGTCAGGAAATCTAAACTTCCTGAGTGTATGTCAAGCTTTACTCTGGTTACTAAGACTCCTGATACATGGAAAGTTTTTCAAGTCTAGATGAAGCTTACAATAACATATCATGTGCTCTTAAAGACACAGCCGACTACAGTAAAGTTGAAATAGTCTGTGCCTGCAAAAGCCCTTTTATGCCATTATAATTACATCCTTATGAGTACTTTGATAGAGGAGTATCAAAAAGCTCTATACTGCCAAACCAGCTGCTGACATAATTTCATATTTGTCTCCTCTCCTGGATCTGACAACAGTATAACAAAGGTATGGTGTTAATGCAATTAAAGTATTTTTTAAAGTAGAAGAATACTTCTAGATAAAAATCATTATAGCTCAGTTCGTGAAATATGTCACCATATATCTTCAGGCACAAATCCAATCCAAGAAGTTGAAGAGAAAAAAAACATATCAGCCCCATCTGTAACGCATTTTAAGCTTAATTTATTGGCACTAAATGTTCTCAAGTAACTGACTTGCCCTGCAAATACTATAAGCTAAAGCTTTCTTTAAAGAGCTTTATTTTATTTGCTTCATGGATAGTTCTGGCACATTTTTGCCACTTCCCACTGTAAAAAGTAGAACTAAATTTCATATACTCTGCAAACATCCATTTAATATTTCAGAAAATAAAGAGAAAATATTCTGAAGTTTATTATTTTCCACATTTATAACCCAAACTGCTCCAGTTATCCCCAAGAAGGACAATCAATCACAACATTTGCTATATGAGTCTGCAGAAGCTATTTTCTCCATCAAGGCATACTACTGATTTTTCTAAATGACAATCATCTTACAGACAGATTTGCTTTTTTAAAAAGTAGAAATGTAACTTTAAAAGGATCATTTGACACTATAACAGAATACATAGATAGGAACATTTCATATTTGAAACAGTGTCTTCAAAAATATATGAAAGCAGAAGCAGACTAAACAGTGGCATTTAATTCCCAAGTTTACACAAGGAACACTTCATCAGTCCAAAATACTTAACATCCTCTCCCTACATATAAATACACTTGAGAGACTGTATATGCTAACGCTGTTCCGTGGTTTTTTGTTTTGTTCCACACACACAACCTTCGCCACTACACCCCTCCCCCCCAAGCAACGCTACTGCCTTACAAAAGCTTTATTGAACTTTATGCAGATCATGCACAATACAAGACCTGTGGTGGGCTTTACCTTCCAGTGCATTGCTTCTTGTAGAGCCATTCAAACAAAGCACAAATCAAGTGATACGAAAACAGAACAATAGTGTTTTCCAACTCATTGAATCCAGTTTGGGAATTAGAGATGCTGTCCTTACAAAGCAATCAGTGAAGGTTAAGTGAGAGGCGTACAAAAGTATTAGTCAAGATGAAGCCGAGAAACAGCATCCTCCCCCACAGCTATTAAGTACTACAAGTGAGAGTAGACTCCAGTCCCCTTGCCCTTTACAATGAGAGGGAGCAAGCCCTTTGCAGACATGAGCAGGTAAGGCTCTGGGAACAGCATAAGCCAAATCAGCCATGGGCAGAATCTCTGGTTCTGTCCTCCCACTCTGTCTGGGCTGCCAATTGTGTTTGCTCTTTTGCACTTCAGCTGAAAAAGTGAACACACTTTTATGCTGGCAATGCTGGCAAATCTCCCTCTGCTCATCTCCTCTATCCCAAGTACTTTACAGCCAGATGTGTGAGCTGTCCACCTTGCTCACTGATAAGTCAGCATGAAGTATTGGGATCAGACAGGTAGCTGAACGATGGGAAGACTTGCCCTTGACACATCAACCGATATAAAAAACAGCCTTATGACCAACCCAACTCAAAATGTAGTGTATTTTGAAAATTTGTTTTGTAATCCTTTTACTAAAGAGAAAAAAGTTGGGGTTTTTAAGTGACTACTAAATATATAAAGGGAAAAAAATGTGAATTTTTTTTCTTCTACTTCTGAAGTTCTACTTTAGAACTTGTAAACTGTTTTTGCAATCCTCAAAGAAAGGTGTATTGCGTTCTAAAATAATAAAGCATGATTTGCCCTGTTTTAGCTCAAGTTCTCAAATACACAAATTTGAGCAAACTGAGAATTAGAAAATATACTCACAAAGAAGACACTAATGTCATGGTGATGCTTATGACTGGCCCAGTGACCAAATTCTCAGACTGAAAATAAAATTTAGTCATTAAATCATTTTTTATAGTTTTGAATTTGCTACTAATTTGGGCAAAAAGGTTATACGCTTTAAGGCTGGATGATACTGTTTGCAATCATATATTGCACATATCTCAACTTCTTTCTTTACTTTCAAACTGACACACATCTTAAGGAACAAAGTAAAGGTGCTGTTTTTTTTCTAATCTCACATGCTCCCTCTGAAACAACAAGTTAAGGGAGTTGGAGAATTTACCAGACTTCAATTCTGGGCTCCCTGGCCTGCAGCAAGTATTCCCAATAGAGCTGTGAACCGCCCTTGCCTTTTACCACTCCACAATGTCCCACCTTCTACCCCAACTACACATTCTTTGCTCTGCATCTTCACAAGAGTTTTGGGCACATGCAGCTCTTTTGAGAAATTCTCCTTAGAAAAAGCTCAGGAGTTTCTCAAGTGCTTCTCAGCAACATGAAGAATACAGGCTGGAGAAAGATAAATATTTCTTATCTATCCTGAAACTTTTGGTAGAAAACCGCGAAAAGCTTAAAATGGAAGAAATTAAGATATACTACTGGCCAAGTGAAGAACAATCAGAGAAAGGGCAAGGAATTGCATTCTGAAAATTCTATCATAACAAATAAGATTTTTAAAAAATAATCACAAATAGCGAAATAAGGCTTAGAATCAAAGTCAACTGAAATCAATGATACCTCTGCATTTAATTCACCAGGCTTTCAATAAGGCTATAATTGTTTTAATTGAGTCTTGAAAGATAACTCCTGATTTTATCACATACATTATAAAAATGGACAGCTGAAAACTGAGAATCTTAATCTCAAAAGGTCTTTTTTCCCCACTCATTTACGATCTCTGTAGTTTGAATGAATAATTTTTTGTAAATATTTATTCCAGTTTGTACTTTTTTTACCATCAGCTTCTAAACTAAAAGTTTTATACCATTCCAATATCCTGATACATTTGTGTTTACTCAAGGTGTGAAGCAACTTGCCTTTCAAAGAAAAGTTGCAACTCTGTCCTACCATTTCCTTCTTGTGTAATTATTTTTTCATTTTAGCAATGAAGAATTAGTAGATCATTTCTTCCACAGATGAGCATATTTTCAGCCTAATGTCAAAACGTGAAACATTTAAAACTCTGTTCACTGAACTTCAGCAATTTTTTAGCAATTAACATTGTATGCAAATGTTTATACTTTACTGTAACAATTTCTACAAAGTGGTGATTTTGTTAATCTGTCCTTGAAGTTCTTGTCTATCACTTTCAATTATTGCAAAGAATTTAACAGCAAAACCTATCTCCCAAAGCTTTTTAACAGTACAGAGGACACAAATTTCTACAACTTTGCAACTGTACAAGTTTTCTAAAGCCTTTTACCAGTTTCAGAAATATTGTGTTTCATTACTAATGTTGTCTGTTAAACTTGATAGTAACTTCATTAGCATAATTTATAGGTGTTGCATTCACACATTTATAATAAAGAACTGTTCACAGAAAATGTGTCCAGCTCAAACTACAATTCTTAATTGCTAAAGTAGATCCAAATTAGCATTCACAGCCTGCATTTCCCTAACAACAGGCTTTCAAGCTGAAAATAATTTGTAATTCAAAAAGGATTTTGGTCAATGGATTCTGAGCATGCAAAACATGTTTGGCACTTAAAAATCCCAAGACCTGTTGAAAACTTAACTTATGAGTTTACATTTTTTGTTTCCTGTTAATTTTCAGTAAAATATTATAAAACAGCTGCATGGTTTTATAAAATTTGGAATTATTCCCAGACATTCAACTTAGACTACGTTTATTGCTAATATCTGATGAAATCTTAATCTATATTTACCACAGTTCTTTACTTTGACTCCAAATGATGTAATGTAATTATGGTTTAACAAACAGGAAAAGATGTTGAGAAAAATAATCTTTTATGTAAATCTGAAACACACCAGCCTCCTCTTCAAAATGTTTGTCTGTACTTATGTACAGATTATAAGTATAGCTTCTACAATATGTTTATTCCAACAACAGATGCAGAAAAAAACCAAGTTGATATATTAATTATATAGTTAAGCTGTGTGTAACACGTAATACTGAATGTGCATAAATTACATGCAATTACATTTTTATGAGGATTTATGGTACATAAGTAATGAGATTTTTAAAAACTGAACAATACTTTCCTACTACAAAAATAGACAAGCACATACAAAACAGTTTACATTTTCCCATGTTTGGTTGTCTTTGAAAGTCTAAAATATGTAGACATAACATGATGGAGGCAATATGTGGTATTATTTTTTCTGCACTGCACCACTCTTCTATAAAAGTGTTGAAGTAACTTCTGAAATTCTCAAAGAATTTAAAATGTGATTTCCACTATGAAGTCTGTTCATGATTTGGGCAATATACGTCTTCCCTTTATTTGCACTGAAGAAGAAGAACAGAAGAGAGAAACAACAGACCTGTCAAGTCTGCTGTGACAGAAGAGATGCCCACCATTTTGGCCTTCACCTTAAGTCCACTCTCCCTCCCCTTCCCCTCAAGCCTGCCCCTCTAGCTTGATGTCCCCGCCCAACATGTCTGCTCACCCATCAGCTCCTGCAGCTCTACCTGGCTGGCTGGAAGAGCTTGCTACCAAGATTTATGGGGTGCAGGGAATCCAGCATTACCAGGCAACAGAACCATTCTGCAAGAAGGAACTGTATGCCTAGACAGACATGCCTATCCATGTCTACAAAGAGATTCTGTATTCTTAGAGAAGATCATGGGCTCCACATGGAGAACAAAACTCCAGAAGACTGCGCTGTTCCCAGATAAAACATTTTGCTCAGAAGAGTAGAACTGTTCCAAATAAATTCCCAATCACATTGAAGCAGATTTAAGCATTATCTCAGCCACAAGATGATTAATGTAACATCCTAGTCTGCTGGGGATTTAGGACACAGCAAGATCTTCTCCCTGAAAGCTCAAAGCTGTAACTACACTTTGTCATAGTTATAGCATTTTTTAGCATCAGGAGGCACATAAGCTTAACTTGTATTTTTATTCCGTATTTGTTTGTCATCTTGCACATTTTGTTAACCAGGCAACCTAAATTTGTTGCGTTAATTCTGTCTGTTGAGTGAAAAAACGTGGAAAATCATGTAAAGAAATGTTTAAGTCAATTTTAGAAAAAATTCTATGAGACTGAAACAACAATATACCAATTTCACTTCTTATTTTCAGAGTCATACAATATGTTTTGCATATTGTCATGATTTAGGAGACATGCCATCTTGGAGAAGGCAAGATCCACAGATCAAAGACTTGGCAGACAACTTTGAAGATTATTTCATTATGTAACCATCCTTCTAAGCTAACACCAAAAGCACAAGAGCTGCTACAGATGGCTTCTGATGGAAATTTTTTCCTCACTGTAACTGTTAGACACATTAGAACAAACGACAGCTTAAAGAATATCCAGCCAGACCTGTATCTCTTTCTAATAAAATTAGAAGTATGATCATTACGGGTTTATCCAAATGCTTCCTTCATCCCAATACCTTGCATATACAAAAAAGTTAGCTGCGATTGTTTCCCAAACTCAGCTGACATACAGCATGCTTCAGTATGAAATTATTGAATCAGAAGTAGTAATTAAATCTCTCTCAGACTCACTTTGTTCCTCCATTCTCTCTTACATATGATTTAAATACAAAAACAGAAAGCCAGTTTTTGAAGCTAAAAAAATATAGAAGAGCAACAGTGTAAAAGTTTTAGTTGCACAGAGAGGTGAAAGTAAAGCATTTGATTTCCTATGAACCACATTATTATATCTTCTATATTCTGGATCATGATATAGGAAATAAACATTTTATTTTTATAACCTTTCACATCTCTGTCACCAAACTTCAACCACCATCACTAAAAAGACAAATGGTTCACACAGCAGCATGTGACTGCTCCAGTCGAGATAGCAAGGAGCTAAATAGAGCTGCAAGAAATAAAAAAAATATTATGTAGCACACCTATTTACTCACCATTTTCTGATCCATTTTGCACATTACAAACCACCCATAAACTGCTAAAAGTTCACTCACTATTGCTAGCCACGTCGGAGTTTACTACAATCAATATAGTAAATGTTTACAACAGACCAGTATATATTTTAAATTAAAATTATCTCATCAACCATTATTAGGAGGACATTAGTGTCCATGATTTCCTTGACAGAGAATATAATGAGTCTTTTTCATCACTGTGTTATTTGCTACTCTTTCTTTGTTGTACTGAGATCAGACGTCAAGAAAACTTATTACAGAATTCAGTGGTATTATCTAAGCAGACACTAGTGACCAGGCACCCTACATGTCTGCATGTGTAACCTAAAAATAACTTCTCTTCTTAAACGTCATTGGTAAAAAAAAGGCAACAGAAAACTTTTACAAGAAAGCAAGCCTCCCTTCCACCAGAGTGGTGGAATAGCAACCCTTGGTTGCTATTCTGTTAATGTGCTGTGTACCCATATTTCTTTCTTCCCCATCTCTCAGTGTTGATTTACATAAAATCATAACAGATTTGAGCTCGTGCAGACTCCTAACAAAGACATTGGATAGTAAAAGTTTCTTAGGTTCACTGAAATACTTCATTCTCAAAAGACAGCTGCAGGATACAAGTAATACTTTAATTTCAAACACTATTACAGTTTTCTTCTGAGAACTAATTTTAATTCTTAGATAAAGCCAACTGTGTAATGTCAAACCTACGCAATGGAATTATATTTCAGTAGGACAGCAGAACTAGTGATATCTATGTATTTGATTTAACCTAGTGATATCTATGTATTTTCAAAAAAGTCCACGGGAGGTAAATATCATTCCGTTATACAGATGGGGAAGTTATAGAATATAAAGAGCACAGAACTTGTCAGGATAACTTAAAGTATATCAGCAATAAGAACATGTGTTTCTCAACCGCAGGTAAATCAAAAGAATCTTACTCCTACCTGAATTACAGTCAGATATAAGCAATTCATCATTTAAAAACACTTTCTATCCCTGGGTGACAGCACAGATACCCCCCCTCAAAGCCTTAAGTACCATGTTCAGATTTTGCTGTGGTGATCCCCATATCCCACCTCTGCCTTCTGTTGTGCTTTCTGCAAAAGAGAATACTGTACCCTGAGATATCCTCAGGCAGGTGGGTCTTTTGACTTTTTCCAGTCAAAATTAGGCTGCTTAGCAAAAACTGTACATTTTTCCAGATTAACTTGTTTTGACTGAAACAGGTTAGGATGTGCTCACTGGACTAGCATAGTGGAAAAGGACTAATCACAGGGATGTACTGCAGAGAGGGAAGAAATTATAAACACCTGGGGCACAATAACCTCCTCTGTGGTACCCTAAGAACCCAAAAAACTATAGTAAACAAACTGCAGTCCCGCTTGCAGGAAAGATATGTATTGTTCTAGCCAGAGAATTTACCTAGTTAGCACTGCACCAAGTGAACTCTGAACCACAGGTAAGTGAATGCTCACTGTGAGAAAGCCCAACCAGCTGAACTTGAGGAATGATAAGAGCACGGACTGAAGGTAAATTACAACTTTAAAGGAGAGGAGAGAAAGGTGTTGATTTCATCTCATCCAAGGACTTAGAGCAGCCTCTCACGACCAGTAAGAGTGAATGTGTATCAAAACACCAAGGACGCTATTGAGCAGGTCACTGTCTCAAATTAACTCTATGTAATAACAATATAGTCATAACTCAGTGTAGAATAATGTATATTTTTCTCTGTATTCCTCTTATAACTGTGAATTACACAAGAAGTACAAGCAGTGTTCCTTGTGAATAAAGTCAGCTGCAATTATAAAGTGACCAAATAACCATTGGTCCTAGCTGCAATACTCCTCTGGGATGATGGCTACTAAAAGTTAAGAAATGATACCTTCTTGCAGCTCAAAAGACAGCCTCTACAAGCCTAAAATTAGCACATACCCTCCTCCAAGGTATTTTATCTGTTCCTTTAAAAAAAATCACATCAACTTGAATACGAATTAAATGCTGCTTCTCTTCTTTTTCCTCTTTTAAACAAAATCTGCATTTCAAAGGAAATAGACAATTTTATGTTGGATAATGAGACAGTATCTGCCTACTCTTCCTTTTGTGTTTCAAATCTCCCCTTTTCAATTTTGTATCTTAAGACACCTAGTTTGGTTGGTAAGAACTGGGTTGTGCAAATAAGCACATATTAAATACAATCAGAGGGTCTATTTTTTAATTTGTATATTATTTCAGGATGATACCTATATCCATATCATGGAATAGTTGAAGCTGGAAGTGACTTCTGGAGATGATCTAGTCCAACTCTCTCTGCTCAAAGCAGAGTCCACTAAAGCGAGTTGCTCAATATCTATACATAGAGAAAAGAGTGTTGCTATTATATATGCTTTCATACTACAGCAGCAGGCTCATCCTTTGGTTATATTAGGATCCTATACAGCAATGTGCACAAAAGCTCCATAAGAAATAAGTCCCATGCTTCCCATGTAAATAAAAATTATTCAACAAATAACTGTAACAAATAATTTAAAAAAAGATGACTAAAATTACAGATATGCCCAGCCTTCACAGAATATTTCACCACAACCACCAGAACAGAAGCAACACTGGAGATAAATTATATTGTAATAACAAGTTACCTAATTACTGCATTGTAAGAGTAGGTAGTGAACAAAAAGATAACTAAAGAAATATTAGGCAACTACTAATTTTTGTCTTGTAATTTCAGCCTAACTAGATATATCACGCACTAAGACATATTTAATCAATTTTATAAATAGTGACACGAAGTTTAGTGCACTCATAGTATTTTACACAGACATAATCCTTAAGTAAGATACAATTTATAGATGTATAAACATTTTGTCTAGACATTCTTGCAGATAGTACCCTATAGGTTCTAGGTCCTCAGGCTATAATCCTCTGTAAATATTTCTGCATCAACTAGAAAAGCAAATCCTGAAGTAGTATGAATTATCCCAAGTAGAGCATCACTGTTTAGCTTCAGAATTACACTATCTGCAATGATGGTACTCTAAATTCTATAAACTTCAGTGCTGTTCCTTACCACACTCACACTTTCAGAGAAAATTACACTGATTTCCTTGAGGATTGGATTTTTACCTGAAAAACACAGTAGCAAAAGTATAACAAATGTCTATCAATTTGGGCCCAAGTGTAGAAATCTATGATGGATGATTACCAATTTCCTTTAACAGATTTCTAGTTTTCCACTGCGACCTCTTGCTGCACAGTTTCTTTTTCAAAGCCTAGAAAACATTGTCTCTCAGAGTATATCCTGATTGGTTGTCATTATTTTGGAAGCCTGGTTACATTCAAGACCAAATATGGCCATTTTGAGCATAAGCTTGACTGGCCATGCTTTATAAAAACATATACTTCAAACCAAAAATGAATCAAAGGTACATCCTTGTAAATGCTAGCAAAAGTCACGAAAAGGTTAAGATTAATTCACGTATTTGAAGAATCAAAAGACTCTCCAAACCCTTTATAAATAGAATTTAAGCAAGTGGAATTTAGAAAGGAAGAGAGATTAGCATATTTGAGAATTGTGCATTTCTGCATAGGTAGATGCTTATTTATATAGATGACACAGCAGCAATACAAGTGAAAATGTTCTCTCTCTCCCAAACATCAGTTTCTACGTTATTTTTTAAATGTCAGATAGGGAAAAAGACAACCAGACTTGAAATATGAATTCTGTCTAAAACCTAACAATTAGTAAAAACCTCCATCATAAACCAGTCGCAAAGAATAAATAGATGTGTGTTACCCTAGCTGTATCCTGCATCTTCCAAAAAAGAAAATCACTGCAAATTTGAAGCCTAGTTGCACAATCTTCAATTTAAAGGGTATTATTGCTGGAGGAAGATTTTATATGACTGCAACGTCTTGAGTTTCACTGAAATTTTGCCTGGATACAAAGTAAGGAAAATCCCAGGAAATTGCTTTGTTGGATTTGTTCTGTGGGAGTCATGATAAAGTAAAGAACTCTGGATCCAGGTCTCAAGAAAAGCCTCCTGAGCCAGGTAATTCAATGTCATTGCAAACATCAATTTGTTTCAGTGAGAATAAAGATTATTTATTTTCAAATAAATAGATAGACATATACTGCATTACCAATCAACAGGAGTTATTTTCTCAGGCATGAAACGCATACGTTTAAAGAGTAGAAGCTTGTAAAAGAAATAGGAAAAGCTTCGCTGTTTTCAGTAAACATGAAAAACTACACATTTAGATAATTAACATCTTGAAAACAGATCACAGTATACATACACATTATAAGATCTAGTTTAGAATTCTGATATTCCACATAAAGGCTGACTAAGGGGGTCAGATTCATATATCCACATTTGGACTGAAACTCCCATTTATAGTTCATCATTTTCTTGCAAACACATTTTCAACATATTTTTACTATTTCTGTCTCTATAAATCAAGTATCACTGATGCACTTGATATTCTACAGATACAATATAACAGGAATAATCACTTTACAAACCAACTTTTTTGAGAGATCCAATTGCATGTTGATAATGTTCTCTACTGAAGGGGCCAGGAAAAAAAAAAGAACCTGTTAAGATTCTCATTCTTTAAAATAAATGAAAAGAAGAAAGCCACTGAAGATTTCCTCTTCGTGTGTTTTCCCTTAAATTAGTGTTAGGGAATGTTGGAGGTGGGTGGAGGGGGAGTATTGTCTCCCCTCCCCGCCCCCCCCTTGTTTTTCTTTGTGGCAGAATGCTATTGTACAATAAAAATGTCTTTTCAGTAATTTGTCATCTGCTTTGAAATCATTACTTTGAATATAACTTTTTGTTGAAATCACGCAGAAGAACACATCTCTTTTTACAGAAAGGCAGAAATTACATTTCTAGTACACACTGACAAATTGTATTATAAGAGCATTAACACAGTTGAAAGACAAAGATATTTGATGCACTTAGGTCATACCCTGTGGTATAAAAATTTGAAAAAGTACACATTATTACTTTTGGATTCTTAAGCTTAAAATTAGCATCTCAAGATCCTTCTAAAATGGGTATCATTTGAAAAATTATAAACTCCATACTTTTACAAAATTATTTTCATTTACTCACTTTGTGTGTGCATATGTTTTGAAGGGGAGAAGGCAAAAATGCATTTTTAAGCATATTTTGACCTGGAACTTAGAATCGTGTCTTCTTTTCACCTACTCCAACGTCTCATATGAAGCGGCAGTGGTATCATAACCCTTATTTCCAAATAATTTCATATTATTGGGAGTCCTGCATAAACACAGACTGCAAGGTTGGACTTTTATGACTGCCCTACATACTTCAGTAAGTCGGAAGGAAGTTTACAAACCTACTTCTTTACAGAAAAGGGTCCCTCTGCTTTAAGTGCTCAGTTATTTCAACTACTTCTCATCTCCTGAAGTGCAGAGACCATGCTGCTAATGCCTACATTTGTGCATATAAATCTCTAATCTGTCAATCCAGTTCCCCGTGAATGGTCTATTTAGGTTGGGTTTAAAGCAGTGGGAAGTCGACCTACACGAGAGAGTTCCCTTGTAAAATGACCGGAGGTCAGTGTTATTATCTCTGTAGGCTACCAATGGTGCATTTGTTCCACCCTATGTATGAGTCATTCATTTATAATAAGCTCCACTGCGCTTTGAAAGTGCTGGGAGGGATGGGTACAGAAGCTTATCTTCTGTCAATTGGCTGAAGCATAGGACGACTCAAAAAAGAGATGTCCTCAGTATTTAACTGTTCAACTAGAAGATGATTAACTTTGTTATAAATAGAGACCTTACACCCAAACGCCAGTAAAAGTATGCTGTAATCCCACTTCCCATTCAGACTACCACTTAGCTATATACTGCCTTCATTTTTTAAGTTCTCATTGTTTATAAATACCTGCTGAAGATGTGCACTGTCAACTTCCCATTAAAAGCAAAAAGTTACAAAAGCTAGTTTAAGCAACTAAAGTACAACTACATTACCGAGATGCAATTCTAGACCCCGGAATTTATCTTTCACACATAGAATTTAAATAACTCAATTAAAATAAGATCAATATTCAACTGAAAGTTAGGTACAGATTTACATTCAAATTTTCCAGATGCAAAACCCCATATGGTTTGAACAGAGTGAAACATTTCTGGTTTATAGGTTTCTTGAGGGAGTGAGAGAGGAAGGCGAAAGGAAAACACAATAAAACAAAACCATTTCAGCATTCCTGCAATCACTGACATCTGTAAATGTCTGTGGGATTTATGCAAAAAAGTATTTTCCTATCCAACACATTTGTACAATGTATTTACACACTAGTTTAATTCATAGTTATTTATAAGTTTTAACACAGAAGTGTCAGTTAAATGTTTCATACGCTCTTCTTATGATGCACTCTTGTCAATCTTGGAATCCCTTAGACAATTTAGCTGCTGCTGTTTTTTCTTAACCTATTCCATCTCCCTGAGGCCTCTCCTTAAAAGCCTTTCTACCTGTTCTCTATATTAGATGTGGCATTTTTAGATGGTAGACCATAGAACTAAAGAGAAGTTAGTTAAAGCTTTCTTAATACAAGAGACAAAGGTGTCAAGAGGGATAAATTTCTGTAGCTTTGTCTTGAAAAGATACAGAACAATACAACTTGTCAGCTTGACAATTCTTCTAGGCTTTGTTTACTGTTCTTGCAACATTCATGGAAAATGAGATCACCAATCAGACAAGGTCAGAATATCATGCTATCCAAATGCTGGATAAAATATAGCACAGAGCATGCAAAGTGAGTGTCATACATCATTACAGGGGAGCTCAGATTACTGTAGGCATATAGTACCATGCTTCAGTAGTACTTGGATTTGATGCAACATCTACCACTTTGACAGACCACCCCAAAATAACTACATATACAATTTATTTAAATAAGAAAATATTTTTACTCCCTTTAATAATATTCTGGAGCCATGAACAAAATGCATAATCATTTTCCGAGTGCAATTTTTTCCATTGCACAATACAACATTTCTGAAACATATTCATATCCTTTATGTGATGTCTACTTTCAAGAACCAAACGTGGAGCCATTTCCAAAGCTGAAACAGTAGAATACAAACAGGGGGCAGAAAGGTCAAAATAGGCCAAACGTCTTTACAGGCCTGTCTTCTCACTGACGGATTTCCCAAAACACACCACGCTTCTTGTTAAGAAAATGTCACAGGTTTCTTTATTGTCTTCTTCCAAGGTGTTAAATAGCTCTGTACCGTTGGATAACCTGTCATCACCCAACAAATGTTAGCAATAAGAAAAAATGTGCTAGCTTTCCATGACAGTATAATAAAACATAGTCAAGAGCTTTTTCCTAAGTTCACTGTTTGATAAAACTAAAATAAAAAGCACAACTGTATTGAGATATTTCAGTATTTCTCTGGGGGGGCAGAGGGGGGAAACAAACAAAAAAAAACTGTAATGCACTTAAAATGTCACTCTGGTCTAACTGATCAATCAAGTGTGTTTCTGTACAAACACACAACACACTTGCCACACACGTAACTGTTTGAACTGCACTGACCTACTCAGTAAACTGTGACAACTCTAGGAGGGGAGAAATGTATTATTACAACATCATCTTTCTTCTTTTAATTCCATGGTGAAAAATTTAATTTTTTTAATTAAAATTAGACAATTAAAACCACAGCTCATTTTTCTAACACGAGGAAGGTGTGGTAGGCAGATAGCAGAGGTACAACAAGCCTCCACTAGGATCCTGCTAGCAGGGCAGGAACAATCCCTGTCATTTGCTGGCAAAGATGCAAGTATGTGATCTGCCTACACTACTATGCTGCCTGTTCATTGCTCTTTCACCACCATGCCATGCCCTTTTTTTTTTTTAATAGAATATCACCAATGTCTTTGAATATTTTTATATAATCTGCCAAAAGCAGAAGTTTAAATAGCCATTAAGTGCACCATACAATTCACAAGCACTTTTAAATCACTATTACATCCGACAATCTTTCTACCATAGAAGCAGTAAAAAGGGGGAAAAAAAGATTAATTTCTAATTAATTCAATCTTCCTGTAGTAGTGATTAAAAACATTTGTGTATATGAATAGTGTTTACAAATCTATTTTGCTGTTGATGGTGTCAGAATAAACACATTTAAAGTACTGCATATAGATACACCCACTTCCTTACAATAACTACTTTCAAGCGTATTATAAAGTGAATTTGCACAATGTTGGACCCAGGAATAATGAGGACAAATAAGTCTTTCCCTGAAGATGATGATGACCTACTTACTTGCCATTTAAAGAATTAAATTCCTCAATCTGCAATAATTTTAAACCCTTATTAAACCTAGAAAACATGAAAATCAGGTGATTTCCCCTACAGACAGATATTACTTTGAATGAACTACACGTTGTGATTTTCTGCACCACTATTATCATTTAACAAAAAAGAGTATTTACACAATACAGCTGCCTTATTTTAGTTCTGCTGGTTTCAGCTTATTTAATGGGAGGGCTAGAAATTAAAAGGAAAAAAATACAGCAAGAAAGCTACCAACCACATACCTTCTTCTTTTTTTAACACTAATCTGTTATTCAAATGTCTTATTTAACTATAAATTAATTTTAAAATATTCAGTTATGAAACATATTTCATTCATCTTTTGAAGAAAATAAGCAATTAAAAGGGGATTATTTTCTGTATCATGATGCCACCAAAAACGTGGGTTGTAATTATCATAGGAGCTGTGTATGACACAAAGTGAAACATGCCTTTGGATGAGGAAACTGTGCAGCAGGAACAGCTGAACTCTAAAGAAACACAATACCTCTGTCATGCAGATACCTTCAATGATAAATAATGGTAGGAAAATAGAACACAGGAAAATAGCACAACAGATCTCCAGTGGAAAAATGCTGAGGACTTTCTCTGAGACACCAGTGCATCTTTAAGAAATATTTGCTGAGCCAATGATCTTAAACTGGCAAAGAAAGGTTTGGTAATGTCTTCAATGATTTAAGTAGTTACGCATCAGCTCTCATTGTCTCAATCCTTCTTTACAGCTATAAATCCTAACTTTTCAAAAATTTCACACAAAGAGCTGCAATTCTTCCCTTGCTGATGGCTTTTAGGAGCTTTAGACCTGCCACCTGGTAAGTGAACAAAGATATCCTCAGATATCACTCAACAATATGCTCCAGATCCAAACAAAAATTAACAACTGTAGCCAGTCTATCCATACCTCCCATGAGCACTCCTGCCACCCAGAAGCAAATTTGGTTAATTCTCCTTCAAACAAGCTGCATGGACCAGGCTAGAGATGTGTTCAGGGCTATATATTCTCAGGCCAAACTGAAAGAATTCCAAATATTAGGCAGAGCAACACATCAGAATCCATGTAATAATAAAGTCTGATTTAAGTGGACATAAGTTGAAAAAAATTATATAGTGGTAACTACTGTTTAACCAATAATTTGTTGTTTACTAGGGCTAACGCGGTGGTCATATTTACATAAAACAAAATTAAGTCTATTTCCTTCCCCAAAGGTGATCAAAATTCAGTTAATAACAACACACATTAATGCTTTACATAACCATAAAATTGGAGAGATTTCACTCCCAATATGAAACTGCCTTAAAATTTGATTCTGCACTACTAACTCTGGAAAATTTCTACTATCTTTGGAGGGTACAGTTCAAATTCCAAGTGCTGTAACTCAGTTTTCTTTTCATAGCATGGTTGATTGTGGATATTGAAATTTCATTTATTTTGGATACAATAAGTATCACCTCTGTGAGGGGGGGGGGGAAATCATACCCATCTGTTTAATCCAAAATTAGAGGCTGCAAACTGACATTTGTTGGGACCCACAGATTTTAAAACTTAAAGCAGGTAGAACAGGAGACATACTGGGGAAAAGACCTTTGTTCATAACTCGGTCTCCTGGTTCAAAGCAGGAAATTTTCAAAGGAAAAAAGTCCCTTCACAGAATTAATTATGGCAATCCTTTAATTTCTAATTGCATAAGCTGAAAACACCTTTCTGAAACAAGAAATCTCTTTTATGCATACATACACCAGCATCAAAACAGTACAAGGCTGAATAGTTATTTCTAAAATAATAGTCTTACTTCATTTCAGTGCATGGGCATGGGCAACTGCTTAGATTGAACATAAACCAAAAATACGTCTTTATATTTCCCATACATATTAAATACATATGTCAACATTCAAGAAATATGGCTATGATTTCCCCCTGTACTTTACACCCCAAGTAACTGTTAACTTGTATAAAATGAGGATGCAAACCAATTTTAAACTACACTGAAGGAAATAGCCTTTAGACCAATTGTAGATAAATAAGTGACTTCAGAAAAGAGGTCCAAATACTTTCCTGTCACTATCTCAGTACAGGACCTCTGCCTGTATAGTTCTATGCTGTCTCTGTGTGCTTACACTCTTCAGGACACTGAAATAGCTGAAAACATTTGATAAGGCTAAGATCAGAATGAAAGCTTGTAAATAGTATTGTTTAGTGAATATTACGGACAAAATGTCAAAATCAGTTACCTCTTTGACCTGTTAACCTGAGACTATAACCTGAACTGACTTTAAGCGTAACTTTTTATGGAAACTTAATGAGGAGATCTGCTTAAAATTCATATCACAAAACTAGCTCTTTAACACTGCACCCTTTCAGAAGCATTTTTGTCTGTTGTGCATAGAGAGTTATTCTAATATATAGTCAGTGCTAAATGGCAATTAACTCATTAATGTCAGATTAAATATCCCAGTTAGTGTTACAAACAAAACCTGCAATTTCTGTTTTAGGACAGACCATTCTTCTGTGCTCGGATAGCTTTCCAATTCTTTGCAGGCACTCAAAAGTGGAAAACAGTCTTAGCTCTCACTTCCAGCTCAATGCTTTCCTTACAGCTCAGTGAGTGTGTGGAGAAGACAGTGCTAACATCCCTGCCTGTGTGCCTGAAAGGCAGTTGCCTTCCTCTCAGCACAGTAACCTCATCTACCTAAGCACACTTTTACATCTCCTTCAATATTACAGTAATGGAGAAACTCCCACGTAGGTCACTTGAAAAAAGCACAATCATGCCTTACAGATGGGTATAAAGCTTGTTTAAAGTCAGTGTTCTTTACTTCAGTGGGCTTTGAATAATGCCCTGGTGTAGTCAAGCAAAACTCTTTACAGTGGCTGAATGTATTTTATTACTACATTAAAGGTCAATGCAAGTACATTTTGTCTTTGTCACTTAACTAGAGCTGTATTTGATCTAACTCTGCAGTTGTCTCCCACAAGAGGAGAAAGGGACCATATATTTAAACAGACTATTACAGCCTATGTTACACTAAGAATTAATTAGGTTAATGAAACGTATTTTAATAAGATAAAACTAGGATTCTGATCTCAACTGCAAAGTTATAATTTTTGCACACATTTTCTGACTTATGTGAGCTATTGAAATTTCCTAATAGCAATTCATGCAGCTGAGCTTTGGAAACTAAGATTGTATTTGGGAAATCAAAATTTCGAATACACGTTCATGTTATATATATATATCCCTCTGCATATAGAGTACAAAGTTATTAAAAGATGAGAAAAAAATATGTACAAGGTTTGAGTAAACTGTGTGGTGAGAGACCTGGGAAAACTAATGATTTAGAAAGATAAATCTCCTGTTTATTTTCAAGCACATTTACTGCTAATTTTCCTGCGTCTCAGTTGTACGGTTTGTCTTTACTGTCTGACTACTGTTGCTCCAGTGATGATTGTCCTACTGCTAGATGTTACTCAGTCAACAGCTTTCTAGATGACAAAAAATTTACAGTTGATTAGGCTGCATAGCTCCATGGGTATTTCAAAAGTTTCTAGGAAGGGATTATGTTTGTGCTTAAATAGTTCTAAATAAAGGGTTTTGCAGTCTGAATATCCTTGGATTTTGAAGAGTGTTCACTGAAGCAGATAAAGCTGAGTTAAAGAAGCATTTAGTGCTTCAGCATGCCAGCTTCAATAAATATCTGTTGGGAATGTGTGTGTGTATATGAGTGCACGCCCACACACGCGTTTCTCCCTTTAGCTGTAGTGTATGTCTGTAAATAGTGTAGAGTATGCAGACTAAGTCTGCTTTAAGGTCTAAAGCCAGCATTTGCATTTCTGAGACCGGAGCTGAGACTGCTATGCCATTATCCTCAAACCCAGTGTTGGCACAATTCAGTCATTAATGACAATTTCTCATCCTTTCTCTGTCAAATAGGGTTACTTAATCTTCAGCTGGTTATGCTCAGCATTGGCTTAGTCTGCTCAGTATTCAGGAGGTCAAATTTCAAACAGGACTGTGATCAGACTTGATTACCTCCTTAAAACATGGACCAGATGCAACTGGCCAAAACAGCAAGCGTCAAAAGAGACAACCTTTTCTGTAAATCCACACTGAGGATCTATGAAAACCTCAGCAGAATTCTGCATTAACAAAAACCTCGGGTACAGGGACAGAGAACCAATATGATCCTTTCCTTCCTGCCTATCATAAGGGCTCTAGCAGCGGTAATGATCTTTTAACAAGAGAAAAAGGAAAGTAATTTGATTCTAATTATTTGTACTAGAGACAGAATTTTGTCAGCAGCATCATTCAGAGAGAAGGCCAAGCACAACACTTTTCCATAAAGCCCTGACATCTGTTCTGCCAAGACAAAAACATTTAAGTTGAACAAAAGAGTAAGCAGCAAGAACTGAGAAACCAAAACTAGTGTCTTGAAAGGGACATATCCTTTATGTTTCATAATATCACACAAAGTAATAGGGCTTAAGCAAGGCTTTTTCTGGCAGTTATCTAGCAGTTGTTCCAGACCTGCAGGTTTACTTACCTCTGGAGAATCTAGCTGGTAACACAAGTATGAGACTGGAAGGATGACTGATGTGATCCAGCATAGCAACTTTGAGGAATATGAACTTACTTCATTTTCACTTATTTCAGTGTCCCATGTTCTAACATAACTATGTTTTCAATACCTAAAAAAACCCAAAACTTGATATTTGCAAATAGATAACAATACATCAGAGTATTACAAAGTTCTGTTAACAATGTTTGGATTTTAGCTCTGTTTATTTCTCAGTTCTCAAGGCCCTTAGAGAACAAAGGGATTCCTGTCATCACGGCACATTTATACACTAATGCTTTTGTACCAACATAAACACTGAAACACAAGCTCTTTCTTCTATTTCCCCAAACACAAATATCCAGAAACTTCAGTCCACCTATTCCTTATCTAGTTCAGCTTTAATCATATAACCACTATGGTTATCTCAGCCCCCTTTACCTTTTCATAGATGAAAATAATAGAAAGATCAAATAATCTAAAAGAATTCCAGCAATAAGTATTACATCTGTCTTCTTATTTCTTATATGATCAGGATTATTTTCATCTATTTAGCAGACCAATAAGCTGATCAAATCTTATGAATTCTGATTCTATTAAATGGTTTTACCTTATCTTTTACCAAATGAAAGATAAACAATCTGTCTGGTAGATTAAGAAAGAAATTTTTATTCATTCTATATTTTAGCCAAAAATCAAAACATTCATTATCTTGCTCTCTCATGGGTGCCACTTAAACCACGATACCACTATTCCTACTAAATTTTACAAAGCTATCCCTACCCTGCTGTAGCTTTATTGTTTAAATAACAGTGGCTCAACATACTTTCCAGCAGAGAAGTGAGTTTCCCGGCTAAGAAACCTGGAATGTTCCAGCTACTTCAGGCTAATGATCTCTCAAATGCACACTAATATGTTCGATAGAAGTCTCCCAGCATGTGTGCACAGAATGCTTAACATAAGAATGACAGTACTGTGGGCAGGGCAAATCGCTGACACCATTTCAGACTGAGTTAGATGCAGGAGGCACAAATTAAAACTGTGAGTTTTCATTTCAGTGGGCTTTGACAGACGGAAGACTGCATCAAAACTCTAATTGTTTAAACCATTAGCTCATCTTTTCACCTGCATTATCTTTGTAAAGAGCTCAGCTTGAAGCCTGAAACAATTGCTCACATACGGAATTTAGGAGTGTACATTCTATAAAGAAATTAGAGTTTTCTTTTTGAAATAGTCAAACAGTTTGTTTATTTGGCTGCAGCATTTATAAACTTATTTATCTTTATTTTCACTTTTCCTCTCAGTTCCAAAAATTCAAAAGATAGCCTTTCAGCCTTCCCGCAGAATCAATCAATCAGGGACCACTACCTTGGCTACTGGGAAAAAGAAAGTTGTATTGCAATTCATGGTGCATTATGATGATCCCGATTTATCTCCAGTCCTTGTAAATGCCACTGCACATGCAGCTCTAAATTATGCCTGCTGGTCTCTTGACTTTCAGTTGCCTACTAAAAGAAAACCTTGTGTAAGGAGCTGTAAAATAAATTAAAAAAAATAATTATCTCTACTTCACAAACTCTCTTGAAATGCCCTTCCCAGTCGTTGCACCACCACCACCCCCTCCGCTTAGGGCTAAAATACATTTTTCACTAAGCCAGCATCAACGCAGGACAGTTTGTCATTTCATGTTACTCTCAGTAGCAATTGACTCTTACTGTTGTTTTTATAGTGTAGCACCTGTTATCAGCTCAGCACTTCCAAGTACTTGAATGGCCTTGGAATATGGAGCTCACACTGCAAAAACAAACTGGAAAAACGGAGCAGGAACAGCAAAAAAGCTGTGCATTTACAAACAGTTTAGCATGAATCGCTGCTTGTGGTTTTCATGCGTGGAGATACTCAAAACCCAACTGGATGTCATTCAGGACAACCTGGCCTAGCTGACCCTGCTTGAGTAGGAGGGTTGTATTAGAAGATCTAAGAGTGTTCCTTCCAATGGAAACAATTCACTGATTCTTTGGTAGATTTGTAAGAAACAGGCAGATGGCCAAAATAGTGGCACTAGTGGAGAGAAAGAGGCAAAATACCACATAAGGATTTTTTCAGAGGATAAGTTGTAACTGTAAGTAAAGATCAGGAACCTGAACACTCATAGGTCCTATGGGACCTGATAAGATGTATCCTGGAGTCCAGAAGGAACTGGCTGACATAGTTGCCATGATATTTGAAAAGTCATAGCAGACAGATGTAGTCCCAGGTGATGGGAAAAAGGGAAACATTGCATCCATTTTTTAAAAGGGTACAAAGGAGGACCCTGAGAGCTACCAACCTGTCAGCCTCATCTCTCTGCCTGGGAAATTATGGAACAGATCCTCCTAGAAGCTACTCTAAGGCACGTAGAGGATAAGGAGTGATTCATGACACACAGAACAGCTTTAGCGGGCCTTTAACAGGGTCCGCCCCCAACATCCTTCTCTCTAAATTGGATAAGTATGGATTTGATGGGTGAAGCATTCAGTAGATGATAAACTAGTTGTCAAAAAAACAAAATTTTGTCAGTGACACCAGCCACAGAACCATCTATTAGTAGACTCAGCCTGTCTGTTTCTTACAATGTTCCTGCCTTCAACTAGAAGTGTGGAAGACAATATAACTTGTGTCCCAAATTCCCTTCCCAAACATCCCAAGGCCATGAAGTCCTTTTTGATCATCCTCAACTGCATGTTGCCACTTCATTATTCCCTACATGGAAGATCAGTAACAAGTAGTAGTCTCAGGGCTGCAACAGGCTAGAAAGTTTTCTGGTGGTATCCTTACCCAGGCCACAGGGAGACAGCAGACCTTCCTATGGGTTGGGCCCAGTCAGCATATTGGACCTCTGTCCCCTTAGAAGGGAATCACCTACAACTCAATAAGTATAAGCTCAAACAAAACAATGGAACTATGAACAAAGTTGGACAAAGAAATTTGCTTTTTAAATCCATTTCCAAGGAATTTCACTAACATCATCAACTACAGTGCCAATTTTACCTCAATACTCATACGCACAGCGGAAACCCACCAGGCAATTGACAAGAATCCAAGAAAGAAAGCCCTCAGTTTGTTTCAACACAGTGCCAGCAGACAAGCAGGAGTGCATGATGACCATGAATTAGTAACTGCTGCAACCAAAAATGGCAATTTATTTGTTGATCCTACGGTTGTCCTAATTATAAGAGTATTTTAACATATTGTAATTACACACATTCATGTCAAACAGGGCAAACATTCAAGAGGTCTTTTGTGTTTTATCTTGCAAAACAGACCTCTGGAGAGATCTCATTCTATTAAATTATATGTAAAATCACTGGTGCATATTTTGCTGCTCACAGTCATGTTTTTGTGAGTTGCTCCATTAATATAACTATATAACTAACAAAGCCATTTGGGATGTAGGTAGCAATCTACAACTGTTCCTGTGCAAGCTAAAACCACTTTAGTTCATTAGATTTGCACCACTTTGAAAAACTAGTCATTCTCAAAGATGGTCATCTTCAAATAAGCATTTGTTGTCTACACTTGTATTAGAGAGCAATGGTATAATAGTTGAAATTAGCTTTAGAGGTACTTCACTGACCAAACAAACTAGAACACTACTTTATCGGGAGCTATCTTCAACTACAGAAGTATTCTTAAAGACCACAGACATCCAAAAGAAAAAAAGTAATTTTCACTCTATGCTGGTATTAAGACATTTTTCCAAATTATTCCACGTACAAAAGAGTAGTCACAAAATTTCAACAGAATTTTATGTTCGACTGATCTTACTCCCAGAGAATAATGGACAGAGACTTTAGAATTGTTTCTTTTTTCTCAGATCAGGTCTAGGCAAAATGAAATCAAATCAGACATCAAAGGCTCAATGGGGAGAAAACACATGCAAAAGCCTGGTATTGGATGCTTTATAATTTTTTTTTTCCATAGCTCCATTTCCCATTCAGGACTTTTACATTTACAGGTTACCATCTGTCCTCGGAATAAAATAAAAGCTTCTAACGTAAAATTGAGATTAGTTATGTTACAAGTAAGAAGATGGACCACAATGTACCTTTTCCATCTTATAAACTGTTCTATGGAAGACTAAAATAACAGAAAAGTTGCTAAATTAATTACATCTTTTATTGTTGTATCAGCCACTGTCTAACACATTGATGCAACTTCCAAGTAAAACTTCTCCATTGTGTATCAGATGCAGATACGTGTGCAAACAAAAGATACTTCTGTGCTACAAAGTCTCCGCCCTAACAAAGTAGATGGATGCCTGCTGTCATCTGCAGTTCACCAAAAATCACCTGTAAAGGTTCTGTCACTAAACACCACAACCACAAAACAAAGGTAGATACTGGGAGAATCCTTTAGAAAAAATGTCATCTGAGATAACACAGAAGGCTAAGGTTGGAAGGGACCACTGTGGGTCATTTGGTACAACTGCCCTGCTCATGCAGTCACACTAGAGCACATTGCTCAGGATTGCATTCTAATGGTTCTCGAATACCTCCAGTCAAGGAGACTCCACAACCTCTCTAGGCAACCTGTTCCAGTGTGCAGTCACCTGCGCAGCAAAGAATTTTTTCCCCAGATTCAGGTGGAACTTCCTGTGCATCAGTTTCTGCCCGTTGCCTCTTATACTACTACTTGGTACCATTAAGAAAAGCCTGGCTCCATCCTCTTGACATCCTCTCTTCAAATACACTGATGAGATCCCCTCTCAGTTGTCTTTCTCAAGGCTGAACAGCCCCAGCTCCCTCAGCCTTTCCACATAACAGAGATGCTCCAGTCCCTTAATCATCCTCGTTGCCCTCCACTGGGCCCCTCTTGTACTATCTTGTACTGAGGAGCACAAACCTGGACAAAGAACTCCAGATGTGGCCTCAGTAGGGCTGAGTAGATGGACAGGATCACCTCCCTCGACCAGCTGGCAATGCATTTCCTAGTGTATCCCAGGATATCATTGGCTTTCTTGGCCACAAGGATGCACTGCTGGCTCATGGACAGACCCCAGGTCCTTCTCCACAGAGATGCTTTCAGCAGGTCAGCCCCCCAGCCTGTACTGGTGATGCTTGAGGTTATTCTCCCCCAGGTGTAGGACCCTGTTTTTTTGTTGAATTTCAGGCAGTTCTTCTCTGCCCAGCTCTCCAATCTGTCAAGGTCCTTCTGAAGGACTGCACAGCCCTCTGGGGTATCGGCCACTCCTCTCAACTTTGTGTCATCAGCAAACTTGCTGAGGAGGCATCTGCCCCTCCATCCAAGTCATTGATGAGCAAGTTAAACAATACTAGGCCCAGTATTCAACCCTGGGGGACATCACAAGTGACAGACCTCCAACTAGATCATGTGCCACTGATAACGATCCTCTGGGATCTGCCGTTCAGCCTGTTCTTAATCCACCTCATTGTCTACTTATCCAGTCCACACTTCTCAAGTTTGCCTATCCTGTGAGGATATTGTGAGAGATAGTGTGTCAAAAGCCTTCCTGAAGTTGAGGTAGACAATATCCATTGCTTTTTGCTTATCCATGCAGGTAGTTGTTTCATTGTAGAAGGCAATCAGGTTGCTCAAGTATGACTTACCTTCAGTGAATCCATGCTGACTACTCCTTATCACCTTCTTGTCATCCATGCGGAAAGAGATAGCCCCTAGAGTGAGGCGCTCCACCACCTTTTCAGGGATTGAGTTGAAGCTGACTAGTCTCAGTAGTTCCCTGTGTCCTCCTTCTTGCCCCTTTTGAAGACTGGGGTGAAATTTGTTTTCTTCCAGTTCTCAGGTACCTCCCTTGATCACCTGATCAACCTTTCAAAAGTGATTGTGGCTGCCCTACCTATGGTATTCGCCAGTTCTTTTAGAATTTAGGGATACATCTTGTCAGAGCCAATGAACTTGTGGATGGTCAGGGTGCTCTCTAACCCAATGCTCCATGACCAAGGGAAAGTCTTCCTTAAAATATTCCTTCACCCTGGTCCCCTGGGTCAGAGATTCTTGAGGGCTGGTCTTGTCAGTGAAGACGGATGCACTGAAGGCATTCGGTAACTCTGCCTTCTCCACGTCCTCTGTTACCACAGTCCCCACTGCATTAATTCCAGATGGGCCTTGGCCTTCCTTGCCTCATTTCTCCTTACTCTGACAACCTTCCTATTCTCATTCCAAGTGGCCTGATCCTGCTTTCATCTCTTGTATATTTCCTGCTTATGCTTGTGTAATGGAATGAATTCTTTATCCGCACAGGTCTCTTACCCACTTTGCCTGATTTCTTGCTCAACAGGATGCATCATTCTTGAGCCTTGAGGAAGTGATCCTTTAATATCAACCAGCCCTCCTTGACCCCTCTTCCCTGTAGGACCTGTTTCCTTAGGATTCTTCCAAGAAGACCACTAAAGTGGCTAAAGTTAGCTCTCCTTAAATCCATGGTTGCAATCTTACTTGCTGCCCTGCTTTCTTCTTGCCTGATTCTGAATTCCACAATCTAATGGTCACTGCAGGCAAGTCACTGTCCCCAAACTTTACATCTCCAACAAGGCCTTCTGTGTTAGTTAGTATAAGGTGAAGTATCACACCATTCCTTGTGAGATCCTCACTGCCTGCCATACTCATATAAACCTCCTCCACCGAGCTGCTGAGAAGCACTGAAAGGAACTTGCTTTTTTAAAAGGTTAACTCCATTCCCTGTATCACTTTGAAAGTTTCAGTTAGAAAATATAATTGTTTGACTTCACATTGCAAAACACAGAAAACCAGAGCTATCCTGAAAAGACAACATTCTGCTTATGTTCAGCTCTGCTAGCAATTTGATCAAGTTTATATTTAGTTATTTTCTAAATATGGCAAAGCTGCTTTTTAAGGAAAATATATTACCTTTTTAAAAAAGAATGAAAAACATAAGGTAACATGACTGTAAAATATATGTTAAGTAATTTAACACTTAAGATATCATTGTGTTTTGTGATACAATAAAATATTAATTTGTAGCCTTCTTACACTGACTTCAAGAGACTAATAAAATCTTAAGGTAAACTATAAATCCATAACATCTTATGGAGCCTTCTGTGGATTGCATAAACTTGTGAGCAACTCAGAGAGACACTCCTATAAAGCCTCCCCTGCCTCAAAAGCTGGACTACTTCTCTTGTATTATTTCTTCTTTGTTGGGCAGACACAAACCACTGGATAACCTTTCAGATTATTTACCGCAGTAGCTTTGGTAGCTAAATAAAAACTATACCAGGATCACTGTGATACAAGGCCCTTATGCTTTGCTTCAAAGGCGATTCGGTTATCATAAAACACATTCTCTGCACCTCTGTTTGGCGTTTCTGAGAATGGTGAGATTTCACTGCAGAAGTGCAACCCTCAGCAGTGAGGCAGAACTAATAGGAAATGTTCAATTCTTTTCTTATACTGACACTGTTATACCCTGGATTTTAATACTGACAAAAGCAATCAACTTTGTTTTATTTACCTGCGATGGAACAGTCAATACCAAATTGTCCCATTTCCAATTCCATTTACATCAACAGAAGCTAGAGCAGTGAATCAGTAATCTCATTCTTTACATGTATAGAAGAAATTGTCATGTGTTAAAATCAAAGGTTAGCATCTGCATTTACACAAACTACATTATTAAAACAATACAGAACAATGCTACTTAGATTTAATCCCATTTTCAGTACAGCCTTCACGAATAAAGAATAATTATTCAAGTTAAAAGGCCTAAAGTATTGTAGAAATACATTTTCAGGATATTTAGACAAAAATACTACCTTGAGCATTTTCAGAAAAATTTCCAATGGATGAAACTTGATTTTTATATAAATCATTTTTATACAAATTATTTTTATGAACAGTCAGCACCAAAATGTGTAATTCCACCTGATCCACCAAAACTCCCAAATCATTGCTGCTTCCCTCCAGGCACCATAGAGAGATTCTTGCACAAAAAAATCAGTTGACAATTATCTCACCTACCCTTTAGGCTTTCAGGATTACAATGGTAAGACAGGAGAAGGCATCAGTAGAGCCCCTGGGACTTGTATCAAGAATATTTTCAAGGAAATTCAGTGTCCAGCTAAACATTAAATACCCAAACTGAATGAAATGTTGAATGTTGACAATAGCTTGGTGCTGTTGAAAGAAGATTTTAAAGTTATAGACAGTTTTACTCTCTTCTGGCCACAAAAACTGAAAAAACACATAGGATACACCAGATTTTAGCCAGTGTAAACTTTGTTATAACCACAGAATTATAGTTTAACTATGCTTGATATGTATCCTCAAACATGATTCCTTTGTCCTGAAAGAGAAAACCACTTGGTTTTAATTTTTGATATTTTATTATAGGTTGAGGTTTAAAAATAAAATATGAACAGGTGCTTCTGAAAATAGGCTGAGAAGCATTTAATCTATAGATGAAATTGAAAGCAGCTAGGTCACTTAAATGAGAGGGGAAAAATAGGACTTACCTTTGAACACTGTTTATGATTCTGGCACCAAGCAAGTGACCCATTGTTCTGAAAGATAAACAAAAAGTAAATAAATATTAATATTTCTTTTAGACTAGATATGTCCACCCTAATGTGTTAAAATTAAAAACACCATCTGGTTCTGCTTAGAGAATGATGTTGTGCCACAACACAAGTACCAGTGCTGACTCCTACTCCCTCATGTGGAGTAAAAGGTTCAGGTGAGCGTAAAGAGACCAGAAAAAAAGTTAGGAATGCATTTCGCTAGACAAGTTTGGTGGAAAACTGACCAGTTATCTTTTAGTCCATCTTTGTAAACACTTACTGTCTAGAATTGCTAGGAAACAGACAAAAGGTTACACTTGCATTTAAGAAATTGATATAGATTGGTAGTGATTCATGAACAGAAAGTCCATTAGTCACATTTCAATATTGCATGATTAAAATAAATTATCGAGGAAAGACAATGAACAACCTTGAAGTAAATGGAAAATTCAATTAAATGAGACATGAGTTTACCAAAGACATCTGTGCCAGTTTTATATTTTTGATAATAAAGTGCATTTCCCAGATAAAGAAACCCTATAGCTCTCATTTATCTTGACTGGAGTAAAACAACCAATAAAGTATAACATGCAAAATAATAATTTAAGCTAAAGAAAAAGAAAACATGATGACAACAGAAAGACAAATACAAAACTGGTGCGGGAACAAACAGCAACTTGCTGTTCTCCTAGAGGAGCTTCTGAAGAGTGAATTTTGGAAACAATATTTCCTGTTTTAAAAAAAGCACAGCTCAGAAAAGAGAAACATATGTTTATGATGTTAACAGATGAGACAAAATAATGATTCACTTTCTGTATAGAGAAGGATCAAAACAACATCAGGAAGAATTGAATGAATCTTTAGACTGAACATGAGAAATAGGGTACAAACTCTGCAACACAGAATGCATGTTCATGTAGTTAGGACCTCATATGTATGTATTTCTTCCATAATTTATAACTTCACACTCTAGAAACAGAATGGATGAAGATTCTGGTAAATTTGTTGTTCAGAATCTGACTACAATTGTGAGTCTGATTTCATATGAATTTGGAAAGGTATTCCCACAGGGATGAATTAATGTGATTGTAGTATATCTTTGCCATTGGCACCAACTATAAATCTGGAAATTAATTTCCGAGGAGGAAGAATTCAGGTAGGCCACAATACAAAGGACTAATACAGCACCAGTATACCTTTTTCTCTTTTTATTTTTTTTAATAAAGAGTGATGCAAATAATAGAATAATATATATACATGTGTTGGTTTCAGCTAGGATAGATTTAATTTTTTCCACAGTAGCTAGTATGCGCTAGACTTTGGATTTGTGCTAGAAACAGTGTTGATAACAGGGATTTTTTTTACTGCTGAGCAGGGCTTACATACGGCATCAAGGTCTTCTCTGCATCCAATCCCACCAGGGAGAAGGCTGGAGGTGAACAAGGAGTTAGTTAGAAGAGGACACAGCTGTGACAGCTGATCCCAACTGACCAAATGGATATTCCATACCCTATGGCATCATGCTCAACATATAATGCTGGGGGGAGAAGGAGGAAGGGGGTATATTTGGAGTGATGGCATTTGTCTTCCCCAGTCTCTATTATGCTTAACGAAGCCCAGCTTTCATGGGGATGGCTGAACATCTGTCTCCCCACAGGAAGCAGTGAAATAATTCCTTGCTTTCCTTGTGTGTGTGGCTTTTGCTTTACCTATTAAACTGTCTTTATCTCAACCCATGAGTTTTCTTATTTTTACTCTTCTGATTGTTTCCCACATCCCACCTAGGGGGGCAACTGAGTGAGCACGCGTGTCAAGCTTAGTTGGCAGCTGGCTTTTAACAACAACAATACATAACTGTTTACGTATAAAACTCACACCGATAAATTCAAAATTATTCTCTCAATATACATCAACTACAATTCAGAAAGAGAAACAGATACATCAGAAACTTGCAACCAAGACAACTAGAACAGTTTCTCAAAACTGCAGCACCATGTTCTGATCTCAGCAAAGCTTATAAGCTTGAATACAGTGACTTGCTACCACAACTATGAAGCCTATGCTTTGAAGCTGGATCTCTCTTTGTGAATGTTTCAATAGATCCTGTTTGTGCATGTCTTCATACAAGTACGTTACACGGTCACAGAAGCTCCCAAGATGCAGCCAGCAGGTCAAGGTAAGGGATTGCCCCTTCTAATCTGCTCTCATGAGCCCCACATAGAGAACTGCATCCAGTTCTGGAGTCCCCAGGACAAGAAGGTCATGGACCTGTTGGAACAGGTCCAGAGGAGGGCCACAAAAATAATCTGAAGACCAGAGCTCAATAAAGGCTGAGAGAGTTGGGGATGTTCAGCCTGGAGAACACTCCAGGGAGACCTTATTGCAGCTTTTCAATATATAAAGGGGACTTATGAGAAAGATAGACTTTCTACCAAGGTCTGTAGTAACAGAACAAGAGGCAACAGTTTTAAACTGAGATAGGATAGATTTATATTGTATTTAGTGAAGAAACTTTTTACAGTAAGGGTGGTGTGATACTGAAACAGATTGCCAAGTGAAGTGGTGGATGCTCCATCACTGGAACTGTTCAGCAACGCGTATGATCTCATGAAAGATCCCAGGACAGGGAGGGGTGGCCTAGATGACCTTTAAAGATCCCTTCCAACTTCAATCATTCTGTGAGTCTGTGGCTTCAACAATCTCCGTAGTCACAGAACCACAGAATGGTTCGGCTTTCACCACAACTTTTGATCTGAACTTCAGAAACTTTTATATAAGCCTTTTTTTCCATATAGGGTGTAATACTAAAAATGTCTACTCCTGTATTATCTAAGGAGCTCTGGGGATGATAAAGATATATTTGCTCCTTTCCACTTGTTGGTTTATTTAGGAGCAATTAAAAAAAAATCAGTTCAAATAATTTAATTTCAATATTTTATGAAAATTTATTTTGTGTTCCAGCAGATTAAAATGCAATCATTACTTGATTTTATGATACCACTTTTATTTAACATTACTGTAGAATTTAGCTAAAACTGAAATAACATTAGCTAACTATGAGCACCATGTCAGGTCAAAAACCCTTTGAAAAGGGACATAAATAGAAGTAATAAAATTTTAGAACAGCTGTAAATAACATATGCTAGTGGGAATTCTTCAGTATTACCCTCAATGCCATATGAGGATTTATTATTTCCATTTAAAGATCTAGCCAGCAGTAATGTTAAAACAATATTTCATGTGTTACTATCAATTTATCCCCTCTTTCTTCTTCATATAAAATGTGACAGAGGTAGCTGATTTCAATAACAGATTAGTAGCAGCTCACCACTTTGTTTTAGTTACACTGCTACTTTCCACTGAACTAGAAAAAGCATCTCTGCTTTTAAATTATATTTGTTACTTGATACAATGAAGCCATAAATGTCCAGATGTGTGGCTCCCCTACTTGACAATTTCAATGTCTAAAACTGTTTTCATTTCTCTACTGAAAACTATCAGCACTTGAGTAAAAAGGTAAGTTTATCAAAAAGTAAAAGTATTGTTTAGCAACTTCAGCTTCATACAAACGCACATTCACATGCTGTCAATGATCTTTCATTGCACAAGAAGAAAAAGCAAGTTCTACAGGTTTCCTTTGAACAACAGGGTATCAGAGGAAGCACAAATGCTATATGAAGGCTCTCCTTCACTCTGCATCATAGCAAATGGTTATTCAGAAACATCCAGCTGCAGTTATTGTTCTTGTTAGTGTACCTGGCTGAAAACAGAGTTTCAAACTATGAGAAATTTTCCTCATGTCTGTTTCTGTTCAAACCCTCCTGTCCTGACTTATGCTAAATGAGAGTTTTGACTCAGTCTTTAGTGGTGGCTTAACTGGTCTAGTGGTTAAGACGCAGGGTTGGTACCCTTGAGACCGGGGGTTCGATTCCCGGTCAGGGAGCTCCCCGGGCA
>JAWWES010000001.1:95427625-95438812 GCA_035583135.1 Lophotriccus pileatus
CAGGATGGGGTGCCCTCTTGGCTGTGCTAGCACCCCACTGACTCCTGTTCAGCCTGATGCTGACCAGGACCTTTCTGCAGAGCTGCTCTCCAGCTGTTCCTCTGCCAGTTTATACTTGTGTCCAGCATTATGCAGAATCCAATATTTTTTAATAGTTAAATTTCATCCCATTACTCATTGCCCAGTGCTCCAACCCATCTAGACCTCTCTGCAAGGCCTCTTGTTCCTCAAGGATCAACGGCACTTTCCAGTTTGGTATCATCAGCAAATTTGCTAATAGTGCATTCACCTGCTTTATCCAGAGCATTGATAAATACATGGAGCAGAACCAGCCCTAGAACTGAACGCTGAGTAACACTGGTGATGACCCGTCACCAGCCAGATGTAACTCCGTTTACTGAAACCCTTTGAGCCCTACCCTTCAGCCAGTTCTACACCCAGCACACAAGGAACCCACTCATCCCACAGCTGTCGCTGACCCTGGCTCATCCCCGACCCTGGCTCATCCCCTGCCATGTCTGGGGCTGTTGATGACCCTGTTACCAGCAGCCAGCTCTGCCCATTCTGTGCCAAAGCCTTTGGGGCTGCTCCCCTTGGAGAGGTCATAGCCTGCAATGGGGTCACCATCAGCCCCGACTCCCCATCCCCTGGGAGAAGCCAACCCTTGTTGTGCCTGACAGAAGACGACTGTGCTTTAGGGTCTATAAGAACATTTTCATTTATTCCTGATGTATAAGTAATGTCCTCAGACTTTGGTCTAGTTAGCAAAAGCACAGAGCAAAATTTCCACATCAAAAACAAATACAGACCACCCAAATCAGACAAAACAACAAAACATATAAAACCTACCAAAACAAAACAAACAAAAAAAAAATCACTGCATGGGACTCTAATGTGAGAAAAGGTAAAAGAACAAACAGCCCTTAGGACACATTAGTCACATTGTTGAATATATTACTACCAGATAACTTTATGACTGTGTTATATTAAAAACATGTAAAAATACAACACTAAACTTAACTATGTACATATATTCCCTCTGCCATCTTGTAACTATATACAACTGCTTTAAAAAAGAGACAAAAACTGAGCAACAGTGTTCTGAAAAGGAAGCTGCAGGCCAGAACACATTTTGGAACAGATAACTAAAATTCTTCTGTTACTGTAACTAGCCACTATGATTCCTCACAGCTAAATCAAATGTGCATCCCCCTTAGAGGAAGCCATTTTTATATCACAGATGTTCAAACTGTAGAAAAGTCAATGTTTGTTACTGGTTAACCCAAAGTAATTAAGTTAAAGAGGTGACTGAATGTAAGAAATAGTTATAAAATTGAGCAACCTAACAATTCTTTCTGGTGACATAACTGCAGCTTGTAAATATAAACCAAAATTGGATTATCATGGGTAACAGCATGGCTCACACTGCCATCTAATTTTAAACATCTGGATTAACACCAGAAAATGGACATCACAAATAATTTTTAGAAAGTCTTAGTGAAGTTTTCTTTGGGATTTACACTAACATTGCTATCACCTGTAATGTGCTAATTTCTACCACAATGATATGGTGGGTCCTCCTGTAGATGAATGGCTACAAATAGAACTACATTGACCTAAACCTTGCATTGGTATTTCCTAAAAAGTTCATGCAAAGTCATCTTCAACTTTCATTGCTATTATAGACAAATATTTTAAACCACAATATCACACACACTAAAATACACACATGGAAAAAAAATAAGATCAAAGTAATTAAAAAAGAAATTAAATAAAACCAGCAACCATCACCTAAATTATGAGACACAACAGTATTTTTTCTCTGGCTGTCAGCATTAGTAGGTTCCTAGAAAGACAGTCATCAAAACCCAAAGGTCATTACCAATGAAACAGTAAAAGATCAGTACTTTTGAAAATAGATTACGTATTGCTTGGATTAAATTTTCATCTCTAAGTATGGAACACCTTTTCTCTTTTTACAGCACTGTCTTCACAAATGCATAGAAAAACTACTATATAAACACAAGCTGTAAAAACAAATGAGCCACAGGAATCCTTGTGTCTCCACCGCACTTGTGAGTTATGACTGCCTTCTTGTGGTTCCACAGACTTCACTCTTACCACTTCTAAGACTGATCTCAACTGAGGTCTTATTCTACTCAGCAGAAATTCCTATCAATCTGTAAAAGAATCCAGATGAAATATACTTCACTGTGCAGTAGGAGGAATTAAATACACTAACACTAACATGAAGATATTAAAGTTATATATTGAATCTCACAGTAAGGTATATTTGAGGCAAATTCTGCACGCCTTTCTTGGGATTAAGTAATCCAGTTGAAGTGAAGAGAAACTAATCTAATAGCACTAATATGGTAAGCAAAAGATAGCTGGTCGACTATTTGTTTTTATACCCTATTTCAAAATTCCCACCCTTTTAAAATGTTAATGTGCCTTTTCTGTCATGTCATAAAGTAGATTTGCTATACATATGAAATAATGAGACAATACAAGTATATGCCAACTCAAGAATGTGACAGAAGTGTAGCCCACTGGGAAATTAACACCAAAAAGAACTAAATGCATTTGAAAAATGTAATGTTTACTTATGCAAAATACAACATAAATGTAGACATACATGACCTACAATAGTGTATTTGAAAAAAACACAATTGGTTACAAAATACAGTAGTATTCAATGTTTCAGAAACGTGTACATGCTGCTCTTAATGCCAATTTGACTCCATAACTGAAAATTACAGTCCGTATTACTATTCTGTATAATTATAAGATTATTGGTTGACTCCCAACAGCATGTGATGTGGTATGTTTACGCCAGGCTGCATTTGCCTGCACTGCCTACTAAAAGATCCTTCCAGAATCAACTACAAACACCCCAGATCATCTCCACACTAGGAAGTCATGTGAACCACGGAAACACATCTGTTGAGCAAAAACACTTGGTGATGATGGACTTGATGTCTGCACTACACATATTCCAACTTCCTCTTTCCCTTCAACTAATTCTAATCTGGTCCCATGGACACAATGCCTACTAAAGCACATTAGGTCACCCTGGATCATCTCTCACAGTTATGTTAATCCAGAAGAAATCCACTGCATGAACTCTCAGAGTGGTCCATTATGTGAAACAAAAAAGACGCACTCCAAAAGCAAACTCTGATCCACATTAAAATACTAATGCGTAGATGCACCTCACACACTTCTAACATCTCCCAGACACACAAGACTGGTAATTCAGTGCTTCCTACTAGACTAGATTTTCCACAAAAGCCACACGGTTTCAGGGCCATTCAGGGTAATGTTCCTTTCTGGACTTGCGAAATGCTTAGGGTTCTGCTGTTTTGCATTCTTAAGAAGCTAACCACACACACACACAAAATAATAATCACACATCTTTAGATCATCAAAAATGTCCATTATAAACAGTACATGAACAGGGAATATTCAGATATTCCATGCAGGTTGCATTGTCATGGAGTAATTTCTGATTACAAACCCACTAAATGCTCTGTACCACATAGTGGCCATGTGAAGTTTTACTGTATTTTCTTCTATTCTGTTCTGGTATGTTTGAGAGGGACACCATCATATACTACATTTGTATCTTTGGCAAGAGTATGCATGCACGCCCATTCCTTAAAACTTAACAACCCTTCGTCATGCAAGTTATTATGACTCAGTATCAGGCACCATCAAATGTTATGCTCAAATTCTTGTGTTTAACATACTACCTATTTACAATATAATTGCATGAAATTCACACGATAAATTTCAGGAATTCATTTCCATTCTCTTTGGCACGTGTTACTAGTTTGAAAGGTACTAAATATTTTAAGCCATAGTAGCAGCCATATCCACCGCAAACTGATGGATACATACATTTTCCCTTTTAAAGAAAAACAAACAAATGAATGAATAAATTCCATGCAGCACCTTTTTCAACGGAAAATATCTGTGAAAAGTATCTCCTTATTTCAATTGTCTTGATGTATTACTACAAAATCTCTCCTCTTTGATCTGTGCAAAGCAATAAGCTCAAAAAAGTCATTGCCAATACGAATGTTTCATTGTTAAAGTTCTTTTAATATTTTTAAAGCATGTAGTAAAGTATAATCTCAGCAGTAAAAATGCTGCACAAACAGCAATCCTACAGATGAAATACGCAGTCTAAAATTTTACTACAATCATTTATTTGTATTTTCACAGACACATTAATATTTATAATATTTTTCTATATAAAAATCATATTTTGGAGAAACTACTGAAGTTCATAGCAAAGCTCTCAAAACTAATAGTGTAAAAATTAACACAATTATTGCAGCTCTAACAGTTGCATGAACAGTCTTTGAAGATTTTTTTTTTCCCATTTTCCAAAGAAGACCTGCTCAGTCAGTAAAGTACACCTCACCAGACATGGGAGGTTTCTTTTCCTAGAAACATTTGCAGAAGGGTTCTGTGGTGATTCAGGAATTAAAGAACTTTTCAAATAAAAATGACCCTTGGACTCAAACAGAACAGCCTATCTGCAATCTGAACATAAACCAATACAATATTGTTAGCATACACTCAGAAAGCAATAATTCAAAGAAGCATATGTCAGCCACACAAAACAGTCTTTCACCACAACAGTTAGGCAGCATTTCAGGAAGAAGTCTCATTTCCCAGACATATTTTAATTATTAGTCTTTCCATACATCTGCCTTCATTGTATACATTGCAGAGAGACAGACAAGATGTAATGGGTGCAGTTTAATAAGCCCACAACTTCATTCTTTCATCTCTAAAGCACAACCCAACAACAAATCACATCATGCAAGTTAACACTCTTCTCTCCATTGCTCCTCTTGTTTTGGTCCTTGGCCTTTCCCTTCCCAAACCAGCTCTCACTTTTGCAGGAAGTCAACACACAGGATCGCCACATTAAGCCTACAATAACGATCAGTGGATGCCAATTGTATACTGCTCAGATATCACATATCACATCACTTAATCAATGTCCTCCTCCTAACTGTATTATGTAACAAGAGGAAGTTAAGATGCCCTTCTCCAGACCAGCTCAATACTGCTCTCTTTCCACAGCTCCCAGACCTGTAAACCCTGTTCACATTTGTCTGCAGATCACATTTTTATTCCTATCCTATTTTAAGGAATGGTAATAGCTCCCATAGCAGCAAATGTTGCAATGATATTGTGTTGACAATGGATGAAAAACAGGCATCAAGTGAAGGAGCACATAGAAGAGTGGGTGAGTCTTTCCCTTTCCACTTGAAATTTAACACACCTGCTAACTTGATCCTAGCTGAAATCCTTTGGTCCTGCAATGCTGACAGTCTAGTCTTGTCAGAGAACCAGCCTTTTGATGCAGGTTACCATAGATTCCTCCCATTTTTTAGGGGCTTTTTGCAGTTTGTTAAAAGCTGCATGCCACAAGAAATGTTTATTACACAGGACAATTGCTGCAGTCCAATCCTCTGGACCACCTTGCAACCAACCTAAGATCGTGAAAGGACAGATGAGAGAGAACAAATCAACATTAAATTCTATTGAGAAAGATACACTAAAACTACTCATACAATTCAAGGTACAGGGATATTAACTGTATCTATCTACAGTGACAATCTTCAGTGGGAGATTTACATTGTCTCATCACACTGGCATAAAATTTCCCACAAGCATAAAAGCACTTCATACACCAAGTCTTTAGAACACAGTCTGATAACTAGCTAATGAAAACATATCATAAAAAGAAAATTATTCTCTCTTCAAGGCAGTACTGAAGCATTTGTCATTAACACATCTGGTTACCAGAAATATAGCTCTTACGCAGAGCAATCATTTGCTGACAGGTCCATCATGTTTCAGAACTTTCTGGCATCAGGTGAAAGAGGTAAAACATAAATCAGGTTAATTTCCATTGAAATAATTGAAAGGCTTGTAACTGAGAGATGTCAAACCTCAGCTTAAGTCCCTACCCATGCCAAGGTATTTTAAGGCCCCCAGTTAATGCAAGCAATTGGATAGGAAATTTCACAGAGTTCTACCGCAAGTATCAAACTGATTCTGAAGCCTAGCATTTGCTTTTATATCTTTAATCTAAAATCAACAGCCACCAAAAAAACCCACATAATAAGACATATCCTTAAGCTTATAAAATATGGACAACAGTGGTTGTCAATAACTTGTACTACCAGCAGGCATTCTATACTAATTACTTTTTTTCCCCTTTCTCAAATCATCCTTTTTTGCAGAACTGACAAATATTTTAGCTGTTTCGTCTTTGGAAAGTGTCAGATACTGGTGGTATGGTCCAGGTATTCTATCCCAATTATAATGTTTCCTTCCATTTTCCTAGCATTCTCACCTGCGTAAAGCAATTAAGTAACACAGTGAAGGGGGTTGTGGTACTACAAGTATACTGATAATATTCAAGTTTCTTTTTCATTGGACTGAGGAGCTCTGCTCGATTTGCTTTCTCGGTGGGAAGTTCACGGGTGAGAACACCTTGACTGAGGCTCGATCTATACCAGATGGCTCTACTAGGTATGAGTAAGTATCTCAGGGGCATGAAAATTTTACATCTGCTTCTGTTATTAAGAAGATAAGCCATGCTTGTCGATGGAACTTATAGTGATGCTTTGGAATCCCTGAGGGTCAATATTTATTTAAAAAAAAATATTTGTTTACTGTCTTCAGTGGTACCTAGCTCTGATTACATCAAAAATTGCTTCTACCTCCCCTTAACACCTGAAAGAATCTCTTCTAAAAATACCTTAATTTGAAGTCAAGGTGCTTTACATCTGACAAATAACTGGCAATTCAATTTTACTTTGTCCTAATAGCATAGTACCATTTAGTACCACTCTGAATTGTAAAGGAAGATGTCATGATACAGTAAGATCATATTTAACAAATTCAAGTTAATTGCCTTTGAGCAGCATACTGGGAGTTTTCTTGGGTTTATCTATAAATTCTGAACGGACATTTTCAGTGTATTTTCACTGGTCTAAGCTTATTTCCATTTAAATCACTGGATATATTACTAGCAAGCGTAGGGATATAAGATTCAGGCCAGTAACGAAAGCTCCAGAAAAATCCTGTCAATCTACTAATTACATAAACGGAAGAATCAGTAAGTATCAGTCAGAAGTCTGAAGGATCTCCAGCTAAAGAAAACAACATGAGCTTACATTACATTAATGTGTAAAGCTCTTCCATCTTTATAACTACCTAAGTCATATTTTCTACTCCAAAACAAAGGCAGTCAGTATATTCTTTTGGAAACTCTAAATGTTCATTCCTTTCTACAGTTTGGAAAATGGTTCAGGTTAGGTTTAACTTTCAAGTTTAGTCCACATTGCTGCTCTTTTTTTCTACTTAAGGACAGTTTTGAATACTGGAAGGAGTCTTGAAATAATTATTGCTTGCTGTTGCACATTTACTGCCACTGTGATTACAGCTTTTCTGCTGTCCAGTGCTCAAATGCCTACTTGTGTGATTCTATGAATAAACTAAATCTTTTACAAGATGAATTAATATGCTGCATGTGAAGCATTGAAGGCATTCCTACTCTACTTGGTCAGTGAAGATCCACTAGATAGAAACCAAAAGCCTACTGTCTTTTCCATTGTTTATTCAATTTTTCAACTCAAAATTCAACAATAGCTGCTAGCTGCAAAAATCCACATCTTCTTTCCTTATTTATTCTGACAAACATGTCCTATAGCTGCTACTAAGTACTATATGAAGTGACACACACTTCATTACTTGGATTATTTTTACCTCTTTGGGTCAATTTGTCTAATCCCAAATGTTCCTTCCACCGACTGCAGATGCAGACTGACCAATGCTCAGCTAATTCATGATCTCTCAGTTCATAGTTGCATAGAAAGAAATCTGAAAACAGAAGCAAGCCTCAAGCTCCCTTAGCCCTTCCCAAAAATTGCTAGATAGGAATCAAATGTCAACATATTATACACTCTTTGTGACTAAGAAAAATGAGGGTAGGTAACGATGTGATTCATTTTTGTCTAGTTGTGGTTACACAGTAATATGATTTCATTGTTTTCAAAAGGAGCTATAACCATCACCTAAAACCATCACCCCGTTGAAATAGTTTCTATGTAGAGATTCAAATTCTGAAAAAAAAAAAAAATGACAAGCAGTCACTGTATTAGGACAGAAACATAATGACTATGATGATGATAGTAATACTAATAATACTACTAATACTAAATTGTTATCACCCCTTCCTCACTATTTGCTGCCTCATTTTCAGCCATGCATTAAATTCAAAGAAAACCCAAAATCTTACAGCAGTTGAGTTTAGAAAACGAATTTATAGTGTCTAGGTCTAAAAACGCCCTAAGGCTTGACAGGAATGTTCCAGTCATTACCAGTTAAAAAGCATCAGAAGTTAAATACAAACGATGTATAGTCCCTACATTCATGGCGTAAATTATTAGATGAGAAATCATGTTCATGTACATGAGCTGTGATCACATCTCTTTTTTTTTAAATATAAATTAATGTGAATATAACTTCCCTAAAGAGTAATCTATTACAAAAAGAAAAACAGATTTATGTTATAAATTCTTATAAGAATAGCAAAATAGGTTGAAGTATGTTTGCATTGGATGAATAGAGTACATTATTCTGATCCAATCTTTACCATCAACCCCAATTTCTGACTCCATGGACAGAAGACATTTGCTCTAAAGCAATCCTATTTCTCTCGTATTACCTTATAATAGGATCCATGACAGCTGGACTACAACCCTCACAGGCAGAGAAAACAAAGTCTTCACTACCTTGGCTAGGTTTGCAGTTTCACTTGTGACCGCTTGAGAAATTACAGTGGCAGCAGTTTGTCTTATTTCTGACTTAAAAGACATCTTTGTAGTAGACAATGTCCAACATACTGCCTAGGGAGGAGGAGACCACTTCACTTTTTGTACTGTATGGGAATAAAACTTATGTACAGCTTTTGTCTCCTCATATGAACAAATTTTACTATATATGTGCAATACAGTAAATCCAGCACTTCTGAAAATGCACAGAACACATGCATAAGAAGATTCAAAGCTTTTTCCAAATAATTGGGATTACTAGTTATTTCAGAATACACATAATTAAATCACAATATTGACTCAAGAGAGCAGACAGCCGTCACCAGAAAATATTTCTGGTTGAAAACTCTTCAGACAGTAAGTTCAAAATGTTTGGAGAGCACGAATCACTCAGAAAGCCAAAGTAGCCTGTTTCTTTGTCCCTCTTTTTCACAATCCATCAATGTGGTTAAAGGAAAAGATAGAAATGAGGAACAAGCTGCCATCACCAGGACACACTCAGTCCATAAACTGCCTCCAGACTACTAAGTTACTTTTAGGAAAGAAATGAATGAAAACAAGCTGAAATGAAGCCAGTCACAGGTCACCAGCTTTACCTAGACAGGCTCCACACTTGAGCATCCCTGATCTATAACAGATTTAATATTTATGTGCCTGCACCGGTATACATGACATGATCACAAATTAGTTAGAATTTTGTGGTGAATTTTCTTGGAGGTTTTACCTGTAACAAAAGGATTTTCAAAACATTTTTACAAAACTACAAACAGGAAAAATTGACCTTTTTAAACAAAATCAAACTCCAAAGAGCTGACAAAGAATGGAAATAAAAAACATTTACAAAAACATTTACAAACAACTCTCCCTATCTCATTGTGTCTGTTCTCTGTTTCCAGCCCTAATTTCAATTAATTGTGTCACAGTAAATTTTACAGTGCCCTCTTCGCCTAGATAATTTCACTTTGCAGCACTGTGAGCTTGTGGAAGGTCACCTATCTCCAGTTTTCTTCCTTATGAGACTCCGTGTCTCTTCTTTTGTTTCTCCTACAAGTTCCAGAGCCATGCCTTCCTCAGGAATCTCAGCTGCTTACTAGGACAGTCATACCTTTTGCAAAATTGAGACAAGTCTCCTCTTTTGTAAAGGACAATTCATTGTAACATGCAGACCAAGAAAAACCAAAGCAAAACATGCTGTGTCCTTAAATTAAAGACATAATAAGTCATAGGAGGACTTTCTTACAGTGAAAATGTATTTTCCTGTATGATATTTGTATATAACTTTGATGTCATACCTCTTTGATAGTCTAGAGACACAGAGGTGAAAACATGATTCACAGAAGACAAAAGAAATTTGATAAAAAGTTTGGACTGGGGTTTTTCCCAAAATCTGGAAATATTTGATATTCTTTTCAGTGGAAGGAACTGAATGTGTGATTTTGTTTTTTAATCAGAGATGAAAGGAACAGTACTCTACTTTCAAGTTTAAAGAGTCCACTTACCTTTCAACACCCCCAGTTCTTCACCTTTGTGTGTTGTGATGTCTTGGTCATTAAAAGACTAAAAAAGGGATACAACTAGAGTTGGGATACCAAGTTCACAGCACCCTACTTTGTTGACAAAGGCTGCATGGACCTAGTTTCATACATGGACCTGATCCAGCTGAAATCAACAGAAGGCCTTTCATGGACTTCAAAGGTTTTTGAAATATAAGGCCTTATAAGGCTCAGCTGTGGGAAAGGTCAAAAAATGAAGATTCTTGGTGTAGACTCCTAGACAAGTGCTTTTTTTGGTTCAAGGTTAACATTTGCAAGGCACTAACTACTAAAAATCAATACTAATGTGTCTGTCTTTTGTATGATGTTCCTGATACTTAGTCATTAATACTATTTTCAATCTTTAAAAATATGGATGCGGAAGTACAGCACTTTCTTTTTCTGTTTACAGAAGTTGCCTGTGTACTCACACACAGATAACCTGGGAAAGCAAAAATTCACATTGTTAATTCACAAGCTGGCCTACATGTCTATTGGCTATTGAATCTCCATTTGTAGACACACAAATTCAGCACTGAGTCTGAAGAAGTTTGTCCTTTGTAAAATGACAAAGGTTAAGCATTTGGAAAATCGGTCTGTTTTTCAAGCTATCTCAGAAATGTATTGGATTGTGTTTTCATAGAATCATAGAATTAACTGGGTTGGAAGAGACCTCCAAGATCATCAAGTCCAACCCCTGACCCAACTCCATTGTGATTACTAGATCATGGCACTCAGTGCCACATCCAGCCTCATCTTAAACACCTCCAGGGACGGTGAATCCA
>JAWWES010000001.1:95438912-95463638 GCA_035583135.1 Lophotriccus pileatus
GGTCACCCCTGAGCCTTCTCTTCTCCAGGCTAAACAACACCAGCTCCCTCAGCCTCTCCTCATAGGACTTGTGCTCAGGTCCCTTCACCAGCCTCGTTACTCTTCTCTTTTTTTAACTTACAGGACACTTTCTAAACCAAATACATTTAAATACAGTTCAGAGCACTAGTTAATTACATAGACAACCCATATGCAGACAACTAATAACGTTTTAATACAGTTTTAATATGAACGCTACTTATCTTAAAAACCTTTCGCTCTGTAGTATGTGGATATATCTTCCAATGGAAAAAGGATTTACATTTTAGTACTCCCAGTGTTTTTCTTTCAAAAGTTTACTAATGCTTTTCAGAAGCAACATCTCTTCCCTCTCTCCAACATGCCTGTGACATTAAAACTACAGTTTGCCAATATTTTCTATACATAAATGTCTGTCTCAAAACATATTAGTAACATTCCTGTTGGATTTATTGTGTCTGGTAACAGGCACATTTACCAAATTAACAGAGATTTTAATTTTATGAACACAGGCAAGATAGCATAAAGATTTTCTTTATTATGTAAGCATCCACAAGTAAAATGTGAGAAAAGTATCTTGGCAAGTCTTAATTGTTCAATACAATTGTTAATCATTCACTTATGTTGTCATACAGTTCATTTGTTTGCATTTAAAACTTACACTTGAGGCACAGACAGACATTTTAATTTGGGAAAGCAATGGGCAAGTTTAAGGTCTGAAATCTCCATAATCAAAACTGCTAGAAAACAATGACCCGGCTTTGTAACCCCCACACTCATATCAACCATGCAAGCTATCACCAATGCCAATGACATTTGAGTCTAGTTATGACACATCAAATATAATTCCCACTGAAATCAGGGAGGTTCATACCAAACCAGGTTACAACACGAAAGACTAACTGTGGCTCAATCACACAATATGGTGAATAATGCAGGTCTTTTCACTAGATGCAACCATTATTATTCAGAACAAACCCTTCATCTTCAAAGTGTTTACGTAAGATCCTATCAGAAGATCCATGCACCTCTTGTTCACAACAGCAGATCGCAATAATAAGAGCACACCAAATGCCAGAATAATTATCCAGATCATGCACCATATTAACAATAAAGACAGGAGAATGACTGGGACTTCTAACAAGTTTTGAAGAAAACAAAGTAATAGCAAATGTTAAAATCTGTTTGTGGAAATAAATTAACAGCAGTGTTCCTTGCAAGACATATGAAAGTCAGAATTATTTAATACAAGGACTATTTTTGGAAAGGAGACGAGTACTGAAATGGCAACACAAGCAGATGGCACACATCTTCACATACAGAAAAGATTGTGAACATGTCCCAAAAGATCTAAGCAAATTCAAGTATCTTAGCAGCCTGTCCATTGGAACTGAAATGTTCTGGGAATAACACACTATATTCTACTACTTTTCATTATGAAAGTACCACATATCTTTTCAAAAGACTTCATGAAAAACAATTTGGTTTCATAATTATTCAGGACAGTTACAATAAATGGTTTCTTTATGATCTCCACCTTCTTTACAGCGGAGCACAGAGAGACACATGCACCCTAGACTTTCGGCCTGGCCTACCACTTTCCCAGCTGGAACCTATTGCAGATTTTTGCAGGTGCAGTCACTTTGGAGTTAGGAGCAATCTGAAGGCAGATGTGCTGGCATTTAAACAACTAGCTGCCTGACTTGTAGGTGAAATCTGGTATTGGTTATCTAGAGGCAACCACTTGCACACTATTTGCTTGCAGATACACAATCTGAGAACCTTTTATTATTTACTTCGAAGAATTGCCTGTTTTCCGTCAAAAACTTGTCCTGACAGATAACAGTCCTTCTACAACAGTAAAAACAACCTGCTAGCACCATATAGTTATCAGTCATTTGGTATAACAAACTTTTAAGACCTTATTCTTCCCTCTCACAGCTACTAAACATTATGCCTCATACAGTTCTATTAGCTTAAAACAATGTTTTTCCACACTTTCAAAAAAAATTTTTAGTTAGCCTTGGCTCATCTAGCTTAGTACTAATTCTTAAGTAGCAATCCATAGTACATTACTATTAGATTTACACTAAATCCCATTTACAAGGGGAAATTTCTCTCTAATTTCTTTCCATGTATCAATGACACTGGCTCACCACTTGAGGGATGTATATGTATCAAAATTTTCAACTACAACTTATCCACTATTAAAATAAGTCAACTCAGGAATTAACACAGAACCCCTATGTGAGCAGGTTCATCCACAGTGTTGCTGGTATGTTTCTAAACAGTATCCATCTTAATAAGTTTAAACAATCTCTCATGAGCCTCTTCAAGCAGCAATCACAATTTTGGATCACACTACATGTATAAATCCCAACGTACCTGGACTTCCTCCTTAAGAATAAACAAATGGATATGCTACGATTCAATTTACCACTGAAGATTACCCACCAAAACAAAAAACAAACAAACAAACAAAAAAAAACACAGACGCACAAAGAAAATTACATCACATGTACTGATATCTAAAAATATGGGAAAAAAACTGATTTGATTTAGCATTAGCATTTTTTAATGCACTGACAATCATAAATGGACATACATGAACTCATAAAAGAAAACATAAATCATGAAAGTTAATTCAGAAGTGAGTAACAATATTTAGCAGATGTTATACCTTTAAAATGTAGGTAATCCTATTCTCTTTTCTAGTCAATCTTTCACATCTGGAGTACTAGGTCCAGCACTGGGCTCCCTGTTACATGAAGAGACGTGGACTTAGCAGAGGGAGTCCAGCAAAGGGAAAGTAGTATCTCTCACATGAGAAGAAGCTACGAGAAATGGGAATGTTTAGTCTTGAATAGAAAAAGTTCAAAGGGTTCTCAGCAATGTTTATAAGCACCTGATTGTAGAGAGTAAAGAAGATGGAGACAGACTCTTCTCAGTGGTGTCCAGTAACAGGACAAGAGGCAATGGCCAAAAACTGAAACACAGGACACACCATCTGAACATAAGAAAACACCTTTTTCTTACTGTGAGGGTGATTAAACACTAGAACAGTTTGCCAGGAGGTGCTGCCCAGCCTCAGCTGCTCTGTCACTCTGTAAGTAGGTGTCTGTGGCTTCTCCTGTGATTCCATACCACAAATACAGCCAGTTTTACTGGCAAGTACCCCTAATTCTTGTGGCATGTTCTACCACCCTCTCAGCTTTTGACCCAGTAAGCAACACTAACTGCTCTTCCACCTTAACTAACTTATCAAGTTGCACCCATTAAGCAGCAAGATACTTAACAGGTCTGTAACAGACGCCAACCACTGAGGTTGTATCTAAAGCAGGCTTGGGAAATCAGTAGGTTAGTCTTGTTTCAATTCTTTCTCTAACTGGGAGACACTAGAGTTCCTTCCCGCTCCAACCGGGACAAGGTAGCGTTTACTTTGCTTCAAAGGTTGAATCAGATTACAAGATAAGTGGGTATCTCTGAAATGAAAAGAACTCCAGAAATTGCTACTAGTTGAGATGAAAAGAGGAGGGGAGTGGCTAGAAGGAGGAAGAAGAGAAAGGGATGAAAGGAACATCTTATCCTTTAGCTCTTACAGAATAATAGGGCCCAAACCTACATGTCCCACAGTCCACTGTGTTTTATCAATCTCCTGTGCGAACACTGGATGCATGATGTACTCTAAACCTCTCCTCCTTTCCCTCGTTCAAAGACAATGGAGAGCTTAACTTTTATAAACGAGAGCACTTTATCTTCCAAACATTACAGTCATTTCATGTCTAGTAGGAGTTTAATCCCTGGTAATTTATATAAATTACCGTGTGCTTTAGCAGGTGGGGTTAAAACTCTGAGATCCTCAAATGATTACAAAAAAAACCAGCCAGTTTTCAAGATTTAGTGAGTAATTCCCTGCTTATTTCACCCTGGCTAATTAAAATGTAATCACGATTGTTTGGCAATGTGCATTCTGTCAGCAGTTTTACATTGAAAAAGAAATCTTGCCAAGAAAACACACACACACACCAAAAAAAAAAAAAAAAAAAAAAAAAAAAAAAAAAAAAAAAGCCTTTCACCATGAATTGTCTTGATCTAAATTGTCTCTTTAGTCACTGAAACTGTAAAATAAGTAAGTTACAACTTCTTGACAACGCAATAAAAATCCCTCTCTGGGATCATGAACTATTTTAACAGGTACCCTCCTTTCAGACCATCCCGTGATGCAGGGACCACGCTGACAGCGAGCGCTCCTCCGCTCCTGACCTCGGTGGAGCCTCGGGGGGCGACGGCCAGGGCAAGGCAGGGCAGGGCAATCTCTTCCCTACCCGCTTCGGGGTGCACCCGCGGTCTCTTTAACCCAAATCCGGTTGCAGGCACCCAAACACTTCTGCCTTTGCAACGCACATACTCAGCTTTCCTTTCACACTGACTTTTTTTTTTTTTTTTTTTTAATCGGGCTATTCTCAAATACCTCTCAAACATGCCTTTTCTGCCAACACCTTTGCCCCGAAGCAACACCTCCACCCAAAGCATTTGCCCAGGCTCTCCCGGTTTCTCACCGCCCGGCAAGCCCGGTGTGAGTGAGCGGCGCTCCCCGCCGGGTGCTCGGGGCGGCGAGATGTGCCACCCCAAGCGGCGAGGGTAACTCCCTTCCCACCGAGCCCTTCCCAAAGCGGCCGGGGTGCTCGGGAGGGAGACAGACTTGCAGCTCTGAAAGGTTTCCATCATTCGGATGAAGTCGACTCGGTTTAATATTTGCGCAGTGTAGAACAGGTGGGGAAGGGAAAAGGGAAGGCTGCGCGTGTAACTGCAAAAGGGCAAAGGACGGGCAGACATCCGCGGCTCTCGCACCAGCTCCCGCACTGCTTCCAGCATTTCATTTTAAGCTTCTCGGGTCTCCCGCTACTTCAACCCCTTTTTCCCCCACTACATCCCTCTTTCCCCACTCCCGTTAGCCAGAGGGAAAAAAAAAAAAAAAGTGAAAAGTGTAACCCCACCCTCACCTCCCAGGAGGTCGGAACAACGTATTACTCGTTCCCGATTATCGCTCTTAAAAAACAGGCTCAAACTTTTCCACCAGGCTGGAGAAGCGAACCACCCGCGGGAGCACCGCAGGCAGGCGGGGCCCCGCGGGATCGCCGCCGCACCGCCCGGCTGGATGAGCGCACCCCAGCCCGGGAGCACCGAGCTGCGGCCACCCCCCCTCCTCGGACACTGCCAGAGGCAGCTGCAGGGGCCCGTCCCGCCCTGCCAGAGGCAGCGGCCGAAAGCGCCGGGCACCTGCGAGCAGGCAGGGCACAGCGGTGTCCCCGCCAAACGACCCTCCCGCGGCGAGCCCGGCCGGCACCCACCGGCACCGGCGGCGCTCGGCGCTGCCGCGGGGCCGTGACCACCTGTCCGGCGACTCCAGGTGCCGGCGGCGGCTCCCGCAGCGCGCCCACCGTCCCCTGGGGACGCGGCCCCCCAAGTTTGCCAAGAGGCGCTCCGACCCCGGCCGTCCTTTCAGCCCCCACGCCGCGCCGGTGCCGGGGGACACTCACCCTCCGGGCGGCGGCAACGGCGCTCCCCTGCGCGGCGCCATGCCCCTACCTGGAAATGCTTGAAGAAGGCGGAGATGCGGGTGATCTGGAGGCTCAGGCACCTGGAGGTGCATCTGGCCGTGGAGAAAACCTCGTCCTGCCTGCGGGAGGAGGCGGCGGCCCCCGGTCCGTCGGGGCTGCCGCAGGCGGCCGTCACCCAGAGGATCAGGGCGAGGGACGCGCCGGACGCCCTCCGCACCATCGCTCTGCGGGAGAGGAGGGCAGAGGGGCAGCCGGGCGGTGCGGGGGGCGGCAGGCGCCGGGGTGAGCTCGCTCCCGCTCGGCGGGCTGGTGCCGGGCTGCGCCGGGGACGGACACCTCAGCGCGCAGAAACTACACAAGAAAGTTCAATCATTCAACTCCCCTCACCCCCGTCCTCCCTCCCTCCCCTGCCCACAGCCCTCCCCCGGCGGCAGCGGGCGGGCCGATGCTGACAGCGGCCGCGCCATTGGCTGCGCCGAGCGGCAGCGGCGGGGCGGGCGGGCCCTGTGCCCGCGGGCAGGTCGGCGGGGCCGTCCCGGCTCTCGGACCCTCCGGCGGAGCCGCCACCTGCGGGGCTCGGAGCAGCCCCAGGAGCCGCACGCCCTGTCCTTGCCCGCAGGCGGGAGGGGTGAGGGTCCCGCCGCGCTGGCGCAGCGCTGAGTGCCGGGGCCACAGGTAGCCAGTCCTTACAGTCTGGTTAGTGCCTTTTATTTCTTCTTAAAAAAAAAAAGAAAAAGGACGGGGAGACAAGAAGATAAGAACGCATGGAAACCACCTTTTTGAAACTCGGTGTGTTTCTTACAGAGAAACACTGCGGTGAGCGCCTGTCCTAAGGTGAAACCCATGCAGGCTTCTCTGAAGAGTTATTTAAAAATGAAAATCTACAAGTCATTAGTCCAAATACCTCTGGGTAATAGCTGCAAAAATTAAAATAGTGCCTTGAGCTGTAAAATGGCCACCATACAGTATATATGAGCCTAACATCCTTTCTCTCTGTGCCGTCAGTTCCAGGGCCAGGAGTGCGTGCTGCAGTATGTAGCACAGAGGTTACGTACCACATTCCTCTCCCTGCTTGCATTGTATGGACTCCTCCCGTCGCAAGTATGTGCTGCTAGAAAGAGCAAGTGGATCATTCCTCTCTGAAGCCTGTGGATTGAGCCTCCTGAACTTGAAAATCCCAGGGTTGTATGAGCTGAAATAAGTAGACTTAGGCCCTTTCAGGAGTTAATACTACATCAGTTACTACTACAAGGAGTTTGGTGTGGTTATCAAACTCTGTATTAAAAGAGTATACGAGTCATCTTTACTGAAACAAGTTTTAGCAAGTGTTCATTAGGAAAGTCACCTAAAATCTCATTAAAAACAGCAAGAGCTTCAACCAGTCTGGCTTGTACTGATTTTACATATCTGTAATTCCTCTATGGATGTTCTTATGGACACAACTGTGAAATAAAGCATGTTCCCCAATGTTATTATTCTTACCACACTATATGCATACACCTTTCATAAACCCATATATATCAGAAATTCAAAAGTTCTGCTGCATCCAAACTAATAAATCAGTTGTTATATTCTATCTTTATATTCTAGCTATAGTTTTACTACCTTATCACAAAAGGCACAGATTAAGAAGAGTTCTTGTCACGAGTATTGGTAACGTACAAATATAAGAGAAAACAAGACAAATTTTATTTTAGATGTTACTTTGCAGCTTACAGTGTCCCTTGTCAGCTGACAGAAATCTTCACTTGAGAAAAGCCAGTAGACCAGATTCAGTCCTGCAGGTGCTATGAGACGGAGATGACAGTTTGTGCCCTTGGATGTTTGAAGGAGTGCAGCTCCCAAAAGATGAGGTCACCTGCAACATGCTGGCACAGAAGTTGCCCTGCTGATTGCACTGTTTAGCGTATTCTGCTGGCTATTTTGGAAGTGCCCTGGTTAAGCAAGGAGGACGATCTCAGCTACACCTCCTGAAGTCTTCCTCGTTTTTGCAGTTGGAATTATTACCTTTCCTCTTGCAGTGTGCAGGGATCATAAGCTATTCAGAAATGCTTTCCCCAGTTCTGACTGATTTCTAACTGCTAGACAACTGGTTACTTTGCCTAATCCAGCAGCTCTATATTTACAAAGGAAAAACAAGACATTATAGAACAACACAGAAATAAATGCACAGTCCTAGCAATACTGTGAGAAATAGTGTTGAGGCCTCAGTATTAAGTTCAGAACTTCCCAGTTTCTAGATTACAAACTTTTAAATAGGTTTTCTTAAGCCCTGACTAAATATTTCACAACTTTTTGCCTTGAGTCAGAAAAAGAAAATTGCTTTGCTGTTTCATAGTGTTTACAGATGCACTGAATACATTGAACTTTTACCATATTTTAGTAGATAATAAGAACTACTCGAAAAAGTATGTAGCTATCTGTAAATCAGATGTAAATCTAGAGAAGCCAGGTGGTTCTGTCAATATCCTGTTTCTTTTGGTTTATAAAGTCTCGTAGCAAAGGGCATAGAGCCCTTAATAATTAAAAACTTACTGAGTACACAGTTTACTCTGTTGTTTTTGTTTGAAAGCTCATGGCTACAGAGATCATCAGTGTAGTCTGTGAATTCCTTTTCAATAAGGGCTGACTTGGTTAGCACACAAAAGACTGGCTGTTCACTTCCAGTAAAACTGTATTCACCCAGGTCCTGTTCCATTACGTGGAGATTAAGAAACAGGCTCGGTAGCTCAAGAATTTAGTAGGTAACTAAAATCCACTATGGGCTAAATATCCGATAGACCGAAAGAGTAGATAATCAAGTTTGTAAGTACACTCATTTTAAAGATGTCAGTAAATTGGCTACAGAATACAGAAAATTGGAAATGAATTATATATACAGTTCAACCAATCTGTAAAGGTAATTGAGGTCTATAACAAGATAAATAGATATATAGACACATTTGTATGTTTTGCTAACTTTTTTTGTCAATAAATTACATTAAATAATCTTTTCTTATTAGAAGCAGTAGAATTAGTACTAACAAATTCTTGCGAGTGCAGAGTATTGGTTTCATGCTAAAATATATGAATTATTTTTCTGCCTGTGCTTCAGAGAAGTCTGACAATGTTCAAATGAGCTTTTTTGCAGACCAGCTTCGTGAAACTCGGGGCTGTTTTTTTTACAGGAGACAGCGCCACATGCTGGCTTTGCGAAGTGAGAGCTACTGGGCTTTGTACCGATTTATTTCTGGTTAATGAGTTGTTTTTAATCGATTTTGAATTAAGATAGCTTCATCTTAAGTAATTGCTTCTTACTCTAAAGGGAATTGCCAACATTAGGTTTAATTTCAGGTAAAAAATAAAGAAGATAATGTTAAAAATATTTATTGTTCTCACGTAAACCCCTGTATTCTAGCTCACTGATTTAGTTTATTGTATTAAACCATCCTAATGTGCCATTTATTATTCAATTCTCTTCAGCTTTAATTATTTTATATCAAAAATTATCGTAACTCTGGTACAACATAATCCCCCAAACCTTCTCCAGGAATTCAGTGTGCTGGGGTGCTTCTCTGAAGAGCCTGTTTGGAGGCAGTATGGGGAATAAACACGGTGAGTCAGAGATCTGTGTGCAGCTGCCAGGCTCTGATCTTGTCAGGATCACAGAGGCATGGTGGGATTGCTCCCATGACTGGAATGTTGCAATTGAAGAATATCTGTCTTTTAGGAAGGACTATAGGAGAAAAATTAGGAGGGGGAGTTGCCCATTATGTGAGACAGTAGCTGGAGTACATGGAGCTCTGTGTGGGGATGGATGAGAAGGCAGCTGAGCACATAAGAGTGAGGACAGGTAAAGGTGACATTATAGTGGGTGTCTGCTATAGGCTATCTGACCAGGAAAAGCAAGTGGATGAGGCCCTCAACAGTCAGATGAAAGTAGACTCAAGTTCTCAGGCCCTGGTCCTTGTGAGGGATTTCAGCCACCTCAACACTGGCTGGAGGAACAACACAGCAGGGCATAAGCAATCCAGATCCCTGGACTACACTGTTGATAACTTCCTCCTCTGAGTGACAGAGGAGCCTAAAAGGAGAGGTGATCTGCTGGACTTCATACCAACACAGCGGGGCTCTTTGAGGTGTGAAGGTCAAAGGCAGTCTTAGTGGCAGAGACCGTGAGATAGTAGAATTCAGAATCCTGAGGGCAGGGAGGAGGGGAAAAACAAGCTAATGATGCAGGATTTCAGGGGAGTAAACTCTGCCCTCTTCAAAGATCTGTTTGAAGTAATCCTATGGAATGAAGTCTTGGAAGGAAAAGGGACTGAAGAAAATCAGTTAATATTTAAGGGTCACTCCAAGCTCAAGAGCAGTCCATCCCAATGAATAGAAAGCTGGGCAAAAATGCCAGGAGGCCTGGATAGATGAATGAGGTGCTCCTAGCAATATTCAGACACAGAATAGAAGCATACAGAGGATGAAAGCAAGGACCAGTAACCGTGAGGAATACAGAAACATTGTCTGGGCATCCAGGGATGAAGCTAAAGCACAAATGGAATTAAATATGGCCAGAAATTTCAAGGGCAACAAGAAGGATTTCTATAAGCACATGGGAGACAAAAGGAAGACTAAGGAAAATATTGTCCCATTGCTCAGTGAGACATGGAAAAGGCTGATGTACTAAATGCTGCCTTTGCATCAGACTTTACTGGCATGACCAGCCCTTGGGAATGCTGTGTACCAAAGAGCAGGGGGAAGGGTTGAAACAAGAAAGATGTAGTCCTGTCAGAAAAAAGTGAGGAGTGGCTGATATACCAATGGGTTGTGCTGCCATCCAGAGGGACCTCAACAAGCTGGAGAAACAGGCTGTCAGGAACATCATAAAGTTCAGCAAGGGGAAATACAAAGTCCTGCACTTGGGGAGGAACAGTTCCATGCGCAAATATAAATGTGAGGGCCACCCATCTGGAAAATAGCTTGGCGGAAAAGGTCCTCGGGGTCCTGGTGGACATCAAGTTGCATGTGAGCCGGCATTATGACAGAAATGAAGGGGAAAGATATTCCAGTCTGCATTGGGTAAAGTACGGCCAGCAGATGGGGCACATATAAATACCCAACAGGAGGGTGCCAAGAAGATGGAGACAGACTCTTTTCAGTGGTGCCCAGTGACAGAACCAGCAGCAATGGAGGACACTGAAAGTCAGTAAGTTCCCTGTGAACATCAGAAAACACTTCTTTTTCTGAGGTGAACAAGCCCTGGTGCAGGTTGCCTAGAGATGTGTGGAGTCTCCATCCCTGGAGATACTCCAAAGTTGTCTTAACCTGGTCCTGGGCAGCTGGCTATATGTGTCCCTACTTGAGCAGGGGAATAAGACCAGATTACTTCTAGATGACCTTTCAACCTAACCATTCCGTGATTTGAACAGTACAATGATTTGAACAAACAAATGTATTTTCAATTGCATTTCCCAAATGAAAAAGAAAGCTAAATAGAAATGTTTACCATTAATTCTTACCTTGAGAACTAATTGCTGGACATAGTCTTCATTGACGTCTACAGGTACTTTTTTCAGAAGCACTTATTTAATGCAGAAGTACAACTATGTTTGAACTATATGGCCTTTTTGAGTAGCAGTAGTCTGTCTGGCTTTCTAGTGAATTTATGGCCAAGGATTAAAGAGATTATTACATGTCCCACCTACACTGTGTCTTTAGTTCACTGTTATTCAGGGCATACATGAGGAAGGTAGTATATATATAGGATATACAATAATTTAGGTGTAATATTAGTTATATTCTTAAAGTGTATTAACTGTACTTATAGGCTTAATGAAGGTTTGAGAGATAATCAGCTCACGTATGACTCTTGGTTGTGATTTCTTGCTAGAAGAAACTGTAATAGCTAGAACTCTTCTAGATACCAGTCTTTCTTCTTCTGTCTGAGCTTTGAAGCCAGCCTCCGTCTCCTATAGTTTTCTGCTGCTCAAGAGAAAACAGAAAATTACCATAGAAAATTAAGTGATTTTGAAAGATGCCTCCACAAAACCATTTCTTTCCGCAAGTAAAACAATGGAAGCCAGAACTGACATTAATTTGTGCCCAAAATAATGCCATCTGAGAACAAACCTTCATGCCTGTGAATGGGATGATGAGATATACTTTCTTATGGCCTTGAACATTTCCTCAAGGATCAAATACAACTCCATTCCTTTGGTAAGGGCAGCATAGTGACCTCTTTTTTTTTCATAGGCTCTTAAGGGTGGCCTATATCATTCCTTCCTCATGTGGTCCCTGAAGTTAATGACCTTCCCAAACTCCTTTTGAGAAGTAGAATTTTGCATAGTCCAAAGTCAAGCCTCTAAGTAAAATCCAGAAATCTATCTTTGTGTCTTATAAAGCTTATATTCTTCATTTGCAGGTAGAGAATCCCAGTCCTTTTAATAATACTTTCTCCTGGGAGCAATTCCTGAGAAATTTTCTGCATCACCATTTCCTCTTGTACAAGGGAAATCAGTAGTAGGTAGTAAGTTAGTAGTAACAGTGGAAGGCAGGACAAAGTAACAGTTCACTGTTCCAAAAACTCATAATTTGTGTGTAAAGCAAGAGACAACAGATGCCTATCCAGAGATTTTGGAAGAAATGTGGGAAACCGATTAGGTAATTTTGGACTATGTGGTAGGTCTCATACTGCATGTCTGAGAAACATAGGAGCAGTGAAGTCTGAGGAGGGGCTTGAAGCAAAATGATGGGATATTTTTAGTGAGATTCACTGGGCACTCTTCCCAGACGTAAGAATCATAACAGAAAACATGAAGGTGCTTATTTTAAAAGGTATTAGATGAAGAATAACTGCTGACATCATAGGTTTTCTGTAAGAAGGATTGGGTTTTGCAGTGTTAAATTAGAACTCAATCTTCTGTGTCCGAATGCAATGCAGAAGAGAAGCAAATTCAGAAACACAAAGAGAGACAATATGAGTAAAACAGAAGGCTTGGAAAGCACCTTTTGCTCTATTGTTGACAAATGAATATTTGCTATTACGTCAAGAGTAGAAAAAAGAGGTCAAAAATATTTAGAATGAAAAATTGTAAGAGTTTAGCTGCCTGAATGGATAGAAAGGAATGAACATTAGGGACATTATACCAAAGAATGCAGATTTAGACAACTTAATTTTTCAAGATGTGGGAATCAAATCCTTTAAATCAAAGATGGTGCCCCAGTAATACTCCTCAATGAAGTTTCATTTACAGCACTAAGGAAAGGAGACAAAACAAGAAAAATTAGGAACATGGTAAACTTGAGATACCCATAAAGAAAGGTCAGAAGCAAAAAATGCTATTAGTTGAATGAACATACTTCCTCCCAAGGACTCTCCTCTTCTTCAGGGTCACACAGAATAGGGCAAAGCCAAGGCCTTGTTCCAAATCTGTGTCTTGAACTAGTTTGCAAAAATAAGTTTTGCAGTAAAAATGTATCTTAGTGGCATGTTCCCAGCTGCTTCTTGTCTCTTCAGTCATTTGATACAGTTTCTTATTTCAAACAGACCATAATTCTTTGTCTTGCATTTTGTGTATCCCTTACTTATCTTCAGATTGAACTAGAGGATGTTTTTAAACAGGCACCACTCTTTATATCAGGAGAGAAAACAGTGTAGAAATCAATGCATCTTGGGAGAAGTTTCTTTTTGTTCTTGCCTTACTTTAAAACCTGTATGTTATTTCTAGCCTGACTGCAGTGTTTATTAAGGTTTAGAGATTGCACTTTTTTCCACCTTTTGGATAGATGAAGACTTCCTTTCATGTTGAAATCCACCTGAATGTAGGTCAAGATCTATCTGAAGCTAAATCTGGGATAAAAGGGGAGGTTACTTGCAGATCACGATTAACTTATTTTATAAATTAACCAGACTGAAATTCCTTTGTGGAGTTTTGCTCTATTGCAGATTCTGAAAACCTCTTTTTTTTTCAGAGACTTTCCAATCTTGGGGTGTATATTTAAGGATTGAACATGTTTTTCTAGTAATGATGTCAACAATAACATACAGATGAAATATGGTATCTATAGTCTGTCTTATTTGTCTTCACCTTATATAATTAAGAGCTACGTTAGTCTTAATCACTGTATTATGCTGGGAGCTCATATTCAGTTCGTTATACAGTAAACCCTAAAGGCTTCTGTAGACACAGGCTTTCCAAGAAACATTTGTGTCTTGTGAGTGTGACCTACTTTCTGTGTTCCTAGATGCACAATCTTGCATATGGCAGCATTAAAATGCATTATGTTTAAAAATGAATTCAGATTACTGAGCAATTCCGAATTCTCTATATATTATTTATCACTTGAGTCAATAATCACGTCACATGGAAACTGTGTAAGAATTGATTTTATTATTCATTTCTGACCACCAATACACAAACTAAATACCACTAAGTCAAGAACAGACAGCTCTGAACTCATTAATTTGTTTATGATTTTTCATTTACAGTTAGTTTTGGAGATGGTATAGTTATAAAGGGTTTTTTTTCTCATCTAGATAACACAGATGTTTTACATTGATTGTTGCTGAATGTTGAACTTTAGCTAGAAAGTCACATAATAAGCCAAGTGACATGCTTTTGACATTGTCTTTGCCAACCAGATTTGTAATCACCTCAAAACACAATGTCAGATTTGCTTTGTACATGTGTGTGAAATTTTTTTCCATGCATTTATTAATTTAATTTACCACTATACTTGCCACTGTTGCTTTTGCCAAGGAGAGGGAGACCTATCAAGGTGAAAAACCCCTTGGGCTAGGCTTTACAGTCAGTGGATGTGTGCAGAGTCTGAACAACTGTAACAATTCTTTTTAATTATCATCAGTCGTAAGCAGCCATCCAGCCTGTTATACAGCATGTATCAGTTCTTCTCAACTCACATCATAATTTTAATTTCATTTATCCTTTAAGATTTATTTGCAAATTCCTTGAGAAAACATTCCAGATGACAGAACTACAATATAATTAATTGATCCTTTTTAAACATACCTCCCTAATAATTACGAAGTCTCAATATTCCTATTCAGTGTCTGCAATAACATTTTTTGTACACCAGTTAAAGGTAAGGCATTATGTATGAGAACATTCTGTGTTGCCTTGAATTAAGCTGAAACCTTTCGATGTGCTTGAGAGGTGGTTGTTCTTTGTGCACTGTGTCCTTCAACCTAAAATAACACCAGAAGTGATAGAATGAAAAATTACAATTAAGAAGAAGCTGATCCTTCAAATTTATTTTTTGTGGATTTTCCTGCTCTGTGTTGTAAATGCTAAGATTTAATACAGAATAATTCTGACTTCTATTGTTCACAGTTTTCTCTTCAAGGTTAATTAATTCTGAAATTAATAGAAGGAACGTGCATAGCAATATCTTTGCCTTTATTGCCAATCTTTTATTATTTGCAGTAAAAATTTTAAATTATGCAACTGTGCTTTTGCATGTGCAGAGAGACACATATGTGAAATTCATGAGTGTAGTGAATGACCCCAGAAAAGTTGCTTTATTTGCCTCTTCTCACTTGGTAATCAATTTCAGAATGATGCTGTTCATTGTGCCACTGAGAAGAGCAGAGTCTAGTGACAGTTATATTACTCCCTGCAATATCAAAGTGTAGAAGGACCTGACCAAACACAACAGAAATAGGGATATCACTACTAATATACACCTTCCAGTGTCTTCAAATATGATGTCTTTATAAGAAAATACTTCAGTAATCTGTGGCAGTTTCATCACTCAGCTTATGTTGATGGTGCCTGGGATTCTTCCTTTTTTCAGTGTATGTACTTATGATATTGGGTACTCATCAGGACTTCACTATCAAGAACTAGTAGTTATAGGAACTGCCCATTTTCTCTTGGCTAAGACAAAAAAATATTTTTTTTTCACAAAAATTTGGAAAATTTAGTTCAGAGTTTGAAATAGTCAGAGCTTAATAGTGAAATAGTGATACAGTATAGTAGATCTCCCACAATATAGATTCTAATGTACTTAATATTTTGTGCACAGTTGATGCCACTACATACACAAATTAAGTAGGGAACACAAAGAGTTATTTACAGCCAGCTGAACTGATCAGAATTCTTTCTATTAAGTGTATGTCATTGAACATATGGTTTTAATATAGAATGGAAATGGTTTTTTAATTTTAAGTGAAATTCTCTCAGGTAAAGAATGCTTTGAAAAGAAAACATGAAGCAGTTTTAAAACCACATTAAAGAATCTCTTGTTTGTGTTTGTAATGAAGTGTTTTGAAACAGGGGAAAAAAAAAGGACCAGTGTTCCAAAAGAGCCCAAATCAATTATTGGTATTGATTTTAAGAATAATAAAATATCTAATTATTTTTCTTACATGCCAATAGTAGTGCTGCAGGTGAATATGCTGCTGATGATGTGCCATGAACTAACTAGTAGCCATAAAAATAGCATATAGAATAAATTTTGCAAATATACCAAATTAACAAAAAAAATATTATTACAGGATTTTCTTTTTTTTTCATTTTAGCTAAGCAAAAATCATGTCAAAGCAATATGTTTCCCACATTTCTGTTTCTAGGAAACTTTTTCACAGTTTAGTTTTAATACCAAATCAGAATGAAACCCTTTTTTGAAATGCCACATTTTTTATTTGAATTAGAATACCAAGAATTTAAAAGGTCTGTCCTCAGACTTATCAAAAGCTGTTTAATAGTTTTAATATCTAGAAAAAAGGTGTATGTCTCTGATGTCTTGGTAATATGGAGTGAGATAGGGATCCTAGAGAATGTTTGCTTTTTATACTACTCTTTAAATTTCTCTAATTTAATTGAGAGGTTGGACTGATATTACACTGATCTTGATGTTGAGCTGTTCTTTGTACACCTTTTCCCATTTGCATCAGATCCATTCACCCTAGCTGAAAAAATCCTTCCTCACCCCCGCTCCATAAAAAGTAAATAACAATTTTAATGTTTTTTTACTGCAATGACGAATTCCTGTGTTGTTTTATTTCATGGTCTTGACAGGAAATACCATTTTTCCTGACCTCCTTATTTGTATAGCTTTCACACTTCTATAATGCTCAGTCTTGTTTAATAATGCCTGTCTGATCATCTGTATTGCCGTGAAGACGTTAAAAGCAGAAAGACAACATGCTTGTCAAATTTCTTATCCCTACCAAAATTCTGTGGTTGTCATGGTAACTGTGGAAAGGGGAAAAAAAAAAAAGGAAAAACAGATTGTCGTTTACTTAAAAGGTAAGTATTTCGTGGCCAATAGAAATAAAATTAGGAAGGATACAAAGAATTGTAATTCATTTTTACAAATAAAAAAATATTCATTTTATATGTTTTTTACAAATTATATCAAATCTTCTTTTTCATTTCATTCCTCCTACCTGAGGGCATTCCCGACAAAATAACAAAACTCGATTCAACCTGTGTGTTTTAACAGCAGTAAACTCCTTTATGAACATCATAGTTTTTGAGAGCTCTTTAATAATGTTTTCCCACCTTCCTTATCACCTCATCATCACAGAGGTGATACCGTTCACCCCGTTAAAATAAAATTTCATGACTTTGAGTAAGCGAGGTCCCTTCCTAGTGAAAAATGACATTGTGTTAAAGTGGTGCATAACAATTTAGGAGAGTTAAACCATTCTAAAAATCCATGGATTTTACTAAAAATTTTTTCCTCAGAATTGAATTAATTACCCCAAATTTTCTAATTTACCAAATTATTTTAAAATAAACCTAGTCAATGTGAAAGTGAGAGGCAGGATCAGATTACAAAAAAAGAAATTTACTTCCCTTCTTCCATCTGAGGAAAACTTTTTATTTGAAGTATTCAAAATGGAGCAGTATATTTATTTCATATTCAGACATACAATTTCTTTCCACGTTGCCTAAGTCTCCCCATCTCCAAAAACTTCTTGGAAATGGACAGATGAAAAAATCTGTGCAATTGCTAAGTAATGGTACCATTTTTTCACTGTTGAAGAAAGACTTCAAAAGTCACACTCAGAGTATTTGCAATATACTTTCATTTTGACATAAAAGAATCTGTAGGGAAACCTTCCTAAATACATAGAAACTTGAGCTATAATGGTCTCTGTGGTCCTTAGTTGCCATGAGAAACATCTACCAGTGTAGCACAAAACTGTTTGTGAGGCTAGAGTTTTGAATGAGTCATATTTCTACTTTAACAAATATTGGAAAGGTGTTTCCATGCCAATTTGCCGCACCAAACCAGAGATATTTAATTAGCTTTTCTTTGCATGTTGCTCCCTGCTGAACTCAGGAGGATTCAGTCCTGATATGACAAAGATATACACTGCTGTGACTGAATCTAATAAGTGAAGCAGTTGCTTGGAATACAGTATTTCTGCCTTCTTATGATATATTTCTGTAAAGATTTGAGTGAAGGATTCACCTTTTTCAAAACTGGGGTATATATATTTCCAATAGAAGACAAGACCTTCGTCTTCATGCTTTTTGTGCACCACCTGAGAGAGAAATCCTGTGGAAATGTAAGTGAGATTTGATCACGTACCTTAAAATTATGTACATGAGAAATGGGTATAATTAATTGTCAGGATAATTTCAATTTTTGTATTGTAATTCCTGTTTTGGAATGCTTGAACTTATGATTTTAATACCACTGGGTTTAGATGGAGTTTTATAGCATATAATATATTAATATCTAAAATTCCTTTTGCTCAGTCATTGTCCTTTATCTCAACAAATACTTTAAAATAGAAGTTACAAGACATGGATATAACATCAAGTACATGACAACATAGAAGCCACATTATAAAAGAGCCTTCTGCAGAAAACCTTGAATCTAATGATCCCCATCTGATCTGGTTTAAATGAAACAGTAGGATACACAAAAGCATGTCTGTAAGTAAGGATTTTGATTTGGAAAGGTCAAACTTTAAGTAATTGTGAGAACCAATTAGAAACAATGACTGGATTGAGGGTTTAAGGACTTTAATATAGAAAAGCCAGGCACATTAATTCAAAAGAGCAAACTGTATCTGGAATTTGCAGGCTAAGCAAAGAAGAAAAGGTTGGACACAACATTCCAGCATTCTTAAAGTAAAACTACCTTCAGAATTGTAGTGGATATAAAAAGAGGAAATTGTAAAAAGAAAAAAGAAGAACTGTTTTTATTTGGTGATAGAAAAGCAGCAGTAAAGATAAAGCCTTACAAAAGATATATAATACATTAAATAGTATATTGCCCCAGAAGTATAAAAATAAAAGGCAAAGTAAATCTCATGATAGAAAGCAGAGGTAGTAACGAAATGCAAGATTTTATTAGTGTAGCTCTAGAATAACGTGCCTGTTGTGCTTCAATTTTCAGTACCCCTAATGATTCAGAACACCAGCTGCTGGGTCCCAGTTTTCCTGCAGCCCAGCCGTGTGGCCGTGAGTTACATGCTGCAGGGCCTCCTCTTGCCACATAATCTGGCATATGTAAAACATAATAGAGTTAAGAATCCCTGTGCTGTGCACTCACTAAAAAATCACATAGTAATCTGCAAATCTGTTTAAAATTTCTGTATCATTGGAAGAATTTGCAGAAATGAAAGAAAAATTTCAATTTCAACTGGTTTATTTGGTGCAATCCTTACATTTATTGATATATATTTTTGAATCAATGTTGATTTTACTGGTTTACACATACCATATTATTTATCAAAGAGAAGTGGATTTTAAGAAAAGGATGGATATTTTAGAATTCCATCTTACTGTGCTTTAGAAAAAGCTTTCAAATTAAATTAGTTGGATTTTAGACCAGATAACTAAAAACAGGTCTGTTCAAGAAAGACTAGAATTCTATATATTTATTCAGAAATTATTATTTTGATGGAGAAAAATATTCTGGTGTAAATTTGTTTTTCTGTACATAGCAGAATAGGTTTCCTCCTCTGTGGAGAACATCAGCATGGACTTTACCAAGTGAATATAGTTTGACTTAACTCACCAAGAATACATAAAACACTCACATGTGCTGTATTAGAAAAAAAAATTAGGGGCTGAATTCATTGTGTAATGCATTGAAAAACCACAACACAGAGACAGCATCTGCACTTCACTAAGGGCTTGCTCCAGCTAGAGGCCAGATTTGTCCCTAGAGCTACTAATATGAGGAGTCTTAGTTCAGTTTTCCTTGGTTCTCTGTCTTTAGCTGAAAAGGTGAATTAGTATTTACAAATAGCCAGCCACTCTTCTCACTAATGTTATTGCATATGATCTTGTAGTCTGAACAAAATATTGCTGCTAATGGACGTATTGTTTCACATATATCTATTAAAAAAAATATCCTGTGCATTGGAGCCACTTCTTGTCATTGTCAGCATTACCCCTGATCTGAGGGTTGCTGTGCAGGATAGTTTAAAACAGCAATGCCATCTCTAAATTTTTAAGAACCTTGGCAGTAACTTTTTACAGACTATTCAGAAGCATTCAGTAATATTTCAGATTTGTACTTCTTCACACCTTACAGGATCTTTTCACCTTGATCAAGGTGCATAAACATTAGACAAGCAGAATTACCAGGGGACTTACAGCTGGTGCTCTTTGAAGTCTCTGTGTATTGAGAAGCAGGGTATATTATCACAGGTGAGATTTATTCCCAATACAAGATAATTGATTTAATATAAGAGCTGACTTCATGCACACATAGTTTTGGAGAATACCATAGGAGCTGGAAAAGAAGCTAGGGCTTTCAGGAAGTACTTCTGTGTGTCCTAGACATTCTTTGTTGCATGTTTTTTCTACACTGTGGAAGAGTTATTGTTTCTGCTCTCTTATTTTTTTCCTGTTTTCACTGCTGAGCTCCATTTCAAGAACTAAATATACATTTCAGACATTAGCTTCTAAAGTTCTAATGAACCTAGAAAAAATGGGGTTTTGATTCACACCAAGGGGTTGTTGTTATTTTGCCAAAATAAGACCAGTATTTTACCTCAAATATTTATGAGAAAACTGTGGACATCAAGGCCTATTGAATTTGCTGAAAAGTTTGAAGCTAAAAAACTTTCTTAGTGCTTATTTGTCTTGGTATCTTCTCTGGTAGGACTGGTGCCACTTGCTACATAGCTGAAGATAAACTATGATTTTCCCCTTACAAATATTCTTGGCAGTTCTTCTTGATCCAAAAGTACTTAAAGCACTAGGCATTTGTCAACTCCTGTATTCCATACTTCTGTTTTCCTTTTGCTAGGCATTCTGAAGAAAACAGTTGTATCCTGAAGAAAACAGTTGGATTCATCCTTGGATCAAACTAATGAAAATTAAGAAATACTTTTATATGTCATGTAAGTATGAATACACACATAGTACTTGAATACAAGTGTGTGTGTATGCATTTTAGCCCTGGAAGATAATTTATTCATTTCCAAATCAGAAATAATGAATGTTTTACCATATGGATTCTTGTAAGATTATGTTCATTCTGAAGATACATATTTTTGAAAATCTGCCATTCTTGTACCACCAGAAAATTTTCTATTATAAAATCCTCAAATGTTTTGCAGCATCCTAATTAGAAAGACTTCTCACTCCTTCTCACACACAGCAATTTGAGGTTTTTTTTTTTTCATTTAATAATCTAGCTAAGGAAATCAGTATCTGTTTGGAGGGATAAAGTCAAGAGCAGCAACAGTGGCAGACTTTTGATGATAACTGCCTTAGGAACACATACTTTGTTAAGAAATCATTTTTATTATTAAAAAAAAGAAAATCCAGTGGAACAGTCAGAGACTTCACAGATTCAGGCTTCTCTTCTATCGAATTTGTGGTATAACTTTGGGCAATTCTCATAACTGTCCTGTGTTTCATTTCCATATCTTCAAAAAGAAGTTAAGAGTTTTTCCTATTCCACAGAAGCTGCATGAAAAAAAGTATGTGAAAGACAATGAAGTGATGATATACAATGTGAAAATCTACCCAAAGAATAGTGATATTCATTTACTTATCTTTTTATTACATGTGCCCATTTTTCAACTGTTCACTTTTCTCTTCTAGTTTTTTTCACAGTTTTAAAGAAGTACTTCTAGGGCAAAAACCATCTTATTCTAAAGGCAACATTGAAAATCAGTCAGCTGAACAATGTGCCTGTTCCTCTCCACTGATTCCAAAGGAAGTCTCAGGTGTAGATGTTCAAATGTCTGCAACTGGCAGGTTTTTGGTAGATTACTCAGTGAAAGAACTCCAAGTTTCTTGTAATAATCATCCAGATGAAGTGTGGGCAGTTACTCAGGCAAAGATATACCATCTTCTGAGTGCCACTGAAATACCCAGTGCTAAAGCTCTACAAAGTCATATCCTGTAGACATATAGACACATAAATGTGTTTCAGTGTCTTGCTCTGCTTATAATAGTGAGGGAGGCAATATGGCTTTCCATGCACAACCTCTTGAAAATTCAAACCCAACTGCTACCTGTAGTCTTGAGAAAATCTATTTAAGATGTTGGTTTTTTGATCAGAAAAGAAGAAGTTGATGACATTTTCAGCCAGGAGCTGCATACCTCCTTACTTTCAGAAAAGCACACATCTCTGCAAATGTCCTTTTGAGGAGTACTTTTTTCTATAAATAGCCATTGAAGTCATGAGTGTACTTGTAGACTAAATCACTGCCTATCACAGAATGAGAGAAAAGCAGTCTGAAAGAGACCTCAGGAGGTCATGTATTCTATACTTTTGCCCGCAGGCAAAATCAACTGTACCTGTCAACTCTGATAGATGTTTACCTAACCTGTCCTTAGAGATTTCCAATGACTGAAAATCTAAAAGCTCTCCAGGCAATAAGTTTGAGTGTGTCATGATCCATGTCATCAGAAAGTTTTACTTAATATCTATCTTAAATCTTCCAAGCTGTAATTCAAACCCATTAATTCAGGTTCCATCCTCTCTAGGCATGGAGAACTGATTGTTTTGTTCTTTATTCCAGAAGCATTTTACATTCCTGCAGATCATAACAATGCATTACCCTTTAATCTGTTTTTTTTCTGAAGCATTCATAGTAGTACAGTTTTTCAGTTCCTCCTTCCTGAGGGTTTTTGGTTTGGGTTTTGGTTTTGGGAGTTTTTTTTTGAAGGTGCATTTGTTCATGTTTTAAATAGAAGATGTAAAGGCAACCTTCCAGTGTTAGTGTATATGAGGTGTACATCACAAGGTTTTGGTAGCAGGAAGGGCACTACGGGGGTGGACTCTGTGAGAAGAGAGCAGGGGCTGCCCCTGTTAGACACAGTTGTTTCCAGCTGACTCTGTAGAAGACTAACCAGAGGACACCACTGAACCCATTAGCCAAGCTGGTGGTGCCTCTGGGAAAGTATATTTAATGAAGAGCAAAACTCTTAAAACAGTGAGAAGTGAGGAGAAAAAAAAAAAAAAAAAAAAGAAGGCACAAGGAATAATCCTGCAAACAGCAAGGTCAGAGAAAAAGTCAGAGAAGAAGGAGGGGAAACAGATACTCCAGATACTGGAGCAGATTCCCCTGCAGCGTGTGTAACAATGCTGGAGCATATATTCACACTGCAGCCCATGCAGGAGCCAATGTGGGAGCAGGTTTATCCTGAAAAACAGCAGCCCATGAAAGGACATATTATGGAACAAGGGAAATATGTGAAGAGGATAAGGCAGCAGAAAGAAACTGTTACGGAGTGATCACATTCCCCATCTTCCATGCACAAATTAATGAGGGAGGAGGTCAAAGGTTTGGGAATGAGGGTCCAAAGTTGAGTCTGAGGAAATCATTATTGGGAGGAAGGTGCTTTCTTTCTGTCTTTGTATCTCACTATCCAGTTAAACTTTTAATTGTCAAGTAATTAAATTAAATTTCCCCAAGTTGAATTTGTTTTGTTTGTGATACTAATTAGTAAGTGATCTCCACCTCTCTCTCTTTATCTCCACCCATGATTGTTTTTTATTCACCTATTCCTATTAAGGACCAGGAGCAAGAGAGCAGCTGGCTGCATGTTTGACAGCAACCCGGGGTCAACTCACCATGATCCCCAGTGGAGGACAGTCACTTATTTTAAACATTTTTCCTGCTTTTTAAATACATTTTCTATGTTTGATGTAAAGAATTAAAGTCAATTAACAAGTCCTTTCCTATCATATATTTTTATCATATATGGAATACCTATTTTTCAAAAAAAAAACCCCAAAATATTATTCATCAACTAGACTTTCCTATGCAGAACTCAAAAGGGTAAACCAACCATCTAAAACTCTAAAACTTCAGATTTTCAATGATTTCACCTGCAAGAAGCTAACCAAAAAATGCTATGTATTTTATGTGAGAAAAATCAGTTATTACTGAAAACTAGATTAAAAATCCATCCCACTTTCCTTATGGTTCCATTTCTGATTAATTATCTTAATTCAGAAGTATCAATTAACTACAATGTCATTTCATCCATCCATTTAGGAAGAAAATGAAAATGTTTAAAGCAGCTGGTGTTTTATATTTTTACTTTATTGCTTTAATTATTTTAGGAAGAAATTATAAAACATTAAAGTCAGAAAGGAAAATGTTTATAATTATGATGATATTATTTATTAAAAAAAAACTAAACGAAAAAAAACCAGCAGTCAGCCTTCATTTACATCTTTCAATATAATAGGAGAACAACTTCAGGGTCTAAAATGCTTACAAGCTGAAGTTCATTTTAAGCATTTTATCTCAGAAGTATAATGAGATTCCATAAAACAAATAGGAAATTGGGCTACAAGTAGGGAACTTGCTGCATAATTCATCTTTCATGATTAGCATGGTTGGATTTTGTGGATTAATATGTGCATTCATGAATTCTTGGCTCTACTTACTTCAGTGTGATAGTGTCGAGAAAGGTGACAGATTTACAGTGGAAAACCTAATTGTAATACAGTTTCTTTCTTGTAAGCTATTTATGACAAGATGGCTAATATGAAGAGTGAGGAAGAGCAATAAGGGTTTATTGATTTAAGTAAAATTACAGCAGAGGAGGCGGTAGAATAAGCCATTTTCTTGAGAAACAGTTGATGAACAAGGTCTGTGGCATGATTTCTGTCTCAGTCTCATCATCAGTTGTCTCTGTTTGAGTGGGACACAAGTGTTTTGTTGAGACCAAACCACAGGGGAGACCCAAAACTCCTCCCCCTAAGC
>JAWWES010000001.1:95464501-95484363 GCA_035583135.1 Lophotriccus pileatus
TCCTCCCCCAAAACCAGGCAAGGGAAAAAAGGAACAATTTTTAACCTTGTAGCAGCACAAAGCAAAACCATGACATCAGTCTATTGAAATATGTTCCAAAAACTCTCAGAAGGGCCAGGCTCCTCTGTGAATTTTCTGGTGGTGATACAGTCACCACTTCATAGAACCATGAAATGGTTTTTTTGGCAAGGACCTTTAAAGAAAGGTCATCTAGTCCAACTCCCTGGCAGGGCAGTGACACCTTCCACTAAACCAGGTTGCTCAAAACTGCATTGACTCTGGCCTTGAATGCTTCTAGTGACAGGGCACACACAACTTCTCTGGGACGACAGATTGTAAGAGAAATGCTGCTGTCCCCTAATCATCTTTGTAGCTTTCTGCTGGACCTGCTCCAGGAGCCCCACGTCTTTCTTGTACCGAGGAGCCCAGAACTGGACACAGCACTCCAGATGTGGCCTCACCAGGGCTGAGCAGGGGGGCAGGATCACCTCCCTTAACCTGCTGGCAATGCTCTCCCTAATACAGCCCAGGATACCATTGGCCTTCTTGGCCACAAGGGCACAAGCTACCTTATGGAAAACTTGTTGACCCCCAGTTCCTTCTCCACAGAGCTGCCTTCCAGCAGGTCAACCCCAGCCTGTACTGGTGCAGAGGTTATTCTTCCCAGGGTGCAGAACCCTACATTTGTTTTGGCTGAATTTCTGGCAGTTCTTCTCTGCCTTGGCTGAACCTGCTATAGCCTGTTTTTTTCCCACTAGACTGCAGGTGCAGTCTGAAAGGTTCTGAATACTGAAATGGAGGTTTAGGCTTGCAAATGAGTGAATATAAGGTTTCAAGCCCTTTTTTGGTTTGCTGCAATCCAGTGTAACTTTTGCCTGACAGAAGAAGAGTATCAAAGAACAAGATATTAAAGTGTGCTGAATATTAAATTATTTAACAAATAATAGTGAAAATCTTAATGAAAGCTTTATGGCTGGATTTTTGTTTTTATCATAGAACAGAAAGCTTTGCTTTTTTGGAATCATTCCAAGCAATCAGACTGTTCTCTAGGAGAATTAATTCTGCAACAAATTATGCTTTCATCCTATATTACTTTAGAAAGTTGTGTTTTACCTCAAGCATATATGTCATGGTTCTCTGCTATGTTTTGAACTAACACCATTTTCACAGGCTCCACTGAGACTCCACTAACTTCACTCTATTTCAAGCCCATAAAGAAGATTTAGACCAGATCCTATAAATTCAAGTGTTGTACCAATATAATGGTTGTCTGATGGCTACTATTCCAATTCTCTCAGTGCAGTGTAACTTAGCAATATGATCTCAGCCAGTGGTAATGGTTTTATGTGGTTAGAATCCCAGCTGGGAATTAGTAACCTTGTGCTCTGTTCCCAGCTATGCTTCAGATTTACTGTGCAACCATAATTAGATCTGATGGTCTGTCTGTGCCTTGGATTGCTGTTTGCACAAGGACAATAATGATTCTTTTTCCCTGGACAGCGCTTCTGAGAAATATGTGTAAAAACTATTAATCCATTGATTACTTACCTTACTTCTTACCTGAAATATCAAGGATAGCATTGCTAATGCAACCATTGATTATGACTCTGTGACTTTGTAATGGGCTTCCTTAGTATTTAGGAATGCCCATGGATTTTGCTTTCAGAAGGACTCAATATCTTTTAATGGAAATAATATTATATGTTATGGCTATCATAGCCATATCATAATGTTGGATTAAAGTTTTGCTTTTTGTACTTCAGGTTTTCTCATCTAATTATTCATATCCATCAGTACTTTCTGCATGTCAAGTGATCCTTCTTGTCAAATAGAAAAGTTTTTGATGTAGCATGGTCCTTTATTGTGGTTTTGTAGCCAAAATCTTACTTTCTTACTTTAAATACTTCAACATAAAATAACAGTATAAGAATTGCTTAATATACTTGTGCTCTCATTCTGTGGATTTCGTCACGGGTACAGTGACAATTGGTGTCTTCATATTTCTTTCAGAGCACTCCACTGCTCTTGCTCTTTTATGCTGTATTTTATATTCCTTTCCAGCCAGGTTAATAGATCTACTCATAATAATCTTTTAAACCTACATACAGTGCCTATATTCTGACCTTACGTTATTTCTTTTGTCAATCTTTCCTCAAACATACATTGTGCAAAGAAGCTGCATATCACAGTTAAATACTCAAGCACTTTCTGATCTACCTTTTGCATACATTTGTGATGTTTTTCACTTCCTTCCTCTGCCATCAGTGTCCCTTCTGTTTTTCCTGTTGTATAAAGAATTGTCTGTTCTGTTATTGAAATACACATTAAAAGTCAGCATTTGCAGTGCATTTAATATTTTGCAAAGTTTCCCTACTCTGCAAATACAGAAAAGTAATATTGCTTCTGCCACAATGGTTTGAAGTAAAGTCAGACTTTTGAATGGTGATCACTGGCATTTTATTTTATGGTTCAGACAATTGCAATTCCTACAGTAGCACACCAGGCCTGAAATTAACTTATGAATATGGAGTGATGCTACCCAGTGTGTTTTTTTCTTCATTACTTTTGATATTTAGGAGCTATGAGGTGCACTTGATCATTTTAATAAATGAGATGGTTCACATTTTTGGGTACCTTTTGTCCTTTGTTGTATTAAGAAAGTATATTCCAATTCTCTGAGTTAATCAATGAAGTTCATCAGTCATGTATAGAGAAGGAGCACTTCTAATGCACATATTGTGCAACAAGTCCTGCCCCTCTTGCAGTTAGTGAGCTTTGGGGAGATGACAGAATGAGAGTTGAGGCAGACTTTCAGACACTGTGCATACAACATGAGTAACAACAAAGCTCAGTCCCTCTTTTGAGGCCAGGGATGCAGCTGGCCTTGGACACTCATGGAGCCTGTTAGAAGGCCTGGAAAGTGTCTTACATGGTGAATCTGTCTGGGCATTTGGGGCTACTATGGTTGAGTACAAGAAAAGCAGAAACAACATAAGGGAGATAGATTACTGAGGTAATGTCCCCGATAAAGGTTGTTTTGTCTTGCAGAGCCTCAAAGTTAAATGCTTCCAGCTATGGCATTTAGTCCTCAACTCATAATTCAGTCAGAGACAGAAGACCATAAACACCAAAAGATATATTTTTAAAAGATTTTTTAATAGATAAGTTAGGTAAAGCACAATTATCATGCCCTTCATAGGATAAATGGGGGAAAATTTGCAATGCAGATTTTGCCTCATAGGCTGTGCAGACCGTCAGAAATCCTACATCACTGCACACAATTCTTTATGGTTCTAGTGAAGCAAGAAGGGATTCAGCAAGAGCTGTAAGTTTCATATTTAGTGGATCAGAGACAGTCTGGACAAGGAAACTTGATTTCTATTAGTGGAGTGAGCCCATGTTATTTGAGTAAAAGTTTGGTCATCCTACTCCAGTTACACAGTTCTGAGTGATGAAAATATAACGTAGTCCTAAGTGCTGATCAAGGTTTATCTTAAGGCCAGGCTGAATTCTTAAAAGAAATGTTGAATCTATTTGTTGTCAAATTATCTGTACAAAGGGTGTGGGACTGTATCTCATACAGTTACTCTTAAAATCTGGCATCAAAACTAAATGAAGTAACGTTCAGTATTATGTCTATAGCTATTAAAAAAGAAAAGGAACAGTAATAATGGAGGAAAGAATAATCCATCATATGTTCTTCAATATGAAAGTCATATACTCTCCTTTGCTGTAAACTGGCTTATAGTTTACTGTGTTGTCTTCTGCATTTCATTAAGGTACTTCTACAGCAGTCTCTGAAATCCACCTAGGGCTGGTCCTGACAGGGAGTTCTGACTTTTTATGGATACTGTTTTGCCTGCAAAGCAAAATAATGGTTAACCTTATTCTCAGTGGACAAATGTCCATGGTGCAAAGCCTAGCAGTGCTTAGCAAGGCTGGGCTGAATCCTCAACTATTGCAAACCATCATGGGTTCAGCAAGGCACTATGCATCAGCTGAAATCTAACCTCAGGAAAGGCAAATTCATATTGCTGCCAACAGAACCAGGATTTTACACTTCAGAGGCAGTTAATATGGAGTCAAGATTCTAATACTATTATAAAATAAATTTTGAATTCTGTTATGTGACTTAGTAGGTGCTTTCATTTGGAAGTCTCCTCTAGCTCCACTGTATAATATCAGGGCTTTTTCGCAGAGGACTTTACATTCCCCCATGCAGCATATTTTGTGCATAGCTTAGGCTCAAACCTAATAAAAAAGGAGGTCTTGAATCCTTCTCATAACAGTTCATGGTGAGGAGGCATGAATTTTACAGTGCCTGGCTGCGATCACCCAGAACACATCTTCTGCTGACAGTCTGGCACCGCATCTCTCTGGTTCCTTGGCTATGATGCATGGATTTAAAAAACTCAGAAAAAAACCATGGTGTTGTACTTCCTGCTACATTAGAAAAGTTCTAATGTCTTGGCAGGGGAACAGGAAGTGAGGCAAACCCTCTTTTCTCTCCTCTTCTCCCCTTGACAGCTGTAACATCCATTCTGTGTTTTAGGTTTTCTCATGTAATGAAGGTAAAGGTACTCTCTTCTCCAGTGTTTGGGGGGGTATGTTTTTGGTTTTGTTTTATTTTATTTATTTATACTTTATTTAAACCTTATCTTTTTATCTACTGTTCAGCCACTTCTCCAAACTGTATTAAGAACTTATATGTAAATAACATAAAAAACCATGAAAAGTAGCATGGTGTTGAAGTGCCTTGACATTTACTGCTTTCTTCTCTATTCCTGTTTATCTGTTTTTACTTTCCATAACAAACACTTGTTTTTCCCTCCAAATGTCATTCTGCCAAATATCTTGAGTCATGACCTTTATGAGTTAGACAAGCTGAGCAATCAGAAATACATACCCAATTACTGTAACTTCTAGAAATACATACTTGCAATGCATGATACAGCTGTAGACCACTTAGAATGAAGTTTTTTGATTTCTGTATGTTAACTTAGATCATATCAGATCATATTTGGCCTGGATTAAGATAGAAGTTTTCACTGTAGTGATATCCACTGCTTAGATGAACTACACTCTCAAAAGATGTAATTGCTAAAGAGGTGATCTTTTCAGGAAGTTTACATCCATAAATGCGTCTCATACCTGACAAGGAATTTCCTTTACCATTAAAACAGAAGAAAACATATTTGAGACAACCATTACAGTAGCCAACAAACCCACACCTAGGTGACTATGAATAGTAAAATCTGTTTTACTCTAACTAGAAGTATCTCATAATTGTTCAAAATAGATCTATAGGTTCTTCAAGGTTATCTCTAGTGAGGAATTAATTTTCTTTCATAGAGCTCCAATTTGTAAACCATAGAGTTCACCAAATTATATTCATTGCAACCCACATATGTGCAGCTGATGCATTAGTCTACTTAGAAGTAAGGATGCTATAAAATGCTGGACAGTTTTGCATGAATAGCTCGAAGTAGTAATGTATAGACTGAAATTTATCATCATAAATATGTTTGAAAATATGTAAATTACACTGAAAATAAATTCAGCTTAATTCATATTTCTTCTCTGATTTGAATAGTTCCAGAGATCCAGGCCAGTTCCATGACAATTATGACTAGAACTTTTCAACTAAACACAAACCCTGGAAAATTTTACAGGGAGCTTTTGGAGAAAAAATGGAATAAAGTAATAGAAAAACTAATTTTATAAAAGTATTCTCATTTTCATCAGTACAATTTGTATGATTTGCAGTAGAAGGGTTACTATTTTTTTTAATCACTAAAGAATATTTTTATCATTATTGATTTTTCTTGGAGTTTTTTGTTGCCACTAGATTTAATTTAAAATATTCTGTGGGTTTATACATTTTTTTTGTTGAAAAATAGATGAAGGTAATCTACTCTTCATAGGAGTTCTAATATTGAGAATATTTCCAATATTATAAAGCAGGAAAAAGGAACAAAAATGTAGAGATTACAGAGGTGAGTAAAATTACATAGATATCAATAAATTTACAGGAATAAAAAAGAAGATTGATGGCATAAATGTTCCAAGTTTAGATTTCTTTGTTGTGGCAGAGAAATAAAACATAAATTTCACCAAATTTTACAATTTTACAAATTGTACAAATTTTGACTCCAGTGAGATTAATTATATCCTTCTATGAGAAAAAAACAAATACACTAAAATTTTAAAACAAAATATGTTTTCTTTAAAAAAAATATTTAAAAATCTACATCAAAATTTTGAAGGAAAACAATCTCTTTCAATAAGATATAAAATCAACTCCTAACTACTTACAATTATGAATTAAAAAATAACATTCACAGGATTATTTCACAATTTAACAAACAAATTACATGGAAGTACCTGGTATCCATGCAACTGCTTATGTAGGAAGTTCAGGATGTTTATGAGGTCCATTCTTAGCAGTCAGTTTGTAAGATTTTCCTCTGAGGTACTGCTTTTGGAAAGTGATGGTTCCACTTTCACAATAATTTCTGGCCATCAACAGCTTCAGCTTTCATATGCTTGAATCCTCCTGGGAATATGTCAGACCTTTAACATTACTCTAAACAGGAATTTTATGGGTTTTGGTACACTGCAGGCCTTTGTGCTCAAGAAGGGCAAAACCCATCTGATGATCATCACATCACAGTTAAGATCCAACTGCTGTCCCAATCTGTAATTTAATCCATATGTACAGAGGAGCTGCACCTGCAGCATATAATCAATAGGTATGACTTAGAAAGCTAGAATCACATATGCCTAAAATAAATGTCAGAAAAAAGCAAAAGCACAGCTTCATAATTTAATGGTAACACACAAAACATTTAGATGCAGTAGGTGCATTAAGCAATCTACCAGTAATCCATCCCCCCTCCTCCCCCCAAAACTTGGTTAGTCTAAAAGGTCAGGACCACTCCTTCATGGATTTGTAGGTATATGCTGCTCCCTCCTAATGTCTCAGCAGAACATGGTGTTTTAACATCACTGTCCATTTAAAAACAAAATTGCATTTTAAACACATGCATGTAAAACTGTTACATTGCCTCCTCTTTACCTTTAAGGTAACAAGATATGGTACTTTGCAGTCAAGTTTTCTGCAGAAATATGTAGGTAGATATGTCTATTATATGATATGCCATATATACAATATATCACATAGACTTTTTCAGAGGCTATTTCATAAGCCTCAGCCTAATCTTCATCTGTACTGTTCCAATTTATATGCCCTTGCATATAAATATGCACAGAAATATGTAATAAAAATGATGCTTGAGCCCAACATTTCATTTGCTATAGTAACTTTTATTTAGATCACGTTATACATTTTAAATCAGATTCTGAAAGAATTTTTTTGCAAGATTTAAAACATGAGGTGAAACTGAATTATTGCTTTTATTATTGGTTTTGTTGCTGTTGCTTTTGTATTAACTCAAGGTTGCAACTGATACAGTTATTAAGGAAAACAATATTTTATAATGTTTTTGTGTTCTGAAACACTAATTTCAAAGTGTTTCTATTTGTTAATTGTAGGTAGAATTAAAATAATTTGCATATAACATTTTTTTTTCACTAACATTTTTTTCACTAACCATTTTTTTTCACTAACAACATTTTGGCTATTTTTTCTTAATTTGTTGTTGTTTTGTTTTTTGGGTTTTTTTGGGGTTTTTTGTTTGGTTTTTTTGGGTTTTTTGTTTGTTTGTTTTTTGTTTATTAATTGTTATTGTCTGGACTGCGTGAAACGTAAGTAGAAAATTATTCTTACTCCAACACCTCTCAGATCCTGCATGGTGTTATCTAGTTTGGCAAAAACAGTAATTCCTGATTTCAACTGAACAACATTGATAGCTGAAAAAAGATTAGGTAAAGATTAGATAGCAACTAAAATTTTAAAGCAAACTGACCTAAGGGAGTCTCAGGATTGATTCAGCAATGCAGCAGCCAGTTCTCTCTCCACAATCTCTGTCTGCTCCTAAAGACCTCCTTACAGTTAAAGGAAAAAAAATTATCTCTGAAGACATACAAGTTTTTGAGAAGGTTCTGTTGTCTGTAAAAACTAGATTAGAAAGATTAGAATGATAATGCAAATGATAATACAAAAATTATGAGATACTGAATCTGCTTAATCAACATCATGAAGGAAATGCTAATCAAAGTCGCTGTCTCTGGAAAAATAGACTGTCAAGATAATTACTAAATGAAGTAATACACACCTTCCTTCAGGAAGATCTATATGGAAGAATTTACTCTGAAGTGAACTTGAAGTATAGATTGTATCCATTGAATGGATGCTGCGTCGCTGATTTCAAGACTGAGGAATTAATTTATTATCAGACGGATTAGATTTGCAGACATATTTAGAATAATGAATGCTGTCAGCTTGTTGCTAAGCATGAACCTTCCAAGGACCTTGGAATTTCAAGATGTGGAACAAAATCTCTCATTGACATTAGTGGAAAAAACTGAGCCTGTATATTGGTATTTTCAGAGACTTTTAGTGTTTCTAAAACTTCCAGGAGTTAACAAGCCTTCAGTGGAATCCAAAAGCTCCTTTATGTAACACCTTGCAAGTATCCCTAATTATAGAAGCTGTTATCACCAAGAATAATAGGGAGATATGAACCTAATGTTGAAATATCTTCATATCTACTATATCCTAACTTGATTTAATTGTCCTTCATTTTTATGAAAAGAAAGGATTCCCCTCAGCCAGAGAAAAATGGAATTTACTAATACATAAATTACATTCTCAGCATCAATCCTTTTCCCAGATGAGAAAAAACACATATTAATTATACATGCACTTCACTCCATTTTTTAAGTTATTTTATCCTGCAATTATTTCTACATTCCCAAGATGCCCAAAGCTATTAAATAAATTTTCCCTTGAACTGCATTAATATACTGTAGTGAAAATGAGGAAGAACTAGTGTTAACAGTTGGCTACATTGACAGAACATAAATGCCTCTACAAAGGTAACAGGTATTAAAGCAGTAGTTACAAAAGAAAAGGTTGCACTTGGTGAAATAGCCTGTCAGGGCAAAATCTTTCATACCAGGTGAATAATATACAGAGGTGTGAAACTCTAGCTTAGTATTTCAAATAGGAAAGAAAAAGCAAATTCAAAATCCTGTAGATTTTCATGGTCACAGGAAATACACCTCACCCTGTATGAAGAGTGTTGGTTTGCAGCAAGGTCTTAAAAATCTGTAGTGACACCTAATTCATACAGTCTCCCAGCTACTTAAACCAGTGGTGCAAACTTATCAATTCCATTGTTATCTGCCTAAATCTTGCAGAATTTAAGCACTGAAAATTAAATTTTAGAAGTCCATATCTGACGTATCTTTGGCTTTCTAGGGTGTTTCACTCCACATGTAGCTTTCAGACATATCCAAGCATATATTTTGTGGTTTTGTGATCTTCAGTATGAGAAAAAAAAATTAGAGCAAATCTGTTAAAACACATGCAGGATGCAGACATTAGAATCTAGTCAGCAGGAAAGGCATGTCCAAAATACACTTGAGTTGATAGGGCATATTTGAATTTGAATTTTAGAGGAATCACGTCCATGTTATGTAAAGATTTTATGCAATAATGAAATTTTTAGCAGTTCTTGTCTGAAGTTATTTGGGAAGTAAGAATAATCAATATAAAATAATAACTGATATCTACTACCTGCATAATTTATAACCGTAGCCCCACTCATTACTGGGTTTTTTTCTGTTTTCTTGCATTTTTTTCTTTAATGTCATACAGCTCTGAACTGTAGGCTCTGACAAGCTGCATAGAAAGAATGATTAGTTCAGTATACCATCTACAGTCACTCCATAGTTTCTCAACTTGATCTTTTTTAAGACACTATATTTATTCTCCATTGTCTCTTCTGTCTTTTTTTTTATTGGAAGTATTACCTACAAGAAGACAAAAGAACTTTGTCGTCACCATGTCCCTTAGAGCTAAAGTAAAACTAAGATGTTTGCAGAGTTTTCCACTACTCTGAAACCGCCAGGATATCAAGATAGAGGAAGGCAGCTGTTTGTGTTTCTTTTGTCTTAGGAAATTCAAATAAGATGACAGAAGGATAGTAGTAGAAAAAATTACTGAAAATGGATTGCATTATGCAGAGTTATTTCCCCTCTGGTTTTTTTCTATCACAGGGCAGATAAAGAGAAGAGACATTCATATTATTCCTCTGAAGCAGTTCATTATAACATGATGAATGAATGAGTGAATGAAAGAGTGAATAGGAAACAGCGACCTTAATGGAAGCATAATCCCGAAGGTGACATGAAGTTTTATGAAGTTTCATGCTAGGAACTTTTATGTTTATGAAGTTTTTTCAGATGGAATATTTAGACTCCAAGATATCTTCTCTCTAAAGCCCTTAGGTCTCAATTCACACAGATTTTGCCAGAAAGCATACAGAGAATTTTTGTGGGAAACATCTTTAACTGAGTCTTTCTTATTTTATTAGAACCAGAAGCTTAGGAGTCCTATGGAAACACTCAGAGTCAGCTTCTGCAGGAATTGGAAGCTGTTGTCAAATTTAGTTTAATATTTTCTCTATTTTCAAAAAAATTGTGCCAGAAGAGTTTCTTTTTACTTAAAATTTCTCCTTTGTTTCTGTAACTGATTATTTTCAACCTCACTGCTCTTCATCCTAAACCTGAAGAGCTGCCCACTTCTTAGCTGTTGTTTCCCTAGTGAAGTCCTTTCCTCTTGTGTATTGATCACCAGCACATAAGCTATTTTAATACTGAAAACAAAATTATATGGGTTAAATGTTAACATCTTTACACTACATACTTCATATTATACATTATTTTAATATATTTAATATGTAGCCAAAGCTTATTCCAAGTAAGTGTTTAGAAATTGAACACCAATACCACTTTCATGCTTTCTATACAGTTTATCCATCAAATATTTTTTCATGGTGTGCATTAAAAGAATACAGATGGTTTGTCATTGCCATGAATTTCCTTGCACATTTCAAAGGATAGTTACTCATCACAACTCCCTAATAAAGAAGAAAACTTCTCTCTTGTCATCTATAAAAAAAAAAAATGTTTTGTTACATTCATTTACAGCAACAGGTCAGTAACTAAATTTCATTATCACCCCTCATCATGTTAGCAGCATACTGACAATTGGGACAGTAAGCCTTGATTCCATTTCAGTTTTTCTATACCCATGGCTTTCCAATTATGAAGATTATTCTTATTTCAGGTATTGAAAACAGAAACTATGTCATTTTAGCCCCCTTGAAAACCCTCTGCTTTTTCTCTATTTCTAATAACTGAGGAATTTCAAAGGAGGTGATAGAGAGCTTACAGGGTTGATCATCAGCTCCATTATTTTACACTGCTAAAAGTCAGCTGTAGGTCAATCTATAAAAGTCACTCACTATGTCATGTCATGCCAGAAACAAACATCCACAGTGTCTTACTCAGGATTTTTCATAAGCTGAGACATTCATTTTTATTTTTTTCTCTGTCATGTCACTGTCCCTTGACATGCCAATAAAACTGAGCAAATACCGTGCAGCCAAACAAAATACCAAGTTAGCCCTTTTAATATACAGATAAGCATACAAATAAGAATCAGCAGGGCTGAGTCACAGCTACAAAGAAGATTTGCAGGTTTTACATATTCAGGAGAGTACACTGAGAGCAACAGTATGTGCAGAAGGTTCAGAAAGGTTTGTTTGGGTACTTCTGTGTTCTGTTTTTTCCTCTCTAAAAAAGTTTATCCACATTATCAAGCGAGCCAGTCACCATATCCATTTTAATAATTTTATCCTGTTAAGCACAGTCACTGCTGAAAAGAACTGCTTTAAAGCAAAAAAGGAGAAAGGCCAAAAATGTCACACTGAGTGAAAAAAAATTCTTTGAGGTGGCGATCCCATATATGTTTGATGGCTAGGAGTCCAGATATACTGCTATGTGAGAGAAATTAGAATAATATTTCTGTAAGTGAAATATTTTGAATTTTCTAATTTGAAGCAAATCTCCTTTATGGGTTATTTTAGGTGTCACTCAGAACCATCTTCAAAAAAAGCTGAGGAGCAAACACAGCTCTCTTTGATATAAATTTATGTCAGCATTCCATTTTGTCACCAGTGCATGATTTATATGGGGGACTCTCAGCAAAGCTAGGAAAGACTGAGAATGGAAAGTAGACCTATCATGTGTGTATGAATAATAGAAATTTCATTAGCTCATGACAGGAACAGGACAGGTGGATTAACCTATCAAGGGAGTTCAGCTGTGTCTTCTTGGGCATCTCTCCAAGTACGGGACTGTGCTCCAGAAGAGCAGGAGTTGTTCTTCACCTGCGAAAGGACATTGGTGTCAGTGAATAAGCAACCAAGTTGCTGCTTGATTTGAGTGGAAGGGAAAGGTTTGCTTTGAGCAGAAGTCAGTGCTGGGAACTGATGTGAAATTTTACCACAGTGCAAAGACTGATTTTGGTGGCCTAACCTGGAAATAGTTATCCAGAAGATCTACAAGTAGCCTATGTAGAAGTTGATTTGAGGATAATCCAAGGGAGTGAAGTAGAGAGTCTTGAGGGCTTATCCTCCCTGCTTCCATTGCTGAAAACCTGTGAGAAAATGTGCATTTCTGTATGATGCCCTTGTTCTTAAATGATGGTCTTTGTGGGTCTAATAGAACTGATGGACTTCAGGTTCAGCATGATACTGGTAGTTGCTCTCCTTCAGGAGTTAAAGCAAAACTGGTCATGTTAACTCAGCTTTATAGCACAGTTATGTTGGATTATATCCTAAATCAGGAAGCTAAGAACAGTTCCATATTTTGCTTTCCAAAGGAAAAGGTGTAAATATGGAATGACATGGAGAGCTCTGACCATTTCCCTAATATGGATGACCAGAGGCAGAGATCACAGAACACACGATGGCAAACACCGTGTGTGGTTTGGAATATCACTGCTACTACAGTATTGGGGATTCAAAAGCAATGAGAGCTGAAGGACCACCTGGAAAACACAGGCAGCTGAACGGAATGGGGAAATAAGATAAAGCAAGGGTGTAACTGGAAGCAGGGAAAGTAAGACGGTCCATATTGAGTATAAATCCTGTATTTGTTTACTTAAACGTATGAGTTCACAGGTAGATTCGATTTCTAAATCAGTGTCATGAGAAATTTTCTCTTGTTTAATAATTATATTTTAATATAAATATTTATAATGTGTATAGTATTTATAAATATTTATATATAAAATAGAAATATTTATAAAATATTTTTTCTTCTATGTAGAAGTCAAAGAGTCAACATTCAGAGAACAAGATAAAATATAGGTAAGAAATCCTCTACCTCCATGCCCACTGGGGCTCTTGCTGTAAGCAAAACTGGGGGTGAGGAGGGTAATTTGTGGTGGTGATGGTGGTGGTGTTTTGTCATTGATTTTAGTGGAAGAAAATACAGTTTGTAAGTAAGATTATGGCAAAGAACAGAGCAGTATTTGATGTTGTTCTGCGCTAGGAAACAGCAATATTCAAGGAAAACAGAGCAGGAGGTACTGGGAGCTGCAAAGCAGCTCACGTGCAAGTCAAGATTTCCTGCAGCAGAAGGAACTACACTATTTTACATATTCTAAAACTGAAAAGTACCACAGTTTTTTGTAACTACAAAAAAAAAACCCACCAACACACTTTTGCAATTAAAAAAGATTAAAGTAACAGTTTCTTTGTAGAACATTCTTTGGTTCAATATGTGTTTTTTTTTAATTTAATCTTAAATCAGAAAGAGGAAGTTGTTCCTGATGGCATAACTCCAACTGAATGAAACTAAAGGTATTATGTTTTGAAGATTTTTTGTTGGTTGGGGGGGGTAGGGTTTGGTTGGTTGGCTTTTTCTCTTTTTCTTTTTACATAAAGGTGAATTGGATTTGCACTCTTAAAGATTCAAATGAACTGTAGTGGAAAACTTTGAATATTGTATGCTGCTCCTAAGCAGGGGGGATTATGGAGGGAAGGAGGGGCATTGGGTTGTTGTAATGGAAAAATAAATGCCAGAAAAAATTAGTGCTTGCAGCCATCAGGAGAATAAAAATGGAGTTGCATCAAAACTTCACAGAGTCCCTTGAGGGCAATGAATGGCAGATCCCAGAAATGGGGAAAATACCTTTCTTTTCTGGGCACACAGCACTGTCTTCCATCAACATACACATGATTGCTGTCACTTAAGCCAACTTGATTGTGACCTTGGGTCCCTTAGCTCAGGCATGGTTGTTTTCCATTGACTGCAGTGTTAGCTCAATTCTTTGACCAGTCTAAGCTTACTAAAGGCACTGATATGCCTCAAAATTCTTAATAGATAACATAATGCCAGAAATTTAAATTCTTGGATAAATGTGAGGTGCTATTAAATCTCATTTTCTCTTTACTTTTCCAGATTTTTTGAAATAATTTGCAAGCAATTGGATCCTGTAGTCACTTGCCCTTTTGGGAATGGGTTTTGTTAAGCAGAAAAAGTGATATTGCTGTAATTCTTAGCCTGTGGAGAAAGATGACCTTATATAAACTTATAAATGTCAAATTCTGGCAAGAGTAGAGGCAGCCCTGTGGGATAGTTTGAGTCAACCATATATGTTATTTTAGAGATTCAAACTAAACCTGACATCAAAAAAAAAAAAAAAGTACAGTCAAAAAGAAGGGGTTTGTCTATTAAATCTTATTGCTGGGTAAAGATAATGTGGTGATGTTTCAGTGTGAGTTTGGCATATAAAAACTAGCTTAGACTTACTGAAAATAGGATAAAGACTTTCTAACTTCCTAGGTTCAAGCACTAGATCTGGAGAGAATTTGTAGAACTCTGCTGAGTAAAGATGCAAGGTAAGAGATTAACTATTGTGGACAAACAGGAGTGTAATGTCTTCCTTTATTCTACTGTTTTCTTTTGATGACCAGCATTTTCCTCAGTTGTGATGACATGCTTTTAAAGTGAATAGGGGTAGAGAAGGGAAAAGAGAAAAGCTTCTTCTGTGTGGGTATTGAAGGGAAAGGTAAAAAAGTATATTAAAAATTAGCACATTCCATAGAAATTCTTAGGACAGACTGTTCAGTGCTTTTCTATCAGTTTCTGAAATACTTCTGTTTGTAACAGAAGTTATAATTCAGGTATTTAATGTTCATTAACATAAACTCTGGCTGGCTTTAACTCATGTTAATCAGACCAAGCTGCCATAATTACTGATTTTAAATGTATCTAGTTAAAATTAATTTTCACACTGAAGGATATGAAATGTTAACATGCCATTTTATGCAATTTGACTGCAAATATACATAACGTAATCATAATATAATACAACTTTGAAGCCCATTTTTAACTTATTGTTAATATGAAATTTTAAAGTCAATTTTATTCATATAAGAATGTGACCTATTGGTGCAGATTATTATTAATAACAAAGGTTTCAACACATTTTGTGTCTTAAGTATACAAAAGCTGGTTTATATCTTGGAACACTAGCAGTGGAAACCATAAATTACTTAAGGTGAGACATAAAGTAAACCCTTTATCTCTCATCTTTGCTGCTAATTGACTAAAGTGAAATTCCATCTGAAAGGTTTTATGTATTTACTGATGACTTAAAGAGAATGTTTAAAATTGTTGTTCCTCAAAATGAGGACGCCACCCATAGTACCAGCAGGTTTTCCCACGCTGTTTCCTGACCTGCAGAATCCCTGCTGCTCCAGTGTTTGGCTTTTCTTAAGCACAGACCACCAGTTGTGTTAAATTATTCTGTAGTACGTGCCTGAAGAATTATGTTGATTTCAGTGCCTGAAATAGATCCCTCTCTGTTGACATAAGATGACTCCATGAAGTTTCCATCTAATTTTTTATATGGAAGCCCTACTTTGAAAAGAAAAGCTTCTAAAATCCTGTTTCCGAGCAACTTGCTTAATAGAATGTGCTGCAGTGCAACTTGGTTATAAAATGGTCAATAGTGTGTTTGCACAGGACAAGCAGTCATATAGTCCAGTAAACTTTAGAACAAGTATCTTCATCAACAGTGTATTACAGACAGCAGGTTTTATCCAAACTGGTTTTAAAGCTCTGTATCTTGACAGGGCCAAACCCATAGAAACCATGTTACAACTTCAATGCTGCTTACAGGCATACTTTAAATGTTTAGGAAGGATCCGACCTTACATTTGAACTTTTGTCAGTGTAAAATAATAATATGTGCTACTGCTGTTTTTCAGTTCTGTCAAATGAGCAAATTTAAAAAGAGAAATTTTGAAGAACCAGTTTCACACACACACACACAAATCCATATTTCTCCTTTTAGAAAAACATGGTTCATATAAAGAACTTCATTAAATTTTCTATGATGTTATTTAGAGCCTCAAGACTCAATTTCCAAAATAACTACTTTTTATTTTCTAATTTAGCATATACTTGCTTATAATTAGTTGTCTAGTTTTTCACAGCTGTTCTGTATTTCTAGTCCAGTGGGAAATTCACTTGTCAGGGATAGTATGACAAATAAATGTCCCATATGTGCTTTTTATTCTTAGGTAAATCTTCTTATTAGCCAACAAAATGTCAAGAAACAGAATTTGAAGCCATTTAACAGCACACAAGCAGAGGCTCTGTTTTTTCTGTGGCACATCCCAACCAGTTGAGAAATGATTTGCAGTTTTCTTAAAGACATGTAAAATTTTACTGACCTTTCAGACCTTTTGGGACTCTTTACTTCAGCTATTCCCATTTCTGGAACTCTTGAATTGGGCAGATGGAAATCATTCACTTCAGTGTGGCAAGGGAGACTTGTAATAAATCTTCTACTTGTCATCAGAATTTTCTGTGCAACATCTCCAAGACAGTGGATGAACTTCTCTGTTTTCTCTCTGTTCTTTCCTAGGATAAAATGTACGCTACATAATAAAGACCTTGTGAGGAAACTCTAACCTAATACTTCCGAAATTCCCAAAAGATTGAGTCTCTCCAGCCCTGTTTTCGGAAGGGGACCTACAACAAGGCACGAGTCTCTAGCAAGCTCTGTCAGGATGGCCTGTGTCCTGAAGTTTGCTCTTAATGTGCGGGTCAGGCATGGAAATAAGTGAAAGTCTTGATATCATTCTTGCTATTGGTAGACATAACAGATGAGCAAGCACATTACAGCAGATGTATGCTATTGACAGAAGTTCCTAGAGTGGGAACTGGAAAGAATTATTAATGACCCTTCACATTTTTCATATACATCTTGGCCAATCTTGTCCATAATAATTAATTCCTATTACATTGTCAAAAGGAAGTAATAATGAAAATGGCAGTTTCCTTTTCACTTACCTTAAAACTGCCAGACACTTTTTTTCTTTTTTTTTAGGGTGGGTTTTTTTTTTTTGTACAAGAGAGTAATGTAAAGGTGAAATGGATTAGACATCATTTGTGTAAGTCATACATAATAAAATCCACTCTGAATTGGCATGTCTTTCCAGTTATGAAAGATAAAATGCCTGGCAATATCCCCAATAAGGGATTGCCTTCTTTCCCAATTTTCCTTTGGCAAAAGATGTGGGGTAGATCATCTTTGATCAACAGCAGAAGAAAGAAGTACAATCCCCAGGAAAGCTGAGTTGACAAGTAATTATCAGCAACATCAAGGCAAACAAGATCCCAAATAGAAGGCAAGTGTTAGCTAAAACTTCTCCATTATCAAACATCTAGGATTGAATTGATTTTTCTGCCCTGGTTCTCTCTAATGACTTGCCCTCTGGGGGTGTTTATCTTCCATTACATTCAATAAAGAAAACACAGGTAATCAGAAGAAAAAGGCTGAAATTAGGTGAGATGAATCTCACTTTAGTACTCAAGAACCCAAATGTTCTCTACCAGCCTTTCTCTTGTACTGGTACTGGACTATGGCATTAAAACTGATCTCTACCATTATGTTGAGTAAACAAATGTCATTTTTGCCTAGTGGAGAATAGATAACTCTGTTTATAATGGGTAATATTTCTGCTACCTGGTAATGCAAGAGATGGAATGCTGACCTCTCATAGTAGATACTATACACCTAAACAAATGTTAGGGCTTAGTACTGAGGAAAGGCACTTGCATAAAGAAGTGTTTGGATATATTTTATCCTTCTCTGCCTAGAATGAATATTGAAGTCGAATGGCAGTACACTTTTCCAAACTGTATTGCTAAAATAATCTCTGCTTGTTTGAATTAAACCATAAAGAACTGTCTTGATTTGACTCCTTCCAATTATGTATTCCCACAATGAAATAAATGAGATAACACTTTTAGGCTTTTGCAGCTTATCTATAGCCATATCTGTGCTGTTAATAGGCTCCCCAATATACCACCACAGATTTTACCAGTTACCAGCACAGTTCAGGATTTCCTGTTAAAATGTATTTTTATTTTGCACCACACATGATGCTGGTGGCAGAGTTCCAGAGAACAGTAACTTTGCAAAGCACTTGAGAACATATCACAAGAAATAGCTAAAAATGTGTAGCAGACCTTTAAGTTAGAGATTACTTAAGTAAGTGGCTAAATGTTTTATTGGACTGCAGCAGCTATAATGCAAAAAACCACAAGCTCCCTGTTTCCTTAAGAAATACTGTATAAACTCATTAAGTGAACAGCTTCTGCCCAGAAGCAGGCTCCTGTGAGCAGGCAATATCTTCTGGCTCTTTAATGGTATACCATTTCCACCACACTGTGGCTGAATGTCATGACCTATGGATCTGATTATTCAGACTGTGAAGTCATATCAAAAGCCAGGCTCATTTCCATCCCATAGATGTCCTAATGTCTCTCCTGCTGAACCCTGATTTTGCCTTCAGTGTAGGAGAGCTAGAGTCTTTCTAAAGGTCAGTTCTCAAGGCCCAAATCCTGCTCACTCCCCAGTAATTCGAGTTCTGCCACCTTTGCTTGAAAACATAGCTTTTCAAGAGAAAAAAGAGTGGGTTTCTTGAAGGGTTTACTTTTGTAACAAGTTCCATAGAATAGTCAAGCTTTGACAGAGTGTTAAACACAGGTGATTGTCAGAGTTGACCTTAAATGTGACTCAAGTGATGCTCTGTCCTCACATATTTTTATAATGTTTTTATAATGCGAGTCATCATCAAATACTCCATCTGCTCTCGCAATGTAATTATGCTGTTGAGAATGTGGTACATTTACAGCATGGCAAATACATTTATCTTCTCTTAACCACTTACCTGACTTGCTAAAGGTTTTTAATAAGGCCCAAAGTAACGGGACTTGAATAATTCATGTCCAAATTAGATATGCATTAATGCTCCTAGTGTAGTTAACTGGAAAACTAGGATCTGGCTTAGTGTATGCTTAGAGCAATAAAACACTTTGAAGGCGGCTGTGACTGTAACTGCTAGGCTCAATAAAGCTGAGTCACTAAAAAGGAGTGATTTAATCTTTTCTGTTTACCTTCTCTGAAGTACACTGCTTGTGGAACCACTGCCATAAAGGAACAGTTTAGTTTACATGGCAAAATAATCAGATTTTTGCTAGCATTATTTGCAAGATGCAATAATTTAATCCCACTTTTTCCAGTGAGGCTGATTCTGCGCATTCTCTGTAATAGATTACTTGACATTTAAAAATTTCATCATTTACTTATAGATTACAATTTAAGGGATTATCTGCGTGACTAAATTTCTAAACATGGTCTCAAATTTTTAGCACATTTTCCCTTGAAAGCTATGTTCAGACAAGCTCTCTTGAATAAAAATATAATATTTATTTAAAAAAAAACACAAAACAAAAACCCTCACAAAAACAAACAAATAAAACAACAATACAGTCTTAAGGCTCCGTTTGATGCAAACAGT
>JAWWES010000001.1:95489036-95504454 GCA_035583135.1 Lophotriccus pileatus
TGGGTTTAAGAAAAGAAAATAAAACCACATTATATTACAGGCATATTAACTACAACACAATTAGTGTAATTGCAATGTCGTTATAACAGTTACAATTTGTTAAAAATTATTATTGCTAATGTATCTGAATTATGAAGTTTAAATAGAGGTTTGACGTGATAGTTTCATTTTCTGTATACCACTTTTGCTTGTCCATTGCATCAGTTATCTCAATTTTTTTGTTGTTGTTTGTCAGAAGAAAATGAGTAAAAAACCCCAATATTCCAGCTGCCATAAGGATGTCCATGATCAGGACATTTATTCACATGGAATCAGTGGTTTTGTTATGAGAAAGGGATTTGAATTGACTTTCCCTTCTACTGTATACAATGTCTTCAGGCTTAGTGAGTCCAGCTTATGTTGGTTCCTTAAAACAACTTTTGGTGATTCCTGATATGATTGGTAAAGAGGCAAAGATGTGCCAGTGTGGGGCATCACATTTCTCTTATTTCCAGGGGCTGAAGTTGCAGCTGAAGACAATGATTGGTCTGTTGAGGGAGTGGGGCAGAGTGGGAAGAGGTCATCTCTGCTGACTACAAAGAATTGCTAGCCTACTATCTTTCATTTAATCCTAGAGCTATGTCAAGGGCTGCTACGTAAAATTAGATTTCATGTCTAAAATTATCTCTGGGATTTAGATGCTGAACATATCCCTTTCAGTACAGACAGTTGGTTTACTCTCTTTCCTGTAGACTTGCAAGAGGAGTTGCTGCCACTTACCTTTAAATAAAGTGTCTTGATTTGTGGTGAGCCAAAATGAGCTCAATTACTCACTACTTGTTTCCCAGATGAGTATTCTCAGGGCTGCAAAGAATGGGAGAATTCCCCTCATCCCTTCACTGCCCCACCAGGCAGGACAAGGGAGCTCCAGAGGAGTCTGATCCAACTGCCCATTGGCAAAGGAACTCTGCTGGGAAGAGGCAGCAGTGAAGCCTCCTGAGAGGCTTCTGCAGATTGTTTCCAATGACTTTTCAGTGCCCAAACATTTTTGGGAGTGGGGGCCAGGACTTTATGGATTGCATACACCTCCAGTGCAGCTTGCTAGAGAGTGGTATGCCTTTTCCTGGAGATAGCAAGAATTGGAGCACTGTCTTGAAAGTTCAATTACCACGGGAGGACTATGGAAAAACCTGCACAAATTAATGACCTTCCTAAGTTTCCATGAGAAAGGTACTGGCATGCATCTTGAAAGGGACGAATTTCTATCCTTTTCTAAAACTCCTGACCTTAATGGTATCTTTCAAAAAAGAGAATTGCAAGAATGCGAGAGAAGCCTTAGTCTGTCAGTTCTACTTAGTTCTCTGTATGTGGCATTAAGTTACTAATTAGGGTAGGAAACCATAAGAGAAGTCACATGTTCTTTTGCCCTGAAGATCTTGAAATTAAAACTGCTTGAAAAGCCATTCTTAACACAGAACTGAGAACTAATTGGTAGTGGCTGTACACAAGGAAGCATTCATTATATTCAGTTTGTGAAATATCCCTACTATTTCAAGATTCTTGCTAATACTTAGGTGGAAAAACATCATTAAAAGTGAATAGATTATACTGAGGGCAATTTTTTAGCTTGAAGTACTCAATCTCTTGCCAGAACTTAATGATATTTATGTTATTTATGATGTGATAATGTCTACCACCTGAAAAAGAAAACAAACAACCTAATTATTTTTCAGCTGTAACAATTCTATAATAAAATAGCATTTGGAGTAGCTACATGGGTGATTTTCACAAGCACCACACACACAGCCTAAGTGACTATGCATAGTCAAATAAGTAGCTATTCTTGTGAGAGGAAGAGGAGGGGCAGGCACTGACTGATCTCTTCTCTGTGGTGACCAGTGACAACACTTGAGGGAATGGCATGAAGTCATCTCAGGGGAGGCTGGATATTAGAAAAAGGCTCTTCACCCAGAGGCTGGTCGGGCACTGGAACAGGCTCCCCAGGGAAGTGGTCACAGCTTCAAGCCTGACAGAATCCAAGTGTTTGGACAATACTCTCGGGCACATGGTGTGACTCTTGGGAATGGTCCTGTCAAGGGCCAGGAGTTGGCCTGGATGATTCTTGTGGGTCCCTTCCAACTCAACATATTCTATGATTCTGTGTGATTCTGTCATTTGTGGGAGACCTGAGATCATTTGGCTGTGTAAAAGGAGCTAGTCCAGCCTTTCTCTGATAGTTGTTCCCAATTGTATACATTAAGTGGATCTTCTATACCCATTTGAACACTCTTTGACTAGAAAAGCTGTATGAGTAAAAGTCCACAGGTTTTTAATTATTCTTTTCCAGTCTGCTCCATAGGACAGCAACTTTTGTTTGTGAAGAATACTTTGTATGTAGCCGCTTCAACTGACGTGGTCCTCACAGAAGTCCCCAGATCTTCCCAGGGACTCGGATGGATTCAGCCTGGAGAAGGGCAATTCCAGAGTTTTGAGCTGAGGTGGACACCATCTCCCTTATTGGTTTCAGTTTAGGCAGTAGCATCCCTTGCTGTTAAAACAGAAAAGACCTTAAGGAAAGGGCATTATCTAGCTGATCAATGGGGAAGCATCAATCAGAAATGTGGGCTTTGTCAGTTGCTGTGTAAAGCATATTTTTCTGTATGATGAAGAAAACTCAGTATATGGAAAAATATTATTATTTAATGAACTCCCATTGTCATTCTCATTTGAAGTTGCTAATGAGGCTGAAGTCAATATCCTTCATCTGTTCAGCAAAGTGAATTCTTCATCTTGTCATTCTAAGATTGCCAGTGGGTAGACAGAGATTTGTGAGAAGAACTAAATCGTGTTTACTGCAGCGACTGATCATCTCCTGAAGAATCATGTGTTTTTCTCCAACAGTAGAGGATATAATTTAATTAGACTGTTATTTTAAATGTTCTGATTTTTTTTTAATGCATTAACTTATGGCCTGTGGCTGATAGAAAAGAAATTAACGCTGACTCCTTTGAGTGTGGAATGAATTGCAGTTTACAAGGGGAGAAAATTAATTATAAATGCCTACTATTTAAGTTTTTTAGATTCAGATGATAAATGAAGCAATTATTACATGTCAAGTATATAAACAGTAATTCGTCAACATTTCAGCTTATTAATTCTAACATTTGCCATTCTATGTAACATATTTATCACATTTTATTGCTTGTTGATGAAAAACCTAGCTTAGTTCCCTCAATTATCTTTACACAGCTGCATAATGAAGCAACAAAGTAAGGATGTATATCACAGTCCTGAACACCATGAAAGGGTTCTTGTTTGTCTTGACTTCAGCACATAATAAAGCACCAAGACCTCAACCTGGCCCAGCTGCAGGTGTTCATCCCCATTTCAGCTTCCCAGCCTTGCTTTCAAGGTGTTGTGCTGCCACGCTCCGATTGCATTCCAGAACCCATATCAACCAACTACTGTGTGCCCAAGCCCCACTGATTCAGTCTGCCTGGATGCTCCTTCCTGCTCTTTCTAATCCTACCTCTGCTGCTTTCCTCATGCTTTCTCTGTGCCCACCACAACCTAGGAGCTGAACACTGGGAACCTTCTATCATTTTCAGATCTGTCTTTGAAATCCTGGTGTTTCACTACACTCCTCACAAACTCCTCATTGCCATGTTTCACTCATTTCCTTTCACCCTCTCATTCTTATAGAGATGGCTGTCTAATCCAGGATTCTCCAAACTTTACTTTATGGACTAAAATTAAAGGCTCAGACTCCCTCTTGACTAAGACAGACAGCCATGTTTGTTAATGATCAATTTATTGAGCTGTTGTAAAATCTTCCTGTTCTGCACTACTGCTTCAGTCTGGAGGCTTTTCCTGTACAGGGAGTCAAAATGCGGGAGCACAGTCGTGCAAGTGGGTAGATCACAAATCAAACAGTCTGGGGTTTGTAACAGCTTTGTGCTGCTGTGTGATATGTGGCTCATTGTTTTATATCCCAGTGTGAAAATCTGAAATGTTAGTTATGTCAGTGGAAAACTACCATGACTTTAACCCCTGGTGTTGTGTTATTCCTTCACAAGGTTAACCAAACCAGGTTTTGGGCTAGGGAAAAGTCGTAAACACATGCCACTTGAATTTAAAAACTTAGGAAAAGGAAGCTTAAGAAGGAAGAAGAAGAAAGAAGAAGAAAGCAGAAAGAAGAAGGAGGAGACAACAAAAAGAGAGAGAGGAATAAAAGCCAAGAAAAACAAGCGATGCACAGTACAATTTCTCACCACCTGCTGACCAATGACCAGCCCATCTCCAAGCAGCAATCAGCCCCTCCCAGCCAACTCACACCAGTTTATATACTGGGCATAATATTCTATGGTATGGAATATCCCTTTGGCCTGTTCAGGTCATCTGTCCTGGCCATGCTCCCTCCTGGCCTCTTGTGCACCTGCCCACTGACAGAGCATGAGACACTGACAAGTCCTTGACTTAGGGTAAGCACTACTTAGCAACAGCTGAAACATCAGTGTGTTATCAACATTGTTCTCATATTGAACCGAAACACACCCCTGTAACAGCTACCAGGAAGAAAATTAACTCTATCCCACAAAAACAGGACACTAGGAATAAGAAATAAAATTATTTTATTTCTCTTTTAAAGTCTTCTATGCTCTAAGAACATCACATGCACATATCTCTCAGCTGATCATCTTGATCATCAATGAAGAATCAGAATTTGTTTTAATTTCTTCTCTATAGTGGTATTTCCTTTCTAGCATTTTTAATGAGAACTGAAACAAATGCTTACTTTCATATGAATAGTATCTGAAGCAGTGTCTTGCACATATACATGTCCCTACTTAACTGGCTTTAGCGATGTTTGAGGATTATTTAGATGCTTTCTGCTGACTTTCCTAAAGCATGTCACAAAAACAGAAGATCATGTATTTAAGCACTACCCTCCTTTGGTACCACCAGTAGGTAGCAAAGGACAAAATAAGGTCCTAATGTGTATGTCTCTAAGAAAGTGAGACAAAAATTTCACTGGAAAATGCAAACTAAGGGTTTTGACTCAGCTTGTGACTAAATCATTTTTAGCCTGCTGAAACATTGTATTAAAGCTACCCTGAGAAAGAGACATTTCTGAATTTCCTCATTTTTAAGAGCAGCTTACACTGAATTCAGCTTATACTGATAAATGTGCTCACAAACCAAAAGTTCCACAGAGCAGAGCAAATATCTCTGCCCCACCCAAGCCACAAAATGACCACTGAATTCCCAGAGCAGGGTTGGCCCCCGACTTTTGCAGCTGGTTTCATGAGCCATTAAGTGCCCAATAGCAAACCTTCCCTGCCAGGGCAGGTTCCTCACAGCAGTAGGAACACAGCTGGGGTGCTGCCCAAACAGCGCTGGTGCAGAGATAACGCCAGCCCGTACAACAGCCCGGGCACCACATAGCCCTATGCACAGGTTTGTAAACCCAGCTCTACCCTGTGACTAATTACTGTAGACACAGCAGTATGGTAATTAACTATTGCTTATAGTAACAAGTTAACCATGAGCCAGCAGTGTGTCCCTTCAGCCAAGAAGGCCAAGGGTACCCTGGGAGTGCGTTGGGAAGAGCAATGTCAACAAGCTGAGGGAGGTGATCCTGCTCTTCTTCTCAGTCCAAGTGAGGCTGGATCTGGGGCGCTGTGTCAAGTTCTGGGCTTCTCAGTGCAAGAGAGACATTGAGCCCCTGGAGCAGGTCCAGTGGAGGACAATGAAGATGATTAAGAGACTGGAGCATCTGTTGCGAGGAAAGGCTGAGGGAGCTGGGCTGAGCTGTTTGGCCTGGAGAAGAGGAAACAGGGAGGGGATCTTATCAATGCATACAAATGTCTTAAGGGTGGGTGACAAGAGGATGAGGCACAAACTGGAACTCAGGAGGTTCCATCTGAATATGAGGAGAAACTTCACTGTGAGGGTAACAGTAAAGTTAAAATATCTCCTTCTCTGGAGATATTTTAAACCCACCTGGATGCAATTCTGTGTAATCTGCTCTGGGTGAACGTGCTTTAGCGGGGGGGGTTGGACTAGATGTTCTCCAGAGTTACCTTCCAGCCCTAAATATTCTGTAATTCTGTGTTTCTGTGATTCTGTAATGCAACTGCATTACTTTCTGAAACCCAGTGAGGACTCTACTTGATGCTGCTGAATATGTCAGTCCATTCAGAGGCATCTCTGTACCTCTGCTCAGCTGGAGGATACATACACCTCTTAAGAGATGTCATAGGAATATTCTAATAAGAGTATTCTAGTAAAAGAATTCTTGCAGTCAATAAAACAAGGTTTTTTTGCAGTGGATACACTGACATTTACAGAGATAATTATGTTGTACAGAATTGGCACCTTTGGCTCTCAGAATACTCTCCATGTAGCCTCAGTAGAACTCTTCACACAAAAAGATAATCAAAATTTAATAGAAAAAAATTCAAGGCTGATACTTATCCAAGCTGTTCTCATTTGGAGCTGGACAAGAAAAGGACAGGAAATATCTCAGTCTGAAGGGTATTGAAGGCAGACCACATCAGATACTTCTGAGCATAAATCAACTCACTAGCTAAATTAAGATGTACATGGTGTGCAACTTTAGCTCACTTAAAATGCAAAGCCTGTTTTTTTTGGTAGGCCTTCCAGCAAAAACAGTCCCAAAATAAAAATACATAAATCCATTCCAGTCTGGGCTGCCTGCAGGGAAGTGAGAGAAATAAAACATCCCAACAAGATGTATTTATGACATCTGGAGCAGACTCAGTACAATGAGCTTTGGACCAAAGACTGAATCACTATTTGCTAAGCTACCCACAGTGACAGCAAGCAGAGATGGAACATAGCAAACCATTTACCTAATAAATGAACAAATGGTCTAGATCTTTTCAAACAAAAACCATTTTTAAAAACATTTCAGTATGAGTTAAAAATGTGACTAATAGAACCCCTTAGTTTTGTCCAGGAGCACTTGCCTTAAGTCACAAGAAATGTAGCTGCTATGCTCTCTGTGTGGCATTATCACCATAGAAATAAAGCAGGTATGTTTTGGTGGGGTTTTTTTGTTTGGTTGGTTTGGGGTTTTTTGTTTGTTTTGATTTGGGTTTTTTTGTGGGTTTTTTTATGCTTCCTCAAATGTTCTTTATGTTATCTGGATCAAGAAAAAGTTCCCCAAGTAATTTTGCTGTCCCACTTAAGCTGATAGGAGGAGGCATAAATCTTAAGAATACCTGGGTTTTAATTGAGTCCTTACACAAGTAACATATCTGATATATTTCCTTTTAGCAATTGGATTTGCTAAACCTTGTCCTCCAGTGCATATCTTTTTTTTTCATGCCTGATTTTAAAAGTTCTTATTCTGTCAGAATCTTTACGATCAAAATTCAAAGCAATAATTTTGCTTAAGCAGAGAAACTGGTTCTGAATAGTCCACCAACCTCTCATTTAGAGAGAATATTCATTGAGAGGAGGAGAGTAAACACAGAATGGAAATTTGAAGAGAATCAATACACATTTAGGAATGTATTGAAGATGATAAAGGGTGAAATTGTTATTAAGCTTCCACGTTAGTGTATTTATTTCTTGTTCTTGGAAATGTGAAAGTTACTACAGCATTACTGAAATATGAAAGTGTTACTTTCAGTAACACTACAGTGCAGTACTGTCTCCACTGAAGTCAGAGGGGTTAGTTTTCTGACGTGGTTCCAGGTGTATACACACAAGTATATCATATCACTAAGAAATAGCTTGTCTGAGAAATACAGAGAATATTCCATAGGAGCCTGAGTTTGCAGTATAATCAGGGAAAACACTGTAACTCCTTTTTGCAACCTAGTCCCATGAAAACTGAGTTACCTACAGGAATTACACATATAACTAATGTTGGTTTTAACATATCCAGTATCTTCAGTAATGTGTAATTAATTGTCCCTATGAAAGGGGAAAAGCTGTGCTTTAGCTTGGATTCAGTTCTTTGAAAAGTGATTTTCAAAGAAGCCAACACCAGCATTCCCACAGCCATAGATACAAATCTCTGGAGCTCATGTCCTCCTTATTTACTTTTTTCTATATATGGCCAGTTTCTAATCTCAGCACTTACTCTTTCTGTGACAATGTGTTATAAAGTCTTGAAGCTGCTCCAAAATTCTTTCTTCCCAACAATAAAAGTGATGGGTAAGAATACTCCCAGAGGTCCATCTGCCTGCATCCTACAGGTGAAACCTCTCTGCCTGAGTAGACAGCCCGCAAACAGTGACAGTAGTGGAGAGGAGCTCCATGGGGAATGGTGGGTTGTGTCCAGCCGTGGCAAGCTGTGCCATGACACCTGACTGCCTTAGAATTCCTGGTGGGGGATCAGTGGGCTCCTCAGAGCAAAGAAATCTCTCATCTGTGTAATTTCTGAGTGTCGCTGTTTTGGTGTTGCTTTAGTTGGCTGAAACGGGGTGGGTGCAACGCCAAATGGATACGCTCCAACTCCCACCTCGCCAGCTGCTGGCCCTGGAAAGGTCTCACTGTTGCAGGCAGTAAGAAAGGCCCCTTCTACACTGGCCCCTCAAGTCTTCTTTAAGCACTGGACACGGTGTCAAGTGATGTTTCACAGCAGCATGCTTAAAGTGAAGACGTAGATGGGAAAGCAGAGGTGAGTTCACAAGGCCTTCTTGTATATATTTGGAAGATTGCAGGCCATCCAGTTTGAGTCAACACTGCCTGTTAAACTAGGCCAGGACTGCTGTTCTTTCCTCCTTGAGTCAGTTCAAACATAAGGGAGAATGCAAATCCATCCATGAGGAAAATTTCCCAGGCCACGTGTGTCTCAGGCACAAAACAGAGCGCAAGAGTACTATAATACGCATCAGGCCAAGGAGCACTTCAAAGGCTCCTCTTGCTCTTGTCTAGGACTCTGTTTCCTGAAGCTGCAGATAGACAGACCTTTGTACTTGTTTTGCCTGATCTCCATATAACTTTTTCTGAATATTTGAATTTACCTTTCAAGTTTTACCTGTTCATGGTGTCGCAATATATTTTTTCATCTAGAGAGTAGCAGCTTAGCTGGCTCCAAAGTACTAGTTGTGGACAGTGTTCTTAATGCAATTTTCACTGTAGAATAACAAATTATTAAAGCACTATCTCTCTTCTATTTCTCTTTATATTTTAGCCCCTTTTATGTAACCACAGTTCAAGGCGGGCAATAAAGAATTCTGTTTCATAAAGTATAATCATAGAATGTTTTGGCTTCAAAGATCATCTAGTTCCAACCACCCTGCTGTGGACAGGGACCCTTTCACTAGACCAGGTTGCTCAAACTCCATCCAACCTGGCTTTAAACACTCCCAGGAATGGGGCATCTACAACTTCTCTGGGTAACCTGTTCCAGTGCCTTACCAGGCAATGTTTTCCTAATATCTAATCTAAACCTACGCTCTGTGAGCTTGAAGCTGTTCCCCCTTGCTTTTGTAAATAGTCCCTCTCCATCTTTCTTTCAGGCTTCCTTCAGGTACTGAAAGGCACAATTAGGTCACCCCAAAGTCTTTTCTCTTCTAGCTGAAAAAATACAGTTCCGTCAGCCTTTCCTCACAGGAGAGGTCCATCCCTCTGATCAACCTGGTGGCCCTCCTCTGGACTCACATAATGCCATAAATAACATAATTACTTGGGAAAATACAGAACAGGTCCTATTTTTCTCTATAGTAATGCAAACATTTTAATGATGAGCTACTGGAATTAGAGACGTAGTTGCTAAAGGCAGGCATACTCCCTTTCTCTTAGGGCCGTGCATGGCATCAGTTTTACTTTCACACAAGCTCAAACTCTCCATTTTCTTCTCCCCATTTTGCTCTTCCCCCACTAGATGGAGCTGCAACGTATACTAACCGAGACAAAAGCAGCTTTTGGTGTAATGTAAAAACAAAAATTTCTGGAGAAAATCTAAAATGACAGTGGAAAAAAATGCTTGCAAAAGCTCCAGAGTTCTCGTAGATGCCTTTTAAAAACCATATCCCATTTCCAGTGCACGAATTTTGTACCCTCCCTACCTTACTGTAATTTTCTGAGGAGTGTGTTAGGGAGGAAGGGCTGCTTTCTGAAAACAATGCAGAATTTTATTTCCATAGCTGTCAGTTTGCTAAAAATTGAGTATGTGAACATGCTGGCAGGTATTCTGCAGGAAAACTTAATTACACAGCTTGAACTTCTGCTCATTTTTGCATCTTCTTGAAAGAAGTACATTTATATCTAAGATTTTTTTTTCCCACCCAGCTCTAACACTAGAGTATTTCAGGTCAGGGAAATGAGCTTTGAAACATTTGCATATGTCAAGAATGTTGTTTAAGTTCCTGCTATTATGACCCTGGTTAATGTTACACAACTTAGTGAGCTGTTTTTTGAAATAGCTGTTTTCCCATCCACTCCATAAAAAAAGAGATTGCACAGCAGGAGATGCTAGCTGGTACACAGTTTTTTTCAATGTTATTGCAATGACAGCTTTGGGTTGGTAGTTGACATTAAAATGAAAGAAAAATATTTTCCAGCACAGCCAGTTCAAGAGCCAAGGCCATGACAAAGTTGTTTAGCAGTACGGTCATTACAGAAAAGAACTGACTTTTAGAAACTCTTTAAAAGAAGCCTGAAGCAACATAGAGGCACAATGTCATATCAGATAGTAGCATCACTTTTTTAACTGGAAAATAAAGCTATTTGAAGATGTCAGCTCAGCAATTGTTTTGCATTAGCTAAATCCAATGATATCACCATCTCCAGAATCTGTGAGACTGGTTTCCTTTATGTTGCTATGATACCATACTATTATTTGATATGATACACTTTATCATGAACCAACATAGGAACAATGGTCAGGAGTAAAAATGAATAATTTAAATCAAAAAAATGCTCCCTTCCTAAAAAACACTGTTTATCACACAGTTTTGCTGTGAAAAGAGACCATGTGAAACCAATATCTGTAGGTTTCATGTTTTACTGTCTTTCAATAGCTCTAGTATCAAATATGGTTATTTTCCAAGCTATTTGCTTTTCCTAACTGCTATTTCTGCAAACTAATCTATGGTTCAGACTGATTTCCTGAGCCTCTGAAACAAGAGCACAGAAGATACTAAAGATGACTTTCACTGGAGGTCCAGTCCATGTAGCCCACTGCGAAGCTGATGAGGTTAAGTAGGTTCACAGGAGGCAGCTAACTAAATTAGTCTCATAGGAATAGGTAAAGCACAATTGACTCTGCCTGTTTATCAAAAGTAAAAATAGAGGTGACTGACATTTGTCACTAATACTTAGAGAATCAAGCTCAAGATCCTTCATTTGGTGTATCTTTGGCTGAGTGACCTTCCATTCCCAGAGATCAGGGGGTCTACAGAATTCATCAAGGAGCCCAAGAGTTCTGAGAGCACCCACATGCAAGGAGAGGCAGGGCAGGATGCAGGGCAGACTGATTAGCTACAGACATGCTCTTCTGTGGAGCCAGGACCACAGCAGCCCTGGCTTTATCGCACAGACCCTTGCAGTGCATTCAACTGTTCAATGAAGTTTATATACATCCAAGAATTGTAGTCATACTGCTATAGGGCTGAAAGGGTCTGGGGCACATGTGGTCAGTGAAGGAACATTTTCCGCTGTTTAAAAATGGAGCTTCCAAAAGATTTGTAGTTCAGAGGAAATTTTGAGCAGTGTTACTTGATCAGATGATTTAGAGTGAAATCAAATTTTGAAGTGTAATATGTCATAAATTAGAAACCCTCCTTCTCTGCAGTGAAGATATATTTTGCCACTAACACAAGAAAACAAAAATTTATATCCCAGGATATCACCAGGGTTAGAAGGGGTCACTTTAAATTTAATTGACCCAGTAATAGTGAACTCAAGTTCAGACTGTTCAAGATAAAAGCAGGGAAACAGCTAAAGGATACAAGAAAAAGGAAAAAAAAAAAAAAAGATATAATTCTCTGCTCTGCATTTAAATAATCTTATTTATACCATGGTTTTTGTCCTTATCTTCTCCCACTCTGATAAGTACCTCTTTAACCATTTACCTTGGGAATAGACAGTGTTCTGTAGGCAGATGGTACTGTGTGAAATAAATACACTGGTGTAGTCCTCTTGAAACACCACACTGGGTATGATGGCATAAAACAGCACCAAGGAATTTTGTCAAAATGATCATTCTTTATGTGCTATACATGTGCATTTCATAGGGCTAATATGCAAGAAATTAATACCTATTTTGCTAACCAACCCACTCATACTATATTATTCTTTGTTAATTTAAAAGTGTCCAGTGCAGAAACATAAATATATATATGCTTAATATTTGGATATTAATGTGTTATAAATTATCTATTTTTACATAATTAATTCCCTTATGGGCATGTCTTGAATGATAATGCAAATTAAAATGACTGATGTTGGTTTATGATGTGCAAATTCCCTATAATTTGTTAGAAACAGTCAGACCAAAAGACAAAAAAAATTATGTGGTTGCCTTTTCCTGAAAAAGGATTCTGTCTTGTGGCACCACGCAGTATCAAGAGGGGATAGATGAATTCACTATAAATGAATTAGTTTGAACAAAATTGATACAATTGCTAGTGGAATATCAGCCAAAAATTATCAGTTTTACCTGGTTTTTATTAGCATACAGAGTGTACCCATAGGTGAATTTAACAAAAATTCATTCTTGCATTGTAAATTTTCTTTGCCCAGGGACTACCTGTACCCAGAGCACAGATTGCCTACTTCAACATCTGAATAAAATCTCTGCTGATGTGTGACAGGACAATAAGGGTAGATTCAGCATGTTTTGTACCTGCTAATTTAGAAAACAAGAGGAACTCTATCCAGGTAAAATGTCTTTCACAAACAGCACAGGTACTCCTTTCCTTGAGAACAGGCATTTAACACTGCATCTCCTGTATATTTTTAAAAACATGTGAGGTGTGTAAAATGTCCTGGATCCATAAAGTCAAAGACATAGAACTAGGAGGGCACAGATTTGCTGCTATTCAATATTTAGCCATTGCCAAACATTCAAGGAACCTTCTTAAGCAAACGATTCATTTGCTGCCAAATTCGACATTACTTTGCATTTCCTATGAATTTCCATAAAACCCCCACAGCCACCACAAACCTGTATTTCTACAGGTTCCAGCAGGGCCTCACAAAATTTTTTGTCTAATGAGAAACTGAATTTGGTGGGGCTGTACCTGAGGGATGTTTGGTCTGATTTGTTGTATGAGCAAGTGAAGCTGGAGATGACTGTACCTAAAGAGCCACTCACCATGGTAACATATGATTTAGCTAGTGCGGAAGCTAGTTTTAGTTTCAAAGCCATAACCTGTGCTGGTGAAATTTGAATTTATAGCTTTCAAAATATGCTGAAATACACTTTATCAACATTAGGTGCCATTCTCACTGACAAGTATGACAAGCAACCAGAATCTCTTGATCAAATTTGAGCTTAGCATTTCAACTGCAAAACCCAAAAACAGCAGTTCGTATGATTTGCCATGCCAAGTGTGTTACCAGTACTCTGTTCCTTGAGTTAAAAAGAAATAAACCACAATTAATAAGCTCTACTCTAATTTGCTATTCTCTCCATCTGAGCTTGGAACTGATCATGGGTCAAGCACACTTTGTTCTTCATCTCGAAATTCTGGACTGCCAGGTTGAAGGGAAGCACCATGGAAAACAGACATGGATGGGCCACATTTTATCCTCTTCTTCCCTTCTTCTCCTTATGGCTACCACCTTTTTGTCTGCAGCTACTTTATGCTTTATTCTCTTTTTTATATCTCAGCTTTCTGAGGCTCTTCCAGTTTGGTACTGACATATCTCAGAGCCCAGATTTACTTCCAGACCCTTTAAGATTCATTTGCTGAACTTTCGATCTGAATAAGAAAAAAAAAATCCTTTCAGCCAGAGGAAGACAGAGTTGTCAGTTTCTCTTCAGTGTATAAATGGTATTGCTCATCCTGCTGGACAACATCAATGCATTAAACGTTAGCCCATGGTCAAGGCTCAGGGGCAGCAGTGTTACCAGTCTGTAAGCTCATATCTGGTACACCTGTTTTATTACTTGCTTCATTTTCTCCTTTTGTGCAGCTTCTGTGAGTGTCAGGTACTGGCATCACTAGAACCCCAGTTTCATATGCACCAGATCACTGCCTTCTGGATGTTCAGGAAAATATTGGGCTGTTAGCTCCTCTGCCTGTGTTCTGGAAGCAGCAGTGTTTGTCTTTGGATTCCTCCCTAGTGAAGGCAAAGGCAGAAAAGGAGGATAATACCTCTTTAGGGGTAATTTTTTTTTCTGCTTGAAGAACCCAACCCTAAGAGCAGGGTTCCCAACAGAGACGTCACAAACCATATTACTAGTAGAAAACAGGATTACTGAACAGTCAAAGTACGATCTTAAGTTAAACTTTACCTTTTCAAGGTCCCAGATATGTGATGCAATCTTCATATCTATAGGAGATCCCATATTTCTGGTGATTTCCTATATCTGAAGGGGAGAGAAACTGCAACATTTTTAGCTCTGAAAATAATACACAACATGTAAGCAGCTGGAGAGAGCCAAAGCTGTTGTAATTGTTCTGTTAAATGGATACTGCTAAAAATTATAACCTCTCAGGAAAAATTGTATAGAAAAATTTTGCTCTGGTATTGCCATGTTGTCAGAAAAGGGAGCATGTACCAAAGAATTCATTGCTTGATCCACACTGTCAAATGTTCACTGTTGAAAAAAAACATAAATAATGTTAAAATTCACTCTCCTATAGGAATGTTCCTTGACTCATTGGAGTATCCATCATGCCTTCCTTCTCTTCCTTCCTTTTTGTCCAAGACTTTTGAATTAAATGTCCACTGTTGAAAATATTTCTACAACTGAAATCAGTTGTTTTTGGAAGAAGATGCTTTAAAAATCTCATATGCAAAGTAAGGACAGAGACCTTGTACAGTACCACCCTAAATAATCACAGTAAACAAAGTCATTTATTAAATTAATCCTTAGAACTGAACATGTAAATGTACCACTGAACCAGAAACCCTTTCATTTGTGCTCACTACATGCAGATGCTTTTATACTAGAGAGAATGCACAAGCAAAGCCTGATGAGAGAAGTATTTGATAATGGAAAGCAGTGATTCTATTTTGAGAAAGGAAGCATATAGTCATTTTTCTGGAAAAAAAAAAAAAAGGTTTATGAGAGTAAATTCTCAAAAAGTGGCACAGGCTGCATGAAGCTGCCCTCAGCTCAATCAGTGGCATTATGATTTCTGTAATGCTTGTAAAGCCCTGCAGCAACAGGCGAGGGACGAAACGGCAGGTGAAAGGTGCACTGAGAGCCGCAGTCCTGACCCTGCATGCAGGCGGTTCAGGACATTGGTCGCCTGAGACTGACCTGGAGATGACAGTCTCT
>JAWWES010000001.1:95507677-95556315 GCA_035583135.1 Lophotriccus pileatus
CCCCCCCCCCCCCCCCCCCCCCGCCCCCCCCCCCCCCCCGGCCAACAACAAACAAACAAAGTCACAAAAGAACCCACAACCAATTAAATGGAACAAAAACATTCTATGTCCTGCTAGGGTGATGCCCAAAATCAGCTTGGAATTGGACTTGGGAATGTTAACCTCCAAAGATTTTTTCCATCTGTATGTCATGACTATTTGGGAATGGATGACTACTAGTAATCTTCAGCCAGTCCAAGGTCCTTATAAGCTAAAGGGCTATTTACTCTATCAGGAAAGTTTGTGTCAGGTGTCTCAAACTCTGGTTTAGCACATGCCTTATAGCAATAACAGCAATACAAAAATGATACAGATAAAGTTTAGCGGCATATCTTTGGAATCCTCACAGCTCTTATTAATATTGCATTCTCAAGAGACAATTCTTTCTGGTATTTGCTGTGAAGTAGGTTAACTCCCTTTTCTCCATCCCATCCCATCCCATCCCAAATCCAGGAAAATTTTTTGACTGGTTCCTTAAACCTGGAAAAAGCCCAAATAGTCATCACTGGGAATAATACAGATTTAGTGGATATTTCTGATCCCTGCAGGAGAACGTATTGTAACTCTTCAACTGATCATATGTGCTGTCCATATAAAGCATGTAAGTCTCTTAAAATAAATTATTAATGGTACCTTTTAAACCATACATTTTTCTCACCCAGAATATGTGTGAAGAGAGAGAGATAGATGCATGTACAAATATTTATATGTTTAATGTGGGCCCAAACAAAAATAATAATATGAAATAATGTTAAACTTTTATTGAATTAGGAGTATAGTATCGCATCCAATGCTTAATATGCTTAATAGATATGTATTTAGTAAGGGGAAATTTCAAAACTTTCCTTCATTGGAATCTCATTTACTTATGACAGATTTTCATATTTCATTTCATATTATCTACAGACCTGGTTTTCTGTGCATGCCTTAACCATTTTAATTGATCTCCTCTTTGCCCAAAGCATAGCATTAAAATTCTACAATCTGCTATTCACTGCGTATGAAAAAAACCCTCCTTAACTGCTCAGGGAGTTATTGAACAGCATATATGTCAGCCTGATCACAAAATTGCTTTACATTTTTAATCCTTTAGTTGTAAAGTGTTGTTCTTTCTTACATGAGAAATGAAATTTCGTAATTCTGGAGTCAAGACGTTAATATTATTAAAATTCCTTGGGAGCACTAGAATGGACTTTCATATAACGACACAAAAAATAGTGCCACATGGAAAATGCACGGAATATAATAAAAGTGCATCTAAGGCTATAGTCTAAAATCTCTGTGACTTAAATCTCAGGACTATTTTCTATTATAAGAGTCTTCTAGCAGACTGACCTAATGGAAATTATAATACATCGAGGTTTCTGCTTGTGACAGACTATTGACTTTCAATGGGTAGGGCTGCCTTTTGATCTTTTTTGATCAGAGCTTTAGGTAATACGTGTGATTTAAATGTTAGTACAATTTGTTGCCTTTAGAGTAGTTGTCATTTTCTTTACATGGTAATGTACTCAGAAATGGTCCTATTATAAACTACTGATGTAAGGTGAAAGATATGAACTGACTGATAAGAAAATTACACAAAGTGAAGACTGAAAGAAGCTTCACTAATTTATTGTTCCATACTCTCTTATGAGGATAGTGGTATTGGTATGTTCAGTATAGACATATTTCTTAAGCGAGGTCCAATCGGGAGGCCTGGAGACACACAATCTTTGACGCTGCTGCTGCTTTTGAGAACACGCGCAGGATCAGTCTCGAGGAGAAGAGACAGCGCAGAAAGAATCGTGTCTTGTTGACATCACCAGGAGAGTCTTTCTGCTGTGCATTTTGTAACCGGTCTTGTCTGTCTCGCATTGGCCTTTTTAGCCACCAGCGCGCTTGTAGCAAGCGTGGTTAGATCCCTTCCCAAATCTTCGTTCGCGAAGCCTAGCCATGATGATGATGATTTCTTAAGACTGATAAATCTTAAAGTTTAACAGGCCATGTCAAAACTGGTGATGTATCACAAAAGCAAATGTTGAATTGTCACCAACTGGCTTGGTATTATCAGGAAATATTTTTCAAATATTATGTTGCTTTCTTATGCCCTAGGAATGAAAAGACCTATTTATCTTTTCTCATATTTTCTGTTAAATTATTAACCATTCCAAATGATTTCTGTTTTCTGTCTGAAACTGATGTTGCACAGTTTTTGTTTGGGTTCACGTCCAAATATTCAGAAGCTGCCAGTCTTAAAAATTTGAATGTGCTTTTTAATATGCCAGAAACCTTTAAAAAAGGCAACACAGAACAAGTTAATAAAATTTTCATGCAAAATTTGTCCATAGTTCCCGTTTTCTATTGGGGCTGAAAAAAAAAACAAAACAGCCTGGTCAGATTTCCAGTCATTAGTCCAGTCTTCCAAACTGCTGAGGCAGCCAAGATACATGTATGCCAGCTTGAAGAGGAATGTGTGAATACTTTCTTGCTACATCTGAGTCAATTTAGCCATTTTTATTCAAGGTCCATGCTAATCTCTGATCTTTAGCTGCTGCCAGTGGGGAAGTGTGTAACCCGAGTGTAGGTCAAGTGCAGGAAAGTGCTCATTCCCCTAGATGCCTGAGGCTTTCAGTTATAATACTTAAAAATTATGTTATTTTCCTTGTGACTGATTTAGTGCTAATGTAATGCTGTTTTTAATGACAGCAGTCTTAAGATAAATTATTTTTATTTCAGTCATAGCTCAAGTCCAGTTTAAGCTTCAAAAGCAGAGCAATCTCTTGTCAAGTGGCAAGACAGCATGAAATATAATTAGAGTTACTGGTCATGTGTACTCAAAAACAGACTTAAACCAGAATGATGCAATTATTTTTCTTTAGAAGAGCTTGTCTGGTGGATTTGCTTTCCTATTTAATCCAAGAATAGACTAAGTCTTCTAATAAACACTGTCAAATAGCAGTACAGAATTTGCTAAAAGAATTTCATTGACCTCAATGGTGCCTTGCTCTCGGTGTCTTTGTCCCTAGGCAGACTAGGGGGTGTAACAGGGCATTTTGCATTTCTTTCTCTCCAAACAACTGAGTCTTCAAGACAGAAAGCTCCCTTAGAGCTCCTCCTTTATGTTTTCTACACACTCATAGGAAAGCCTAAAACTATTGTCCCCAGTTGCACATTAATTCTTAGATAATTGTTTTCTCGTGCCATTATTCCGATATTATGCAATTGTTTTGCTGTTTAAGGCATCACTTGCATGAGAGCTTGAGGAAAGGCATTTCTTCTTATGAAACTGCTCATGCTCCATATTACTGGAGGGCATGAATTCTTCACAGATACCAACCACCACGACACTTCTGTGAAGTATACCAGACTCATCTGTTTACCAAGGGAGTAAACTTGCAGAAGGAAAGAGGTTAAACACATGTCATTATTTGTGCCAGGGTGGGTAACCGAACCCCAAAAATTCTGACCCTTAGGTGCTCAGTTGTCTGGGTCCAAATGTGTAAGAGTTGTTCCATCAGTTAATACGTGAAGCAGTTTCAGTTGCAAAGTTGGTTTTATGATGGGTCATGGCTAATTTATTTGAGCAGCCCCAAGTTACCATGAGTCATTTTCTGCCTCTTTTTTTGTTTGTTTTGTTTGTTTCTGTTTGTTTCTTGTTTGTTTTTAACCTGTCTGATGTACTTTCTGTGTTAGAGATTTCTGCCTTTAAAAGAAAAATAGCAGGCACTGAGTTTTTGAAGCTAGGAGGAATACTGATGCAGTACCTCAGTGTATTATAAAAAAATGCTGATTTCAGAGTCACCATGAGAATAACACATTCAGAACCTTTCCCTTAACAGAATGAGATAGAGAGTTATTAGTTTTGAAAACACAAAATGAAAATTCCACTACATGTATCAGGCAACACACAACAGGATAGAATATCTAATACATCTCTCAGAATAATAAACTCTGGATTTTAATATTATTCAGCATTCCTTGTACGTACTGTTTTTATTGGTCTTGATATATGATTTTTCCTTGTGTGTACTTGGAAATAGGAATTCATATCTGAGACTTCTTGGAGGCCTAGTTAGAATAAATTAATCAAATAAAAATGAATTTGTCAAATGTTTCTCATAGTACTGGCACCATAATAACCACGGTCTTATTTTTAATTATACTAATGTGAATGTGCTCAATTAACCAATAAACATTTTTCTCTTCACAGCTTTGCAAAAACAACTCACAAGTTAAAAATCTTTGGTTCATGCTGCATTCCTGCTGCCTTCTATTTTCTTGCTTGCAGTAAAAATTTTTCAGACTGCAGTAAGTTTTCAGCAGTTCGTATTGTGCCCTCAGTGGAAAACTGCATGAGTTCACACAGATTGACTGAATGTTAAGTCATCACTGGTGTGAAGACCCAGACTGTGAATGACATGGGAGAAGAGTGACCTCATTTCCCTTCCTCATATCAGAAGGTCAGCATCCATTACACATTTGATCTTCAGAACTCACACAAATAAGCATATAAAATTCATAACATCCAATATGCAGAAATAAAGGAATGTAGTGAGAAGATATTTTTTGGTAGCAACTTTTGGAATAAAAGAGTATATGCAGATAAGTAATATACCTGAAGAACTTCTTTATTCACCATGTGGCTGTAGAGTATTACAAGATGAGAAATGATAAAATAGAAATTTCCTCACACTCATTAATACACTTCAACTCAGCTTTGATATGGTTGAATTGATTCTTACTGCAGAATTCAAATAAATGTTCAGGAATTCTCCTGAGCTATTCAACCACATCACTATGTTGCATATACAAGTGTAGCCAGAAATGGTCTCAAAAGTGCATTTTGCCTCCGAGCCAATCTTTTTATAACTGCAGGCAATTGGCATTTGTTTTCTTTTCAATTTTCAGATAGCTACACTGCTTATCAATATTTGTTCTTTGCATCTAAACTGCTTGCAAACTATCTTTGCCTGTTGTTTGTACCACAAAACAGAGACAAAATCTGCTCTCTTGAAAGCAGATTTACACATGAAGTTTCCTTTCCATCACCTTCAACCTGAGCTAAAATTTGTTTCCCTCCTCGTTACTTTGCCCTTTGTTAAAACTTTTGTTCCCTCCTTTCAAATATTTAAAAAGAAATGTATTTTAAAGGGATTTCTCCTCACTAAATAGCAAAAAAAAAAAAAGAGGATTCTTTGAAATGATGAAATTAAATGTTAATTTAATTTTTATATCTGTTCCATTGGCTTTTCTGCCTAAATTAATTAAGAAATCCACTTTAGAAACATCATTAGTGTGATTGTTCTAGAACAATTTTTTATGGGATTTGCCATTTGTTTTTAAAAAAATCTTCAGACATAAATAAATATTTCTGAAGAAATAAACTGGAGTACTTTGAGTTATAAAATCTTCAGAGAAAGGATTTTATTTTTGTAATGCATCATTTTTCACTATGATGCAATCAAAGCAATGAATAATCATACAAAATGTGAGAGAAACAAGAAAAAAGCTTTCTTCTTTTCTGAACATCATAATATATTTAGCCTCCAGAAGATATCCTCAGGAAAATGACATCCTATCAAGGGCAACTAATGTTATTAATCAAAGTGACATTTGAATAAATGGCTTTCACTTTATACACAAGGACAATATAGATGATCTGGAGATATCAGTTGTTTATCACACTGAAGTATTTTGCTATCATAATGCCGTTACCTTGCCACTGATTCACCAGATGCAAACTTCTTACTGTTTCAAGGCTTAATCTCGTGGCAAAATATGAAAAGAGAACCTTATGAGTATGCAGAGGCTTTCCCCATGGCACTAACTGAGGTCTGTTTATGGTTGTGATTTATGAAGCTTAGGAGCACAGCTAGAATTTGAGTTCAACATTAACATTCTTTTATGCATGACATAACAGTTTATAGTTCACAGCATGTCTGTATTACATTTACTGGTAAATATAAATGAGGGTTTTTTTAATCTGTTAATTCGAGATAAAAATCATGTCTCTAAACCTGTAAGTTTAATTCTCATACACGTGATCAGCTAAGGGGGAGGGAGAAAAAGAGAGGAAGGGGAAAAAGTAACTAAAACTTATCCCTGGAAAACATACAAATTCTGCTGGTTCCCAGGCAATCAGACAGTAGTCCCTGTATCCAGCTGCAATGTTCCCCATTGGCAGGAAGTAGTAAAAATACGAGAGCTGAATCCAGTAAATTTATCATTTCTGCTCCTTACACTCTCCAGTCCGCTCCCAAGTGCAACCTCAGGACACATAAGCAGGCTTGCATCTTGGCTGCAGTGACAGCTTCTGTGAATATCTCTGTCACCCACAGTATGTGCACCTCTTATGTGTGGACAATTACCATAGACAAGAGGGTCAGTGTTTGCCAACAGCTGGGAGAGAAGGGAAATGGAGACAGAGGGAGACAATAAGGGCAGGAAACACTGAGCCCAAAAAAAGCAGAGAACTTTGCTATCCAGTGGCACAAGGAAGCGGGAAAAGCTTAGGGGAAAAACTTGGTGGGTGCAGTCTGTAATTAAAGAATAGTTTTGGGTGTGCCAGGGTAATCAAGGGCACATGAGAGGAAAGGACTTAATCAACAAAAACCACAGGAAGAGGAAAAAAAAGCATCTTGTCACATATGCCAAGACTGGAGTTTGATAACTTAATAGGGATGCATTAGACAGTTTGGCCTTTTGGGTTGGGTCTTTCATTTCTTCAACATAGACAAGTATTGTCTACAGTACAAATTAGATAGATGTAAACAGGGATTAGAGAAGTTTCTGGGGGCATTCAAATCTCAAGTGGCTAGTTTAGTTATCCCACTCCTGCTCTGGTTTAATTTTATTACAAAGTATACCTTTAGGTGAAGAGATAATTTTTCCCCAGGTCACATTTCTAGGGCCTTTTCTTCCACTGTTATTAAGTTTAAGTTTAATTTTACATTGATATTTTTGGAGACTTTTCTCTTCTTCATTAATATAGTCATTTCTCACTTTCTAAGAAACAGCTTTTCAGTTTGCCTTTCAGACATGTTCACTTGAAAAATTTTACTCCAGGGACCCCAGGCACTGAGCTGTCTGCTTATCCTACTTTCCTCTCAAGGCACACTGACTAGCTTTCAGACTTTTGTTACAGGCCTTTATTTTGCTAAACATTAGTCACGAGTGGCTTTTTGACTGTAGCATCTGAAGCAGATCTTCCATACCCCTCTCTAAACTCGTAATTATTGCAAGACCTGATGACTCAGATTTGACACAGATAAATTTAGATTCTTCTGGGTGCCTGCCTTTGCTACTTCTCATCGTCACAGCAGAGACCTATAGAACAACAACCCAACTGCACAAGCTGGACAGGAGGTACTATGCATTTCAGTATGCCCTGAGCTCAATGATTTTAGAAACCATATGCCCTGGGGGATAACCAGTAAATTTCAACAATAGGTAGGTCTAAATGTGAGCTATTTGTTACCTTGCAAAAAGAATTAGAAGCTGTGTCTAATTCATGTAATTTGAGGACTCACTGCACCTCACACAAACCAAAAGCTGAAGTCAAAATGCAGCGTTCATGAGCCTACCTCTTCACTTGGTTCTCTTAAAAGCGTTATGAGGAATTCAAAATTAGCCCTAAGCAGGTGGCAAAAAAGATCACAGCTGCCTATTTATAACAACAGTAGGCAGATATGTTTCAGAGAAATAAAATTGTTGGTGTCCTGTTGAAAGAATCTGTCCTCTCTAAATAGAAGTAGAGGCAAAAGCTCCAGATTTTTTATACTGTCACAGTCATAGACCTCAATAATTTGGGCTATCCAGACAGAAGGCAGAGACTTCACGAAGCCACATGACTTTTCACCATGAACTCCCAAGCTGCAATGGATTTTTTTGACTTTATTCATGCCTCCCCAAAGCTGATTGAAATTTTGCATAATTCATCTTTTTGGAGTGAGTTAAGTGAAGAGGCATGAACTGAAGGAAACTTCAAAACCAGTTTGAATGAAAAATTCATGCTTTGCTTATCTCTGGAAGAATATAATCATATTTCTACATTCATACTGATGTGCAATTAATGATATTTTATTTTTTAAGGAATCATTACTCATATTAGAAAATTAATAGGAAACCTGGACTGGAAGAGTGATTTTGAAAATACAGCTATATTGAGGGGTTAAAAGAAATCACTGATCATTGATTTCATGCTTGGGGAACTGTAAAAATAGAAGCAATTTTATTGAACATCATTTCATGAGTGTGAATAGCAGAAATAAGCCTCCTGCTTAGTCTTAATGGCTTACTGACTTATTACAAGTAAATAATAATTACAGAGAGTTAGATGTTAGTTCAAAGAAGCTGAGACAAGGACCTCTAATTGTGTCTTTCTCCAGGACTTTAAAATATCAGGTTCTTCCTTTCTGATAGCCACGATGCTAAGCTTTTGTGGACTTATGCCATTGGCAGTCATGAACAGAGCCAGCAGATGATTTTGCTCCTAACTCGTATTTGTAATTCCACAGAAAATACTGTTTCATTCTTTCTAAAATATATTTCACTTTTTTTCTATACTACTTTTCTGTATGTATGGTGTTTAAATATGAAGGCCCTTGAAGAGGAACCTCTTGAAACCCAGAATTTTATGTTCTTAGAAAATTAAAATCCCACTATCATAAATCATATCTTATGATTGTGTAGCTTTGATCCCTTCTGTTCTATTAAAAGGGTAGGTATGTGACCTTCATTTCCTTCTCTCTGCTTTTCTTCTATTTACCCTTCTTTTTTTCTCCCCTCTGGTTTGGCTTGTTTCTACAGGAGCTCATATCAAGAGCTATCATCTAGTGCAACCCCTGTTGACAATGAAGTCTTCAAATGCAATCAACTAATGAGAGCAAGTGACACAAGGAGTGGAGAGACATGTTAACTTAAGGATTTATTTACACTGTTTGAGGAGAGAAGAGAGTGTTTATGGAGGACTAAGAAAAGCCTGAGTGGTTTGATGTCCTGATGCCCCCTTCTTTGCTGTTTTGTCCTTATCACAATGGCCAAGGTGAGTCAGTTTAAGGCATGGTAATATGCTCACAGACAAAACCAAGAATCAATACTCATGAAAAATAGACATTCCTCAATTAACAATGTTAAAACAAATTAACAAATTAACTAATAATAGGTTTAGATAAAAGGAAAAAGGAAACAAATGTAGCAACGAATATTATGTATTATGAATAAAGATTTCTGCATATTCTATTATCAGCTAGACAAATTAGCATTGAAACAGGAGAAGCAAAGCACGGTCATAAGAACTATTCCAGAAGAATTTTGTTATCCTAAGGAGATAATGTGTGGGAACACAAATTGAGTTGGAATGAACAATTCCTGATGTACTCTGTAACTTTTGGGTGTGTCTTAGTCTAATACACAGCTTTCTAGCTATAACACTTTACTTCAGCAAAGATGGCTCCGAAAACCTGTGGGAGTTATTGATGAAAAATTCCTCAATGCTCACGTTACAACTGACCAGATGCATTAATCCAATTAAAAGCTATCTGTGCTACTTGTTTATGTTCTATGCCCAATTATATGCACTTGCTATTTCTGATGCTCTGTACTCCGGGAAGAAAGGTATAAAAGTTGTCGTTCTCTTGAATAAATCGGACATTTTGCAGATCACATTGGTCGTTTAGCATATGTTCGTGTACCCTTCCCGTCCATCAATAATAATGAAAAGGTACCATCACTGAATAAGAAATCAGCGAGGATACTGCTACACTGCAAAAACGAGCTGACCCATGCAACTAACAGCTCTTAAAAGATGCAGTAATTTGTGACTGGCAACAGGGATGAAAGGTTCAGGAGCACATCTAAGAATATTTTTAACTTTCATGCCAATAGCTGACTGCTTTGGACAATGCCTAGAGAATATGCCAAGTTCAGTCCAGAATGTGAATCACAGCAGTCTTCATCTTCGGTGCAAATTAAAAAAGCAAGGCAAAAAGTTAATGTACCAAATAAGTACTGCAAAGAAGCAGAAAAGTATTTTAAAAGGGCAGATGTAGAGATATGGTGATAAAATCCTGATTAAAGAATGAGGTTAGATTCAGCTCTATCTCAGTGCCCAACTGGTAAGGATAGAATTGTATTTATATCTTCTGTAGCACTTCTGGTAAATCTGTACTTGAAATGAAGCCTCCTGAATTGCTAATCATGACTGTGACAAGAGGTATCATTATACCAAAATTTAAAGACAAATTGAAACAATTGTATTTCAATATATCACAGAAACAAACAGGAACTGAAGAATGAAACAATGCATGGAGAACATTAATACAGCACAAAATGGCAAGAAATGAAATGATTTGGAAAGCTTAGAGAAACACCAGATACAGAGACAGAGTGGCATGCAGACAGGTAGTGGTGTGCCAAATAGACAGTGGGACATCAGTGAATGCATCAGCTACAGAGAGTTTCGTGGCACTGTTGAAAATTTAAAAAAAAAAAAAAAGACAAAACTGAACCAAACCCCAGTTAAATCTGAATTACATAGACAAAAAAAAAAAGGAAAATATGAAGTGCATGATCAAGCAAAACTACATAGGCTTAAACTTCTGCAGTGCTACAGCCTTCAGCTGAACTACCATTAAATATATGGACTTAGTGTCACTGGGCATGGGACAAGAAAATTTCTATGAATAGGTACAGAAGCTAAATTATTTTTTTTATTTTTAAAGCCAAATGCTGACAACATTATCTTCAGCAGCATTTTGGGCATGTTCAGTACTGTAGTCCCTGCCTCAGACACCATGAGGTGTGTGGTGCCTCACAGGGCACAGACTGGCAGCTCCATCAGTTAGTAGCCTGGTTGCTTTCAATTGCAGGAGCCTCCTCTTGGTGCTTCAGGGTCTTAGTTCTTAATTATGTTTGTATACATTCAGAAGGAAAAGGAAAGAAAAGAATCAAACAAAGCAAGAGACATTACTGAAGTCAGCGTAATCAGAAGCTGGCTAAGTGGTGCAGCAATTATTCAGATGCATAAGTCCAAATTGTTTAAACAAAGTAGTGATTATATTTTACTAGAAATTACTAAGAAGGATGAAAGATTACACTTCAGCACTCAGTGCAAAAAAACTGATTTTGACAAGTTATACTGTGTGAGAAATCCAACTGCCCTGCTTCAAGCTGAACATTACAAATTAAATACTGTTGTTCACAGGGAAAAAATTGTGAGAAAAAAACATCGGTAACACTACTAGATAAACTGATATCTATATGACAAGTCAGTGAGTGTCCTGCTAGCTTCAGGAAATATTCATGGAGAAACATGACAAAACCTTTGCATGCAGGACTACAAAGGGAAAAATCTTCAGAAGAAATCAGGGAAATAAATTTAAAGTAAAATTGAAATAAGCTGCAATTGTATTTAAGCACAGTATCATAGTCAGTACACTTGTTAATCTGCTGTAACATGAATCTAAAAAAAAACCAGAGAACACAATATAGTGGATACATATGCCTAAAAATGTAAGAGAAATGCAACAATAGTACTTCTTGGGTGTATGCAAGTGTTTTGAGGCATGTAGCAGACACATGTGCAAGACCTGGGGTTACCTCAGGCAGACTGTAACTCTAACTGTGGGTCACCAACTCCCCTGTGCTATGCCAGGATGGGAGTAAGCAGGCAAATTTGCAGTGTGATGTCAATGAGTCAGTGCTTGGGGACGACTTTGTTGTAATGAAAGGAACAGCTGGTACCTTTCACTTCAAGGTTCCAATGGCCATCTGAACAGAAATACATACAAATTGAAAAAGGACATCAGCCAACTGTATTTGCATGCATGAAATTTTTGCAGGAAAAATTCTCTTTACAAAAATTTAATTTTGTGTTGTAGCTGGACCACTTAATTTAATTTAAATTTTAGACTTTAATGGGATGATTAAAAGAATTGAAACAACACCTTTATCTATCTTTCTCTACATAAATACATATTCTCTATTTTGATAGTACCTCGTTTTTCTCTATTTCTTTCCACAGGAAAAAATCTGATGTAACCAACACAGTTTATAAATTTCCATAACTTCAGGGAAAATTTGCTGTCAAATGCATTCCCATTGAAACAACTCTAATAGACTTGAGCAGATGAATCCAAAGAGCTGACAAACAAACAATCATTGCACCCAGCAGAGACAGCCTCTTTAGTATAGACTGCTATTTAGTTTTCTGGGAACCAGGCAAGCTCCAGTACACAACCACAGTGACCATTTTAGAGCTAGAAATGAAACATTTCAGGCATAGAGTGCCAAACTGCATAGATTTTGTTTGCAAGTTTTAATTGCACTAAGCCTGTGCACATTGCCTGGGAGTGAAACTGCAACAGCAACTCAGAAAAAGCACCACAGAAAACAACACAGTCTAATGGCCATATTTAATGATATCAAACCTGAGAGGGGTGGGTATGGAGATTATATTTTTAAAAAGTAACAAATATACATGGTAAGCCACTCCCTGATGAAATACCATTGTCAGTGACGGTCTTAACAGCACCTCTGTATAATGATGGATGTCAGTATAATTCTGGATGTCAGAATTTGTGTCTGCCTTATTGTCGCAGAATTTTCCCCCACTACAGCTGGGTGTAAAAGAAAGAGATCCTGAAAAGCCAAAGTCTACTGTCAGTGTATATAAACCTGACAAAATTGCAGGGGTTTTGGTGGGTTTTTTTCAGGATAGACAATATATTTGGAATGAAACAGTGTATTAAACAAATAACAACTGCATAGTCATTTGCATATCATGGCAGAGGATTGATATGTATCTTATAAGAATAAGGATTTATTATTCCAGCCCTAAGAGAAGACTGAAATGCAGACAAGGAGGTACATGTTTGTCCGAGACTGAGATGCAGGATGGGCAGTAACACAGCAGAGACTAGCATGTTATCACCCAGATACCCTGTACAAACCAAGAGGTCTTTAATCCTTCCTGAATGACAGATTGAGAATTATGCCTGAATAATTATGCCTTGGGCACAGCAGAAGAACACTGAGAAAACAAAAACTTAATTTGCAACCTAGTCATGATTTAATTGCTAATTAAAAAAAAAAAAAAGAGAGAGACAGTGAGAGAGAGAAAAGGACATTTTCTGCAGGTTTGTCTTTGCAGTGGTTAAACTTCTGGGTATATTCTAGGTTGCTACATATATTAGAAGTTTATGAAATACATTTTAATAGCCATGTTCAAGTTGACTGCTGCAAGCAAGACCTATTTTGCTTCACTTCTAGAAAACATTTCAAAGTAAACTTTAGAGGGGTGTGTGACCTTTGTGATAAACCCTCAGACAAGTAAAGGATATCAAGAATCTATGAGATTTGTTGGGATAATGTTTTCTGTTGTGCAAAGTGTATCAGTTTTTGCACTTCTGGATGAGTAGAGATTAGGGGAAGAAAAGGCATGGGAATTTCCTCCCATAAACACCTGTTCTTTCACATCAGCTTCAATAGGACCATTGCAGAATTGAGAGGTTGCAGCAAGAGCTCTTCTGACAGCAAGTATCAGTGTCAAATTCTGTTCTTGACACTCATAAGCAACATTTGGTAACTTACTGGAACGGGCATAAATGTTTTTACAGAACACTTTGGTGACCCTGGTCCTACTTATCTGTAATAAATTCAGGGTCAGCAAAAGGCCTGTACAAAGATACAATATGCAGATGGGCCCATGAATCTTCTATAAGAAACAGGCTCCTTTCAGTTCTATTCTATTGAGGCCCAGCGTCAAACAAACATGCCCGTGTCACTTCCATCCAGTAATGTGGATCTTTCTGCACACATCTGTATGGACACACTCCAAAGAAACTAAACCATGCAAGGAGACTATGCGTCTTTCACAGAATTCAAAAAAAATGCCTCTTTGCCTCCTATTGTAGAGAAGCATTAGTGATAAAACCAGAGAGCTTGTTACTAGACATTAATTTATTTCTACGGGGCATTATAGACTGTCTGCTTCAGCCTCTGACTGTCTGTCTTGCATTTCTGAGAAATTCTGAAGACACAGACTAGCCCTGGGGATTTGTCCTAGCTCATGGTAAGTCAGAACATCAGCACAGCTCTCCTGCACAGACTGCTACAAAATACAGCACTGTGCCCCATGTAAGAGAAAGCAGAAATAACATGTAGGAAGGTGAAAAAAGGAAGCACGGATAAGATATTTATTCTACTGGATAGAAGCCTCATGTGTCTTACCCTCCTAGTTCCTTCTTCTGTAAATGTGAAAGATTTGATAGGGAAGGACTTGAATTGGGAAGGGCTGAAGAACAGTAATTTCATTTTTATTAATGGTCTTGTTTGTTATTTCACCTACTCTGAAAAGCAAATTTGAGCCAAAAGGTAGTGCTACTTAATATCATTTTATTTTATGTTTGTCTGCAAGACAAACAGGCAAGAAAACAGGACAGATTTTATTTTAAGGCAGAATGAAGTACCAACACTGATTCAAACCAAAGAGAATACTCACTTTAACTCACAGAGTTAAAGTAAATAATAATATTTTGTTCTGTATTTCCCCAGACTGAAAATTAATTCATGTGCTAGGTAGCAGTACCAAAGAACTTAAAATATTTTCTATGTGTGTGCACGTATTTACAATAATTCTATAGTTGCTATATAAAAGTCTGTAGCATTTTCAGCATAACATCATCCTGTTTCCTTCCCAGGACCAGATAAAATTTCCTGCCCCACAGATCAAAAAAAAAGGCATTACAAAAAAGAGCTTTAACGAAACCAAACTACATTTAGTGTGAGAGAAAAGAAGGATAGAGTTAAGACAGCGGAAAGGAATACTTTCTCTGTGCTAGCTTTATCTACCAGGTACTAGCTACTGATGCAGTCATATCATTGAACTAGATATACTAATGTCTTTCTCTGTCTCAAAACTTGGTAAAATTCAGTGTTCGTTTTGTAAAAATTTTGGGTTTATTTGAAGTGTCAGATTCTCGTGTATCTTCTGACAAGGATCAATAGTTACAATCCTTCTTTTGACGTTAAAATAGGTTGCTCTTCACAACTCAGAATGCAACATGGCACAGTAATAAAACCTGCCATATTGACAAAAGTACAATATAAAGAAAAATATTATATAAAATATAGCACTGAAGATTTGGAGCAATTCCTATGGGTCTCTAAAGGGGTACATGGTACTTACAGAAAAATGAGAAGTGGTGTGAAAAAAAACCACGAAGAAACAAAAGATGTTAAAGTCTGAGTCACAGTAAAAGTTATTCTCTTCATGTTTTACTTTTTCTTTGTAGAAAAAAAAAAAGTACAGATTATATTGTTCTATGTTCTTAAAAATAGAACAGAATGTTATTTCTCAAGGCATATATGGCATTATTTTTCTCTGTTGGATGTCTAGATTTAAACTGAATATCAGACATGCTTCCCTAACTCCTTGTTATATAGATTTATCATTTCAAAGTGGTAAGAAAGTCAAAATAATAGTATCAATCCTAGACCTTAGTGAAAAATGACATATCAGCTCCAGGAAACCTTGCTGCATGGTAGTTAGTTCATTTGTCTGAGGGATGAGTGAAGTGAGCCAATGATTTTCAGAGAAATGTGTCCTCCAAAGGTCTCCCCTGGAGAGTGTTTAACCATTGGTCTAAAGGCAGGATGAGGCAGCATTACCTCCTGTGCTCTGTGCAAATCCATGGGCAGTGTCCTGGACAGGGACCTTGCACCATGGGATGTGGTTGGGCACTTGGAATTCAGTCCTTATGCCTCAGCTTTCTTAGCCATATTTCTCTCCTTCTGTTTCCTGCTTCACCTAATGCTTTCTACAAGTTAAGTAAAAATGTCCTGCATAGGACTGGTGGTCATGACTTAAATATAAAGGTGTGGATACGAGTGCGGGGACTGGGGAGACAAGCAGGGAACCTGTGGAAAGAGATGTCCTTTACAAGTTGCCTCTCATTAAATACTCCTGATTCTGGGAATGTGGTATGTCTGACAGGTACCTCAGAGCACATTAAGCAGCCATAAGCTAAATACCCAGCTGGACCTGAACTAATTCTGAATGAAGCCCATGTGTGGTCTCTGCTTATATGATCTCCAACCAGGATACATCAGAAGTGGCTTGACTGCAGTTAGTGTTAAGTGTTTCCTTGCACCATCCCCAGGTTTGTGCAGATCTCATTACCAAGTGTGTGTGAACTGCCTGGTCAGCTGAATCAAATCCAGCTGAGGTGAAAATGGTCAAGGCCCTCTGAAGAAGATTAACTTGGGAAACAACACTATAGATTTCCACAATGTATTGAATAAGACTTCTATGACCTAAGGTTGCACCTCCCAGATTCGCTGGATTCTCACCCATTCATCCTGTCACCCCTTCACAGAGACTTTGGCCTCTCTGTGGACATGTGGTAATGGCTAAGAACTACTCCTTTATACTTGTTGGCAATGGCCCACTAATTTCTAGACTGAGAGACCCACCTCCATTGACAGTCATGAAACTGGAGTAATTTTTTTTTCCTAGCCTGAACCAGAGTAAGACTTGTGACGAAAAGCAACCAGCTCAACTTTCTATTTAAAATACTTAGAGGTTCCATTGCTACATTTATTTTTTTTTTGATGTTTAATTAGACAGATTTATTTCAAGTTCAGCACTGTGAAGGGTACTCAAATCAAAAATCCATTTTGTAGCTGCTGACTTCATTAGCATCACTGATAACAGGAGAATCCTCTTCTTAAATTCACTGTGAACCTAATTAATTTTTTTTCTGTCTTCCATATGTTCAAAGCATAGTTTGCTTGAAGCAGGATCAGTAACAATCAATCCAAGTCTGGTTTTTAATGAATTTGCCCATATAGTCCTACACATCCAGAAGAGTGTCCTCACTATCAGTGTTTCCTTTTCCAAAATGGTAAACAAATAGCTTTAACAGATTTGATACTAGCAAGATCTTTGCATCTTCCTACGCATCAGCCACATTTCCAGGAAGGATTTAATTTAAGCTGTACACTAAATCAGAGTTGGTGGTGTTGTGCTATCTTCCCAGAAATGCCATCAAAGAGAGTGGTACTTCCAGGAATAGTATTGCAACAGTATGGCTACAACCCAGCTGTTCAGTAAAGACCCAGGCCTAGATTCAGCCATTCTGTAATCAAAAGAAAACTCTCAGCAGAGTAGAGCCTTGCTGAGCATCCAGCACTCAGGAAACACACATCTGCCAGCTTCCAGTGCTCTAACAGATCCTGCTCTGTTCTCCAGCCCTGCCTACACCCAGATAAAAATCCCTATCTTCTCTCCCCAAAAAACAAACCTCTGCTTTCTCTAGGTCTTGGGGTATCTGGGAAGAAATGGAAAAGCTCCTACATCAACACAGTCAGAAAGTAAATATTCAGGAATATGCTATACAGGTGTGTGTGTGACATCAAAATTCACTTATAGCCATATCATCATAGCTTGGTGATTTGCATGCTTGTGGAAAGGCGTGAAAATTAGTTTATTTAAATGGCAGGTGAAGTATTCATCAAAATAACACCAGTAGTTTTCACACTTCAGTAATTAATACTAATGGCGAAAGCCACTCTGGAATGACTCCCATGCAAGATAATCAACTTGGATCAGCCTGAACCAATTTGGAACAAACAAGATATTTCCCCACTCCTCTGATCGTGAATTTATCTACTATTTCCCCAGACGAAATAAATTAACAACTAAGCTGTGTGCAGCCTATGTAGGTCACACAGTTGATGTACTACCTACTCCAGTCTTCTGCAAGAATTCATTTGTTACTACTGAGCAGCTGTGACAATCCCCCTGCACTGGAGTCATCTGTCCAGAATGTAACATTGTAAACGCTGGCTGCTTCTTTCCAGCAAGAGCCAAAAATCAGATGAACAGGTGTCTCTCACATCCCTGAGACCCAGTTTGGTGTTCCGAGATGCTGTTTCACAGTCCAGCTGCAGCACTTGCTTCAGATATGCTGGGGCATAACAAAGCGAGCTATCATTATCGTTTCTCTGGCAGCGTGGGTGTAAATAATGTGCCCACATTAGTGAAGCTCAGGGAATCTCCATGGAAACATTTAATCGTTGACATTTAAGCTCCTAGTGCCGATAAGGAAAGCAGCTGACTCCTGGCCTATTACTAATGGTTCATTAAGGTAGGAAGTAAGATTTTTTCCTTGACCTGGCTAGAAATGATACAGTGACAGTAAATGCTATTGTATCTTTTCTCTTTTCCCTCTTTCCTCTCTTAGGCATAACTTGCTGTTCTGCAATTAGATTTTTTTTAACCTTTTCTTTTTCACGTCTCATTGAAACACTGTGGGATAGGACTGACTAAGGAAATGCTGACCTCCCAAACCACCCTGTAAAGTAGTATAGCTAACTTATTTTCGATTGTAAAAAAGTAAATCCAGGAAAGGTCTCAGATCATGTGAGGGAAATCAGAAGACCCCTACAGGAAGTTACACTAAAGTGCCATTGCATTTCCCACAGCATCTGAAGCAGACATGCTTCTCCTCCCCTGCTGATCCATCCATCCAAACAGTTTCATTAGAGCCTCCAATGAACCCAACCTCCAACTGTCCCATATAAGACAGAAATAGACTTTCTGTAGTCACTGCTGAATGCTCGCTGCATGCTGGGTTTGGACTACTGTTGTCTCATGCAAAGCACAACCCATTTGCACCAGAAACCATGATGTGCCAGGAATGGAGATCAGTCTAAACTTTTCACCAGTCACCAGCTCTACCAAACTCCTCATTCCCAGCTCCCAGACCACTTCTAGTGCACAAACCTCTGAGTGCACTGAGTGAGTCCCTTGTCTGCGGCAGCTCCCTGTCAAGCCTTTCCACCCAGAGTAGCCCAAGCCCACCGTTAGCCAGAGACACCCCCTCTGTTTTTGAAGTGAGAGCCAACCCTCAAAACAAATATTACAGTGTGGTGGTTTCATTTTGAACTGACAAGCATCTCCAGTAGTGTCCTATAAGTCTGAGACCCAGTTTTCCCTGTCCACCAATTTTCTACTGAGACAGTGGCATTGTAATGGCAAATTCATGAGACCAGCTGCCCTCCATCCAGCTGTTAATTAGTCACAGTTTCAGTCACGGTTTTGTGACTGATTTTTTTGCTGGCTCTGGCTCTGGGTTGTGCTTCATTACAAAATGTGGTTTGGGTTAAAGAAAAACTCTTGAGTATCTGGCTTGTCTTGTGGGAAAAAAACTACATCATTCCTTTACTGGTTTTATTCCAGAATTTATTTGCACTATGGTAACCATATGTAACTCCTGTTACACCTAACATGAATGAGTGGTTGCAGAAACGACATGAGGTCTTACACCACTACATCATACACCATTGCATTTATCACCTTTGCTATTTTCACGGCATTTATTCATGCATGTGGTGGGGTAGAGATTTGTCTATTTTTAAACTTTCTTATTACTGAATCGTAGTCTTAGTGTTTAAGCCCTCTAGGCTTAATGCTTAGAGCAGCATGATGTCAGTCCCTACAAGTGTCCCTAGAGGTGTCCCTCCAGGTGTCCCTCCAGGTGTCCCTCCAGGGACCATGGTCTTGGTCAGGTGATAGGGTGCTCTCCTGTATCCGCTGTATATCCATTGCCTAATCTTGGAGCAAGATGTTTTGCCATGTTGTGTTTCTGTTGTAGAATAGATGTAATATAAAAATAATTGGGATTTTAATGTATAAAATGTTACTCATTAGATGCACTAATATTATATTATCAGAAACTAATAGCTCTACTTTCTATCTCTGGAAGTTGACAGTGGAAGTAGGTGTTGTGCTAACTTGAATTGATAGAGCAATTTATACAAGGAAGATCTAGGAAGTCTGCAGGAAAATGGAAGGTTTCATCCTCTTCTAGCACACATCCATTAAAATATGTTAATGCATACCATCTATGGATGGTATTCTTTTTAGTTCAAGCTTTTAGAATTCATAACCCAAGCAAGCATTTATCATAAAACTTTGTTCATTAACATAAACTGGGGGCTTTTAAACACTTAGAATATGCTGATTTACCCATATAAAAGGTGTATAAACACCATCAAAGATGTGGCCCTACTGGCTGTCAAAAGATGAAAACGTACCATCATGATGATTAGCTGAATTTGTCTATTTAGAGTAGGATAAGCATACATTTTAGTGTTGAAGGTCCTGACTTCAAATGCAGTTTGAAATTCAATCAGCCAGTGTCACTCACATGCCACTTCCCTCAGATTTTACACCTCAAGGATCTAAGAGACTTGCTTTCTGATCTTATTGCAGGAAGTTTCATTCAAAAGCACTATGTTTTTATTTGAAAGCCACGTGCTTGTTCTGAGTTGTCTGTTCTCTTGCATTACTGAGATTGATTTTCAACTTTTATTTCAGTAAGAGTGTGTCCCTGGATCGTTGGAGTTTTTTAATTGATTTATGCTTAATTGCTACACCTTAGATATTCTTTGAGGTTTGGAGACATAATCTAGTGTAGAAACAATGTTCTTTGCTTATGCCAGAGGAAAGAAATGAATTTATTATTTAACATTTGTGTACCCTCTTTATCATCAGCAATACCCATTATATGGGAGGGCTGTTGGGATAGAAAGAAAAAGCTTGATAAATCAGCATCCTGGCACCTTAAATGCTGTGCTCTGCATCCTGAATGGAGAATCAGCTCTGCTCCTGCTTCCAGCTGTTATTAATCCTGACATGTTCAGAGATTTTTGGCACACACTGTTTTAACCTCCTGAAGTTTAAACACATTTAACATTCTCCCCTCCCCCCCTTTCCCGTAATGACTATGGAGTGTGATTTTGTTTTATCTTGGTAATCATATCCTTCTCCCACTGAGAACAGACTCAGCCCAGCACCCTGGATACAGGCGTAGGAAGAGCAGGCTTATCTGTTTGTACAGAATGTGCCATTGCTTGTTACCATAGAGCTAATGCTACTTAATATCATTTAAATAATAATTTATATTGCAAAATAGGGCTTATGTTGTTGTGGCCTGATAAGACTAACTACCATTGATTATTTGCAATATGACCAATGGGTGTTTAAAAACAGATCCTGGAGAGAAAAAAAGAAGGAATCATTTTCATAATAACATACATCGGTTGCTGGCCTTGACAGTAAGTACCTAAGCTCATGAGGATTTGAAAAACATGCATTACGTACCAGACTGTGTTTTTTCCTGCCTACATCCTTCTCTGTGGAGCCTCAGCTGCCAAATTACTTTTGTATGTTAGCTAGGCAAACTCAATCCTAAATCTCTTTCCATGTTCTCTTTCATAATGGCACTATACAAAATTTGAAGTAAGGATATGTGTCAGATAAATAGTTTCTAATGGGACTTACTCACTTTGGAGGGATAAACTTGAGGAAAGCCTTGAAATGCTGCTCACAGGGCTATAAAACACAAACATTTGAGCTCAGACCAGAACATTGCCTCTGTTAATTGCAGTGGGACAATGACTGTGAATAAGATTTACAATTACTTAGGCTTGTCAGATCTGCAGCCTTGGGAAAGGCTCCACATAACAGCAGTGACAGTCAGTGACATTTTGATTCCTGTTGGCAGACTGTGGTTATATCACTACAGAACAATAATTTTGTTTGTGACAGGAATTGCCCAAAGGGACAATGAGGAATATCTGGATAACAAAATGAAGACAAAATAAAGGAAAAAAGCTTCAAGTTACTCTATATTTGATGCAATTACTGCCATAAAATGAGATTACTTCTATCCTAGAAAAAAATAGAGGATTGACCTGTCCTAGAAAATCATTAGGCATGAAAGGGGGTAACAGTTCTGGGGAACAATCTCAACTTCTAAAAGTGAGAATATCTGTATAGCATCCAAGAATTCACCCATACCAGACCCCTTAAGATGTGTTTAACAAATTAGATAGTACAGCATAACTGTAGCAAGATCATATGCACATACAAGTCTGAAGGGGCAGCACCACAGGGATAGGGCAGATGGCAACAGGAAGAAAGTACACAAGCATCAGTAGGAAAACCTGAAATAAAGATTTGTCCTTTAAATCCCACATTTTCTGGTGACTGGATGTTGCACATGAAGCATTTTCCTCCAGCAAGGCCAGAACGATCTTCACAAGATAGCTGTCTATATCCTTACTTCTAAGAGTGTGGCAAGACTTTCTCTGCTCTCCAGGAAGGAGGATCTGCTCTCTTTCTCCTTCTCCTGTTTCTTTACACCTAGTAAAGATCATCTGAGCAGTAGAAATCGGAAGCTTAAGATTAATTTCCCTTATGAGTAAATGAGATTTGGATTCCTTTTAGGTGTTTGGGATGACTTCAAAGGTGGCTGGACATTAAAATAGAAAATAAATCACTAAATATGTTAAAATAGTTGGGTTTAGGAGGGGAGGGGCTCACGAGGGTTGGAATTTGACCTTTAGACCTTTGGGTGTATAAAACCCCCTGCTTAGGCATATAGGGTTTCCCTGACATAAACCTGGTGCAACACAGAATTGCATTAGGACTTTGGTATTTTGATATTTACCAGGTGTGCCTGGATAATGGGCAATTTAATTTTTTCAGCAAACCAGCTCTCTCTGATTTTGTTTCTCTGAGCAGCAGTTGCCGGGCAGTATATTTAGCTAGAATTTCATTTGACCTCCCAAAGACGTACTTACATTAACATCCGATTGACTTCAACAGCATTAGCTGGAGTGAACAAATGTAAAGGGAGAGGGTAGGTCCTTGGAGGATCAGACTTACCTAAACTTTAAAATCTGAATCTAAAAAGCACCATGTCAAACACATCTGGTGCAATTCTGGTGGCATTCTACAGGGAAAAACATTGATATTTGTAGGAGTAAGGTAGGGGCTTGTAGAAGTAGACTTGATTATGCTATTAGCTGTTGGCATTTAGCTAAAAATTAGAGGAAGAGGAAAACATCCTTAACCAAAGGTAAACTTTATTAAGCTTTTTATTACTTAAGATGGTGCTTAGACAGTTGTTACTGTAAGGACATTTCTGTATCCAACAGATATAGTCTTTTTTCAGATACCTACTTGAGGTAGAAAAATCCATTTTTATTAAATTACTTTCTGGGGAATTAAAGTAATACTTCCAAAACCAAGTGTCCTCACAGATATGTCAGTAATATTTTTCCGTGAGTTTTTTATAAAATATAAAATTGTGTGAGTTTTGTTAAAAAATGAGAAACAAATGGCATCAATACCTTGCATATCCTAATTATGTTGTGGTTTGAGAATTACACCACGCAGTTCAATGTAATACTACAGAAAACATCTACAAGACAATACTCATTCCATATGGTTATTGGCAAAATGTGTGTGGTGTAATGCAATACGGTTCTTAATACAATTCATTCTAGACAGCAGTTAATCAGAAATTTTACCAATTTGCAACATAACTCTTACTCTGTGTAAAATGAAACTTAAACTAGAAAATACTGGAGTTATTTTCTGGGCCATGCTTAACAGTGGTGTAAGTTATATTTGTTGACAGAGTGCCCAGAATCTGCTGTTAAAATCAAGGAACCATTTTAACAGGTGCTGTAAAACGTTCATTTGAAGAGTTGTCTAAAAGGCTGTGGAGGAAAAAAAGACTCCAGGCCAAATTAGGTAGGAGGTAAGATAAGGATAAAAAAGGCTTTAATGGGTCCCCAGGCTTCCAGGAATACCACCACTGCGTGCTCCTGAATACAGGAGTTTACCATTTTTACAATGATTTTCACCCAATCCCCGTCCAGCCACCGCCCTGGTTCTGCCCCCCAACACGCCTTTCGGGAATTGAGTCTGGGGGAGTTTTGGGACCCTCTCTTCCTCATCTTCATCTTCCTCAGAGCGCCTGCTGTTCTTGGAGGCCTTCCAGAGCTCTGGGCCTGAAGGTTGTTGTGTCTATGGTTATATCTTCTTGCGCAGATTTTGGGGTCTTTTCTACAATTCTACCTTGAAAATGAGACTAAACAGGCTAATGGAATTTAGGGGAATTGATATGGGAATGGGTAACAGGGTTTGCCATGTGTGATTGCTGTGTTAAAGGGTAAGGGATAATGTGCTACTACTTTAAAATCTACATTCACTATATAGCTACTTCTAAAATCTACAAAATTTTAAAAAAAATCAAAACTCTAAGGCATCAGAAGTAACTTCTGTTCAAAATGCCTTATTGACTGAGTTGACCTTACAGGCTAAGAGGAGTGCTCAGGTGACAAAAGTACTTACAGTGACGAAGTCATGCCTGGAAAAAAGAAGTATAAATTGATCACTCTGAAAAAGAACTCCATATACTTTCTGTTCCATACACACACTTTAAAATGTTTTTGTCCATTTTCCTCAATAAAAGGTCTGGCTTTTCACACGTTCATATAGCCATTTCCATTTGTGGTAGTATCTGATATTGATGTTGTTCTCAGACAACATGGGTGTGAATAACAAGTGTAAAGGCAGGATATCTGTGTAACTGCAAGCAGGGGTGTTGCACGAAAAAAACTTTTCTTGAGGATGGATGAGCTACAGTCAGCATATGAGTCACTTCACCTTTGCTTGCTTAAGCTCTTCAACCTGTCAAGTATTTGTCATGTTCCTGAAGAAATATTGTAGTAGCTCTTTGCAGAAGTTGGAACCAGAGCCTGAGAGGAACTTTGGATGAAATTCAGTACAAAACACTGTGAGCATTTTTTACGTGTTTTGTCCTGGGTTTTGTCCTCTCTCTTTCTGGGCTAGAAACTGTTTCAGGTTCTGCCTAGCATTTATTTTTTCTGTTATACTGTAGGGCTTTTTTTGTCCATCCAAACTTGAATGAGTTCAAGAAGCTAGATTATGAATTAGTGTTTTTTTTCTTTCATCTTCTCAGACAAGGAGTGTTATGATCACATGTACATCTGTGCTGTGATTTCCCTTATTGGTTCCTGTTTACATTTTCAGTGCATTTCAGTTTCCCAATGGAAGTTTTTTTCTTCTGCATGGCAGCTGCTATCTGTGAAAGATGTTTGCTATGTCCTGAATCTTCCCATCCAGTCCTACTAACTGTTTGTATTACCAGCAAAAATATTACATGGTAATTCTGGGGTTTAAGGTTACAAATATTTGAAAGCTCTGAGTTCCCACTATCTACCTATTTGCTGTACAGTTGCTATTTCATGACATGTAATTATTTAAATGAAAATCCAGCATTATCACAATGGCTTTCCTGTGTTTTCTCAGGGACAAATAGTTCAAGGTTAAACATCATGATCATGTACTTGTCTGCATTAAGTAAATCTGTGTGAATGAAATTTATCTTTGAGGATATAATTTGCAAAGATAGGAAAGCATTTTGCTGCTGAGGAGAGTGTGTTTAAATTACAGGACAGACTGGTGGACGACTGCTGGGCTGAGTATGCACAGCCCAAGAATATGCCTAGTCATTCCAAATCAGCGATTGTGCCTGGAGTTTTCAGAAAACTATGAAAACTTGCACAGTACCTATTCAGGGATGCTCCTGTCTAAAATAGTGGTCAAAGGAAAAGCTACACCTACATCCAGCATGTGACAGATGAACAGTGCGGTTGCAAGTGTTAGATGAATTCTTTTATTAAAAGCTATAATTTTTATATACCAAGATAACATGCTGTTATTTTTTCCTAAACAATAAAGGATATATATTGTTAAATATTTTGAACATGTTGATTTATAGTGTCATATCTAAATTGCATAGGATGGCTAGACACATGTAGTAGTACTGAGACATAAATTCTTCTACAAACATAATTATTTATCAGGCTCTTCATCCCTAGAGCAATTTAAAATTATGTCTGGTACAATTTACAGCCTGTGGAAAAGAGGTAGCACCAGAAAAATGAATTATTCTTGTGATCCTGATTTGTTAGTTTTGAATCAGAACAACATTTGAATCAAAGAACCTTTTTGGTTGTTAGACTAAGATCAATGAAAAAAGCATATTCAGTTTCGTTATAACATCAAATGAAATAACCTGTCAAAAAAACATCCATATCCATTTGGTAAGAAGGATTATAAGACAAAATGCATACATTGCTCCTGTTGGACATGTATTTGTGAGTCTGCTTTCATCACTTTCAGTTTCATTTAAATTTAAATAACTCCTAGTCTTTCATATTAGAGACTTTATCTGAGGCACTCTTTACCATCATTATGTCTGTACTAATAGTTCAAAGATCTAATGGCAACTTTCGTGAGACACGGCAGATAGAAATAAGAGACATAAACAGAAACAGTAGGAGGCATCACAGCTCCACGTTTCACTGGGTCCAAAATAATCCGTGTATAGAACATGGGTTATTGGCCAGCTGTATTACCAGCGTGTGTTACACTGATGTAACTATACTTGAGGCTTGTGGTCTTAAAATAATATGAAATACACATGTTTTGAATATCATTCTGGGTTTGGCAATTGCTTTGCAAGTGACTCTGGGGAATGACAGTGGAGGCAGAGAGAAAGCCTGAAGTTCAACTTCTGATTTTCTTCTGGTCTCCCTCCTGACAGTCCCACAGACAAAGAAAACAAATGTGTTTGACAAGACTAGGACAGTCACTCCCTATAAATAACACTTGATTCAGGACCTAACTATGCATCAATTTAAGTATGATTTTGAAGACAATTACTTAGTGCTATAGTCTAGTAACCATGGTGGTAGTGGATCAAGGGTTGGGCTTGATGATCTCAGAGGTCATTTCCAACTGGGCTGATTCTACAGTTCTATTCTATGATTCACTTTTCACCTGAATTAAATTAGCCTTAGACTAATATTGCTTCTGAAACACAAGTTATGGCACAGTCAGAATCATCTAGATATTTCTATACTTCATATCCGTACTCCATTTTTTAATCTAATGAGCATGAATGAGATATGTTCACCTTTTAGTTCCCCAGAGGTGATGTTGCAACAATAGCTGTCATGCTGTTGTGGATGGCAACATTATAAATTCAGTAGTATAGGAACCTGTCCTTCCCAGGAGAATATTTGAATCCAATTGAAACCTGAAAAACTCCTAATGATTTCATCCTCACAACAGTATGTCTCATGAGGAGTCACGTAATTTAAATGTAGCTGCAGTGAGATTTGATCACTGGTGAAGGGTACTTTTTTATTTGATGGAGTCCTCATCGTGTATATGCTTGTGATTATTTCATCCATAGATGACTCAGCATTTAACACATTGACCATCTTGAAAATATCTTTTATCTTCCTTTACGGAAAACCTGGCCTCAGGCTGAAGCCTTATCACAAATCGGTCCTAGATTACCCCACTGCAGAGCTCTCACTGGAACTGTGGACACATGAGGGCTTATCTTAGAGGTCTAAATGACATAAAATGTAGCAGCTCTTAAGGTAGTTTAGGAAGTTGAATTAATCCACCTGCAGCTGCCATATCACATATTTCCACATGAGCTAATTTTCTCTTTTCTCAACCAGTTTGGTTACAGTTATATAACGTGTTTTAAAATCAACTCAATTTCCTCCAAATGCACTGTAGGTGTACATTTAGACACCAACTCACTCAAAGCACTGACCACATTCAGAATAAAGACAATAATTTTGGATCTGCTCTGTATGGAAGTACAGAGAAGAGGTAAACTGCCATGAGGTGTGGAACCACTGTCACTCTGGAAAGGTACGACAGCATGATGCATCAGCTGCAGTCCTCCGAATACCAACAGCTTTGCATTCACAGAGGGTTATTGTCATCACCAGCAGTAACAATATAAGAGTGAACAACTCAAACTAAATCATCATCTGCCAGGAGAGACTTTCTCTCTACTGTCTGTCATTGTCCCTGCATAGTATACAGGTAGGCAAGACCTTCCTAGGATCCTTATATGGGTCACATACTCTGTATCTTTTTTTCATATTCTGAAAGATGAAGATAATATTTTGATCTTTTTCCATATACTAACAGAGATTAGTACAAGATACGTCTTACCCTTTAGTTCTCTTTTTTGTTAGATTTATTTTTATATGTTTGTATAAAAATATTTTTAAAGGGAGTTTTGTCATTTCTTTGAAGGAGGCCTAGACTTCCAACTTGTTTCCCTTCAGATAGGGCTGTTCAACAGCCAGGACCCAACTGCCATGATCTCTTCAGGCCTCCAAGACTACTGTGCAACACGAAGAGAAAAGAAATTGTGCATCTGCCTAATCTAGAGGTTGCTGTTATCCTTATGTTTCAGTTTCTGGTAATATATTTACACAGAAGTTGTAGGCATGAATAAGTTTATCATGGAACTCTTGATTGAAAGGTATCTCTAGAGGTCTCATACTCCAACCTACAACATCTGCAAGTCCTGGCCTTGTCTAGTCAGATTTTGGAAAGGGAGATTGGATTAGGTGATTTCCAGAGGTCCCTTCCAACCCCAGCTGTTCTGTGATTCTGTGTTATAAAAAAGCCTCCCTGAAACCATTTCTGTAGGTCACATGTCCTAGGTCCCTGACCATCTTGAAAACCCACTGTTTCACACTCTTCAGTTTCCACACCATGTCTTTTGAAATGTGAGAAGCAAAACTGAACCCAGTATTACAGATGTAGCTTCATCATGACCAAGTAGAGGGGAACACTCTTTTTCCCCAGTCTGCAGACCATAATCCTCCTAATGAAACTTATTCAGTTTCCTTTTATTTGGGCTGAGAGCATGTTCTTGGTTCATATTCACGCAGGAGTACACTCTACTGACCTTTCTGTCAGGAATTTCATATCCTTTTCAGCAAGTCAGCTGGCCAGACCATCATGTGTCTGCCTGAACCAGTGAGTGGGAATTCCCATTCTGGTTGCAGGCCTTTGTACTTTTTCATAAACCTTGTGAGGTGTCTTGGCTCAGTTCTCAAATTTCACAAGGTCTCTCTGGGTTGAAACTGCTATTTGTTGTATTGATCACTGCCCCTAATCTGTGAATTTTGCTGAGAACGATTTGTGTGTCACCATTCAGGTCATTGATGAAGACCACAAACAACATGAACCCCAGTGTTGATGTACTAGAAGGCTACTTTACTTATCACCCTCCTCCAGCCAGGCATCACGTCACCAATAACTATCTTCCATGCCTGCAGTTCAGCCAAGTTTCTAGCAGTCTATTTGTCCTGTTCACACCTCCTGAGCTTACAAGCAAGAATACTGTGAGATAAAATGTCAAAAGTGTCACTGAAATCAATGTTCATTAATATTACCACTCTCTCATTATCCATATCACCAATTACTTTTCTGCAGAAGGCCGCTGGGTTGGTTAAACAAGAGTTGCCCTCGGTAAATCTGTGTTGACTCTTCCTAATTACTTTCTTGTCCTTCACAAGCTTGGAAATGGATTTCAAGAGAACATGCTCCATAATTTTCCCAGCAACTGAATGGATGAACAATGAAATGAACAATGAAATGAAACAATTCTACAGCTCCCTGGATCCTCCACCCTGCCTTTTTTGAAAACAGGCATTAGACTTTTTCCACTTAGAAGAGACCTCCCCTGTTTGCCACTCTTTTTCACAGATGATGCTAATAATATCACCATCACATCCACAAGCTCTACCACAATCCTTATGTAAATCCCATTATCTCCATAGATCACAATGAATTCAGTTTCTCTAAAGAGCCCCTAACATATTGTTCTTCCACTGCTTTTTGTACTTCCCCTTCTCAAACTCTGCTGATAAACACTGAGGTCTGGGAGAAGGCTTTGCTTACTGGTATAAGTAGACATTTAGTGGTTCATTATTTTCCACACTGTTCATTGTAGTCCTCTCTAGTCATCAGTGAGTCCATACTTTTTCCTGAGTTTTGTTTTGCCAATATTGTGACTGTAAAGATCCTTATTTTTTTATGAACTCCAGACAAGCTCTGGCCTTCCTGGTTTCAACCCTAAGTACCCAGGCAATTCCTTTTTTTTTTTCTTTTTCACCTGTGCCTTCTTCTACCTCTTGATATTTCTTTTTTGAGCTTTAGGTCAGTAAGATTCTGTCTTTTTAGCCAAGCATAGTTTCTGCCAAAATTCACACCCTTCCTGCACAGCAAGATGGTTAACTCCTGAGATTTCAATAAGTTCTTGAAAAATCAGCCAGTTTTTCTTACTAAAGGATAAGTATGCACCATTTTGGCTGGAAATTACATGTATTGTGACTTGCCTTCATTTCCCTTAAATATTAAAAAAATCTTCTATAAATGGTAGAAAAAATATTCTGTTTAATTACCCAATTAAACAGCTTTGCTTCTTAAAATAACAGCTGCACTATACTTCAAATAGGCATATGTTATAGTAGCAGAGAGAGGTACTGTAACTATATATGGGAAAAGGAAGTGAGGGTAGAGCATATGCACATTCACTCACTATAGAAAATTCTTTACATCCTTATCAGGTTTGGACAGCGAAGGATTGTGCAGTTAGCAATTCCCTTTCCTCTTTCAGGGGCCATGTCACCCTAAGAGTTAGCCTGCTCCTCAGTTATCCCTTGAGTCTTGATCTGTCTGAATCTGAAGAAAATCTCCCATGTGCTTGAAGGAAGAAATACACTTTTCCTTCACTCGATGGGAAGACCTCACATTCTTGCATCTGTGCATAGCCTCTCTCCCCTTGTCCCCAGAGCTGGGGCAGTGTTGTACCCCAGCCTGACTGGCTGTGTAACGCTTGGCCCAGTGCAACTGACAGCTGCTTACCTGTCCCAGTGAGCAACCCACCTTAGCAGATCCTAAAGGGCAAATCTGTTCCAGATGCTTCCTGCTTCCCTTTCCTCACTGTGAAATTCCAAACCCATCAAACACCTCCATTAGCCTGTTAACCTTAGCTAAGGAGTGACGACCACTGCTTTAGTAATAAGAGTAAAATCTTTATTCTACATTAATTTAGAACTGGAATTTGAGGTCCTGAACATCCCCAAGTGGTTGACATGGTTGTTCTGTTCACTCTCTACACAGTGCTTTTGTAGATTTTGAAAGTCAACATAATTAGCGGGAGATCTAAGACAAATGAGCATTTGTAAGAGACAAGTACTACAATTTCATGCTGAAACAATAAAGCAATCATTTTTTGGTGATCAGATAATGGCAGGATAATTAAACACTCACTTTACATGCCTGATCTTTGCAGATGTTGAAAGAGAGAGAACAGTTAGCTGATCCTTATTTTCTCCTTGAACATGATGGCGTAAGCAGCACCTGTAGCAAGTGAGAAAGTGTGATGCTGTTGAGAAACATGGAAGGTGAAATCACTTTGGTTTAGAGAAGGAATTACTTTAGATGCCGGGAGATGTCTCTGACCTTCCATTCAGAATCACAAGAAATCATCATGTTAGCAAAAACTAGAGGACCAACCCTGTCATTTTGGCAAAGGCTAAGAAAGGAGATAATGCCAATGTTTAATATTGCCTGAGATGTGATAACATCTTCATACAGCACAGTATTTGTAGGTAAAGAGTTGTTAGGTGGTGTCAGCAAGAAACTGGAAACATATCATAGAGAATAGTGTGATCTCTATCTGGTATGGTGAACAGGTTAACAGTGCAAAGTGGATTTGCATTTATATTAGCAGTGCTTTTCCAAATATAGATCATAAGAAACTAGTAAGAAAAGTCATGTGGGGATTATGAAGACTGGTCAGGAAAAATGGATTAATAATGGGTAGTAAGCAGGCCCCTGAAGGATCATAATAAATGACAAAAGATCCTTCTGGCAGGATATGACAGATGAGGTTGCCCGAAGCTATTTTCTATTTAACATTTATATTAGTGATTTAGAAATTGATTTGATATGGAATGCATCAAAATTTATAGGTTACAAAAGCAGGAGGATTTTTAAAGTCGATACTTGTAGGACATGAATGGATTACAGAAGAATTTAATGAGGATGCAAAACCAAGCCGGCAGGTGGAATTCAGTGCTGGCACGTGGAAGAGGTGTGCTCAGACAGATTGAAATATGCCTTTGCTGTTGTACCTGAAGAAGTGGAGTTTGTAAAAAACAGAATTCACAGGAGGGCTCCTTAGCCATTTGTGACTAATTTTAGTCTTGCTGAAGTTCCCTGAATAGTGGTAAATATTCCTTTCAACATTCCCCTGCAGCACTTATTTAGGTGATTATTTTCATTCTCATCTCAGTCTAATGTTATTGCTGGATGTCATAAAAGAAATATCATTTTTATATGAATCATGCTTTTTAAGCACTCACACCTACTATGCCCAAATGTGTATCTAGAGAACATCATAAAATACTCGACTATTTTAAACGTTTTGCTTTTAGGGAATGAGAATGTAGAGAGGAACAATGACAGATGCTCTAGAAGAAAGCTGTTAAGTTTACTCTCATTCCAGTGAGGAAATGAGATCCACTTTTTTGTTAATTGTAAGTTGATTTGATAGGATATATATTAGCTCTATTTTTATGATGAAGTGTTTCTTCAGGGAGAAGTTAGGCATAGCAGCTAGGTATACCAGAAGGCTGCAGGGCTTTCTTGCTTTTGAAGAATAATGTGTCCCTGTACAAAATACCTAGTAAAAAGACTGGATATGATGGCTTGTTTTCCCAAAACTAAAATTCAACCCAAGGCACTTCATAAAACTTAACTCCTTGTTGTGTCCAAACTGTAGGATTCTCCAACACACTTGGCCATTTTTACTGCAACTCTCAAGAAAACAAGTAAGCCCTGTTGCAAAACTTATTTGTTAACAAATCCTGACCCTCGTGAGACCTTTGTTTGAAGCAACAAAAATAAAGATTGAAATTAGATGAGTCAAATTCCAAGGTTAGACTCTACTGTAAGAACTGTTGTACAGGACCAAACCAACCGCCAGACTAAGAATCCTCATTTAACTGACAATGGCTCAGGAGAGCATTTGAGAGCAGGGAAGACCTGAATTGCTTCAGATTCCATGGCAAATACTGCAATATAAATATTTCCTCAGTCATAACTAATGTTTTTTAACTGATATCTCTTCAAAGCTTGTTATATTCTTTCTGGATAAATAGATTAGAACAGAGTATTCCAGTGGGAAGGGACCTACGACTATCACTAGTCCAATGCAGACAATTCAAGGCTGATGAAAAGTTAAAGCCTGTTATTAAGGATATTGTCCAAATGCCTTCTAAACACTGCCAGGTCTGGGGCATCGACTACCTCTCTAGGATGCCTATTCCAGGGTTTTACCACCCTGTTCATAAAGAAATGCTTTCTAATGTCCACTCTAAACTTCCCTTGGTGCTGCTTTGAACCATTCCGAGGTGTCCTCCTCTTGCTCTTAGCGTACGTTTAAAAGTCCCTCTTGTCATCCTGCACAACACTGGCACATTTCAACTCTAACTGAGCATATCATTTCTCTTGCAATGCAAACCACAGCTCTGTACTCTTCCTGCTAAGCCTGACCTCACTTCCAGGGTTCATGCAACTTCGTTTTCCTCTTGAGCTGCCTGTTTAGCCAAGTGGTCTTCTGTCCTGCCTGCTTGACTTATGACACAGTGGAATTACCTGCTCCTGTGCTTCTGAAGGGTAGTTCTGAATAACTGCCTAACACTCACAGGCTCCTAAGCCCTCTGAAGCAGACTTCCAGGGTCCATTACGAAGTAGCTCCCTGAACAGCTTAAAGTTTGCTCTCCTGAAGTCCAGAGTAGCAACTTTCTATTTTGTACTATTTCTTTGTATCATACCTCTGAAAATTTTTAACTAAACCATTTCATCACCTCTGTGGTCAAGACAGCCACCTACCACCACATCCCTCATGAGCAAGGGCACAAATAGGAAGCCCAGTAGGGCATCTTTCCCAGTCGGCTCGCTGTGACAAGAAGTAATCTCCTACAAACTTCAGTAATTTCCAGGACCTGCTCATCACAGAAGTATGGCATTCCCGGTTCCAAAGGGTGCAAACACAGTGGCTCATAATCTAAAAGTCCCCTTTTCCATGTATTCTATAATCAAGGACCTGACCTAGAGATCTCAAATCAGAGTAACTGGTTCCCAGTGAAACAGCACTGAAATTGATATTTACAAGTTCAGATAAAATTTACAGTATCTCCAGAGATTTGCAGAACCTGCAGCTCTAATGGCAAGTGGGTTTGGAGCTCTCTTTTTCTCTGTAGGGCATTTATGTAGGCATTTATGCTTTCTAAAGACCCAAAGAGTATACTTCTTCCTCTTCATTTAGACATCTTTAAATATTTATTCCTTTGTTTTTCCCTTTTTTCATATCTGAAATTCAGATAATAGTGTGCTGTTCTAGTGACTCTTTCTGAATTTGCTTTTATAAGCTGTTTCAGAGCTGTCTCCTGTCATGTTTCACCAAGGAGGTGAAACATGTTTCAGGCAAGGAGGAATTATAAATTCATTTATGCTAAGCAATGCTTTCCTGCTCAAATAGTACCCACACTTTTTTTTTTTTCGTGGATACAGGCAGAATATGGTAATATTCAATGTGGGAGAGGGATTCTTGTGCCAGTCACGTCCCAGCTTGCAAGAAAGGAGCAAAAGCTCACTCCCTCCTTCCACACAAATGCTAGTGGATCAGGCTGGTGGCAGCACAGATTTTTCTATCAGCACTGATAAATGAACTTGGTTTTACCCTTCCTATAGTATGTCCTGAGAATCACTTCAGGGCACCATCACAGCTTACCAATTACCCACAGTTTATGCTTTCCCTTTTGCCTCCAGCTTACCCAAAATCCAGAGTACCTCCTCCACCTGGAGTTACATGAGAGCGCTACAAAATATCTCTAAGCAGTTAGATCAGACTTTTGACAAAGATGAATTTCTACTTAATTTTTTTTTTCTGAGAGTTAAAAGTTCCCAGAAAAATGAGGAAATAAACCATTACTTTTAAAATTAAGTAAAATGCCTACTATGTAATGCACACTGACTTCTTTTCAACCAAGCATAAAATCTTTCTAAAGCTGATTTCTGTTCTTGTATTTTCAATGGTGATAATGCAACATTCAAAGAAAAAAAGGTGATAGATTAAAATTTTGGTTGGTTTTTAGAGAAAAATAAGGCTGAACTGAAAATTCATGTATTCATAGCATTTAGCAAAAAAGAAGAAGAAGGGATAGAAGACATATAAAAAAGAGGAAAAACCTGTCTTGACTGTTAAATGATGTATGATAAGTTAATGGTGATAATGCATCATCTTTAATCATAGTATGGATGATAGGACTAAAACAGAAACATGAAAAAAGAATGTTAACTAAAAAGAGAACAAAATTTTTAATCAAAGAGTAAGGAATTCATAAAATGACAAGATTAATAATAATTTAAAAAAAAAAAATATCAGAAGTGCCGGGGTTGCTTTGGAAGCAATTAGTTACCATCATGGAAGGCTGTTCTAATGTACTTAATGGGCTTAGAGGTCATTTCTTACCCTCAACAATTCTCCATAATTCACTTCACACACAATACAAAAATCACTGGAACATTTGACTGAGTATTACCTGCTGAGGCATGAACGCTTCATTTCTGATGGGGTCTTATCTTGGAGATAACATGCAGCATTTTTATATAACTGATTTGCATATAAATGTGTTTGCATATTGGGCCCTATGTAGATTCTGAAAAAAAATATGCATTAGTTCATTGTTATGTTTTCAAAGTGGAAGAGAAATGAGGGAAAAATGAGGACAGAGGAAAACTGAAGGGAGGCATGAAAGCTTTTTTCATAAATATACTATCACTGCAAGCCATGAAATCATCTATGCAGAGAGCCCATTCCCTTCCCCCTCTGAACAGGCCTTGGCACCAAAGCCCAGACTTAAACCCAAATTCTCAAGTTTGCTTCTGTCTTTGGAATGTGTAAAAACCTGCTCACAAGCCCCAAATGTGTCCCAAATGTCTGAGCCTCTAAATCCAGATTTGAACATTGGCTTGTCTCTACCACAGAGTAACAGCTCCCAAAAAATGTCTTCACTATTTGCAAGATTTCTTTTGAACTACTGTGGAAAATGAAGATGAAACATTAGACTCCCCTATAAGCATTAGGGAACCAAGAAACCAAAACACTTTCATTTATGAATTTATTTACTTTGGAGACGACACATCGCATCTCACTTGTCTGAGACAGTTACTGCAGATGTAAATGCAGAAAAAAGTGAGTGGCCGAGGAGATGAGTGGAAGCCTTGGATAGGCATAATATCCTGGGTTTTAAAAACTGTCAAGCTTGTATGTTTGCATGTCTGAATAACAGCTCATGACATACAAGGTTTTCTTTCACTTCACCCCCCTCAATTAATTCTTCTATTGCTTGAAATTCTTATCAAAATTCCTATGTACAGATTAAGATATAAAAGTCTGGAGATTTTTGCCTTGAAGAACTATGACCATATTTTAGCTGCATTTAATATTTTGTCTATTTTGGCTTTATTTACTGAATAAACCCTCTCTTTTTATTTGATTTGCATAAAGTGCCAATGGCAATATTTTGTTTTAATCTAGAAACCTGCAGCTTAAAAATGGGCTGTTTGATTTCCCTAGTAGCTGTGGAAGCTGACACCCTTTTAAGTCCCTGACAGCAGTAAAATAATATTTTTAATGGTATTATTGATTTTGACTGAGACATCAAATAATGGAGATACTTTTTTTATATTATTGTTATTAGACCTATATTATGCACAAAGAAAAATGCTTTGCATAAAGCATTCTTTTTTCTGCTGTAATTGCTAGCTTACATTGACTGTTCTGTAGTGAGCTCACTACACATTTCTAAGGTATTTGTATTATCTCCTACTTTTTGATAATAATGGCTTTACATAACTATGAAGGATCCAAAACCAGAGGGAAAGTTGTGTTTAAGTAATAAGAATAAATATACATAATGCTGTTTAAGTCCTGTGCATGACAGGGCACATTCCACTTGTGATTGTACTCCATCATCTCATGAGATATGAGTGAAATAAAGTGGATTAACACTATTCAGTCACAAAGAAGGAAAAGGGGAAATCTGCCATGGCGTGGTTTCCCTACCCTGGGCACACTCCTGTGCAGCTACTCTGCCTGCTACAGGAGGTGAGCTGTTGTCTGGTGAGGAATAAGAGGGCAGGCAGGGAGTTGACTGGAAGCACACAGAGGCTACTTCTGCAAATCCAGCTAGGAGCTGTCTTCGGATTGCCACCCCCTACGGACACGGCTTGGACAATGTCTGCCTTCCCTGTGTGTTGGCTTGTTCACCCAGACTTGTGCACCTGCATGTTGGTCTCAATGCCTAAATAACTGTTGCAAGGATATTGCTGAGGAAGATAAGACGAATCTGAGTCCTACCAGCTTTGTGCAAGGTCTGTGAGCTGGTCACTGGGGTTTGGCTCAGCCCAGCTTCACTTCACAGCCCGATGCCACAGACCAGGCCACCACAGCCTTCCATTGTCAGGGTTGCCTTATGCCTGTGATCAAATCAGTTGGGTTGGGTTTAAAAACAACAGCTGGACTCATTTTAGCCAGAAGAAATTATACACCTCACAGAAGTGTTAGTGGCAAGTAACAAGCTGGGCACTCTACAGCCTTCCCTGTCAGGCAGCAGCAGTATCCATCACTATGAGCAATGCAAAGTCAGTTCCCTTTCTGCTGTAAATTCTCTTTGCTTTAGATTCAGCCTGAAACCCTGACTGTTCTGGCTCTCTTGTCCAAATGAATAAGACATGTAAGGTCATGTTCTTCCTTTCTTTGAAAAAGTTAAGGACCATGAAAACTCAAGTGCTCCTTTTCTCTTTCTAACTTAGCTGATTTAATCTTACTGTCAGATAAAATCCATATGAAATGTTTCTACCCATACGGTGGGTTAAATCTGCAATTATTCTCTTTGCACCATATTTTCTTCAGCAGAGTTACAGAGGATTTGATGGATCAGACCACAGTCTTTTATCAGATGACATTTTCTGCATTTGACTTGCCAACTGATAAATCTCTCCAGTGCTTTCTTCAAGAGAAATGGAAGTTTATTTTTCTCCTTCTTGCCCCCTCACAGTCCCTCTTGCCATCTCCATAAAAGCAATGTCACCTTGATTGGTGAAAATATCACTTAATCCTCTTTATCCCTAAGGTTTGCGCAAGCTGTCCCTTTTTAAAACAAATACTGCTAATTTAGCATTTATAGATGTAGCAGTTCAAATACTACAAAATTCATAAAGCACCAAATTGCAACTCCTTTCCTTCTTTAAGAAAATGAAGCTGTGTCAAAAGACTTGGCACTGGGTGTATTAATGTGTGGTTTAAATAATGTTTTCTAAATCTTTAGGAAGTGCTAAGCTTAGAACATAATATACTCTAAATATTTTATTTAATTACAGAAAGGTAGTCCTTTTTACTTGGTGGAATGGACTTTTTCACTGAGAAAATAAGGAAACTGGTAGGAAACATTCACATGAGAGGACAAGAACAAAACACATCTTGTATGTATAGCAGCAAACTTCAGAATGACAGCAAAAAATGTTTGATAGATACTTAAAGACACTATTTACAAGGTATTTAGCTAGATGGAACAGTTACATAAATCTGCTGAATTCTGTAGTAAAACTAAACAACTTTATATCTGATGATACTGAGTGTTCCCATCCCATATGCAGTCCCCTGAAATCAAGAGGAGTTTCTCCAATCATTTTAGGCCTTGGAGTTGACCTCTCTTGTGATCAATTTGTTTAAACTGCTTTATACTCAAAAGCAGCTCCCACATTTTTGTTCTTGAGGGTTTTGCTCCCAGCAGCCTTGTGATATTTAAAATTATTGCAGTAGTGACAACAATTAAATAAAAAACATCTGAGAGGTTCCAAGTTATTACAGCAAAACTCTAGTCTCATAGAATCATTTCCTGCTTCACCAGACATAAACCACTTATTTTTCTGTACACATCTTCAAGGAGAAATGCTGGAACTTATTAAATAAACCATATTATTGCTCTGGATTAATTAGCAGATGGCTTAATGATATGCACTAGTAATTGCTACTGCTTGCACATATTTGATTATGCTTTATTATCATAATTGTGTTTAAAATACATCATAGCCATTGATTTTTTGTGTTATGTTTATAATTGGTTAACAATTTCCCTGAGAATTATGAGTTTTGCAGAAATTGCTATCTTGTTATGTTCTATGTCAAAGGGAATTTTAGGCAGCTTTTTTTGTCCTGGTTAAATAAAGATATATTCAAAATATAGATTAAAAACTGCTATATGCAGTGCTGATAACGATCATTTTGAAGCAGTTTAGTCTATCATACTTTCATAAAATTAATTCACTGCTTCATGACTGTTTGCAAATGGTAATCATCCTCTTGTCTGACTGGTTTTACTGAAAATGAATATTGCAGTAATGTTATTTTTCAAGTCTTCAGTCACAGCCTGAATGTTCCAAATTCGTTCTCACTATGAAGGAATCTGAGTCTCTAAAAATACTTATATACTGCTAAGGGAGGACTGGAAAAGATGATAACTCTCTTTTTCTTACAATAAGTTAAGCTGCCTTTGTGTCCAGGACAAACCTATTTCTTTCAGTTATGTAAATTGCAATAATTCAACTCAGTTTTCTGCACACCAAAAAAACTCAAACAAACAAACAAACAAAAAACCAAAAACAAAACAAAACCAACCAAGCAAACAAACCAAAACAAAACAAAAAAAACCCACTAAAACCAAGCAACCAACCAACCAAACCAAAAACCAAAAAAAACCCACACCAAACACTCCCAAAAAGTCATGTTAAAAGTCTAAACTAAAGAAGACAACAAAGTTAAGAGAAAGATTTCATGCCATTTTACAGCATGTATTATGCAAAACAAATGCTATTCTCCAACTTTCCTTCAAATTCTTTTTAAACCTAACCACACATGCATGAGAAAAACCTTTTAACCTTTTGGACTTTTTTTTTACAGTTCTTCAAACAGTTATTACGGAAAGTTGGTGATCTTCATGTCCCAAGTTTCATTATTTCTGTTGTGAAACAAGAGCGAGGAAATAGAAAGTAGACATTAACAGTCAATTCTTATTAGAAAAATGAGGAGGTTGAGTACTGTGTGGCTGAATAACCCAATGATCCATAAAATTGACTGAACAAGAAAAATAAAATGTACATTCTTCCTGTGACGTGTTTTGCTTTTTACCATGAAGTAGAAGCCAACAAATGATTTGGACTTTAGTTACTTTCTCATTCACAAAGAGGCATCATAACCAATGCAGAAAGATTTACAGCTCTCCCCTGGGCATGAGCCTGGATGTGAATAAGGTGTACGATTAGAAAACCCCTTGAATTTCAGAGGCAGGACAAATGTGTCTGGTTTAAAAAACGTGTCTCAATTTTAAAAAAGTGACTAATGACTACTGTGGCTCTACTTGCTCACTACTACTGTGCTGCTTCCCCAGCCATGTACAGATCATCATCCCTAACATGTTCAATTCCCAGATATCTATAAGCCTGTTTCAGGATTTCAGTGGCAGGTAAAGCATGTACCTACATAGCTGACTTAAATTTTGAAATCATTTGGATTTAACTCTTTAAAGAACCTACTGTGTCTTAGAGAGCCATACACATTTAGAAAATAATTATTTATTTATAGAAATCAAGAGAATCATTTATTTTTCTTTGTTTTTCCTGACCATGCACTTTTATTCAGGCAATGTTCTGCTTGCTTTCTCATATCAGCTTTCCAGTGACAAATAACTGATGATCTAAACCACAAAAATGGAAATATTCTCTAACATATATTCACAGATTGTGCTTGGTTGCAACTTTCACTGTAGTACTTGTATCTCAAGGCCCTGCTTTTATTCAGCATTATAATGTATAAAATAACCCATGACAGAACAGAAGGGCCCTGATGCCTACAGCAGGTTTGCACTCAAACCACTATAACAGAAAATAATCAAACTGAGAAAAGTGTCAGTGAGACTTAGATTCATCAGCTTTGAGAAATACCTTTGAAAATGGCAACCAAAAATTTCAATAGTTCTATACAGGAGCCTTTTAAGTACCATTGTCAAAAAAATCATTATTATTCAATTGTCATATCTGTTGCAACTAAGATTTAGTATTACTCCTGCTGTATCTGGAAGACTTTTTATTGCTGAAGTTTCTGTGGGAATAACTTCTGAGACATCATCACTACAAAGAAATGAAAAGAGCAATCTCTCTTAGATCAAAAATGAAATCCTAATTTGAAGCAACTCTGGGAATATGCTTTAAGAAGAAGAGAAGACAGACCTTTAAAATATTTTAAGGAGTGCCACTGAAAGCTCATGGCAGGATTTGATTACTTGCTTTCACTCTTTATTACTGCGCACTGAGAAATTGTCCTTGCAGAGGAGAGCTCTGCAGAGTGCTCTACTTTGAATAATTCCACATTCCAGGAAAATTAAACATGGGTTAAGTGGGCAGAGATGTCTATCAATGCAGAGCAGCATCTTCTTACACAAGGGTCCATAAAACTGTGTGGCAAAACTGTACTGCCTAAAAGACCATGAGGGAAAGTTAAGCTAAGAGATTTGATGAAGTATACACCTTAAACCAGCCAGACCATACAAGCCAAACACAGAACTGACCAAGAGAAGTCCGAACAGAGCACTTTAAGTCCCAACATATCTCTGTTTCCCTTCTCTCACTTAGGTGACTGCCATTCATAGCTCTCATTTTGAATTATAAAAATACTTTTTATATGACATTTATAATCCAGAGTTAGAAAAATGCTGTTTTGGTTTGAATAGGTCATTCTCAAAATGTAACTAAACTACTTAAAAATATGCACCATTTAACAGATCATATAAATAATGCAGGTGGCCTTTGGGGGGAAAATTATAGAAGGCAATAATTATTTTGCCTGGCATGGTTCTCTTTCAGTCTTAGATTTCACTGCCACCAATTGAATGACTTTGTCAGCAAAAGCGTTATCAAAATTACACACATATTTTCCATCCATTGGCAGTGCAAACTCTCTTAAGAGATGATTGGAACTGGATACCAAAAAGGAGTGATTGTCATGGTTCAATTTAATTTAAAATACATATTATGATTTACTTGCTTTCAATAAGCTTATGTGTATGAGCAGGGCTATTAGAAGTAAACAGGACTCTATAAATTGTATGAATGAGGGGGTGGAGAACATCTGTTTTCAGGCTTTCCTTTCCCAATTTTTTTCTGTTGCCTAAAGGCACAACTAAGAAGAAACATGTTGCATTTTCAGCCTAATTTTTTCCCATATGCTGGGCTAAGTGAACTGGCAATTGGACAGCTCTTAGTGCCTGTGTGGTTTGAACTGCAGTAGCTGCATTTTCACTAGCAGGTAGTGTGGCCTCCCCCAGAAACCCACCAGGAAAGACAGATGGTGCTTTTGTGTTGAGGGCCTGAAGACAGCGCTGTACAGATTTGGGGGACTTTTCAACAAGCTCTGGTCTCACCTGTGATCCAAATGCACCGGTCTTCAGCAGTTCATGGAATGGATGCCCTCCTTGAGTACATCTTTCTGTTCTGTTTTGTCAAAAAAAAAAAGCCACTTTGCATGCTCCAAGATGATGCTGCAGTGCAAACCAGTGCAAAAAGGGATGAACAGGGGACTGGCTTCAACTGATTTGAAACAAAACATTCTCACGTGTGTGCAGTTACTCCAGGGCTAAACAGTTTTCCAAAGCTAAATGGCAAAAAAAATTCAGTTTCTAGTCATTTTTACTAACTGGCATGCTGCCTTTTCTGCCAAGTGACATTAAAACACTGATGATTGTAAACAAGTTAAGAGGAAGATGTTGCATTCCCAGCCAAGCAGAGGACACAGTCCCAAAGCTATGGCCCTTCCCAAGTGACAGCAGCCAGCAGCCAGCCTTCATCACTCAGTGACTCTACTGGATTCCATACTTGCTAGGCAAGGTCCTCTTTTTATGCATCTGCCTTATTCTCTTGGAGCTAAACTAAAGAAAAGAAACCTTCTTTTCATCTTATGCTATTGTAGACCTTCTGTTCTAAAAAACTGTATGACATAAAGATTTTTTTCCATGGTTTGCATATTTGAGTTCTTGGATCTCTCCTACATTCAGTGTTTCTGTGTTCCATCCTATGCTTCAGAGGTGGAGCAGTAGTGCAAGAATACAAACTCAACTCTTGAAACCCATGGAAAAATCTTTTCAAGCTGTTTTTGTCATTCTTTTGTACGTGTGTGGGTGTACCTACAGATGTATATAAAACAAATATTAGTTTTCCTTGGACACAATTAAGTTTCTTTAAACAGAAAAAGGTGGATTATTTAGAATAACTTCTATTCTACACAAAAAGTCCAAGGATGTTATCTCTTCTGAATGTGTAGACCAAATTTTCTCTCTTGTGTGCTTTAAAAGGTTTTTATTTCCAAAGGACTTCATATGGGCTATCATCATCCATTGTTACTCAGCTGGTGTGAATTGGTTTCTTCCTGTCTTGTGTACAGACAGGTCAGCAGTAACTTCAAGGAATAGTCTTTAAGTCCTGGAGGGAGAGGAATGTTTTCAAAGCTTAAGATCGAGTTGTTCTACATTGAGGTTTTATTAAGTGCTGCTCTTTCCTAGAGTGGTAGTAGCTAACTTAGTGACCACAGTCGCACTTAATTGCCCGGTCCTCTATGTGTTATTCTGCATAGATCTTAAATAGCTTGCTAGGTCTTAATGTTTTTTTCCCCTTGCATTTTGGCAAAATCATAAACATTTGACTTTTTACCCACTCAAGTCACCAAAATCTCACCATTTCTCTCCTTCCTCAGTCAGTTATAAATGTAGACTGAATAAATTTGTACCTGCCACCATTTCATTGGTTTCTTCTTTTCCTCAGCCTTGTCTTATTCTTTCCTCAGGCGATGTCCTATTTTATTCCATCTGAAGAATAGAGTGGAAACTCTAATGATTCATGCCTTATTTTTTCCGCCCTCTGTGATCCAAGGAGTCTCTTTGCTCAGTTGTGAGATTGTAATCTCACACTTCAGCCAAGTAAAAGATAACATTTTTGTGCTTTGGGTAAGACAAGTCAGTGGATTATGTTGCTGTGATTTTCATCAGTGTTCTTACTCTCTCTCCACAAACCAACTTAAGTAATACATTAGCTAAAATATACAGTTGAATGTTGCCTATAAAACAAATATAGATGTGTATTACACTATTTAAGGAGCTGACAGAATTTGACAATGAGTACAAAATTTCCTTGAACGACTGAAATAGGTTTCAACACTTATGTAATCAGTAGTAATGTGAAAAACATTATTTTTGTCTGATATTTTTGTGGATATGGCCTTTTTCAAGTTTCATTGCACTGTGTGAAGGTTGTAGCAATTCATTCCCTGGCTGCTCTCTGACATTAATTTTAGATAGTCTCCAAAAGAATCAGCTCTCAGAGAGCAGTAAGAGGTGGCTGCTCCCTGTGAGAAGACTGGTAGGAGGCAAACAGGGGCTGAAATGGGGTCATGGGCTGTGGGCAGCATGGGAGAGCTACAGAATGGGTGGGCAGGGGCAATGAGAATTGGTGGCACCCTTGGGCCACTGACATCTGGTCGACGATCAAAAGACAAATAACACTCTGTGACTTGTTATAAGTAATAGCAAAAGCAAAAAATATTGGGGTGTTCCCACACCCCAAATGGCACACGTGCAGTTCTGCTCCACTGATGGGAAGTTCCCTGGAGCTACAGCGGATAATATGTGCACAGCAGGAATGATCAGGGCAATGTGGCATCTTCCACTGTGAGAGCAAACTAAGAAAGATAGCTCTTTGTCTTGAGAAAGGGATGAATGTGAGTGAAATTTACAGTAACAGAGAATAAAATGAGAAACTTGCAGAATTCATAAAACAAGAAGCAGTGGAGAGCTTATGGCTCGTGAGGCAGCCAGGTTACAACAAAGAATGTTGTTTTCACAGTGTGTAAAGAGAAAGCTGTGGAAATCATTGCCACAGGATATTTGAGAGAACAATAAAATAAGTGAGTTTTAAAAGGGATTAGTCAAATTCAAAATGGATAGTGTAACCGAGGCACTGCTGAACAAGAGTTACAATCTTTGTCCCAAGACTGTAAGCTATCACCTGCTAGAAGGCTTGTGCCTGTCTTTTCCACCATAGCATATGCAGCTGGACACCTTCAGGGAAAAGGCATAGATCAGTTTGGTTCAGCCTGACAGCTTTTATTGTCTCACATCTATCTAGTGAATAGAGATTCGCATCCTCCTCTTTGATCTCATGTCTCATGAGTGTCTCAGCTTCTCAAGTCCTACTGTGGACAAGTGGGAGATGAAAACAAGTCATGTCTTATGAGAGGCTTTGTCTCAAGAAGAGCTGTGTATATCAGAAAGATCTGGCACAGAAAAATCTTAAGCATAAACTTGGTTAAAGAGTAGCTCTGGAGTCTGTACAAGGAGTTGGTTTTCTGACATCTCTTCCTACACCATTATTCAGAAAGATATGTAGGTATGTGTGTGTGTAGTCAAGGGTAATAAATCACCTGCACTTAGAGTACCGACTAGGCCCCAGAGCCTTTTCCTGGTTAATCCATCTGCAAACAGATCTCCTAGTAAGTTAAGGCAGCTCTGGTAAATAAGCCAGTTTCAGGCAAGTGGCAATACTGGCATTCTGAATATCTAACTGAATTCATTCTGTCAAACATCTATTATGTGGAACATTGCTCTCAAACCAAGCAACACCCAGAAATATTAATTATTCGTCTTGTTCATCCTTCCCTCAGGCAATGTTTTAATGAAACCCCCTGGCAAACCCTGACATTCTGAACACCTTACTGAATAAACACTGTATTCTTCTAATGTTCAAAAATGAAGGGAGGAAAAAAGCTGGTTTTCTTTTATCTTTGTCCACAGCCATCTTCTTTTGTCAGATTCCAAGTAGATGGTTTTGCACTCCTAGTGCTGAAAAAAAAGGTGAGGGAAGAGCTGTAAACTTCTCTTTTCTGTGGTTTCAGTAGGGCTCTTCTCCTTTCCCTGCAAAAATGTTTGACTGTTCCGACCACATTTGCATGCAGCTATCCCTCCTACAAGCCAGGAACAGACTGTGGTACCCTGAAAAAGAGCACAGACTCTCTATACCATGAAGGCAGCCCTGGACCACACAGTCACTTTGGTCTCATAGCCAGTGCGGCAGGATTTGCCTCTGCTTTGCTTTTTTCTCTACTGACAAATCAGGGTAATATTATCTGAGCATCTCTTTCAGATGCCCATACTTTCTTATGGTCTCGCACCCAAAGAAGTGTACAACACTGGACAATTTAGATTTCCTACTTTGACTTAGCTTCTTCCCCCATGAAATAGCTGACAGTGAAATTTATCTGTATGCAGAAGGAGCAGAAAAATTTCAGGTTCAGAGATAAGGTGTGATATATTTGAGCTGTCAGGTATTTAAGTAGCAACAGTCATGAGAAATGCTGTTTGGTTTGCTGCTGGCATTCCTACTTTTATCTTCCTCGGAGACATGTATATGCTTTTCCCTCTTTTCTCTTTTCTTTTAACATATTATTCCCTTTTGTAATTCTTTTCTCTTTATGCAAGAAAATCTGGAGTATAAGCTGTTGTACATAAACACTGTGAAATATTCCTTATTTTCGTTTGGTCTTTCTTTTCAGTAGGGCTCCAATCACCATTACTGTTCGCTTTGCAAGTAATTTAATGGTTGAGTTCCTCTTCAGAAGGGTCTTCATTGTCAAGTAAGTTCTTCAATTAATTCCCTATTGACCTATGAGTTCAACTATATTTGCAATGTAAACAGATAAGTTTATTTGTATCATTTAATGGTAGGGTATATGTATAGAGCATGCGTGGAAGGTGTCATTTTGCTTTTTTAAGCAGCTTCATTCTGCAGGTAAAAAAAAAAAAAAAAAAAAGAAAAAAGAAAATTGCGTGTTAGGCACTGTCCTGGACCCTTTGTGGGTGGAGAGCAATTTCCAGCCCTATCCTACAGTTCTGAATTTATCAGAAAGGAATTTAGGCACATGATGCAAGGCAATAGCCTAAAATGTAATGTCAGAGAATTGGTCCAAAATTCAAGCCTACAGTGCATCAGCCTGGCAAGTACAGAGAAATTTCTTCATGATCTCTGAGCTGGAGGAAAGTTCATTATCTCTTAAAGTTATCTGCTCCTTCCAGAGCTACCCTACCAAAGACACTGTCCCTCTGCCTTGCATCTGTCCCCATTGTCCCTGGCGGGTGACACAGCCCTGTCAGAGTCATTGCTCAAAAATTACTCTTTTCTCTTTGTTGGGTCCCTGCTGTCCCCTATCATCCTCCTGCCTTGCATAATGGTGTCATACGAGTCATTTAGATTTTGTCACAGAGTAAACTCACAGTCCTCTCTTTGGAGTTTTCAGATACTCTTCTCATGCACTTCCCCTGCTGTGAATCTGCTCTCAATGCCAGTGCTCTACACCAAGATTTTCAGAAAACCTTTCAGCACAGTTGTACAGTGTTCCTCCATATGACTGGGAAAAGTAGCTCCAGCCAGTGCCAGTGGTGAAAATAGAACATCCTTCTCGTGACCTCTGTATTATAGTGAGGTGAGGTATGACCTTTAGATGCATCACAGTTGCTGTATAAGGCGTGCATAAAGAAATAGCTTTTTTCATATTGCTTAAGAAATCTTACTTCATAAATTGTGGTCACTTTAAAAATACAGACACATACACTAGAGCAACATTTTCTAAATGTCATGACAGCATTGCTTCTTTTGAAAGATGATGCATGTATCTCATTCTGAAAAGGAAACAGTGGGGTGGAAGCTGACAACTCATTACTCTTGAACAATACAAAAACCTCTGCATTACTTGAGTATGTGAGGTATTTTAAAATAAAATATAATAGGTCACATTTTATGGCATGACTCTCAAGTCAAAGTGAGCAGGACAAAATTCCTGAACTTGACTGAAAAATAAAATCCTTTGGTGCTCATGCAAATAGCGTCTTAGAACCTCCACAGGATGTTGCTGTTTCAAGGCCGGAAAAGACAGGTAATATTGGAAAGCATTAACTCTGGTTTAGACTTGACCACTGTGTGGATTGATTTCAGAACTTGTAAAGCTGCTTTGAAAACTTCCCCATATTTTTTCCATAAACCCAAAACTGGATGTCCATTCCATGAAGTTATAGGCAATGTTGCAACACTGACTCTCTTCAGCTCGACTTCCCCACAGTATGATGAGATCCACGAACAGCTCCCCTTTTGCATAAATGAATGAGGTTCACTGGCCTTATGTGAAATGGAAATAGACTTCATCTTTCAAGCAAGTGAAACACATGGCTGAATTTAGGAGCAGGAGATGGTCATACTCACTTTGTCTTTCATCTCTTCTTGCTGACCAGTTCCAAAGCAGAGCGATTTGTGAACATGCATTCAGTTCAGTCTTGTAAGTCAATATTTTTGTCCCACCAGTCCTTTTTTCAAGCAGACTATAAGCTAAAAGGCTGAAATGCTGCTTTTCTTCACCCATGAGACTCTTGTGGTGGTAAAGTGTAAGTTCGTTCCGCATAATATAAAGCTTTGTAGTTGCTGCAAGTGAGAGTGCCTTTATATCATGCTCTCATACTGCCTTTTTGCAGCTTATTACAAGTTACTTCCCAGAGATAAGTTTCATGGAAACTCAGTTTTGAACGGATTTTAAAATTATTTTGCTAACCCTACTAATGCAGGACACCTTCCCTGTCTTGTTCACTGTACAGAAGCGCATTCCATCATAAAAAATATA
>JAWWES010000001.1:95556415-95591795 GCA_035583135.1 Lophotriccus pileatus
TCCCTTGCCCCTTTCCTAAACCTTTCAGTGTACTTGTTCAAAAATGGAGCCAGAAAAATATGTTATTCCTAGACAGCTGCTCAGTAAAGGCCCCACAAAGTTAAGAGAGCTTTTCAGATGAATTGCAACTGACATATGAGGTCCCTTATCATTAAGAGAGACAGAGAATCATTTCATATGAATTTCCTTTCCAAATGGCCTGAAGTGCTCCCATTAGCTAACTAGAAAGCTAAAATAGTTCTTAGTCTTTGATTTTGAGATTTCTACTTTTTTATGTACACACACACACACGCACACGCACACACACACACAGACCACACACACCCCACTTAAGAAATCTGGTGTTTTGAACTGAACTGCTCTGCCAAAAGTCTGCCCACCTGTGGTGATAACCTATGTCAACCACACCTGTTTAGGCTGGGGCTTCCTGCATTTAGGTTCCTATCTTGTGAGGATACTGATCCTTTTTTCCATCAGCCTCCCTGTTTTATTCTTAGATCAGACACATCTCTGAGGCATTTGCTTGCCTGAATATTATTCATCCATCACTGGACAGCAGCCAGGTTGCCATTCCCCTCTGAGTAAGTAACCTTAGATTTCATGAAAAATCCATATTACAACATCTAATAAAAAAAAAAAATCCGTGAAACATACAATAGAACATATTTTCTATTGAAAGAGAAACCCACATAGAAAGTGTCTATTTTCATTTTGAACTTTCAGTTTCTAAAAAAATGAAATCTCTTGGTTTTATGTCTTGGGATCATTTGTGGAATTAAAAAAAATTAGATACAAGATTAGATACAAGTCTGTGGGTTTAAGATGATGATGATGCTCATGAGATTTTATTTACATTTCCTTTCATATGGTCCCATGGACTGAACTCTTGCTGGTGTCTGGAGGTTGTCACATATGCTGTTAGGGTGCATCAAAGTCATTTGAAATGACTCAGAGACCACCACGTAACGTGAACTGAAGTGTGGTTAGTGAAGACAAATGGGAGATTTGCTTTTAAGGAGCTCATCTGATCTGACCACAGTCACTAACAGAGGTGGACCCAAGGGAGAGTGGGATCTCTCAAAGCAGTATTTTGTGTGGTGTTCTCATGCTTTCACTTAACTAGGTATAAGACTTTAGCAACTCAAAAGTGTGTTGTGAATTTAGTAGGTTAGCACGAAAGAACAATGAAAAACTATTTAAAACAACTATTTGAGGAAAAAAAAAAAAAGAGCCATAATGAAGAATTATGTGATACAAGTACTTGTAAGACACATATCACATTGAGGCTGGATGGCAGGGGTTTTTGCTTTGTTGATTTTTTCTTTGACCTGTGCATAACACTGAAGGATAAAAATCGATGAATTTGAAAATATGTACAATGGAGTCCATCATACCTTTCCAGTTTATCAAGGGAACTTTCTTGTGGACTCTATGTTTAGTATTTGGTTCTTTGTTTTCTTTTGGTGCTGCTAGCAGCCATAGCATTGTCCTGGTTACAATGATGCATATGTTTAGTAATATATCTTGAGAATTTTCAAGCATGAGCAGCTATCCCACTGATGCAGTGGGGTGGTGGAGTGAAGCCATAGCAGTAGAAATTTCCACAGGTGTCTTCTGCTCATGAGCTGGTTACATATGGACATAAAGCAAAATTTTATGTAATAACCTGAGATTCTGTGTTTTGTCACACTGTTTTCAGGTGTGACAGCTTTCAAATGTTATATCTCTGTTGCTAAGGGGATTTTTTTTTATGCTGTCTTTTTCCTTTTAACATGTTATAAGCCCATCTCAGACCATATATGGTTTAAAGCAGTGAGATGGTGCGTGACAAGGAAGGAAAACAAAAATGTAATTTTTAAGCTCTCAGCTCAGAACAAGTGGCCTCCTTGAGCAAGATTATCCTCTTCTGTGATCTTTAAAAAATACACTTATAGCAAAATGCCTTCATTTTAAATTTTAAGTAGCTTCATCACTTTTCTCCTGTATCTTCCAGTCCTTTAGAAGATATTTATTTCACATCAGCTTTTGAGATTTCCTACTGTCTTCAATTTCTGGAGTGTACAGAGAAATAGATTGCAGTTTATATTTGCAAAACCACGAGTTATTGTGTTAGATTTCCTAAATAGTTAGCCTTGGTATCAGCACATTGATTTCTAGGAAGCCATTATCATTACAAACTGCTTCTGGAAAAAAAACTTATATCTCTTAAAAACTTATTCCTTTCCCTCTCCTGACCATCTGCAGTGAAGAAAAGGCTCTGTGTTTACTGAGCCTTTAAGTAATGCTTTTGCCTCAAATGAATGAAACTGTATATTCCCATATGAAAATCTGTTTTTATACCTCATGAGTTAGTGTCTATCACTGTGGCATCACTGCAGGATAAACTAGTCACATGGCAAAACAACACAAATTTTGTGAAGTTGATGTGTTTAATTCTGTTTCCACCAGTAAAGATTGATTTGCAGGAGCATAAAAAGATGAATTTTATCACTTCTTCTCAGTTGATGAGAAAAAGGCTGTATCTACTCCAGGAACAAAAAGCAGCATACCAGTCATTTGTTAATACCATGCCTGTTCTTAAGCACTGCAGGGAGTTCTCCTTGGACAGGTGCCTTTATATAAAACACACAACATCTTCTTCCAATTTCCCATTTTAAAGTGGCTTTTTTCATTTGAAAGGGGCTATTTTAAGTTAAATTTTAGTTATTTAAAGATAAATATTTTAAATTAAATAAATAGAAGAAAAAGGGTTCCAACTCAACAGGAAGGCTTTTTAAAACTGTTCTATCTCATCAAAATGCAATTTTCCTTTTGAACAAGTTACTGTTTGCATCTTGACTCCATCAATTTTCTGTGTTTAGGTACAGAACCAAAATATTTTTTAACCATTCGTGTTCCTGATAAAATGAAAACCTTGTTGTATGAAAATAATAAATGTAGTTCTGCAAAAGCTCATGTATTTCATCTGCATTAGGAGCAGTCTTTTCTAGACATTATTTCTAAAAGTACACTGTCACCCAGACTTGTTTTTATTGCTCTGTTATACCTCATCATCAGTAACACTCCTAATGCTGAACTGCTCTCCAGATTTGCTGTTGGATGGGGATGCAGTAGGTCTAGGTAGGTCTAATCTTTGCTTCCAATTCCTAGCTTCTGTAAGAAGTATCAATACTGTGGTCCTGCTTCTGCACCAGCTTTCCTTATTGTGTAGATCATCTCAGAGTGTCATTGTGAAGTTAACAAATAAAAGCATTAAAAAGTATGTAGAAAATGCCACGTTTCTCTAAAACCAAGAAGTATTGCATCCTACCCTTGTTCTGCCGTGTTCTATATCACGTGCCCTGGGATTGTCCAACATGGGAGGTTACAAAGAAGGGCATACTCAGACAAAAGTCACTTCAGAAGAAACTAGTTAAGTTGTGAATGTGGTCCATGAGTAAGGAATTCCTTTACGGTTCTCTGCTCACCAATTTATACTTTGGAATATATTTGTTTACCCACAGCTTTAAATGTGGCATTACACTTGATTAGCTGTTTAAGGAAAACATTCCTGAATTTTTTTTCCCCTCTGATCTTCTGCACTTGTAGTTTCTATATACTGACAGCAACTCCACACTTTTAAAGTCCTTAATCATAAGTTTCTTTGAATGTTGGCTCACTGTGAATGACAAAGTTATAAAACCCACTGTTGGTGATGTATTAGTCAAGTTCTTGAAAAACAACCAATGATGTCTATTAATAGTTTAGCTACAAAATAAATATTTTGCATTATTAAAGCAGTGATATATATATTCATGGATTACTGTAATAGTCAATAAAGTAACAGAGTAGAGAAGAAAAGAAGAAAATGACAAGGCAGAGACATGAGATTTTATTTATACATTGTTTCTGTCTCAAAAAACTAACTTTTAACTAGATCTAAGCTTTGAGCAGAAAAAACAATATAAGCTGGCTTTAAACTTAAGAGAAATAGAATTATAAACTACTCAAAGTGGAGCACATGAAGTACAATGACTTTTCTTTACTTTTTTTTTTCTCTCTCCTCCTATTTCCAAAAGGCCAAAATTACCTTTTCTCTCATCTGAGTGCATCTGGAATTCTGTTTACATCAAGAGTTATTGTTATAGGTAGAGGGAATCACTCTTTCACTTTCTATAACTTTGAAAATAAGTCTTCATATTAGAAAAAAAAAATTAAAAAATGTAATTGTCAAACAAACAAACAAACAAAACACAACAAGAAAACATTTGTTCAGTTGAAATAAATACATTCAGGAAGTTTTGACCAAATTGTCCCCCTTAGAAGTTTTTAAGATAACTCTGTTTGAGTGTCCATGGATAATAGATGTCCTTATACTGTGAAGAATGAAGCTATCTTGGGAATAAGTTCTCTTTTTGGTATTCAAGAGTTTTGTTTCATGGAATGACTTAGTGCCTAGGCTGGCAAACAGATGGTAGGTGTGAAATATCTGCGTTGCATGTCCTTTCTCTTCAAGAAAATGAGAGTTTGTGTGAGTTTCTGGGATCTCTCACTTCTATAAATTTCAGACACATATACGAAGGGAGTGGAAATAAACAGAGTGCAGCCCATCACAGGGGACATCTTGAACAAAGGCAAAGAAGTGATGGAATTGGTTGTTACAGCCACTGAATCTATTTGTTAGTGAAGGAGAACTGTCTGAACATTTTAAAGGAACAAAAGCACATAATTCCGACTGATAATTTAATTTCAGTTGCACTTTTCCTATATGGTTAATACAAAAGATTGTTAACAAAAAGTTTGTGTCAGAGACCTTAGCTGCAGGTGGATGGACCAAATAGATGGCTTGTTGAACTTGCCTGGAAAAAATGTTCCATCCCATCAACGACTTGTTTGAAGTTTCTAAGACTTAACATTTGAGGTGACAATAACTAATTTTTGTAGACTTCTGAGCTGCTGTACATTCAGTCTTAAAAATCAAGTACGCATTTATTCTTCTACAGATATTAAGAGCACCCCATTTTAAATAAATTATTTTGTGTGTCAATATCAAGCTCTTATTGTTTTCTTCTAAGGAAATTTGAAATATCTTCTCAGATTGGTGTGAAACTCATTCAGACCAGTCAACAAACTGAACTCTCATAATTTGGCTCCAACCAGATGAAACCTAACAATTACTCTTATTTATTTACATGATGGAAACTGCTCCCATTTTTGTCTTTAAGTTTCCTTTGGGATGAGGCTGGAAGGGTGAAGAATACCTTGGACACAAGCAAAATATAGCAACATTTACTGGCAGTAAACTGCCTGGCTGTAGCACCTGATTATTCTGCTTGTCATCCACAGCTCAAATGTCCCTTAGGAAAAGGCAAATCCTGTTATTGCTGTTCCTTGAATGCTTAAAAATAGGTGCAACCTCCACAAGGCTTTATTTTGTAGAAACACAGGTAATTTATTTTTTGGAAGGCAGAAGTAATTAAGCATATTTAGAGGATTTGTAAACTGCATTCTGAGAAGAACAGAAATATGTGCATTGGAAGGGAGAGAATTTTGCTTGCTTTTATCCTTTGTTTAGAAGTACTTGAAGTGTTTCTTTAACAATAGATCTAAAAAGGTACAATTCAGATTATACAGTCTACATAAGAGTTCTTATATTAATGTTTTCCCAATCATTGTTGCTCAGAAGAGTTATGGTCCATACATCATTATTGTTGATTAAGAGGTTTTTTTCACAGCTCTAGCCCAAACTGGAGATTGGGAAATATGTGTGTTATACCTCATACAAGCAGATTTCATATAAGGATTAAGTGCTGTAATGAAACATATTGTTCCAATTTCCTACTTTAAATAAAGTTCTTAAAATTATCAAAGCTATATTATTCCTAGATCAAAATGTGGCTTACCACTCCTTGTCAATACTTTTGAACTGACTGTACTAGTTTGTATTCCCTGACTAGGAGCTTGTGAAGTAATTGCACCTGGCATGAGAAGTTCACACGCAGCAGCACGCTGCTAAGCGCGTCAACAGAACATATTTACTGATTTTCTTCTCTTCCATTTGTGATACCCCTCGCTATTCACCATGATAGCCCATACCTAAATGGAGGTTCAACTTTTTCTCTGTCGAGTGTCTGCAGTATAGATTAATTGCCTACTCCAGAAAGTGCTAAATTGGCAAAGACCAGGATGTTCTGATGATTTGGGTGAATCTTATGCTCGGTGTTGCAACCTCTTCAATGCTGATGGTTTCATACCCAGATCAAAAGTATTTTTCAACAGGATTTTTTTCCCAGAAAATTCCCATTTGGTCTCAGTTCCTTTGATGTTTTGTATCCTAAAACATAAGCATTTGCCAAGGCTACTGAAGAATACTTAAGGCATAAATACAAGCAGAAGCCTTAAAGGTTTCTGCAGATGTTAGAGGACTACTTATTCTATATTCCTCCATTTTATGAATAAGAAACACCTCTGATCCATGTAAAACCTTTCAGGTCAGGAGAAGTCACCATATGTGTAATCCAATTTGAATTATCAGTATTCGTGTTAAGAATGGAAAGAGAAAGGAAATTGGATAGGAAAAAAAAATTACAAGAGCTTTCTCTGAAAATATATGTGGAAAATATCATAATACTTGGAAAAGAAAGTAAGAGGAAAAAAGATGATTTGGGAAGAACAGTGCATAAATTGCCTGCTAATTCGCAAGTTTTATACTGTGATACAGTCCATCGTAGGAATCAGTCATCCTGGGGCTCTTTGTGGTTAATTCATGTCGTTATCTAAAGGCTGATTAACATGAGGAAACAGAGTGGGTTGGAGAGATTTTAGAAAAGTAGAGAGAAAGGAGGCAAAAATTAAAAAAGGACAAGAGAAAGTATAGATGTCCAGAAGCATGGTGAGGGCAGGAGGGGTGGGGAGGGTTGTGGGAGGGAGCAGAAATTATACATGAGATTTTTGGATTGTATAGTCAGGCTCTATTTTCTTGAAAGGGAGGATAAAATTCTGCATCTATTGAAGTTAACATTAACTCCAAAGGGACAAGGCTATGGTGCACATTTTGAAGTGATCATCATTCAAATTCATAGTTATGAAATGCATTTGTATCTAGTGATGCAATTTAGATGATGAGGTGATAATGGGGTTAAGAATTTAACTGATGATGTATTTAGAATTTTAGCCTTAAAGAAATCATCTTATGTGACATGACCAGTGTATATTAGGTTATTTCTTACTAGAACTTTGCATTACCTGTCAAATTATTAATTTTCTGCATCAAGCCTTGCTGGATTCATACTTATCAGCTAATACCTACGTTGGATTTGGTTTACCTGGATTCATTTCTAGAAGTGTCATCCTCACTGGTTTATATCTCATATGGCTGTTTAAAAATTCTGTTGCATGGTGAAAAATGAAAAAATGTGGAGAAAACACCACATTATAATATGGTTTTTGTTTGTTTCTTACTCCACAATTTCATAAATGAAAATATGTACAGACACATCTGGTGTAGTATCTTGAGAAATCATCAATCTGAAAATCAAGTTAGATGATTTCCTGAATAGTGAATAGTGGTAAATATCACAAAATTTCTTTTAAGCATTATGTTCTAATTTTTTCTGAAATGAATTACTGCAAAAATGACATACACTAAACCAAATTTTCTGAGTTATACATGCTGAAGTAATTTTCCATGCTGTTACATCCCATTTTATGTTCTTCCCATTTTTCTCTGGATAGGAGCAGATTGTTGTACCGGTATTTACTAAATGGGAAGGAAAGCAGCCTCACTTAAGTTAGCAAAGTAAATGTCTCGTAGTGGTATGTCTGTCAATTGCCCTGTATTCTTTATTGCCAGTGTGAATTTAATATAGAATATGGAATACTAAGAAACTGCAGGTTAAAGACAGTCAATCCAAGAGGTCAGCAACTACTTTACAAATTATCTATGAATTTCGTCTACCCTCCAATAGAAGAAACGGCATCAGTAAGGTCATTTATTATGAAGTTTTTTATTTCCATGGAATTACAAAAGAAAAAATGAAGGATAAAAATATTGTTATATTCAATAGCTGAATTTTCTGCCCTGTTCATTATAATAGCTTGTTTCAAATGCCAAATTTTATTCTTTCACTGATTTAAAAAAAGAAACATGGCAAGAATTAAAAGGATTTACATAAATTTAAAATGTGACTAACAGGTACACTCCATAAGTTATTAAAATACTCTGTGTATGTTAAACACAAATGTGTTGCGTCCCAGAGAATCAGCTATCTTTGACATTTTATAAAGGCTTTGTTAGAAACCAGCCAAGCAATTCAACATTCAAATTAAATTATAGATAGTGTAAGACTATATGAACTTTTCAGACATCCTTTTCTCCTAACAAAGTTCACAACATTTATGTGCTTCTCAAGTTCAGGTTTTTGTTTACAATCCCAGTACTAAGGCAACATAAGTAAGGACACTCCTTCCCACTGCTGCCTTTTTTGTATCTGTACTGTAATTTCTGTTTCTCTGTGTGTTCCATGGGAATATACAAAAGGAAAACATCACATATGCAACACAACCCTCGACATATATATCATGTGCAGAATTTACCAGAGGTGACATCATAATATGGATTTATCAACAGGAGTTTGTGTTGGATGTTACAAATGCAAAAATTAGCAAAACTAGTTTATGTTATTTCCTATACATGCATCATATAGATTCTGTAGTCTGTCTTATTTTCATCACAATTACCCAGTCTGCTCTCTTCATAACACATACCAGTTGATGCTGGTATTCCTACTGAAGTGATGTATCTAATCATGATACTGTTCAAAAAGGAAACTAAACCAGTGAAGGGGGTTTTCAGACAAGAAAAACAACTGGGAAACACAGCACAGAGGAAAAAAAACCCATAACATTTTATTTAATCACTTGAAGATTAAGGAGTGACAGTATTCCCTCCTCTGGGAACAGAACTTTATTCACCTGTTCTATTTTTAATTGTGAAAGCAAAAGTGATCTCCCAGTTTTTTGAAAACTCAGCAGCAGCAACAGTATTTATTATCTCTAGATTGGATTTTTAATTTTCTCTGCATTTTCAATATTGATTAATTCCAAAGCCATCATCTGTGTTAAAGACTGAGTGATTCCTGTGGTAACATTTACAATCTCTGTCTAGTGGCTATTTCTCTAAACTACAACCTATTGGAGCTCAGGATAAGAACTGTTTGGTTTATGAGGTGAAAATTTATCCCTTGAGATAAGCATGTAATCATTAAAACATTTGAGAAAGCTCTCCCACACTGGGCCTTCACATTCCTCCTGCAACTTCCTCTGGACACTGAATATCAAAGCTCATGGGGTGAAGAAAGCATTTACTTTGAGGTTTTCATATACTTCAGGTACATTGAGCCTAACTGGACTTTTAGCACTTCTACATGCATTTGTGAGTGAGAATCACTTAAATTCTTAGTAAGTACAAAGCTGCTCCATATTACACTAAGGTACTCACCTGTCATATACAATCAATCTGTATAAACTCTGCTCGGAACTCAATCCTTCTTCACTGACTCCTGTCTTCACATTAATTCTGTCAACAGCAGAGAATTTAATAGCAGCTTCTCTTAATCACTAGAGTAATTTCATCTTGGAATAAGGAAAAGCTGTGCTGAGAGGCTTTTCCCACTTTCTTTGGTAAGCAGAATATATTCTTTGAATCTAAAACGATTGATTAAATGCCCATCACTGTTTATGGTGCTTCTTTAGATGGACTTTCAATCAATACAGAGACATCCCTTTCACCTGTACTGTCACAAAAACATGGCATTTGCTTCTAAATTATAAACCTGAACAATGAACTAACTGAGCAGGGGAAACAGACAGGCTTCTATAAGGGTAATTTGGGACTGAAACCTTGTAAAGAAAGAGAAAAGCACAAATGGGCTTTAGGCAGACTACAGTTCATGCCTACTCTAGCATCATGTGCTTATGCTTTGGCAGAACTGCCAGTCAATTACCAAATGGTGAAGACAATAATGCAGGGGAAGATATTCCATGAAGCAGCTTTCATTGGTACCATCTCAACTCATTTGTCTCCTACAAGAGAGATGACTTGGACCACAGATGCTGTGGAACAGCTCCAGCCATCTGGTGCTCTGTGGAAATAGAGAATTTATCTGGCTTGTACTGAGCTTCTCTGAGACGGACCTTAACTGCTGTCTGTCATTTAGGAAAACTTTCTAAGGCTGCTAAGCATTTTCTGCTCCTTTTCCTTTTTCTTCCTCCCCACCTCCCTATATGTGCGTGTAACATTGCTCAGCAATTTAAATACTCTCCCTGCAGAGGCAAGGTTTTTGGTTTGGGGATTTTTTTTTTATGAGATCTGAGAAAGGATGTTTGAAAATACGGGAAGCATGACTGAAAAGAAAACTCAACCCAACACCAGAAGGAGCCTTGGGAGTCAGATTTTAGCTCATGATGTCAGCTACAGATTTGCAGCTGGAACGGCTGCTTGAAGCTTGATTTTTCCTGTGAAATGGAAGGACTTCATACATTCTTCTAAATTAAACAAAAGATTGTCAGGAACATGCTGCTCCAATGTAATTTTTTTTTTCTGAAATAGCCTGTAATATCCAAAATTATGATCAAATGAGTCCTAAGAATATAACAATATAAAGGCATCTCAGCTGTCCTCTACACATTGTGAAATGAATTTCCTAAGACTTTATTTTCAGCATTTCAAAGAATAAGGATACTGTTTCTCAGAGGAGCAAGAGCTTCTAGGATGTCTGCTTTCTTAATTCTCTCATGCTCAGGACAGGTAATTCCCTTCCACAGAAACTATTTATACGCAGCATTTGTTAATGAACGATATTGGCTTTGCTCACCATCAGTTTTAGCAACAAGGTGAAAAAAAGCTACATAGTCAGGAAGTGTAGACCTGCAATTAATTGTGCTCCATATGAGTGCTTGTATTAGCAGACAGAGAACAAGATATCTCATGCTTTTCTAATTGGATTGCTGCCAGTAACAGTGTTAGGGAAGACACAGATCCACTGTTTCCAGCCCTCAAGCTGGGGGTAGTTCTGTATAAGGAATGCCCAGCTTTCAGCCTCTTTCCAAACACTGCTATTAAAGTCTCTTTGTGTAGCCCTGTGGCTTGAGTATTTTAACAGCTATCCAATCCTAGCCAGAAAATACTCAGTTGTCCCCATCTTGCTGAACTGTTTTGCATATTTCCACTTTTCTAGGCTTGTGACAGAGGGTGATTTAACCTTTTAATGTGACACTGAGCAGAAATGATAAGTATAGACTGATAAACATGGCATACTGATATTTAATGTATTCGTCTCCACCCTGCAAGTCTAAAAACAATGATCAGTGATTAGAAAATAAGCTTAACATGGTTTAATTTATGGAACGTAGTTAATGAATCTGTTTTTCATTGAATAATTGCAGTAATCAACTGATAATAATAGCAGAAGCACACAGTAAATAGGTCAGATCAAGTAAATTTTAAATGTATATTCCCAGATGTCTGTCAACCAATTTCTGTCTCAAGGGTTGTATGGCATTTTCTTGTTGACTTCTATTTTCCTTTCTTCATTTCTGTCTGGATTCAAACACAGGTTTATGATAACCTCTATGGGCAATTAACTCCTACTGCTAATAGAGATAACTCCCAGTTTGCAAGGTTTTCTCTGCTTCAGGATAGGAATGGCTATAAAAATATGAAATTACACATTTTAATATTCTTTATGAAGGTGACTGATTTTTCTACTCCACATATTCAAACAAAATAGTGAAATACTGTGGTTGTTTTACATGTTGTCATAAAATTAATACAACTTCAATTTGCCCACAGTAGGAATCTAGAAGCTGTAAAATGAACTGCCATATGTGCCATAAGCCACTGCCAGGCACTGATGCCAGTCTGATGAGTATATAAGATTACTTTGAGACACTTGTACACTGAAACATATTCATTAACTCTTCAGACAGACTTTTTGTGGACTTCTGTTTCAAACAAACAAAAAAAATCCAGAAAAATGATCGTTTTTCCTGAAAGGAACATATCCAAGAAAGGAAAATAGCATTTGCTAGTACTGGCTGATCTTCAATCAGCCAAGGAATTTAAAACATGCCAAGTAATGCTGGCCAACTTGGTTTTTAAACTCATAAGCCTTGAAAAATGACAAAAACAGAATTTAATCTGCATATTGGTAACCTTTAGGTTAAGTCAATTATCTGGATTGAATCTCTGCAAGTTGCTAGAAGGTGTCACATGCCTCTGCCTATTTGTAAGAGCTTTCTTTTTTCATTCTTCAGGATATGCCACAAATTGTTATTTGAGCTTTGTGGATTTTGCTGTCATGAGCCTCAGTTAGCATGACTGCTCCTATACTTCGCTACCAATTTTCACCTCTGTTTCAACTGCTCCCAAAATTTTCACAATTTTTGAAGCTTACCCAGAGTTTATAATAAGATAAAAGTGCAGAGATCCTCAAATTAGGATCTGCACAGTTAAAAGGCAGAGCTTGTTAGCGTAGACCCAGAGCTACCCCATGGCAGCAGTGGTTTGGTACTTGAGCTAGCTCAGGCCATGCCAGATCAAAACCAAAAAGGATGCCAAACACCAACAAGCCACAGTAGCTGTCAATAAGTTCTAAACATACACATGAGCATTATTTCCCTTTTTGTTACCCTTGTTCATCTCAGTAGTGTCTGTTGAGTGCCATGAAGAATGCCAGGCTTTGGTTGGGGGTGCACCCTGTCCTTGTGGTGCAAATAATCATCACCCATGGCATCAGAAATTTGTGTTTCTCTTCTGATTGAGTTTGATTTGCTGTTTTCATGTTTTATCTATCTATTTATCCACAGCTAAGTGTATTAAAACTTAATTTAATAACCTCAGGACTTCAACCATCTGTGGGAATGAGAGGTAGCTAGAAAAATAATTGCCATATATTAACATTTGTCTTACATATTTGAACCACTAACCTTATTAATACACACACTAATGCTGGTGATGCAACAACCTGAGTTTTAATTTGTTACAATACCTTATTTCTAAAAACATTTGTAAACCCTCATTCAGTCATTTACAAACACTGACAAAACAGAAGCTGTCTGCTCCGAAGGCCAGGGCAGGAAAATATATTCAGTGGTTGCAATTGCAGCAAGCACCTCAACAGCAAAGAGGTGCTTGAAATAAAAGAAGCACCTGGCAATTTAACTGCAGTCTTACAACAAAGGGAAAGATACAGTGTACCTTGTATTTCTCAAAGATCAGGTTTTCTTCTCTTCAGAAATACATATTGAGGTAGTTTTTGCAAACCTCCCCACCCACTGCAAATCTCTTTGCATCAGGAAAACCTGAAATCTTGTTAAACTGTGCTAAACATAGCCTGTTTCAATGAGAGAGAGAGCTTCTAAAGCGACAAATGCCATCACTACAAAGCTCTCTGCCCTGTCTGCTAAGGTTTCCAGGTTAATACATACAAATAATGCTTTTGATTTATGATATAGGCAGCTGTAGCAGATGAATGGCTTTAATTTACCAAGTCAGAAAAACCAGCATTTTTTTTTAACAAAAAATAGATTCTTTCCTTGCCACTGCAACTGAGAAGGCTTAGCAGGGCTCATGTGAACTCTGCAGTCGATCCATGGCACAGAGGACCTGTGGCTGGCCACACCCAAATTGATGGCTAGTTTCTGTGTCTGTTAGTAATGGTGTCACATATCGCTCACTGAGGGAACCAGACAACACAATAAATAAATCCCTGATAGTATTTTGTATATCTGCTGTGTTTGAAATGTCAAGCAGAAAAATTTGATTCAAAATTCAACCTTTCTTGTTTCTAATTAGTCTCACCAAAATCTCACATGCGAGATGAAAGCTGGAGAGAGGTTCTTTAGTTCTTAAAGCTTTTACCAGCTGGTTTTTGGAAAATATTGATCATTCTCCAATCCATTGAACTAAACTAGAATTCTCTCAATTGCCAGAAGAAGGGTCACATATGAAATACAGGCTATGACAGCCTTAAAGGCTGACAGCATTGGAAAGCAAAGGCACCAGATGGATAACCCCAGGCTACATCCAACCTTAAAGGAAAATTTTGCTGGCCACTGGCCTGTTTCCATTCCCCAGACTCTAAGCAGTAATCAGGTGTAGTAAGGAAATTATATCCTTCCTGCTTGCTTTTCCTGCTGGTGACACTAATTACCTGTAACCACACCCAAAATTTACCACAGGTTCTCTCACCTGAGACACTGATTACATATTCCTGTGTAGCAACTGACCCTTGTTGAGCTACTCATTTCTTGTTTGGAAAAGTAGTGCTTTGTCAGCCCAATGTAGTTTTTGTTTTTTGTTATTACCTTCAGATGTCTGTTCTCCCCGTTTCATCTGGAATTTAGACAGCCATAATAACCAACAGACCCCATGGTGTTCTTCTGCTTGTCCCTCCTATGGTTCCTCAGTCCCCAGAGGAACAAAATGTCAAAGTTCTCACTGTGTAAAACTACAAGCAAGAGCTAACAGTTTAGTATTCTTTTACTGGTGGTGACACTGTTCAGTCGTGATTCCTCAGATATCCTTTGCAATATTATTTTATGAGAAGAAACAGTATGTGTAACTAGAAAAGCATTTAGTTCTTCTCATATGATAGGAGGGCTAGGACCTCTGGTGCTTTTCTTCTTTTGTTTGCAGCAAGAAAGATAAGGGTAACAAAAATTGGGCATCTCAATCTTGCCGGTTCTAAGTCCAATATATTTCAGTTACTAAACTCTCTATAGCTGAATGTATAATTTATTGTCATATATCAGTCCCAAGCTAATTAGAATCACAAACGAAAAAATGGAGTTATCAGAGAGAACAGCTTCCAATTGAAAGATTTGGTTTTAATTCTTTCGGCATGGATCACAAGATGGTGCTATTAAACATGAGCATAAATATCACTTCTCATCTCTTTTCAGACATTCAAATGTTTCTTTATTGCAAGAAGAAATACTGCCATAAATTAGTGTGCCTTTGAGATTTTGTTTTTCTCAGATGATCTTTTATAACCACTTACCTCAATTACAGGTCTAGGATACAGTTTCTTAGTAAAACAAGACTGCCAGGGTCCTTTGACATGGAAGAAGATATTTAAGGGTGCCAGGGCACAGTGCTGTACAACTTTAATTTGAGTCATTCTAGTTCAAAACTTGTAAATAAAAAGGTCGATCTTTTGTAAGTTTGTGTAATCATTGCAAGTGGCCAATAATCTGAAATTTAAAAAAATATAACCCCACTGTAGAAGGAAATAGATCTGCTATATAATCTATGTAGTGAATCTGGGTTTCATTTTACTACACTGGTTTAATAGCTTATTACAGCAATCCAGCTGGTGTTCCAGGAATAGATCACTTCACTGCTATGAGTGCAATTTTTTTTGTTCTCACATTTATCAAATATTCTGGCCAGCTGGCAGTCTTTGCATACTTGGCTCTCTACTACACCAGTCCCAGTGAGTGCAAGTAATCTATAAAACCTTGATGTGGGGGATTAGACGGGTTCTAAGAGGACATCTGTGAAAACATGGGTGAAAACCTTGGAGACTTTTCGCAGGCACTTGCCAAAGGTGTGTCTGCTGCTTTTCCACATGGCTACATATTATGTAACAACACACAATAATGCACTTCCCTTTGGAGAGGCAGAGAAAACAAATTGAAAACACATAATTAAACTGCACAGAAATATGATTTTCCAACATGCAGGGTGCCTTTCAAAATGTGCCTCTTAGTCAAAGGGGCATATGAAAACCAAATTAAATATATTTTTTTTCTATTTTTACCTTTTTAGTCAGGAACAGAGTTGGGAAAATCTTGTCATGATATTTAGACATTCTGCTCCGCCAGCCCAGTGAATCTCATCAACTTCTAAGGAATGTGATAAGCATGAGAACTTTTGATACACAGCATATAAACAATTTTACCAGGAACCATAGTATAAAAAATAAAAAAATAAAATAAATAAAATTTAAAAAAATATACACACACAAAACACCCAATGATATAAAAGTGGAAAAGACTAATTTTTTTTTTTTTTGCTTTCTTCTGATTTTTCAGTGCTTATTTAGGACACTGAGAGATGAGAATTTTTGAGTAAATGAAGAAAATGGTTAATACGTTATTCTCACAGACTGAAGCAATTCTATGGAAGCCTAAGCCAAGTAATCCACATACAGGAGCAGTGCAGATAACTGAGATTTTGACTGAAATTAAAATAGAAATACAATAAGGAGCATGGCATTGTGACCCATCAGAGGCCTAACAATCTTCCACGCAAGACTCAGGTGCGGTTGCATAAAGGAGAGAGTTTGAAAAGGACGAACCTGCTTCACAGCTGATATTCTGAACTTAAAGGGTTAATGTGTGAGTATCTAAGTCTACAGTGTAGTCTGTAGAGTGCCAGGCGACAGAGCTAGAAAACAGTCCCACAGATGATACCCACCAACAGAGGGACTCAGCTCTCGCAGCACAGGTGCTGAGCATTCTTACGCACACCCTGAGGAATGCTGCCTGAGCTCACATTCTCAACCAGAAGGGTCTGAAGCACCTTTAGCTCTGGTGTCATACCTGCCAGCTCTCTCTCCAGCCAAGGCAAGTAGTGTGATGCAGTACAGCAGACCCATCAGTCACAATACACCAACTGTTCTGATAACCCAGCTATATAAAGTGTACACGTACCAGGGGTACAATTCTGCTGAGCTGTAGTGAGGACACAAGGGCTTCATCTGTTAATGATCAAAACTCAGTAGCAGGGCTTCTGAGGCTCATGGTTCCATTTCAGGGCAGCTAAAATAGAAGTAGACACCTCTGGTTAGGCAACTGAATTTCTCTCTGGATGCCTCTTCTATGGTGAATTGAATTTCTTCATTGATTTTCATTGCCCAGAAATTTTCTTAATATAACACAAATGTGGACACAAGTAAATCCCAAATATGTCTTAGTCTGGAAATAAATCCCCACCATATCCCACCACACACCTCCCCTCAGAATGTCCAAACATAATATTAAAAAATATACGGCAGGAACTGAACAGGTGCTGCTACTAATTGAAGCTTAGGAGCATGTGTAACATATGGATAGGGTAATTAGCAAGTTAAAACATGCATGATAAAAGATGATAACCAATAGAGAATGCATGATATACTGTATATGGCACTGATTGCACTCCCACAAAGCAGAGACACGTGGCTCAATTTAGGTAGCTAGACCCTACTGTATGCCCTGCCAACAACATTATGCCTGTCCATCACACCGACACTGCTCTGAGTAAAAATAACCTGCATTAAAAAGAGGCAGTAATGAAGAAAAATGTGCTGCTAGAGAATGTTAAAAGCTTCTCATCTCTGGAAGAAATGAGTTTCAAAAGGCCTTCAATGTGGTCACCCAAGGAAGAGCTGCTCTTGGGTTGGGAAGAGTTGACTAAGCTTCCTGCAGGGTCGAGACACCTCAGGTGCTGCTGGGGAGCAAAGGGACATACCCTAAAAGAAACCACTGCATTTGTGAATACCTTGCGTGTTTGAAAGCTGCTACAAACCTTGTTTTCTCAGAGCAAGCAGAAGTACAAAGTGAATTAAGTTCTTGTAGCTTCCAAGACAGGGCCCATACTGCCTGATGTCAGTCAGTCCCTGGACTCGCTGCCTATGCAATCTAATTCAACAAAAGTTCTTCAGATCAGACAGATCCAGTTTGGCTTATACCACAGCTGATCAAAGAGAACAAACACCCAGATATCCAAAGCGGTGTTGCCTTAAAACCTTTCCGAATCCCTCCCCTCATTCCTTCCCACCCTGTTGCCAAGTACTTGGTGTCCTTGCACCACAGCCATGGGTGCATCAAGGATTCCAGAGTCTGGTGTGTTTGCTGCCAGCCTTCCACAACTGCTCTCATCTTGCACAGGGCATTTCACACAGTGTTGGGGAACTTCAGCGCAGTCTGCAGGTGTCCACAGAGCAGAGCTCCCTCAAGGGCAGCCAGGAGCACCTGGAGCTTAGTAATTCATGGTGGATCTCAGGGGAATTGGTGGGGACACTGAGGTACCTTTCTTTTCCTGTGAGCTGAGCTATCTCTTGAACAGCAAGATGTATTGATATTTATCTCAGAATAAAATACATTAGTGGATTAGACTTTTAGCTTTACTAAAGTGCTTGTATCACACTGGGGTATATCAGATAACTCACAGGATTTTTTTTCAGTGTCGAGTTCTATGCACCATATGAGTTGTACTGTTTAATACATCCAAACTAGTTATCAATATTTTTTTTATTTATTTTCTATCTTTCTCTAGTGTGCAAGAGAGCACATTCACAAAAATATCATAAAATCTGACCTTCTTAAAAATCTAAACCAAAATTAAATCACAGAATATAGTTTTAAAAGTTAATGGTAAATATAGATGTTAAGCTAAACAGGAAAAATTAGGAATATCTTCAGAAATAAATGCTTTCTATTGTCTTTTTAGAGTTTTCTTTTTGTAGTATTTTTCTTTTAAGCATGAATATCCCAAATTTATGTTATGTTATGTTACATTATATTACATTTCTCCACAGTCTCCACGTGATAATAAAGGATTTCTAGGTTATGCTGGGCAGCAGGTTTTTCTTTTTTAAAGGAATCTGGGAAAGATATTTTCAAAAATTGCTCTTTTTTGATAGGTAACGTAATTTACAGAGCGCTATCAGGAAATCTAACAAACTTAATATTTTAACAGCATCATTGCCACTAATAACATACACTTGTACCACATGCATTTGGCCCAATAATTCTTTAGAGTCATGTTCAGCTTCATATTTTCCAACTGCAAAAATAAATATTTGCAAGAAAAAGGAAAGAAAACCTTCTAAAACCGTGCTATATAAGCTACTGATGTTCAGCTGAAATCTTACAGATCATGTCTTCCTGGTTTTCCTTGCTTCTTGCTGTTCAGGTCAAACTACAGAGGGGGGAAAAAAAAAAGAGAAGCAAAATAAACCTGAAACCAAAAATTAAGTATTGATCTATGTGAAAAATTGCCTTAGTTCTGTCTGTGAAGAAAGAAGCAAGAGTTTCTATCAGACAAAGGCGAGATCAATGCTGGGAATTAGCACAGGCTGCTCAGTTGAACTATTAGTTGAAATAATTGCATCTGCAGGGGATTGCATTTATCTATGAAGAACATGATAATCTCTGAATTAAACGTATATGCCTTAGCAGAGGATAGCTACTTTTAGCCTCCCAAATGGTGATACATACAATGCAAAGAGAAATCAGCATGTATTTATAATTTTTCCTGTTTGTAATTTTTAAGCATATTTGAGTTATTTTACATATGAACATATTTTTTTCATAAAATAACATCATTCTACAAAACTAAGTCAGCTTTAAAATTCTGTAGTTTAGACTTTTCTGTCGCCAGGATTATCTGACAGTAGTTAGGGTTTTGTTTTTTACTGAGAGGTTACCAAATTCACGTTATCAAGCATATCCCATTCTCTTTAGATATGAAACAGATACTATTTGTTCTGAATTGTCAAGAGGTTGGAGTGCATTGATGTACCGTGGTGTAAGAGAAATTAAAACAAAAATTTATTCCAAGCGGTGAGAATAACAAAATGGTAAGGCATGAAAAGACCTCTTCCCAAAATACTTCATAAAACTGACAAATAAAAAAGCTCTCTTCCAATCTTTATGTGTCATGTAAAACTGGAGGATGACGTCAAAACATTAGTACCCTCTCTAAAAACAGTCACATCTTGTAGAGCTATAAAGTTTTGACTCAGATCTAACCCTCCAGAGGCTAAAAACTGGAATGTATCAATTTTATACGCCATGGCTATCAGCAATCAGACTTTTTCCTTTTTGTTTTCTTATTTCATTAGCTAAGAAAATTAAACAGAATGCATAGTCTCTGAATAGTTTTAGCTGAGCTTTCATCATTAAGAGATTATCCTTCTTTTGCAAAAACATTAATTTCTAAATATTTTGAAGCTTTTTATAGTTATACAAGACAAAAGGCAATGTCTTCTACAACATACTGTAAAGATGCTGATAGGTCTGAAGTCCCTAAAGATAGGTCAGTTAGAAAATCTTTTGTAAGACATGCACTGCTCATTAAGATATATATACAACTGAAAACAAAACATTTTTTAACTTTGCCTCCATCCTATTGCTTTTTCAACCTTTGTTTCCTCAGTCTTTTTATTTACATGGCTAAATTCACACACGGGACTGAATAGTTTTGCTGTGGTTTCCTCTGTGTTTCTTCCATTGACTGCTTAATGAGAGCTATCTTGAATAAAATCCCAAATAGCTTTATGAAAATGTACCCCTCTGCTGCTTTCTCTCTCTGAGTGACGAGTGCCGTGATTACAGAGGTGGGAGGAAAGAGACAGATAATAAGAAATTTCAACTCAAAGTATCTTGTTGGCACAGGAAAGATGAATTGAAAATGTTTTAGTTTAGAAATTAGTTTTCATGGCTTTTAAGGTGATTGATGAGGTGACTTTGAACTAGATCTACCTAGCAGTGGTCACTGTGCTGTAACAGCAGAAGGCATGTAGAGTGTGTGTGTGTGCTGTGCACTGCAAGGCTATCTGTCCATCAATTTAAATATATCTGAGCAGCTAAAGTCATTACACTGCTAGCATGTAAATAAAAGTAACTATTGGGTGGGATTTTTTCCTATTAAAAAAGTGACCTTGTTATGAATAAAACCTGCTGCAGCATGTAGGTCCCAGTTCCAGGAGGATAGAGTAGATAAAATGTAGGCACACGTGGGGAAGATGAGAGGAAGGAAACAATGATGAGTGCGGGGGTGGGCATCAAACTCAACCCCGAACCCACAAGAGCCCAATGGAAGAAACATCCATCTGAGGCACAGTAGAACAAGGTGCAAGTCTTTGGTCTTCTGGTTCAAATAGGTATGAACTTTGATTCCCCACGTTACTTGGTTGTACTCAAACACTTTTCCTCTGTATAAAGGAGAGCCTGGGAAGGACAGGTCAAATCAGTCAAACCCTTATGCCCATGTGCTTCTCTGTGATGTGCAAGACCCTGCAGTGAGCTTTGGTCTCAGCTGATATAAGAAGATATAAGAATCAGTCTCTCTGTCTTTCATTTTTTTCTTATGAAAAGCTTTTAGAAGCTCATCCCAGTATGGAATAGACTTTTTATTTTTTTTAATCTTGACAACTTTATCGGAGTGGGGAAAAGCTTTTCCACATAGTTCTATGTGCAAGTACCTCATTTTCCCCTCACGATATTAACATCATACTGAAATCTAAACTGGAGATTAAGACTCAGATATGTTTCAGGCCACTTTGAAATTAAGTTTAAATATCCTGATGAATATTTAGCTAAGGATCATTAGGTTTGTTAGAAATGATCCAACATTATTGTTGATATGAACAATTAATTTTTCATTGATTTCCTTCTAGTCAGTTCTTTTAGTACTAGAGGTTTATAGAAAATAAAGTGAAAACAAAGGATCATGAGTATTATTTTCAATGCCAAAGTGCCACAGTACCCATCTGCTACCCATATCAAGCAGAGACACTGATGGAGACCTCAACTTCCCTATCCTCAACTGCATGGCATTTCGGCAGCACCCGGGGTCAGGCACAGCTGGTAATGCATGCCAAAGTCCTGTATTTTACACACACCTCATGAGACAGCTAACTCAGCCTTCTGCTTTAAAGTAAGATCAATTATATTTTAATGACATCCTCAGGCAGCCTACTGCTCATCTCTATTTTTACAGCTGGAATGTTTTCCTAAATATCTGATTAGAATCTCCCTTACCACAACTGAAACCTCTTACATTCTTTACAAAATGCTTTATTCCTTCCCATAAACAGCACTCTGTCTCTATTTCCCAAATCACTTCTCACAATTTCTCCTTTCTTTTCTTTTTCTTTTTTAATTTTTCCTCATGCATCAAGTTTTTTCGACATGTCACAGTAACACATATGACACCACAGGATTTGGTTTTTTCCATATTTAGGTAGCTACCAATAAGGTTAATAGATATGACAAACCTTTCCTGCTTACTGCATCTCTCCCAGAGCAGCTTTCTGGTCTTTCCCCAGCAAGTAAGTGACAACCTGTATTGGGATGACATTACAGAACAGGTCTTCAGTGGTGAAGACTGAGAAAGACTGGTAAGACAGTGTCCAGACTAAGACAAGCAAACAATTTACAGGGGCTATAGGAAAAAAATATCTTCTTTTTCTTTTTTCTCTTAAGTGTTTTGAGATGTAAACTGTTAGCACTAAATACCACTATATAATGAGGTTTTGGAAGGTTCTACTATGAGATATATTTTTGTATCCTTGACATATAAAGTCTGGTCTGCATTTTATGAATGTTAAACATCCCACAGGACTCTGATTTTGACAGAAGGGTTTTTTCCTGCCATCTTACTCACACGTTCATTTCTGTTCATTTTCCTGTACCATAACTTGGAACTGATTGATGTGACATTCTTCCACTTCAGTTATGACTGGATATGATGGTATCTTCATATTATTTGTTGAATATTATGCCCTCATTTGACCTAAAATGCCTATCTAAGACTTTGCGATCTCACTCACAGGTGGAAAGGCCATGGAAGGAAGATGGTCATTTGGCTGCTGTAAATTGCTTACACAGACTTTGAAAATAGTGGTTGCACCATCAGTTTCAATGAGATTTGATCTGATCAGAAAGTGAAGTTTGAAAGTATTTGTATTTAGGAATAAGAGTGTTCCAATGGAAGGGCTATTCTTATTTGTTTGTTTTATTTCTTTTTAGGATTTTTTTGTATTTTAAGCTCATGCTCTTATCTTTAACAGAATGAACTAAGAGCAAACCCCTAGTGGTAGCAATGGTAGGTGTCCAGTAATGGCCTTGAAGCTGGAAGAGATGTTAGAAAGCAGCTTGTGGAAAACATTGCTTCTTTTTTAATGCCTTATGGAATTTTCTAGCACACAGTCTGGCTCTTTTTGTTATCTGCCAGCAGATCTTTGAATGCATGACCCATACCAAAATCTACTTACGGGGTGAAAAACCTGAGTATCATTTAGTGTTAAGCTGATTAAAAAAAAAAATACAACAAGCTAGTGCTTGGGGAGACAGAATGTTGGCTTTCAGGTTTGTTTTTTTTTCCTTTAAAAGACTTTAATCATGTTTTGCTTCAGCCTGAGCATTATATTAGAAGGTGAAAGTGCAGGAATGATTTTTTACAGAAAAAATAATGGAAATATTCCTGAAATAATTTAAACACATTAGTTGTGATAATTAACTGTTAAAGAAAAGTACTAGTAGCACCACAAATTATTAGCAATATAAATATTCATAATTTAAAGCCTTTTAAAATAGTTTATCATGCAGAATACTAATTTAAATCTAATCTCATTTTTAAAATCAGCATATTCAGTCAGGCTTAAAAATGAATATGTACAAACTATTCTGGATGTGCAGAATCAAATGGCATATATTTATCCTACTGGAGTGAGGTTTCTATAGCACTACAGAGACTATCACCGTGAGGGGAATGTTTGCAGAAGTGACCTGAAGCAGCTGCTAGGCCAAATCTCTCCCTATCGAAAGCATGAGCCTCATGATGGTCTAGGAAATTCATCCTAACTGGGTTTTTTCCAAGAGGAAAGCATGGAGCTGAGATGAAAAAGAGTGTAGTCTCTATGTGTGTTTCCCTGTCACCCAAGCTTGGCTTTGTGTCTGAATCCAGAGCTTATTGTGTTCCAGCTAAAGCCTTGCCCTGGGGCTCTGATACCCCACCTGACATCTGAACACATGAGCAGAAACCAATGAGAAAGTGGTAAGATAAGCATTTTTTTGGGGACAAGAGCCTGGTTGCTCTTGATGATGAGACCTACCAAGGTCAAAGCCTAAAACCCAGGTAGCTGCTCAATGCAGATAGAGAAGCATCAAGGATACAACAAATCTTCCTGCTTAGAAACAACGCCAGATGAGCAGTACCATGAGAACACCTCAGTTCTGGCAGTGTGATTTTCCCTTTGTCTGTATTCAATAACTCAACATCTTTGAGAAAGCCTCTACATGGGGGTCACCCAGCTCTGTAGGTGAAGATAACTTACTGTCTGAAAAGGGTCATATCCTGGCTTTCTATATGCCATTTATCTTTCATATGTAATAGGAGTGATACCGTTTATCAGTTGATCATGAGGAAATGTTGACTGTGGATTGCTAGGACATCAGGAGACCTTAATGGTTGTTATAAAATTTATTCATTGTTAGCCTACTGATAGGTATTTAATTGTCTTAATAAATCCATGACAAAATACAATCTGGAGATCCATGTAGCTCAGATTACTCAGAATTGCCAAACAGTTTGGCGATTCTTTTTCTCTAAAAGTTCAGGCACATGAATCTGCACAGTTACAGTCCTGGACAGCTCTGAAAATGTAGGTGTTTGATTAAAGTATTACAGGAATTACTGATCCCCCAGTCCTGTGCCCCATCAGAGCTTTATTGCTCTGTGGCAGCAGAAATGTTTCACGGCAGTTATTGTAGGGGATATAGCAGGCAGTTATGCTGCAGGCTGTTCAGAGAGATTTATTACAGATATATGGATACGACAAAAAGAGAGGTCCCTACTGCAGGAAAAGCCCTGCAGTGGATCTCCAGGAGAACCCCCCTCCTACAGCAATGGGGGGGCTGGGAGTTCCAACCTCCTCCTGACCACCTTTGTCTTGTCAGGCAGTGCTGTCTCAGGCCAGCTGTTGTCTCCCTCTCCCTGAGAAAACAGCTGGTTCTGGCATGCTTCCTCTGGCCGGAGTGACACAGGAACTGGCAAGAATTTCTCTCCCGATGCAGTGATTTTGCCTTGGTGATCCCAGCTTATCAGCTGGAAAAGAAGACTCTGTGAGTGTTGTTAATGGAGGGGAGATAGCCTGACCGGTGGTGCTTTGCAATCAGTACAGTTGAGGGCTATTGGTCCTGGCTCCACTCTTGAACTTAATTTGGAAGATTTGAAAGCATAAAAACCCATTCTGGTACACTAATCTGATTTCCTGTGTATCACAGGGTATGCAACTTTGTGCCTTTAATCAATTTTGAACTAAGCACTTCTATTTAGCTGGAAGTATGGCAGACAGGAGTTCTTTCTTGGCTAAATGAGTCATTTTTGAAGAAGACATTTGGGGCGGGAGTTTTGGTGCAGTATCTGCCTTTTACAGACAAAGAAGTTCCTCAAAAAAATGTCTGGTTTTGCACCAAAAGACATAGTATCTTGATCTCACACCAGTGCCAAAGTAACTTTTTTTCTTACTATCAAGTTTTTACTGGAAAATTGTGCTGATCCCAGATTAACACGATGAGAAGAAATCAGTTTAGTTTAACAGTTGTAGCATATCAAATATCCTAGCAACCCCAAATCATAAAAATAAATGATTAGCCTTTAAAAAATATACAAATTGATTTCTAGGTTTCATCTTTTTAAACCCAGAATGTCATTAACATCTACTGCACAAATAATATAGAAAAATGTCTCCCTCATTTTTTTCTTCCATAAAATGTCATGCTTTCATTCCATATAGGATGGGGGGGGAGGGGGGGAAGGATATTTTTGCCTCTTCTTATGATTTAAAAAACAAGTTCTCTCAGTCAGAGATGCTAAGTGTTCCCACCTGTAAAAGAGGTACCTTCTAAAAAAAAATCTCCTCAATATTGTCTATGTATTTTTTCAAGGTTATTTTAAAAATACTGTATAGCATATCCACAGGAAATAGGTATATTATTTAAATAAGAATTGGTTATTATCAAACTCTGATTTTAGATAACAAGTGCTAAGCCTTGCTTCATCTGGGACAGGAGAGAGCACTTTTAATTATCTCCCTGTGTAGAAATCAGTACATCCATCTGCCTTACAAATATTTCTTGCAATGTAGGAAACACCTCTGCACCAGGAACCTTTCCACAAAATAATAGAAAACAGCCTTAGAAGAGGCTGCAATAAGTCATGAAGGAGACAACTGTCACAAGAGCTGCTGCCTGTAAATCCTGACTGATGCTAGCGTGTGTCATCTGCTCCCAGATCTCCAGCAACGTGTGTCTTGTCTTCAGGAAAGATGTGGCACATCCCTTTATTTCTGCAGAAAAAAATGAAGGTGCTACTCTAGGTATAGTAAAAAGAAAACTTTTCTCTTAATTCATGAAAACCATTTAAATGGGTTTTATACCTGCCAAAATGAGAATTGTACCCATGGAAGCATTACAAGAACATAGATCTTGGCCATTTTGGGTGAGTGCTTTTTTTATGCACTGTCCTACAATATTTTCTCCTCTCAAAGAACACAGGTTGTGGTTCTGGGTGATCTGTTCTTTCTGCTGTAGCTCAACCTGTTCTCTACCTCTCAAGGACTGGGGATGAATAAGAGCCGGAGAGGGAAGAGTTAAGAAAAAAATGAACTGCTGATTTGGTCCAAGGAAGCAGTTAAATGAGGGTCTGTTTAGTAAGGCATGAACAGATGCTAGACCACAAATGCCAAATCCATGGTATGGTACTGCCTGGAGGATAGCATTGGTATGAGATAAGTGGGAGAAAAAGCTCATCAAGCACTAGTGGGGACATAGTGAAAACAAGTTACACAGTTCCAAAAGACTGACAGTGAAAATTTGTGGACTAAATGCTATTTGCCAAACTGTAAGCAAGGATGTTCAAGCCTGAAACAGAAATCTCTCAAGGGCATTTTGACCACCTTCTGGTAAAGGTGGGGAACTCTCCCACCTAAATGAGAGTTAAGCTTTTGTCTCTGCACTCTCAGCAGAAACAGAGACTAGTTTGAGGAGGATTTTAAAAATATTTTTATGTCCCACAGAGCTGTCACTGTACAGCCTTTACCATAATTTAACTACAGACATATAGATGAAGAGTAATTTGCAGTGCTGCCATAAGGAGCATTTTTCTGGCGACTATTTAAAACATGTTTCATTTATATACCCATATCCAGCAATCAATTAGCTGTACATCAAGGGGTTGAAGTTCTTCTCAAAATCAGGATAATATGCAAAATAGTGACATGTTTTTCTCAGAGGATACTCAAATTCAGACATAGCTCTAACTTTCCAATTATGCCATATGTTTTCTTTCTCATTCTTACTTTTGTGTGTGTGTTGATAAACTGCATAAAGAACCAAATTTCTAAATTCTGAAGTGTCTCCCAAAAGACCTAATTCATATATAGTATCCTGTAATGTAGAGCATCTTGAATCCCTTAAGAAATAGACCTCAGTGCATCACCTCATGCACTATGCCATAGATATACATGATGCTTTGCCAGATTCAGCTCCTCTCCAGTATCCCTCTTATTTGTCAGAAGATTCCAATAAAGCCAGAAACTCATAAGACAAAGGCTGAATGTCCTAGATGAATACTTAGATATACCACATTTACACCACAATGTAGACAATGTTCTTAACATTCATAAATCTGATTATGGTTCACAAAGAACTGACATATTTATAACGGTATAGTTCATTTAAACTAACAAAAAAAAATCTTGATTCTTTTTTTTTTTTTACTTCTTCTTTTACTTCTATGAAGTTTGTCATTATCTGGTTTCTAGCTTACTGGTATTCTCTGTTATAGTTTATGTCATCTTCTGGTTCATGCTGTGAAGTCAGCTGTGGAGGTGATTCATCTAATTCTAGACTGTCTTGGCAAGAAGCTAACTTTTTGTTTTGTTTGTTTCATGAAAAGAGGGTATTCCCACAGATGTTCTAATACTGCAGCTCACTCTTACAACACTTGTAGCACTTGTCATTTGTCACAAGATAAATCTGAAGAGTATAAGCAGCCTCCTGACTCCAGTGAATTATTTTTCATGCCGTTTCCATGACCTCATTTCCATGGAGACCCCTATTTCTCATTATGAGGGTTCTCCCTTCCCCTGTTTTCATGCTGTTACATGAGAACTATAAAGTTCTTTCAGCCTGTGTAGTATTTAATGAGGGAGTTCTGGTTCTAAAATGACTAGTCAGCAATGAAAATTCTATCTTAAAAGCCAGCAAGTGTAAGGAGAAAGTGAATAATTGCAAAAAAAAAAAAAATCCATTTTAATTAGTTCTTGCAAAGAAAATTAAACAAACCATTTTAGACAAGCAGTTAGAAACGGAAATTTAAAAGTGAGTTACTATTCAGAATGTGGCTCAAATGTAAGGTAGCTTTGTTATTTTAAGTAAAGGAACATCACCTTGCTTCATTCATCATTTTGATGAGAGATGAGGATTACTCCTGCATGAGGGGAGAGATACATGGCATCCAACTAACACACTCTGTGTTATGAGCAGTGAATTGAGAGAGTTTTATAACACAGCAGCATTGCACATCCTCATTGTGAGGGCAGAATACCCTTTTTTGCGGAAGATTCTGTTACGAGGAGACAGTTTTCACTTAGGGAGGCATTCTGCCTGAAAGGTAACTCTTTCTCAAAGGCAGTTTCAATGCTTTCTCCCCGTCTCACATAGCAAGAGAAGTTCTCAGCCTCCCTCTCTGATATGTGAGAGGAGAGAGATAACAGATAACAGTTTAGAGAAATGCTACAGGGCCACTGGGGCCCAGGGAGTGTCAAGGGAGCCAGGGATGATAAAGGCCAGGAGCGAACAGGAGGTTTGCCTTTTCTTCTCTGAGGCTGGTACTGCCTGAGGTGCCAGGAAGTTTTAACGTCTTTGCCTGCAAAATAGACCCTTTGTGAACCCTTTCCACTGCACTGGCATTCTTGGGGAAGATACCTGCATATCTTCTACCTTACACTCATACGCTGCATAAGACCAGCTTAGGTATAGTGCTGAAAAAAACCCCTTTATTTAAAAAATTTTTTAAAACTCAAAACCAAATACACACACAAAAAAAAGAAACCAAACAAACAAACAAAAATAAAGCCGCAAACAAAAACAAAAAACAAACAAACAAAAAAACACACACACACAAAAAAAAATATGTTCCCTTACCTAAGAGAAAGTGCCAAGAGCACACTTGCACACAATAGGTGCAAGAAGATAGCCAAGTCCATATTATTGGAGAATGCATAAATAATGGAATAGATGCTAGTACTCAAAGTGCATTCTCTTCGTTTAGCTAAACCTCCTCCCAGAACTCTGAAATAATTTCTAGAATACAGCCTGTCAATTCATGACAAAGGGTTACAAACAAAACTGAGGCAGGGAGAGCCAAATGAATGGAAAAATTGCAAAAATTGTACTTACATTTCTGTAACAAAACCATCTGCAAAACTACAGACCATTAGTCTTACCTCAATGATAAGTGAGGATTTGGAGGAAATGTGAAATCTGTAATGTAAATGGAAAAAGAAAGAAGGTATGATGAAAACATTCATTTGTGCCAGTTTAACCTTTAATAAAATAAATGCTATTATAGACTCATCATTGCGCTTAGATGAAATATTTGATATGGTAACCAACAGAATATTGAGTGCTTTACTAGAAAAGATGGAGTTTATTTTAAGAAGTTGAAACAGTTGTGGAACTTACTGAGACAGATACAATACATTGTGCGATATTGTGTTGAGCTGAAGCCAGTTTATAAGTATATTTCCTCAAGATGCATCTTGGAAGAGGCAGCTGCTTCATTATTGGCATTAGCAGACAATGCTAGTGAAACAAATGGATAGTATAAAATTGGGAAACATTTTGTTCTTCATGTAGAGGCTGACTGGGATATCATTTGAGGAGAATTGAACTAGAATACTCAGAGTGACAATGGCTCAATAATTAGATAATAACATAAAATATAGGATTTGAACATTGGGATTTAATGTCATGAAGAGAGAACTTGTCAATTAAGAGCAATGGTGAGGGGAAAGAAGCTGCATCTGTTGATCAGGGATGTGTACAAGCACTAGTGGGATGTGGCAATGAATGGGATAAATTAAATCACAGGATATGCTGGAAAAACCTTTCCAGTGCAGACAGGGAATGATGAATAGTGCCATAGAGCTCGTAGTGAGATGTAATCAAAGTTCTGGTTACCATCGCCGAGGAAAGATTAATTAAGACAGAAACAAATGTAGGGAGGAACATGAACAGTGTGAACAGAAGAACAAATATATGCCCATACATTTATTTAGGGTGAACACAAACAGTGTGCTCAACATACAGAGCTAACAGGAACAATGGTGGCCAGGTAATGAGCATGGTTTCATGGCTGGACTCTGTAACAGTTTTCTGCAACACCAGAGGATGGGAGCAGTATTTCAGACCTGCCATGTTCCAACTCTTAAGATTTGACATGGTTTTCTGTTGCCTTGTTAAATTCATTTATTATGCTAAAAAGGGAAAGTAAAACACAACAGTTCTTATTCACGGGAAATTTATAACTCAAACTCTCACCAAATTTTCTCTGAAACTTCCCAAAAAATATCAGCCCATAGCCAACTAAAGGAGCTGCTCCTATTCTAATATTTCTAAATATGGAAACGAAATCTCTTCTAAATGCAAGTCTTTTTCTCTAAAGACTTCTCTTTGTTACAATGAAATTTTTACAAAACTTGAAAATGGAATCATGTTCTAAGAATATCTGGTAATATTTATATAATAAATACTACATTCTTATTATGACATAGTAGTATAATATTCAGGATTTGCACTTTTAATTAATAAAAATTAAGATGATATTGAAATTTTTGTTCTTTCACTAATATCTAAACTCTCAAATTTGTCAGTTACCATTTTTGTGTCTTTATTCAGCTCTATTTTACTTATTATCATTCTTTCAGCACTGACATTTTCTACAGTATCATACACAGTATGTCATTCTGTCATAAGAAAGGAAATGGAAATCCATTCAGCAGAGCTACTGCTATTTTTTACTTTACCTGTGGTGGCACTTAGGTTATCAAACAGAGATCAATAACTGTTTCATTGCACTAGATGCTCTGTGAACAGCAGCAGGAAAGCAGATTCTTCCCTGAGAGCTCTCTTCATGACATGCAGGGTGAATAAACAGGCAAAGTAAGGAATGGAGGACAGTTAACTGCAGAGTCATGTGCTGTCATTATTATTCTAATAATTCTCTGCATTATTTCAGCACGCGTCATCAATTCTCTTAATCTCTTTATATATTATTAGTGCTAATAGCTCTGTATTAACAGTTCTCTTTGCCCCTGAAAGAGTAAGGGAATAATACAGAGGTTCAGCTTCTGTCTCTGACATTTTAGTGCAAACCTGGGAAATGCACTTATTAAAGTGTATTCTCATATCATACATTGTACTTTTGCCTTACATATTTCAGTCAAAAGAGGCACCAATAATTTGTTAATTAATATTATCAAATTAGTCAAATCACTCAGAAGACACTACTCCTACAGCAGCAGCCACATTTATACTATCACCTTCCTGCAATATTTTTATGACGAGCAGCTCTGCATTGCTGTTCCTCAGATTACGTGCAGGCACATAACAGGAGCAGAGGGATGACTGGGAGGTTTCCTCTTCTTTGGAATGGCAGAGTCATCAGAGCAGACAGAATTTAAAAATCATCTACAAAGACTGAAAGAACTGGGGCTATTTTTTCTAATATAAAAAAAAAAAAAAAAAAAAAAAAAAAAGGAAGGCACCATAAAATATGAAAGGTTGACACAGAGTCAAAAGAAATAATTTGTGCACTACATCCATGATGAATAAGACAAAAAAATAGGAGAACTGAATTTCTACTCTCTATCCTTACCTCTTGTTAGTTCCCTCTCAACAATCAGGTCCCTGTGATCTTGCCTAGGATTTAAGTCTTGCTTGATTTACCAAATAAGGTGGAAGGGGGACAAATTTACCCTCTTAATGCACACTCAAAGCTGTCACTGTGATACGAAGGGTGAGAGCTGGAAAAGAAGTGAAATCTGTGCCGACCCTCAGGCTACAAACCGAATGTTTCATTACTGAGCATCCCCTGGGCCTCCAGGGTGACTGTATCAGATGAAACATAAACAACGGTATCTAACGTGACAGATCAGAAATTAAAAACTAGATCTGTCTGAGCCATTTACAGAGGTGGGTGGTTTTATCCTGGCTTTTGCTTCCAGACAAGAAAAACTTTCCCTGCCTGAAATTGTTGGGACACTCTGAGTACAGTCTTGGGATGGTATGAATATAACAGGTATATTTCTACAGTATTCTTAATATAGATGGTATATAGATGCTTTCGGGCTTGGTTTTCTTTTTTTTTTTTTTTTTTTTTTTTTTTTTTTTTTTTTGAATTCAAGCTGTATTTATGCTTCATTTGAAGACAAGAAAATCAGATGCAATAATTTTTCATGGTTTGCATACCTTATTATCTTACACATAGTTTCATGTAGCATGGTCATCCCATTATTATGCAAGTCTCCTCAAGAAGAGCACTAAGCAACCTGAGTTAGAGCTGTCTGCTTTGTATCCTTTTGTATTTTTCTGAGACATGTTTCCAGAGTATTTGGCTTCATGTTTCAATATTTAGACACAAATGGTTTCTGTTAGCAAACACACATTGCTTTAAGATCAGAACAGGCAGCTCATACTTGTTCCTGACTGACATGAAGTAGGTGCTGGCAATCCTGTGGGACTCATTTCATGGACTCTGGAACTTCATGGGAAGTCAGTCCTCTATCTCTTACGATCGTGTTTATTTCAAGAAAGCCCCATCAGGAAAAATTGTTGGTCACTACCTTTTTCCTTAAATTTTGTGTGAACATTTATATTTATTGAATGTTTTCTGTGGAAAACTATGGGAAAAAAAAATATACTGATTTTTTTTCCCCCAAATCTATTAATTTGAAAAGATCATGGTATTTAGGATGCAAATACTGCAAAGAACACATAGACCTTGGAGTGCTCTACAAGTGGTATGTTTGCTATCCCCCTTACTCATCAATTTTATTCATGTCATTCTGAGATTAATCTTCAGTTTCAGAGAGCCAAATTCTAGCAGTGAGACAAGATTTTTTTAATGTCTACAGCAGCAGGATACCCAGCACAAAAGAAGTGCATCAGCAGTAGCCACTGGTGCAGAGGACTCCCATCCCACTCCATAAGCATGTGGGAGCAGAGGATGGAATGTTGACCCCGGTCAGCAGCTGAGCACCCACACAGCTACTTGTCCAATCCCCATTCTCAGTGGGACACTGGGAAGAATAGGAAGAGCAAAAGCAATCAAGCTTCTGGATCAGGACAAACCAGCTAAAAAGGTGAAGAGGGAAAAAAAAAAGAAAAAAAAAAAAAAGTGGTACAAAAGTAATCACTCGCCGCCTCCCACAGGCAGACCAATGCCCAGTCAGTCTCCAAGCAATGGCCACCATGGTAGCTGAACACCCTGTTTCTTCTTCCACTACCTCAGTTTTTATTCCTGAGCATGATGTTATATGGTTAAGAATATCCTTTTGACCAGTTCGGGTCAGCTGTTCTGACTTCCTCCTCCCCGCTCTCTTGCCCACCCCCAGCCTATTTTCTGGAAGGACAGAGTGAAAACAGTAAGCCTTGACCTGGTGTGTTATCAACAGTGGGTAAGGCACAAATCCAAAAACCCCATAGAGTCAGCTATGAAGAAAGTTAACGCCATCCAGGTCAGATTCAATATAGGGAAAGGGGGATGTTAATTCAGAGTATCTCTTGCCTCACCTCAGTAGCAACATGATGTCTGTTATCAGCTGGATCAACCAGAGCCTAGTAAAAGTTTCAAAAGAGAACATTTGAGCTGCAACACTAACCTGGAAAGCACAGAGCATGTTCCCAGCTATCAGCCAACCTTCTGCCACAGATTCATACCTCCTGAGAGAAGCAGTGTGGCAAGGCCCAACTTTGGACTTCTTGTGGCCACAGTCCATCAGCATGGTATTAGCCACCATGCAAATGGGCATCTGATCTTGGAAATTATATTGATAATGAGAGCGTGAGATTAACTTTGCTGCTCTCCCTGACAGAGGAGTAGGAATTGACAGCAATCTGATCGGTCTAACAACTGGAAACTGTCAGAACAAGAATTACAGATGAAAAAACTGTATCCTTTCAGAAGTCTAGGTGAGAGAAAATAACTCCAGGACAAGTTATGACCCCAAAAGAAGGCTTTTTATGAACTTGCTTAATTCTGTTTTGGTTGTTGGTTTTTTTTTTTATGTTTGTTTCTGATTTTTTCATAAGTCAGGAAAATTGAGGGGATTGCATGAACCTGAGTGCCTGTAAAAGAGGCAGCTTTTCTGTGTTATTAATACAGGGACTTCTCAAGAGTAGGCTGAGAGCATTTGTATGCATTTCTCTGCAACACTGAAGAGCAACCAGAGCACATCCAGGAGCACAGTGAAAATTGCTTGCTCTGTCATATGCATAATTTGTTTGGGCTTTGAAATCAAGGAACAGGATAATGTTTATCCTTTCTGATGCACTGCTTCAAAACTTAAGGCCTCTTTGAGAGAGAGGCTTTGTTTTAATCTCCATAAAGAGGTTTCTGATACCTTCTTCTGGGGAAAACAAATCAGCTCCTCAAACACCATTGCTTATTGCGGTCACTTTCTGCTCTTCCCAGAGGCTGGCCTGGCTGTGAGAGCAGAGCCAATGACTTGCCAGTCAGCTCCAAAAGTTGGGGCTGGCTGCCAGGTGGGCTCCCAAGGCAGGGCAGTATGACCAGGGGAAAGTTTGTCTTCAGGTGAAACCATAAATGTACTGCGTTGCACACAGCCACATTTCCAGAGAGCTGTAAAGTGTTTTGTTTTGTTTTGTTTTTCCTGTGGGAATATATGAAGAGGATATTGGTTACAATATGGATTCTTTATGAGAAATAATTAGGCACAGAAATGGCCCAAGGGAAGCCAGGGGGAGATAATCTAACCCAGAGATGTCCAGTTGCAATTAGAAATTTTCAAAAACAGTGTAAATGTTAATGAGCACCTTCTCTGTCACCACATCACTTCTGGTGCCTTAAACCAGAAAAATAAATTCTTCATGCTTTTCTACCTTAAAGAATTGGAGTATAAAAGGAAAAAAAAAAAAAGGTGAAGGATGACAGTGCAGTTTAACTCCCTGATGTAAGCTATAAAAAAAAATGTAAGGGATAAAAAATAAAATATAAATTAAAAAAAAGAAAAGGTAGTGTTGATCAGTTCTTGGTTTTGAGCAGAATTAATCCTTTCTTAATCCTACTATTATTGACTTTTTTAAATTGGTTTATTAATCTCATTAGTCTTCTAGAAAATGCCAAGAATTGTACCAAAGGTACCTCACATCTAATACAGAGGGAGAGACTGAATCACAGCAAAATATACTTCTTGCCTCATTAGGACACCAGAGACTCAAAGAAGTCTCTGGTGTCCTACATGAGCTGGTACAAATAACAAGCTTGGATACCTGCAAAGCATTTCCCATTACTACAGCATGCCCAGCTAGCCACAGA
>JAWWES010000001.1:95591895-95607087 GCA_035583135.1 Lophotriccus pileatus
GAAAGGAACAACAAGAAAACCTCAGCTTTACTGGAAAAAAATAGCTATGCCTCTACTGAGGTAATTTCTTTTTACTGTATATCAATAAATAAAGAAAAAAAAGCATAGACGGAATGCTGTTATATATTAACCTCTTTTGAAGCCAGATTATCTTTTAGGTATGCTTAAAATGGTTCTGAAGTGCCTCTAAGCATTTTTACAATGAGATAAGGCACTTGGGACTAGATTGCAAGCTGATTCCTATAGATAGTAAAACTGCTGTTGTCACTGTTTGGCATCTTAGATTTAGATTACAAGCCCTTTGGTGCAGTGACCTTCATGAGGTTTTGCGTCTACATAGATTGGCCACTGTAATTTTGTTCCATTTCTTAAAGATATCATTAAAAAGGAAGAATGGATTTAACAGATGTCACTTCCTTCCAAAATAATAACAGCAAGAAAACGATAAGGGGGGGGAGGGGAAACAAAACCAAAACCAAAAACCACAAATTGTTTACAGGAAGAACAGAACAGTTAACAGAGTAAGTGAAGGAAGAAAAACCCTTTTTTGATTAGCTCACACAAATCCTGCACTCGCACTGCTAATCATATTGGTAGAGATGCCGCCTGTCAGGCTGGAGAGGCAATAAAGTACAAAGACAGACATTAAGGATGTCAGAAGAGTGTTTACAGCTACCAGCCATGTACGCTCATCTGCACAAAAGCAAGACTAGCAGCTCAGTTTTGATGAATCCAATACTGATAGGAAAACATCTTCCACTGCTTAGAGGAGACAAGGGAACAGGAGACAGACAGTTTTACATGCAGTCTCAAAAAACCCTCTCAAGTGATGCAGGCAGTTAGGGCTTCACAGGAAGATACCTGGGAAATACTGAGGTTATAATGCACCTGCCCTCTCCATGCCCTGAAGCAAAATGCATCACAACAAACATAAGGAATGAATTAACTAAAACTCTGCCTTATATACCCCCCCTTACTCTTTTCCTGTTTAAATAATGGTGTGTTACTTCAGAGTACTTTTCCATAGAATATATTGTAGTGATGTTTTACAGCCCAGTTACTATCATGTGAAGAGTACTTATTTGGGGTTTTTTTTAGATGTTATTAGGGCTGAAGGGAGGAGCAAGTAGTGCAGGATTTCTTTTTGTATCTGATAATTAGAGGCTTGAATCACATTTGGGAAATTGTTTTCACTCTGCAAAATACCCTTTTTCCAATTTTTCTATACCTCTTCTTCTTTTTTCTCTTCATGCAGCAAGTGTAATGAGAAGGATGCATCCTGACACACAGCCAGCCAAATAATGTCACTAATCATATAAACCTTCAAAGTTGAACTGAACTGCTTTTTTCCCCCTCAGCTTTTCCCCGGTTTACACCATTTTCTTTGAGGTCTGCGTCAGCACCACTCTCTACTGCCAGCTCTTTCCAAAGTGAATAAGCCTTCCCAGTTCCCAGATACTGAGATATTTTTCCCATAGAAAGCTGAAGAAGGGAGAAGATCAAATATCCTCAAGGGCAGGGAAGGACCCAGATAGTTTCTTTTTCCCTGAGAGTCCTGATACTGTGGAGTATTCTTCCATACTGGAAAGATGACTCTTCCTTTCACCCCAGAACCCATGATTCATCTGCAGGGGGTGCCGGCTCCCTCAGCACTGCTTGAGTGTGTTTCCAGCTGAGCGGTGTCTACGCTGGGAAAATGAGGAATTTTTCTGAGTGGGTGCTGCAGCTGCCATCAGCTGTGATTATGGAAAGTGGCATACTCATTGCTCCTGTCCTTGTGGCCAGGAAATTACTCACCTTTCTGTTTCACAACTCTATTCTGCCAGGCATCATTTTTAAGATATACCTCATCAAATAATCAGAAATTATACAAATCACCCATCTCATCTGCAACAACCTGCAGAGCTGCCTACAGACAATACAGCCTCACCAGTCCTGGGGATTCTCCCTCCTGCCTCCTTCATCAATGCTTGCAGTGGCTGGGAAATAGCTTTCTTTTGCTTCTCCCTCCTCACTCTTTCCTTCTTACTTGTTTCCTTGTGGAGCATACTGCTCCTCAGCTTCCTGTTTCCTCTTGCAGTCAATCTCTCCCTCCATTTCATCCAGTCACACTCACTGGGGCATAGTATTCTTCATCAGGGAGCCCTGAGTTAGGCAAGGGGGACAGAAAATCTCGAGTTTCCTGTATGTAACTCCCTCTCTCCCACTGTATGTTTACATCTTCATCTGAACTTCCCTAGCCATACCTCTAAATTCACCAATTCTATCTTCTGTTGGGCAGTGTTTCATGAAGAAATACTTCCAGAAAATCTTTCTTATGAATAATAGATTGCTTAAATTATTCATATAACATTTCCACTAGCTCCTCTCTTGTTGGGGTCAAGATGTCAGACTAAACAGAGCACTGACTTAGTGTAACATACTCAGTGTGCCTTTTATCCTGCTTCTGTTTGGTTTTGGTTTTCTCTCTAGTCTTTTTCTTAAAAATAAACATGATTATGTTTGGTGCCCAAATAATACTGACAAAGGACAACATAGTTGCTTTTGTTTGTAGCTATTTTCTCTGCTTTATTTATATTTCTAAAGAATATCATAGCAATTTGATAGCCTCCTGGTGATTATCCTGACAAGAACTTTAGTTGATAATTAGGTGCTGCTTACAGATTATAAATATCCCCTTATGGACTTGCCACTCAAGTATATAAAGATACCAAATATATATAGAATTAAGTCCAAGCAATTTGGATTTACCAGCATGGTAAATAATAAGTAGAGGTTTTATCAGAGATCAAATGCTACCTACTGAGAGGGGAAAACGAAAGCAATTACAATTCTGATGTTTTGAAGAACACAGACTTTCTCTCAAGCCATCTTTCATGGGGACTGGTAGTAATCAAATCTCTTTGGCTTCTGAACTTCCACTTCACATTTCCTACAGCTCCTTAAAACAGCTCAGTGCATACATACTTCAAACAGCAGTCCTCTCCAACGATGCTGGAAACACAAGGATGATTACAGTGTGGGACAAGGATTATGCTGAAGGCATTGATGAACAATTATTTAATCATGTGATTATTTTTCTTTTCAGTATGTATTTCAGGTCTTTGAAATAAGCTAGTAGATTCAGCATCAGAATTTGCTAGTATAAATTATTCTGAAAGCTGATTAGATATTGAAAGAAGGGAATATTTTTCTACTTTTCAGGGATCTAAAATAAACAGCACTAAACAAAACAAAAAACAGAACAAAACAAAGCAACAAAAAAAAAGCAAAAAAACCAACCAAACAAAAAAGCATAAAACATCCAGGACAATTTCCTTCCATTCGTATCAAAATAACAGAAATAGCTGACTACAGATAAATTACTATAAACATTGTTTTCACTTTGTCATGGAAGGAGGAGGCCTGCATACCTTTCCCAATTCAATTTGAAATATTGTATCATCCTGGCAAGCTAAAGAAATGTAGAGACAGTATTATTTTTAGTGTTCCCTTTTTCTTTTCCCCCAAATTTCTCTAACTGACAAATGTTCATACTTGTTCTTAATCTATCTAGAAAAATAATACTCCTTTTCTTTATGTCTTTTCAAATTTACTAAGGTCATACCCTTTTCCAGAGCAAAGCTGCAGAAAGCCTTCATAATATAAGTACAGATACATTAAGAATGCTGAGATGAGATTGAGGAGAGAGCTCTTCAACAAAATAGCAAACTGTTACCTTAGCAACCTGCCATCCTAAGCCTGAATTTTGTAATATTTCCAAAGAGGTGTGATTTTGGGACAGGACATAGAAAATAAACAACGGGTCAGTAAACAGAAAGTACTGTAATTACCATGTGGGTCACTTCTCCAGCTGAAGGGTACTTCATAACAACTCCTGAAGAAGTCATGACTGTGGATGTGACAGTGCTGTGCTCCACCATCTGAATACTTTCACTCTTTCAGAGTCAAATGAAGCTACAAAAGGCCCCATTGACTTCAAGTTGCACTTGCACAAATACACATCAAACATACTTAGGAACCCCTTAGATCCTATAATGGAAGATAATAATTATGATCTACGTCACTGGTAGCAAATCCTATACTTATTTGTGTAAGGCTTCTTATTACGATTTTTAGCCACTTGTAAAATTGACAGGTCCTAATTATCCAGGCTGTGTTCTTGTGCTTAAATTGCCTGAAAAGAGTTTACTTATAATTTTCTGAACTCTCTTAACACTTCTATTATGATTTCCTTGTTTGGAAAAATCCAAGATTCAGAAGTTCCTCAAAGAACAAAGGTCCTTCAAAGAACGCTGCTTTTTTTTCTTATGGAGCAAAGGAGGTGAGGTGATGGAACTGCTTCAAACTTTCTTTAATATTTTTCCCCTAAGTGGATTTGCATGGTACATTAAACTAAAAGCTATTGACTTGATGTTCAGTCTAGTTCTTCGAGGTATGCTGGATGGTGTTCAATATTAAGCATTTATGTTGTATCAGATGCTTTGCTTTTGGTGCACCTCTGAGTTGGGCAATGTACCATGAACAGGGACGAAGTGCACCTAGCAAAAATAATTGTGTGGAAGTTTCTGGGGGTGGGATACAAGGGACCAGTCTCATTACCACAAATTCAGAACTCTCCTTATTATTTATGGCTGTATAACATTGTCCTAGGAAGCACTTTGTTCTCCCTGTTTTCAGGAAGAGCTGGCTAGAGAGCTGGGTCAAATGTGCAAAGGGTCAGTATGGCAGCCCAAAGCCTGCCAGAAGCTCCCTCCGGCCAGTCCTGTCCTCATCTACCCTCTGGCTGCCTACATGTTGCTTAAGCCGTCAGCCTTGATCTCTCCTCATTAACTCCACATCACCTCTTCCTTAGCCCTTATTCTGCCTTTTAGGCATTACCTTATATCTCACATCTGCATAGAGTTCCCTTGTAAAGTGTCCCCTTCATTTTTAACGCTGACAGGGGGTGTTTTCTTCTGAGAGCTCCCTCGCTATTTCCTGTATATCGTCCAGTTAAATTACCTAAAAATCTATCAGTTAAGAAGCAGCAGATAGCAAACTCCAAATGACCCATGACAAATGTTGTCACATTTGTGCGTATTGCTGGAGAAATGATGGTTGAAAAAGAAGAGCAGAATTAGGTGTAAAATACAGATAGTGGCATAAAAATTTTGCAAGCACCTTCTGGTGCAGAAAAAAGTGCAATAAGAATGTCAGGCAATGTCCCTAATTAGCTTCTTAGATTAATTACAATGGAAATTTCAATATATGTAGCCTTCAAAAAAAAAAAAAGAAAAAAGAAAAAAGCACAAAAAATGCACACACAAAAAAACCCAAAACAAACCAAAAAACAAACAAGCAAACAAACAAAAAAAAAACACTAAACCAGTTGCAAACTTAGTATTCCAAATCAAAACTATTTCTATTGCATAATGTCCAGAAGGGACAGCATACATGATATGTGTTTGACATTATGTGGTACCTGTACTGTAATTTAAAATCCATTAATAAGGTTCAACTAAAGAATAATTCCATAAAAGCTGGAGAAATACCCTGGATTCCTGTTTGAGCAAATAACTCCACTGTGTGCATTTGGTGAGTCATCACTGCAAGCAATAACAGCCTCTAAGTGGAAACCCAGGGAAATCAGACTGCACCATCCAGCATACTAAAAAAAATTACTGTTACTAGAGAGCACTAAACAATCAAATAAAAAGTAATATTGTTCTAAAACTATCACAGGATCATGTACTTTCATTTCTATGACAAAAAAAAAAGGAGACTAAGTGTATTCATGAAAGTGTATCTGACAGATGTCCAGGAAGTTATTTGAACAGTCAGGTAGCAACTGCAGCAACCAGTATCCAGAGAGAAAAACATTTGTGCTAATATGGCCTCTTGCTATTTTTCCCGATTTCAAAATACATGGAGATTGTAAAAATTTTTCCAGCTTACTCAGTGTATTTTTAAACCATATCAACTTAGATAAACCTAACACAACCTAGATGAAACTAACACATCCTCACTGAGGCTTAAGTTAGAGGTTTAGAACCAGCGTCTGCGTGAAACAAACAAACAAACAAACAAATACCTTATCGTGTGTTTATAATGTTCCAGATTTAGATTATCTGTGTCCACAGCTTTTTCCCTAAAAGTACATTTGCAATATAGATAAACCACTTATGAGGCAACAACCTTCGGTTGAATCTGCCTTCTTTGTAAGGGTATCTCCAATTATACTCTTGAAATGAAAGGAAGAGTCACTGCAGATCCTTATCACTTGGCTGCTAGGAAGCCTTAGGTCATGCTCTGGGACAACCTTCAGTTACACTTGAAAAAACCTCCTCTTGGCTTGTGTGGGGTAGTACAAGGCTCCAATTTGGAAAGCATTACCACTCCTGACTATGTCTTCAGCAGTACTGCATGAACAACACTCAGCATGCCTTGCTTTCACTTTGAATTTGTTCACTTTCCATTTCCAATACCTGTGTCTATTTATTATACACTGCTGAGTGTCCTATCATCAAAATGTCATTCCCCATACAACCACAGATCAGGTTGTTTCCCATGAACAGCAAAGGAACAAGAGCCTTTCATCCAAGATTTTGTTTGAATTCATGACACCAAATTGAAGAAAAATGGTTAAGTAGCACGTATCAAGAGTCCACTCCCTCCAGTCTGCAAGACCTGACTGAAAGTGGTGCCTGTTTACAGACAAATTTTGAGGCCAAAAAACTGGACATTTTTTTAAGTATCCACTCTGACTACTGGTTCTGCTCTGCCCTATCCTCTTCATCTAAGTGTTGTTTGATGTCACGTCAAATGATTTTTGGAACTCAGTATATTACACTGATGTTAATGAAAGTCATATGCTCAAGAATATATTGAATTAGTTAATACTAATTTGATTGCCCTTATAAATTGTACTCCTTCATTGTTTATTAGGAGACATTTAGCTTGGCCACTCCCCAATTGGTCTGACATAGCCGAAAGGTTTCCATCTGCCCCGGAATCACATTTATTCCCTGAAATTCAGACAAAAACATTAACATGTTTTTTTCCAAAGGTATTTTAAAATTAACATGAATGACTAGAAGATCCCCTATACAGCTCTTTCAGTATTTTAAGCAAAAAGCATAACTACCTAATTAGAATTAGTGAACAATAAACATTTAAGAAACCAAATTATCAAAACAATAAACAAGTTTTGATGGATAAACTAGGTTTTTTCAAAGACATCTTTTCAGGGAAAAAAAATCCAAACACTTCCTCCTAAATCATTTATGTTGGTACATCATAATATCATTTTATGAGAAAATCCAGTAGAAAGGAAAAGCAAAAGAAATGTATGAAAGATTTTTCCCTTGAGATATTTCCATAATTATTTTATAGCAAAAAGCTTTATGGGAGTGAGGTGATGTGCTTTGGAGCTGCTCTTTGAAGCTTTCAGCAGCAAGTGGCTTCCTCCCTAGCATGTGTTTTAAATGTTGTGCTGGATTACAGTCCACCTGCACAGAACTGTTCTGACCTTTTTACCCTTCCAATATTTTAAACATTTGACCTGCTTTCCTTCCTGCAGTTTTGCTTCCGAGAATACTCTTGAAATAATTATGTAAATGCCATCTTAATGCATTTTCACTGCCACGTGCATTTGCAGCTCCCTTATGATGTTATCTTTTCAGAATGCCAGAAAAACGTGAACCAGATGTGCTGAACACAAAATACCACAGCAGGGATTTCCCTCACAGCAATCATGGTATGCAAGTTCTTAGAGGTTTGTCATGAAGCAAAAGGGCTATTTTTAGTGCAAGAACATAGAGTTTGAAGTTAAGTATATTAAGGATATATATACATATTTGCTGTGCTGAATAATACTGGTGTGCAAGCAAACATTTCAATGGTGAAAGAAAATCTGACACAAAATTTCCCTGGTATTCTAAAATTTGCCACCAGTGTTATGGATTTGTTTAATATTCATAGGTAGTTGATTTTCTGCATTCAGTTATGAGTACAGTAAAAAGGTGAATAGCAGAAGCTGAGCTGTAGACTGTTGGCATCCCACATAATTGTATATTGACATTCATTAGTCAGTTGACTCTTGAAATCGCACTAACAGACTAAACACTAGTTCTGTATTTGATTGCTGAAGACCTTTGGTTTAGACCTCCTGGGTGAAAGCACAACCAAGTCTTTCAGTCAAAGTGTCTGTTGCTTGTGACAATTTGTTTATGTGTGTTGGACTCATTCCTAAATAGCATCATCTTTTTGCAATCTTATTCCTTAGTCAAAACTGAGAATATTCTATTCCTCCTCAGCAAAGACGCTTGTTTCTATCACTCTTCTTCATTATTTTACTTGCCTCAAATGTAGTGACCAGTGTTGAAGAACCAGACTGGGACTGAGGCACTTAGCCAGTCCTGAAGTTCATGGGATAGAGCAGGGCTCTGTGGACAGCCATATATCCAAGTCTTTTGCCCAGTAATGTTAATGGCAAGTGAACTGCCCCATTTCTTCTTCTGAATTAAATCCACATCCAGACTTAAAAAGCAGTCAGAATATCAATAACAGCTGCAGAGTGACTACAGTTCCTACTAAAGTCACATTATGTGAAATATCTCCTGTGATTTGATCCAATGAATTATAAGGTGAGGCAGTGCTGGTGGCATCTATGCTTCCATGTAAATCTTCTCAGTCACTCACCATCTGTGAAGAGGTATTTATCATTATTGCCTCGCAGACTTCGGGGTTTTTTAAAAAATGGCATGAATAGTGTGAGCACAAAGAGCACAAAAAATATAAAAATTTGTAGGGGATTTCCAGCAAAACTAATGCATTGACTCAATGCATTGAACTCTTAAACATATAAAGTCAAAGCATTATTTTACAGATTTTTGGAGAGGCATTGAGAGCTTCTGCTTAGTGGCTTCATTCTACATTTTTTTACTTTCACTTCTTAATTATGTTTATACTGGGCCTGAGCCTTGCCGCATAGAATCTGCCACAGACTTGGATGGTTATTCTACCTTTTGACAAAATGTTGGAGTTGGCTGCAAGCTCCCATGCATCTGCCATTTGACCTCTGTGAATTATTGCTGGATTAGATATGTCAGGTCTTATTAGCTTAATGGTAGCTGCATTAGAAAAGTCTGCACTCAAGTACACAGATTTCTTTTACTGTTCATGGCTTAAATTCTGGTGAAACTTCTCAGGGTTGCTCTTAGCACCAAGACTAAACTCTAAGCAAAACTGGTGAAAAGGCCCTGAGACGGACAAGTCCGTCTGTAGTAGAGTGTCCTCAGACCATAGTTTTCATATCTTCAATAGGGTGAAATTTTCTAAGGCTAAAAGAAAAATTTTTTGCACAGTTTAGAAATCTACTATAACCGTCTGCATTTGTAACATACAAATTCCTAAACTTAGTTCTGGTTGTATGACGATAACAGAGCCTAAATATGTTTCTGAATATCTGATCTAAACGAATGTAATTTCTGTGGGCAGTGCTTGTTTATGAGGAAAAGGGAAAAAGCATTGCTGCAGACTGTGAATCAGCGACTAAACAATGCTGAGGTTTGATAGGGGTTTGACATGGTTCTGACAGACTGGCAAGAATAATTCAGATAGACAATCCAGGGGTGTAGTCTTGCAGCATGGATGGAAAAGGAAGAGAGGTATGGGAATACATCAAAATCTGATTCTCTGACATCACTGGCAAAATTCCCACTGAATTAAATAGAACCAGAACTTCAGCCTACATATTAATGTGTACACTTACAAGGGGAAAAAAAAAAAAGTGTTAAATTTATAATTCTAGCTTACAGAATTTGGACAAATCACAAGTCGTACCTGTGCAACCTTTGTTCTGTTTTTTTATGCAAACACCTTCTGACACAGTCTCTGCTAACACTGCTGCACAATATTATTTCCATGGTATCTCTATTTGGCTTAAAGTGAAGAGATCCACAGGTACAGACTATAATAGTAACTACAAGGTTTAAAAAAAATATTTGTAATAGAAACCATCTGCTAAGAACTTAATTATAAGGATTGCTGGATAACATGATTCTCCAAGTCACAAAAACGTTTTTCAGTTGTCTTCAGAAAACACCTCTGAAACCAAATCCACATTCCATTTCAAGCCTCAAGGCAACACTTCTAGTGCCTCTCTTGTGTCCCTTTTCTCCAACCCCTGACTTAACGCATAAATAACCTATAAAGGAGCCTTAAGTAGAAGCTGAGAGTAGGCTGAGAGGAGACTGGGGAACACAGAGAAGAGCATGGTCTGAGAGGGCAAACTATGCAGAAAGGAAATGAGACATTTCTTAGGCTGGTCTGGTTCTCTAAGCACTTTCCTCACTGCCAGGGCACACCAGCTGTGGCAGCCTCCACAGACCTCACCTTGTGCTGCTCAACTGTCAAGACGTGTTTTGCTGGACCTCTTGGGCTGGAAATAGCTTTTTGCTTTGTAGGCAAACAAGCTGTCCTTGCTTTTCCTTCTCTGATTTGCAATAAGTAGCATCTTAATTTTGAATACAAATAAAATTTAACATCAGAAAAAATGTGCTTGCAGATGCTGAGATGTGCCCACCACTCTATAAATGTTTTTGCACTTTCTCTGCAGAAGTTGCTTCTGTTAATTTATTTTCATTTCAGCTGAGCAAAATGGGAAGGAAAAAGCAGGTTGACACAGATGGTTGTCAGCCAAGTGATGACTACAGCTGAGAATGAGTGTACAAAAATATACAGCTTGCTAAACTGTGTATTGTTTAGTTTCCATGTGTATCAAATGTCAAAAGAAATAAAATTTTGAGAATATATTTAGTATCCTTTTTTTAAGACTTGTTAAAATAATTGTTGTAAAATGGAAGGGTGGTCATATGTAAAGGAATTGCATTACAGAAAACAGAAAATGGAATAAATCCTACATCCAAAACTTCTAAAAACAGAACTAAGAATAACCTCTTAAATGCAAACCCAAACCCCTAAATAAGTGATCTGGTTTGAGAGTTATCTGGGTCTTTTACAAGTGCTGAGCATCCCCCAGTCCTACTGGGGTCACCCAGGGGGTGGTCATTGCATTTGAAACTCAGATCATTAAGTTAAAGACCTGGTTGAAGATTTTTGGACCTCATTTTTAAAGTTTTGTTCTCAAAGAATCTCTTGGATCAGACAACTGACCACATCATTGTACTTTAGCGGAACAAACAAACTGAGTGAGAAGAAGAATTTAAAATAAGCTAAAATAGTCTTCCTGGAGTTTGTGAGAGTGCTGCCAACTTCAAGGTGGAGGGCAGGCTTTGTCCACACTGAAGAGCTGCTGGATTTTAAATAAAATTGATCTTATTTTAACTAGAGATCTATCTTGAACTAAGGCTAAGCCTAATGTGGGCACACTCAAATTGATTGTCATGTTGCCTGTGTCAATTTAGCTAATTTAAATGTACATGCATTAGCAGATTGCATCAGTTCAACTAGATTGATCTTTAAATTGCTTTGTCTAAAGTTGTGCCATTTCTAGGGAGCCAAAGATTGTGCTTGGAAGAGAGAGCTGCCACAACTACTTATCCTTCTCCTACCTGTCAGTTCTGTCAGTACTACCCAAATCAGTCAATAAATATCTAATTTATCAGTATAACCACTGATCAACCAGTATTAATCAACACATTAACTAATACTCATAAAACTGCACTAGAGTATTCCTAGGAGAAAAGCCATTAAGTTATGCATATTACTACTGTACTTCTACTGAGGTTAATTAAATTTTACAAGGCATAAATTTGGACCATAGCAGACATAAATCATGGCTAACATACATCTTATAGTCAGAACTTGGGTAAATAAGTCAGTGATGACTTTTGGATATTTGAAACTCTCTCACTCTTGAAATGCTGCCTCTGTGAGCTCCAGAGAAGACTGACAAACAAGCATAATTTTAAATTTCATGTCCTTTCCCTACCAGATTTCAGAGCAATGTGATCTCACCTTCATTCTAGTGGGGTAAAAATCAGGTACAGGAAATAAGTGTGAGATAATGAATTTCTCTTACTTTGCCTGATCATTAATAAATGAGGTTATTTACCTCCTTGACTCCCGGAATTAGATGTGACATAACACCTTAACACAATCAGTTTGTTCTGAAAACCTGATAATAGGAACCCATCTGCTTAGAGACATAAAGGAGAATTCATTATACACCCAGTAATTACTTTCAATGCAACATAAAGTTATTGCATGCACAGCTTCTTAGAGTTAAACATGCTGTCAGAAAGAAAACTTTGATGTGTAGGAATGAGAGGAGTTCAAAAAGGTGAGAGCTAATAATGACATTTAAAGATTTTAACAGGAAAAATTTGTAATATGCCTTATTATCCTTCTCCCCAGGTGCAGAGAAACCAACATCTTTGTTCAGGATTTCCAGAAAGCTATTCCTGAGAGCCTCCACTGCAGACAACTCTTTTCTCTATCTACCTGTATTATGATAAACAATGACTTGTATAAACATCGACAGTTTCCTATAAAAGAAAAAGGACAAAATGTCAGGTTTGATGCCTAATCTTTGTGACTTTCCCCAAAGCTGACAAAGCCTCCAAGTGCTGTGTCAGGATTTTGTACATGATTGAACACCAAATGTTAAGGTCACATAAAGAATAGTATTTTCAGGCTCTGGAGAAAATCTTTTCTGTTTTTTTACTGGAAGCACAGGACCAAAGCCATGAAAGATGAAGTGAAATTAGTTGGGTTAAGTGGTGAGAAGCAGATGACTAGAGCCTAATCTGTGAGGAGACAGAAAAAGAGAAAATAACAATCCTTTGGTCTTCCTGACATGCTATCCAGATGGTCCTCACTAATTATATTTTCTCTTGTGGTTTTAGTTATCCAACATGTACGAATATTTACAGTGGACAAAAGTACATCTCTGTTTAAATGTCACATTTTAATTGTGTTTAATCCTGTGAATAGTACAGGTCCAGCACTTTTTTGATCATATTTTCACTTTGTGAGGTGAACTCCTCCAATTTTATTTTCCCACTTCCAGTCCATTTCTTCATATCTTTCATTCTAATGAAACATGGTATGCTAAGAAGCCATTATTTTTGGAAATCAGGATGGTTTTTAAACTACATAAATATTCCTTTCAGCCACGAATGAAGTTGCTAAGACAATCAGCATACTTGAGGTTAAAAATACACTTAAGTGGTTTGTCAGATCAGGCTTTAAATACAATCTATGCCAATAACTTTAAGATATTCTTCTTTGACCTGGCTCTTTACATCTAAGACTTCCATTCTCAGTAAAAACAAAAATATTCTGGATACAGTGCTGAATGGATTTGCTGTAGGATTCTGTAGAAGCTAGATTTTCCAATAGATAATATATTCTAAACAATATTAAATATCACTCTCCAGAAGGATTTACCTCTTAAGCACATGTTGAATATAACTGTTCAACCTTGACAGAATTATCAACTTAATGATATTTTCCTTCTTTTTTAATCATACAATAAAAGCTCTCACATTTGATGCAATTAAATATCCAATGACACTTTAAAAACAATAACGGTAGCGATATAATCTTGACAAAACTACAAGTATAATCCTGTCTCCACTGAGATCATGGCAAAGCTTCCACTGTCTTCCTTGAGGCCAAGATTTTGCTCCCATCTAAGGTCATTAAGTTCTGCGTATATAAATTCCTCTTACATTTACAATTTTATTGTCAAAGAGATGATCAAACCTGCACTGGGGTTGGTAGAAAGCCAATTCCTGTGTAAATTTGCCATGAGCAAATGTATTACTTTTTTCCCAAAATTTCTCTAAGAACTGCGTACTTTCTACCCAGCCTTTCTTGTACATGACTAGGTCTAGAAAAAACACACCAACAAAGTTCCCTTGAACTGGAGGGGGAAAGCATCCCCAGGATGCTGCATCTGTGACAGGAGCAGAATCGGGGAAAGAACCTCTATGAGAAAACTTTACTGGCATAGTTTTGGTTTCCACTGGTCCTACACTATGTCCCACCCATTATCGCCCACGATAGGTGACCACCCCAGTCACAGGGACACCAGGGACTGTGAGGGTAGTAAGACACTGGAACAGAGAAGTTGTGGATGCCCCACCATTGGAAGTGTTCAAGGTCAGGCTGGATGATATTTAGTGCAACCTGATCTGGTGAAAGATGTCTCTGCAACAGCAGAGGGGATGGAGTAGATTATCTTTAAAGGTCCTTTCCAACCTAAATCATTCTCTGCTTCTATGCCTCTATGACTTTTCAAAGGTTCCCAGGACCCAGCAGATCCCTTCTGTATTGGTTCTGTGTCCCTGTCCCCACTGGACTGCTTCTGCCCTTGCTGCCTCCTTCACCTGATTCACACCTCATCCTCAGATTCCCCTTGTCTGGAGGACAAGTGCATGGAGAAGAAGTGCAGATGCCTACTTGCTCTGGGAGAGGAGATGTGTTACAGGCAGCTTGAAAAGTGCAGATCTAGCCTGTGCCGGGGGGACTAACTTTACCCTGGAGTTTACAAGATTCCTAGAAGCTTGCTGAAGTTCAGTTGAAATTTTTGCTTAGCATTAAATGTGATATAAATAGATTATTTATAACTAGTAACACTGAATTCAGTAGTGTTTTCAAACCCTTTAAACAAATTCAGAAAGACGCGGTTGAAAACAACTTTCTACATTAATTCCTGCATTTTAATGCTGTTTGTTTTTAAATAAGCCTCTGAGTTTGTACACGGTCTTTCAGTGTAATCTGTTCTGCTATTAAAAACAATTAGGCAAACTTATTAATAAATGAATGAGTTTCTAATATTAGCTGATATCAACTGTCTTGTTTGTCAGTCAGAAAGAATGACGGATGGCCACAGGGAGGTATTGCAGATATTGGATATGCAAGCTGTGCTGCCATCTACTATGATTAAATTTTATCTTACATATTTCAGTATAAAAATCAGCCTTACTAGTTTCCCTGTGTCAAATAAAAAAACTTGAAGTATCACCTATCTCTCTAGGGCTTTTTTTGCCTCTTTGTCAGAGACAAATAGGATCCATCCAAACACTTTTAAAATACTACAGTCTGAACAACAATAGTTGGCTAAACCTAATAGCTTGGCAACTGTTCTGCTTTTGAGCATACGTAATGGCCCATCTTCGCGAACGAAGAGCCGGGGAAGGTCCTTACCCGCATATGCAGACAAGGCCTTCGAGCCTGCGC
>JAWWES010000001.1:95619311-95691131 GCA_035583135.1 Lophotriccus pileatus
ATCTAAGGCTGACTCTACTCAGCAATCTCTACCTTGTCAGAGAACTTCACCATCTGCTCTTTGATCTCCCCAAAGGACCAGTGTTTCTGCAGCTGCTCTGTCATCAGTTAAAGAGTTCATTTCTTTGTATCCAATTGTTCAATGAAAGACTTCACCAGTCAAGAGAATTATTTTTTTCTGGAATCCTGTGATTTTTTTTTTAGTTCCCTTAATGTTCGTAATATCACAGAATATGCTGAGTTGAAAGTGACCCACAAGGATCATCCAGTCCAACCCTTACTCCTGCACAGTACCATCCCCAACAGTCCCACCATGTGCCCAAGAGTATTGTCCAAACACTTCTTGAAATCTCTCAGGCTTTGGTGCTGTGACCACTTCCCTGGGGAGCCTGTTCCAGTGCCCAAAAACCCTCAGGGGGAAGAAACTTTTTCTAATATCCAACCTAAACTTCCCCTCACACAACTTCAGGCCATTTCCTCCAGTCCTGTCACTGGTCACCACAGAGAAGAGAGCAGTGCCTGCCCCTTCTTGTCCTCTCACAAGGAAGTTGTAACTGCAATGAGGTCTCCCCTCAGTCTCCTCCAGGCTGAACACACCAAGTGACCTCAGCCACTCTTCATATGGTTTGCCCTCAAGGCCCTTCACCACCTTCATTGCCCTCCTTTGGACACTGTCTAATAACTTATTGTGGTGCCCAAAACTGCACACAATATTCAAGATGAGGCCTCACCAGTACAGAGCAGAGCTGGACAATTCCCTCCCTCGACCAGCTGGCGATGCTTTGCCTGATGCCCCCAGGACACAGTTGGCCCTCCTGGCTGCCAGGGCACTGCTGACTCACATTCAACTTGCCAGAAAAATGGCTTCACATTCCTTCACATCCTCTTCATCTCTGTCACTGTTCTCCCAATAGGTCTGCTGCACAGAGAGTACTGGCAGTGCTGTATCAAAAACTGCCTGATAAGGGTGTTGGTATTATTTGCTTGCAAATGCATGAACCATAAGTGATGGAAGCTGAATCCTGGAATCGGCACAGATCCTCACACCGTCACTGCTTGGATTTGACTTCTTCACATCCTCTCCAATGTATCAAGTGTACTGAGTCAAAACCAAGCACACAACGCTGACGCTATCCTTGCAATTTGGAAGCACTGACAAGTTACTGTAGACCAGACATCATCTATACTCTTCTGGTGTCAGCATCTTAGCAGAAAGGGGGCATGTGGTCCTCAGCCTTTAATGGAAGAAAACATTTTGTCTTCTGTCCATGTAACACTCAAAGCTGTGACAGCAGAAGAAATACAGGGAATCTTTTCCTGACAGCCACGGGCCAGGTACAGCCGTAAAAAGAATAATCTCCTTCCTATCATCACTAGGAGTGGATCATTAAGCCATTTTTAGTTTTCTTGGCAGGGGCAAAAGGTTGAGTCCTCTGACATTATATACTATATACTTTGATATTGACTGATTTACGGCATCTTAAGGGAAAGTGTTTGGCCAGGTCAATAAACTGTATGACTGTCAAAGATGTAAATTGGGAATTCATGGAGCAAGTGCTGCTGTCAGGGAAGGTGGAGAGTACGGGAAGTACCTGGCTGACCAGCATTTGGTCTCCACACACAGTGAGTTCTGCCATCAGTGTTGCCCTAACAATAAATAATGGTGTTTTTCGACACACATGAGTAGATCCTAAAAGAAGTATGAAGCCTGAAGTCATTAAGTTTTACCATGTTACTGAGCACAGCAGAATGCATATGCTTCTGTATTTATATTCCTGTCTACAGCCAATAAATCAGAATCTGTCGTACCTGCATTATCCAAGCCATCTGCTTTACCACATTAAAAAAAAAAAAGAGTAGGTGGGAAAAAACTTATGATAGCTTCTTTTTTTCCCCTGTTCCTGTTGCTAGAGAAACCAATTCTTTAAAGTATTTTCTGATGTCTGAAAAGGAAGCTGTCATGTTCTCCCTCCCCCGCAAAAAGCCTGAAATGGTCTGTTTTTTGTGATAGTCCAATAGCTGGTGGAAGAAGGGGAGAGGAAATCAAAAGTACTGATTTTTCCACCTCCTCAACTGACTTGTTGACTGACCTTGGGCAAATTGTTAAGGGCTCCTGTAAGTATAAGCAATACTAGGGAATCACAACAAGTGCAGACCATAATATTAGAAACAATGATGCCCTTCAGAGGACGATTGAAATTGTAAAACAGAGCATTTGTATGTTGCTATAGTACCCATGCTGCCTTCAGCTGCAAAGCTAGGTGTTGCTGTCATTATTGGTGTTGGTTCATGTCTATTAAGATATTTGGTCTATTAAGATATATTTGGTCCAAACAAAATCAAACTAATGAGTGTTGGAGAAAAAACAAACAAACAAATGAATCCAAAATTAAAAATAAAACCACACTTTCTTTGCTTTCTTCACAGCCCGTCAAAGTGACAGATAAGATTCTTTTTTTCCTTTGTCTGTTTTTACACAGACAAATAGAGCTAACAGGTATACTACTGCTGTAGTGATAGAAGAGTTTGTTATTATTGGCAAGTCTTTAAAGCTCCTTCCATAAATTTGTATAATTACAAAATAATATAATTGATAGTGTTTTCTTCAGAGATTTTTTTCAGCTCCTCCATGAATTTGTAATGATTCTGTACAAGATGGCAGGATACACTGCTCAAAAGACCTGCAAAAGTGATCACAGAAACCCAATTAATATTCCCAACTACTGACTACTGTTGCTTTGAAAACTTGCCATTCTTAAGCTTATGCCACTATTTATCCCTCCTCCTATAACTGCAAAGACTATTTTTCAGATGATTAATCAAATACTATCTGATCTTGTCATTAATCTAACATATAGTTCCCAAAGGAAAGGACATCGCTTCTGTGAAATGTTCTTTTTCATTATCTTCTTTTCTCCTTTGAAGTTCAAATTAAAGGAATAAAACAGAAAAGACACTAGCCAAACAGACCATTTTCAGCCTGTCCTGGTGCCAGGGCACTGCTGACTCATATTCAACTTGCCGTCAACCAGGACCCTCAGGTCCCTTTCCACAGCACTGCATTCCAGCATCTCATTCCCCAGTCTGTATGAACATACAGGGATACCCCATCCCAGGTACTGAATCCGGCACTTCCCCTTGTTAAACTTCGTGGTGAAAATGCTCACAGACACATTCATAATGTGTCAAACTCTCAGTTGTTTCTGTAGGATAAGCCTAAGCACTTCATTTTGCTCTATGCTATGCACAGGACCCTTGTGGGTATTGGATCATAGAATCATAGAATCATAGAATCATGGAATCATAGAATCATAGAATCATAGAATTGATTGGGTTGGGAGAGACTTCCAAGATCATCAAGTCCAACCCTTGATCCAACCCCACTGTGATTACTGATTATTGAGTTTTAATGTGACAAGTCTTACAGAACTTCACATCTTTTTAAACAGTGAGCACACTTTCTCAAATAGTTTTTCCAGCAGGAAAAAGCAAAAATACACTTTTCCAGTAAAGAGCATTTTCCTTTGTGTCTCAGTCTGAGATTTTACAGTATTTTTAATGCTAATAGCAAACAATATATTTTGTCCTGTGGCATCTGGAGGGCCTGATTGGCAGTTAATGAAAAATAAGGAGGATTCATTGCATGGAAAAAAATTAGATTGAACAACTGAACCAATGCTTGTTACACCTTGGCCTTCCAGTCCTAATGTGAGCCAAATGTTACATATCAATCTGAAAAGCTTGTCGTATTTTACAGATGTCTAAGGAAATAATTTGTCTTGTATATCAATTTTGTTGTGACATTCGCTCCTTATGACAATTGATCTGAAACCAAACACATGTTCCAGCAATTAAGCTGGCAGAAACAATATAAAAATCTGTTGCTTTCAGATATTCCCACTCTTCCAATGTGGGGAAAAAAAAACCCGGAGTAGTGCAATACAGCAAATTCCAGCTTTCCAAATGCTGCTTACTGAGCATCTGTGGTTTGCTTGACAGCATTGGAGACTTCAAGCTTTAATAAACACATGAAGAAATATTCCATCTCTATTTTAATTAATAGCTATTCCATAATTTAAGGTAGGGACAATCTTGCTAACATTATTATTTGGTAATGTAAATGAACACAAAGAAGGGAAGGTGAATGCAGTGGCATATCGTACGCATTACATGATCAGCTGGTTGTCAGGTAAGTTGTACAGCATGATTTGATGGACTTCTATGTTTTCTATGCACTTTTTGGCTGCACTTTTGATTAGAGAGAAAAGTAACACAAAAGAACAGGTTAACCCTCAGTCTTCCAATTAGTGTACTAGACAAACTTGCTGCCATAGAAATAAACTATTTTTGAATACATACACAATTTATCGGGGGAAAAAAAAAAAAAAAAGACCAGAATTTATTGAAGGGTCATTGAAAGCAACGGGAGTATTTTTCCACCTGTCCATGAACCAGAGTCAAAATTTTCATCCAGCATTCTGTTTGTAGCATGAAAAAGATGAAGGAAGTCAGGAATTTCCAAAGGGCTATGAAAGGAATGCTGTAGTCCACATTGCTGTTCCTGCATTTCCGTGTTTACCTTACTATGCTATTGCCAGTTTTCCCAGCTCAGCTACCAACAGCTTTTGGCCTCAGTTCTGTAAACACTCCACTCTCACGCTTAAATTGCTACATGTGAGGAATCCCTACTGAAGTCACCATAACTATTCATGTGCATAGTTATACTTGCAGAGAAATGAGTGGAGGCTCAGGATCTTGGAATGAAAGATGAAATGAATAAATGAAATATGAATTTAAAAGAGAAGCAGTCATGCCTACCATGATTGCAGCTGAGCAACTGCTATTTTGCTCATGTATAATGGATGCTGCGCTATAAAAACACATGGTGCTCTGTCTGTGTCTTGCCATCTCATTCAGCCTCTTTTCTTCCCTGAAAAATTTTAAGATGACATCAGAACAACAAGAAAATATCAGAATCACAGAATATTCTGCATTGTAAGGGACTCACAAGGATCATGGAGTCCAACTCTTAAGTGAATGGCCCAACCCACAATCTTGCCTTTATTAGCACCATGCTCAGACCTACTGAGCTAATCTCAGGGTCATAATATGTTCAACAGCATATAATTGCATCACCTTAATATGGTTTTAAAGAAAATTGTACTAAGCTAGGGATTACTTAGACAACCCACTAGATTTATTTTTTTAATTTCCCCTCCAAGATGGTGCAAAGAGTCACTTTATCATGTCAAGCTGTACACTTGAAACACCTGTAAGCTCCCACATGTTGTGCTGTCAGAAGTCAATCTATTTGCCCTACAGAAATGAAGCCAAGTCAGAAATTATTTTCCTAGAACAAAAAAATCCCCAATATTTTTATTTTCAGACTATCATTTAGTAGCAGCATTAGTGGTTTAGCCAGCATTCTCTTAGAGCTCAATTTTACCTTTAAAGCAGATATACAGATACATAAAGTGAAAAATGTGTATTTTGTGGTATTGGACCCAGTGACCCCAAATGCAGCTTTGAAATTTTTGAATTTGCAGTGAAAGATAGCAAATTAGCATTAGTCAAAGCACAAGGGGATCTTCATTATCTACTTTCCCTAGATGTAAAAACCCTGATTTGGATTTGGTCTTCTATATGAACTAACTTTGTCATTTATATTAGATTTTCCATTTACAGCAGCAAGATATGGGATTTTCTGATATTGAGCTGAAAAGCACCAGGATTTCACCTTGCATCTTGTTTGTGGGGAACATCATGACAAGAGAGACAGCCTTCAGATGGAAGAGAGAAGTTTGTCACTAAAGGATCTATTGGACTGGTCACACGTAAAGCTTTGTTGTAAGTGCATTTGAAAATTTGTTTCTTGTTAAAATAATAAATCAGTTTTAAATATTGGAAATTGCAAAAGGTCATAAAAATGACTAGATTATATTCATAATTCTTCCCCTTTCTAGTCAGCTGTGAAACAATAAGAATGTTTTCATTGTTCTGAAATACGTGTTTTTCAAGACTTTCTAATGGTATTCATTTTCCACTGTTGGCTCCTGAAATTCTAGGTCAAACCTATTAACTTCTGTAAGGTTCTGTGTGGTTTAGAGATGGTTTCAGGGAATGCAAAATCAATGCCTCAGATTGACAGTATTTTTAGAACAGAGCAGATAGCTGTACAGTTACATGTAACGAAGCTGTTCTGCAATAATTTGCCATGGTATAAAAAGTAAAGCTGGAAAGATTTCATCAAAAATCTAGTGCGCCTTAGAGAAGCAAATTATAAGTCAGTCAGTGATGAAAGGAATTAGGAAAATGTCTCACTCAGGGCTGACACCAGCTTTTTCCAACTGATTTTAAAGAAAAGTCTTCTTCGTTTCTTTTGTGGTTGAAACTGGCACAACATCAGCTTTTATTTCCAAAGGACTATTTATCTGCTTTCACAATAAACCATAGTTTTTATTCCTTTACAGATGTTACATATGTAACACATTCATTTTCATAAATTACAATAAATTCCCAAGAGAAAAGCATTGCTAGGCAAGTGCTATACTGAAAGATTGAGTATGCATACATGCAAGTGTGTGTGCATGCACTTAAGGTTCTTTTACCACACAAGACATATTACCCAACACTACACCAACTTTTCGATAACTTAAGTAAGACAAAATGATATAGTAAGTTTGTATGAAAAATCAGGACTCCTTTAAAATTTATTTCCCTTGAGAAAAAAAGATAGAAAATAGTTGCTCAACAGAAATTTTCTATCCCAAGTATAGAATCTTGCTTCCATCAAAATAAAACCATTATGGCACAGTCATAAAGGTCCCACAGAAATTCAGATGCAAGGCCGGTGCTGTAATTCTCTCTTCAGTTCTTTAGGATAACTAAATGATTATCAGTTCTACTTGTATTCAATGTTAAAGTACTTTCCACAAGGAAAAGAAGTTATTACACAAAAACTGATGGTTTGGTGGTGTTGTGTGCTTTTTTATGTATCTAAGTGCAAGTATTAAAACTGGTCACCACCTATTCCAAAGGATAAAATACAAGCTGGAACAGAAAGGCCACGCACCAGCTGGCATTTTATTCCATGCTCATGGGGGGCTGACTTGATTCACGTTTGATTAGGTCTCTAGAGATTCAATATTCCCCAATTTGTCATCTATTAAGTGTTCTATTTGTCACAAAAGAGAATAAAATCAATCTTTCCTCCCCCATCCTTACTACTGCTAGATATGCTCAGGTACGACATGGTAAGGGGTAAGCAGAAACTACAGCAGCGGTGAGGAACGTCACTTTTATTTACCAAGTTTCCTATGTGGGTGATTAGGGGATTTTCTGTGGGTGTTGTTATTTTTCCAAGTGAGCAGACCTACCTTTTTCAAGGCTAAGCTAGGCTTGATTTACAACTTCTGTCATTCAAAAACAGACACAACCACAAACTGTTAAACAAGCTTCTCACAGAAGACGGCTACTTTCACAAACCCTTCCACTGGTCACCCACCTTTCCATACATTCATGCTGGCACTCCCACCCAACCTCATAAAAAGTGAAGGAGCTCCTTACCAAAACATTTTCCCCAAAAGGAGTGTGCAAAAAAGTCTGCTGAGGCCCAGTGGTCAGTATAGTCCATGCTCCCATTTAAATACTGAAAATTCATTGCTCTTCTGATGTACCTGAACATGGGTGATTGCAGCTGAACCCTAATGGTGTGCCGTGCAGACATCACTAAACAAGTCAGCTGGAAAGGTGCCAAATGATTCTCACCCCACATCGAGGGGCAGAGTGGTGTTGGTAAACATGACCCTACAGACAGACACAGATTTATTATCTTCCAAAAAATGGAACCATTTGATTTATACAACTGTCCTAAAACATTACATGTTAAAAAAGGTTTTGAGAATTAGTCTAAGTGTAATGGCTCCTTCAACAAAGAATGGCTAAGACAAATTCCTTTCACCTGGATCTTTTCAATACATTTTCTCTCATAAGACAATGGATATGCACTTCATATTTAATTCAAAGCCTGCTGGAGCTGCAACCACTCTTGCAAAGGTGTGAGAGAAAAGCATGAAAGAAATCCTCCTTAAAAGCCACTGTGTGTTCCCAAGTAATACACCCAATAGGCCATTGCCTGTCTCCTGAAGCCTAGGAAAGGCAGCATTCTATGTTTAACCCATAGTCACACCAAACCCTAAGAAATACCTCCAGACTATTAAGAGGGTTTGCTAGGCCTCCAGCCTGTCTAGAGGCAGTAGCCACTTCATCTCTAACTTTTCATTTCCATCCTTTTACTTAAGGTTGAATTGGTAAAAGCTGCATTCTCTGTGCATCAAGTAGCTTTGCTCTAATAATCCTTAACTCCATAGAAGACCAAATACTAAGAGAACGAACAGCACAGTTTGTCAGCATGATATAAGACTTTTTTTTTTCCTAAGACAATTTGTGAAGGATATTTTAGGGAAGCTAATGTGGGGGAAAGGAAATTTTTTGTTGCTGTGGCAACTTCAGCGAAAAAAAGAGATTCGTGCTGCAACACCTATGTTCAGCACAGTTTACTTTTCAAATATCATTGATTTCCTCAGCAAACGAAAACAAACAGCCAATTTTATAGACGACTTCTGCTTCCCAACCCCAGGATGTCAGAAGTTCAAACTAAAACAAAGCTCTTCTCCAGCACAATTACCTGAAGTTTTCAAAAGAGGAACCAATGTGCACCCTGCCAATGCACACGATCTTGGGTAAATTATACCTACTTCAAACACTGTTTATACCTGGGTGCAGCCTAATCCTTTTTTCTCCCTATGGCTGAACTTCAGCCTGTCAAAGATCTTCTCCCCTAAGTTACAGCCAAATCAGTACTAAATCCAGAAATGAAAGAAAAGTCAGTTCTTTCCCCAGACAGTTGTATTTGTAAGAAGCCCACAATACAAACAGCTGTAACTGGAGAAGCATAGAAAACTCTCAGTCAACTATACAAGGGATCAATTAAAGGAAAGACTTTAAGGGGAAGAGATAGTGTACCACTGATCAGTACAAAAAAGGTGGGTTTTGATGAGAAAGAAAGTCTGAAACTAAAAGTGGAAAAAACAGATGCAAGGAGGAGCAGAGTGAAAGTACGAGGATGAAAATGGAAAGTCAAAAGTTGAATTTTCAAGCAAATTAAAGGAGAGATTATATTACTGATAGCCTAGAAAATGTGAAGATAGGTTTTTGAATTCAATGAAAAAGATTGAAAAACTACTAAAGGGATTTGGTGAATGGAGAGGTAAAAAGGTTAGGGCAGGAAACACAGAGAGCCTTGTCAGCAGCTTTTTCATACATTGAAAGGAAGCTAACTAGGAAGCAAACAGGATGTATGGAAAGGACCACAGTAATTTAAGGAAAGGTAGTGAAAATGGAGATTTGCATGCTACGATAATTTCTTGTTTATAGCATCAGACTCTGCAGGCACGCTTGGTATCTGGCCTGGAGACTCATCCTCCAGGCACTGAGGATAACAACTGCAGAGAGAGATGAGCGGGAGCAGCAGCACTCCAACCTCCAAAGTGGGAGCTTCCCTGGCCAAATAAAGCTTGGTTGGCAAAGTCCTGGACGTGTTTTGGTACATTTGAAACATTCAGAGGCATAATTGTATATTTAATAGGTGCTGTAAAAGACAGACACTCACCTGCTGTAAAACACAAGCAGTCCTAAAGCTGAGAATGGCAACAACAAAAACCACACATGCACAGTCTGTGGCTAGGAACAAACGTATCATGGAGAGAAACTCATTGTTTCACTTTCCAAGAGTGCCTAGGAATTCAGGGCTCTTTTTGCTTTGTTTTTTGTTTTCTGAGAACCTAAAAGGTTGTTTGATAGAAAGAGTGGGCAACAGGCAGGCCTCATTCTTCGCTGACGCTTGAACATGCTGTTCCTGAAGCAGCAACTGCGTTCCAGAGAGGAAATATTCTAGCAGTGCTCTGAGTCTTGTATTTTCCTCTAATGCCATGCAGCATGTTTCATGGTATTTGTCTTTCTCCTCTCTGTTTTAAAATCTCATTTGGAATACTCCATTACATATAGCTTTATTTCTAATCAGTATTAGTTCAAAGCTCCTTACCTAAGAAAGACTTGTCATTTTTTATAGGGAAAACACTTTTCTCATGGAATTTCCTTTTCTCTCTTGGCCAGAATGGGTACTGGCAAATAAAACGGCCTTTTCTGATGAGGATCAGCTGTTTTTAACTGAACAATAAGCTATTTCCAGTCAGCATAGTTATTGTCTGAATTTCTTCTACTGTTTTGATGATGTTGTTAGTTGCACTTAATTATATCCCTGTGGAAACAAAGAGATAACATCCTCCTTTCTCAATATATCTCTCTCACACACATGCTAGGAAGCAGCTTCCTAATTACCAAGTAAGGCTACTGATAATGACAACATAATCAAAATGTAGGAATTCATATTTCAAATGCATGAAAAAACACCATCTGCATGCATCTTTTAAGTGAGACATTAAAAACCTGACTCCGTCTGTTCTGTGGACATTAAAAATGTGTAAAAATGAGGATTTTCCCTGGTGACTTTAGCCAAAATCTTCCTTTTACCCACAATTGCTCAGTCTGTTCAGTATTCATAATACTACATCTAATTTTTCTTTCTTTAATTTCATGTGATTACATCTCCTCACATTCTTTCTCAGCATGTAGCCCTTTCCAATAGAGATTATGATGAAACTCATTTAATTATGATTCAGTTAAGCCTGGTATACTCCATTATCACTGTTCAGTTTTTTGCCATTTTTCTTTCTTTCTCTTCTGATCACAGTCCAATAACATATTTTTGGTAACAAGATGCTCAGAATATTATGAAATATTTCTACCTTGTCACACAGGGAGAGGGACTCTCACTTCTCCCTCATATCTTCAGATAGCCTAAAGGTAGTTCTCATCCCTTCTATTGCCATAACCCATAATATATAAATGAGAGGTAAAGTCCTGTCTCATCTGCTGTTCAGTATCATATCTAGATCTCTCTGTTACTTCCAGTTCTTTCCAAGGCAGCATCTTTGGCTTTCCTTTCATCTGAATTTTACTACTTGAACTGTTTTCTTCTTTGCCTATGTACTTATTTTTCAAGTTAAATCCTCGATCTATTTTTTTTCTGTATATTTTCCCCTGAAGCCTTTATTTTTAGCAATTTTCAGTGCAAGCCAGTTGTATTTTAACATTTTTTTTCCTCTCACTAATATTTCTATTTATCACAGATTGGTATAATCTGCAAATTACATTTATAAGACTGGTCCTAATTGCCTGTGCATCTGCCCTTATTCTCTGCTGATTATTTGTATTACTGCTTTAGTAAGCATTTACCACATATGAACATATCTCAGTGAAGACAACTTTGGGGTAGATGCTTTTCTGGATATTTAGAATCTGCTTCTATATCCATTGAATTCAGCTGAAATATTTCAGGAGACACTGACAGTTTCCAAGTCAAAAGAAACAGCACAACTTTTAGGTGGTCACATTTGGGCAATACATCTTGGTATTAAAGCTCTGAGCAGATGAACAGGAAGAGACAGATCATAGAATCATAGAATTATAGAACGGTTTGGGTTGGAAGGGTCATGCAGTTCCAACCCCCCCACCATAGGCAGGGACACCTCCCACTAGAAGGAAGATCTGTGGTATGGACTAGAGAAGTGTTTGGCAGAGCAGCATCTCTGAGACAAGAGTTCCCTGGAAGTGAAAGGGATTCAACACGAGTATATTTTATTAACAGAAATGCCTAAAGGAATAATACTCCAGCTATCAGAACTTTGACATCCCTTTTCAATGTTTCTCTCTGAATGAAGCTTCATTTCTCTCTCATTATAATATTTTCCAGCCCCTTTAGGCTACAAATTGATTTCAAGCATCACCAAAAATTTGGCACAACATACTCATAAGAAAATTCTCTATTCTGTGGTGAATATTTATAACCAAGAGGAAAAACAAATGGACAGAAATTTTTTTTCATGTACAAAAAATACCTCTTTTCATCTTGTACTCTGTCTTCTCACTAGCATCCCAATGGCTTTTGATATTCTGTGATTCAATTACATTTATAAATATGTCAAATTCTGGAAAAGACAGATAGTCTAAAATTAGGTAATTAATATGTGACTATCCTTATTATTAAATATATTTTTTCATAGCAGCAATTAATTACTCTCACAGCAACAGATTTGGTGCCCCTGTAAATCAGGACATTTCTTAATTGTTTGGAAATGTCAGTAGGAGATTAGCAGTACTGAACTTCCTTCAGGCTGTAATTCTAGTCATAAAGGAGAAGGGTTGAAAACGGCAAGGAAAAACAACTGTACATGGTATTCACTGATCCAGGAGGCACAGAATCAATTCCAAAAAGAGAACAGAGTTTTTTTATATTTTTTGACACTTCAGCTTCAGCATCAGCAGAGATGCCTCCTACCTCCCTCAGGGAAAAATTACTGGTCTCTCTATGTGGAGATACAACAAAAATAACAACTCACTGAACTTTGAAGAATCAATTATGGCAGGGATTAAATGACAATATTGGTCAGTAAGTGCTGCTGTTAGGAGTTTGTAACATTTTTTAGATCTACTGAGATGCAATTTTGTAGGGCACCATCTATTTTAAACAAAGTAGATAGCTTGTGCTTGTGAACAGGTGTCATAACTGTGAGCCTGGCTTCCCCAGGTGTGCTTATCTGAGATCTGCAAGTTCAACAGCAGAATCCGACAGATTTGCCATCACCACCAAAAAACAGACTTGAGATGAACACAAAGCCCACTGGGGTCCATTGCTCTCTCCTGCAAGTGTGGAGTACTTTTCTTCTGGGAAATGTATTTACATTGAAAGATAAGGGACAGAAAGCAAAAGGGAATATCATGTTGTCTATTTAGTTAAGGGACAGATCCTTTAGACAAACATGTCAAAATGTCATCCAGAAGGGAAAAAGGTGATGTTCTAAACGTAACCCTGCCTCTAAATATTATATAAGGCATTAAAAGATGCAATGTCATTTGTCATATGTCCAACCAAAATTAATGATTTGTATAGATTTTCACAGTAATCTTGGGTAAAAGTTGCGGTAATATTTATTCCACTCATCAAAAGAAGCCACTTAAGCACTAGAAAAGCTATTGTATTGAGAAGCAGTTGTAAGAAATCAATGAGACCTGCCTTCCCATGGATTTGTGTCAGGTAGCTGAGGGCAAGCCTCAACTGCAGCTTCTCTTCAAGAGGTGGCATTCAGAAATCACCCTTCCAGCAGACACCAGCTTCTCTGATATCTTGTAAAAACTCACATTCCAGCTTTTGTCCCAAATACAAGAGGAGCTCTCTACTCTATCCAGCCACAAGTCTTCCAGTAATTTGTAAGGTCTTTGGCCTTACATCTGCTCTTATTACATGGGACCCACAGACACAGTCATATCAAACCAGCTACAGACATTGTTTCAACCAGGCTACAAGCAGCACTCAGCACAGGCTTTCCATTGTGGTTTTTCTTAGGTAAATGACAGGTGATACAGTGGGCTGGTATTTTTGGAGGGACTGGAAGATGTTTTCAGAACTTCTTTTCCTTCCTCAACTCCAGACCAAATGATAGATAAAAAGAGGAGTGGGGGGAGGGAATGGAAATAACATCATGCTTTCTTCCATACTGTAAATCACTCTTTCTCTTCTATCCCACCAGCACTGGCATATATCTAAAGTAATAAGTTTATATATAGCTGTACATTGTGAGACTGATTTTGTCTATGAATGAATGTAGCTAATTAAAGGATTTAAGATTTTAGGGTTTTAAATACTAAGGCTTTCACATCAGGATTTATTCACTGTTGCCCTATTTAGCAATGACCTCTGGATCAACAGTGGCTCAGACTCAGCCATGGGGGACCTTGAGTTAACAGAGTTACTTCTTTTCTTTGTTTCCTCAACCAACCCTGTGAAAAGTATGTACCAAAACCATGTACCATAAATAAAGGATGTTTTTGACTCTTCTACCCTTGAGTCATATTCTACAAGTCCGGTTTTGTAGTTTGTTTAAGTCAATCCACAGTTGACCACCCACGCAAAGAAAATGTTTCTCACTCTTCTCCTAAACCCAAACTATAGACTTGAACCCCGGCTTTGTGTCAGCATCATCATTCATCCACTAAGCTTCAGCAACTTAGAGCTAGATGAGAATCAAGACTTGACCCATTCCCCCACCAAAAACTTCTCAGTCAGATCCGATCTGATCCCTGATCTGCATCTTCATTCAATCACATAATTGCTCTTGTTCAAACAAGAGCGGGCATGGGAACATGCAGATGAAAGCAGGGGAATTGCTCCATTCAGCAACACCACTGTAAGCTGGCTGAATTCACAAATTTAATTGCTCCTCACAATAAAATTCTTATTTATGTAGGTTTTACTTAAGATGAGAGCTAAGTGACACTCAGAACAATAGATATTATTATGCTGAATTCTAATTTCACTCCTCTGGTATAGCATTACTAATCTCCCAGCTCCTCTGATTGAACTTCTGTACACACAGCACAGTAATTCCCAGAAACATATCTGATTCCAAGAGACTGAGATAAGAAGAGAAGTTAATAGATTTTCTTACTAGCACACTTTTGAAGTGGTTCATGGGAGTTTCCATTTTCCTTTGTCAGTTGTCTATAGAAGAAAAAAAAAAAAAAAAAGGCCAAAGAAAAAGTCTCTGAAGGCTACAATTGCCCAAGCTGGATTTACAGACTAAAATAAAACTGAGATGTCTTGGTGGTATTCAGTGACTTTTAGTCAGTTCAAAATGCAGACATCTATTCTCCAAAAAAAAGGTGTATTTTCATCTTGGGCTGCTTGAACCAATCTGATTAATTCAGGCTAAAGTAGTAAGGTAACTTGGGAGTTAAGTTGGAACAGCAGCTAACAGGGAGCCTTAGGGTGAAGCCACATTGTCCAAATTAAAATCCACATTGCAAGAATAGCACTGCTGTTCTAACCTGGGATTGGTACATACCTCTTCTCTTGAATTTTGGAGAAAAGTAGAGACAGATCTACTGCAGGCAGTCCTTTGTCCCAGACAGAATCATATTAAAGACTTCATCTCTCTGACTGTTGCTATAGTATAATCTTTGCTTATATGATTTTCCATTCTTAAGTCTTTTTTCATCTTAATTCAGTACATACTACTTTGACCTATTGCAATAAAGAGATTAAACTGTAACACATCAGTTTTCAAATGTTACTGTAACTCGTGTGAGGGGTGGGGGAAATGAAAAGTGGTGCAGAGAGGAAGCACATATATGGTTTCTTTTCATACCTGTGCCTAGCTGGCTAGGAAGTTGCAGCATCCTTCTGGAGTGCCAGGGCAGTACGAGGGAGGAGTCAGGCACCCTCCTGCTTCGGCTGAGTGCTCTGATGGGCTCTGCATCTCTTAAAAGGATGTTCCCACTTAGGTAAAACAGCCTCCTACAGTCATCAGTAGCTTTTCATCAGCATGCTGAGGACCCTGCAACACCACCAGCACATCAGAACATCCAAATACATTTGTTCCAATAGTTCCATTTCAGTATGTCAGTAATAGTACACATGGGACTTTCACTGCACTTGAAAGAGTCCACAGCCTTGCTACATCCCACTCCCATTGCTTCTGAGAGGGTATAAAACACAGTGAAGGTTTCAAATTTTGAAGATTAATTTCCAGAAAGGCAGCTAAATAGTCTTAAATGGATGGTCATTATGTGCTGCTGATCAGTTTTGCTTAATGCTTTGCCAAGAACTGGGAGAAATACACAGGCAGATATTTAATCAGCTTGTGATAATCATAAACTAACAGAAGAGTTCCCTGAATGGAGCAGGTAGAAATCTGGATCTTTATGTGCACATTTACTGCTTACAAAACTGCAAGAAAGGGAGATAAGAAACTTTTTCTAAAATTGTGTAAATCTCAAATTTTCCAGAAACTGTTCAAAAAGATCTCACCAAAAAAAAAGATGATTTTGCATGACTAAATATGGGTGTTTATAATGCCTACATCGAGGCTAAGAGACATTGTCAATATAATCAATCTTCATAGATTAGATGCCTTTTATCTCATTCCTGTAGCAGCCACCTACAATTGGTCAGATTAATCACTCCGTTGACTACGTTAACTAGATTTCCCCTAACAGAGAGTTGGATAATTAGCTCAGATGTAGACATTGGCATGATTAAAGTTTGCAAGGGATACCCATTTTTTCATTTTCAAGCTTGAACTGCCAAAAGATTTTTTTACCTTTTAGGTTTTTCCTACTGAATCACTGTTCTATCCAAGAGGACTAGCTAACAGGCACTCTCACTATTGCATTCCTAGTTCAGCATTATACTCATCTGCCCATTCAAAACAGTGAATGAGAAAGATTAGACAGGAGCCCAGTAACTTACTCCTAAGGTCAAGGTCGAATATCCCTTCAATCCAAAGGAAACTTCTATTATTGCTTTGGGAAAGATCATAAAGAGAATGTGAAATGCAAAACATACAGTTCAAAGAGAGCACAGTTCTGTTCCATTACAAATTATACTCTTCTCCTGCAAAACAGACTTCTTACAATCCACCTGCAATGCCTATCTTCACTCTACATTCATGCTCAGCAAAACAAGCAAGGAGATGCTCCTACAGTCTAAAGACATAAATTCAACAATGATAGAAGAGAAAATGGGAAAGAAAACAATTTGTGCTTATACATAGGAATATGGCAGATAGCTAGAAAATGAAAATCCAGAATTTTGATCAGTGGATTTTGTTAAATACTTCAAGGATGTCACAGTTTTTAATTACTCATTATAAAATCTTCATCAATCTTACAGTCTCACTTTGGAGCAAGGGAATTGTTTACAAGCTATCTGTGGAGTATCTAGCACCTAGCAATAATTAACATGAGGCTTTTAACTTTTGATCCTAGTGCACTGTGAACATTACATAATGATAGTTCAAAACATGAAATTTTGCATCCCAGTTCTGATACAGCTCATGGGAGAATTCCAGGATACAGGAATGGCCCATGCACACAGCTCATCCCTCCTGCTCACTGTTTTGGTTCTTTGGGTGAGTCTATTAAACAACATGTGATGGACCATTAAGTGAGTACTCAGTAATTTAATAGTTCTGCTCAGCAAGGTTCCTTACAGAGGCTGATTCACTTCATATATTTTATAGACAGATTAAGTATTTTCTTTTTATTTTCACGGGGAGACTTGATCAAACCACAGGGTTCCCCTTTAACTTTAAAATTTTGTTCTTGCTTGCTTTAAATGCTCCACTGCAATGTTGTCCCAGAGTATTCCAGCCACTCCCATATTCTGGGAGAAGCAATTCTGGCTGATATTTTATTTTCCTGAGTTAGTTTTTTGACTGGATCATTTGTTTCTCTTAAAGCATTCTTATATAGTTTGACAGTTGCAAGATCAAGAAATACACATGATAAATGGAAGTTGGCCCATCAGAAACTGAGCTCTTTAATCCACTAGACAAATAGTTAAATTTAAATCAAAAGAAGTGGATTTGGGATAATTTCAAACCCACTTGAAAGCTGTTCAGACTAATTGCAGGCAGAGAGGGTTAGCTGAAAGCAAAATTGCTTGGACTGAAATTTAGCTTCCAGAATTTGGCTGAACAAAAAAATATGGTCTTTTTTGTTCATGGTATAGTTAGAATTTACTTGATTGTTTTTCTTTTTGATTTATGCTGTCTGAAACTGAATGACTCTGCATTATAAAAATAATTTCTAGGGCAAAAGCTTTATAGCTTCCAAACCTTACCAGTGTCACAGTGACATTTGTAAGCCACTGAAGGAAAACCTCAAGAACAGAAAGCTCTGAATTTCTCAGACTGGTCTTATTCAGACAGATCTGAATCCAGAGCCAAATTCAGAATTATACCCTCAGCAAATTCAGGCCACTGTTTCTCAATAGCTACTGCCTACCTAATTAGGACTCTTTCAAACGAGGGTGAAGCCAGAAAGGAGTCTCCATTAAATGGCTCAGACTAGTAACATGTTTAAAGTTAGGAACGTGTGGTATGTATCTGCTTTATCCTTATTACCAGTAGCTTGAAAATAAGCCAATTAGCATTTTACATAACTTACTGTCTTATCCACCTCTCAACAGCTTCTAAGATGTTGAGAGGAGAATAGGCAAGGGTTGGGGGAGAGAGAGCAATAGAGCAACTGTTCCTTTTGATTCAGAAGAAAAGCTGTAAGAGGTATCTTTCATCTATGAGATGAAGCAGGAGGAATTTTCACGTAAGCAGCGCCAAAGGTTTGGGTGAGGGTTTTCCCATCTACTGCTGACAGCAAAAGCCACAGGAGGAGTAACCTTTCTCTGAAATTGAAAAAGGAACACACAGAAGAGAGAAAATGCACTGTATCTGTGTTCACGTATGCATAAAACCTCTCCATTTCATGCCCCAGTGTGGCTTCTTTTCAGAGCTGCCTTAAATCATTGCTTTAGAGAAACTGCACCCACCCCCGCAAAGCTACGTGCATTCTGACCACGACCACTGAATAGCTAAAAGCTTCTCCACACCATATTACAGTGAATATTTCTTTACAAACATGAATACAATCCATCTTCTTTCTTGTCAGCTTTGCTTCCTCCAGCCCTCCCCACAGGTACACCACTGAACACCACATCTTCCGCAGCTGATGGTTTGTCTCAGTCCTGTAAACACCGAGTCTATCTGGATCACTCTGCTGGTAGTCCTGCTTCAAAAGCACGGCCACTAATCACAAGGACATGAGAAAACAAAGCACTGATTTATCTGCTTCTGTGCACGTCCTGCACCTACCCACGGTTTCCAGCTGGTAGGAGGGGAGAGGAAGAGAGGGAAGAAATGCTGAAGTACAGGCTGGGCTACAAAACACACATGGCAGCAGTGCTGTCACACACATTCCATGTACCAAGAGGAACTGTGGGTTTTTTCGGGAAGAAAACTTTAGGAGAAGCCAAACCACCGTATACATACCAACCTATAAATCTAGGCAGAGAATTTTTCACAGTTCCAGGAACACATGTAAATAAATGCAGCTGTACAGTAAAACCATATCCACACCAGGAGGGAAAAAGTTTATCCACACAGGGAAAAACCAAAATATGTAACTCTATCTCTACGGTATAGTACCTGCTTTATACAAAGACTTCAGAAGAAATGTGGTTCCGGTACTCGCCAAGCGACTGCAGTAGCTTTGCTTCTGGGTAAAGGAAGGGTGACTGCTGCTTCTGTTATACCTACATTCTGATTGTTCTGTGTGTGAATTTTTACTTCATATTAGTGATGCCCATTTCCCAGCTCCCATCTCTGCCCAGCTCCTTTCTGTCCACAGAGCTTGAGAGAACATCCTAAAATAACCATTCCAAATGAAACTTCCAGGCCTCTATGTATGCTCTAAAATTCCATCTTTCAAAACAGGGGGAAAAAAAACCAAAAACAAGCAAGTTTCATGTAACACTGCTTTCTATCTTGGGAAAAAATCTGATTCCTTAAGCTTCCTGACTGCACCAAGAGAGCCCACTGCATCTGTTAAACTCATTGACTGTGACTACCACCTTCATATAAAGCAAAATTTCAGCTTTATAAGCTTTAGCTTGTGTGAAGCCCAGCAATAACATCATCAGAGCCCTCTGGGTACGGCAGGGAGGACCAACAAGGACAACATGCTGTAGAATTTGTGGGATCAGGTCCAACAGAGCTATGCACTTTAGCTGGAACAATCCTGAGCCTCAGCATGATCCAAAATACCATTCATGTTACAATATTTTGAGCTGCCAACCACTGGAAAATTTATTGACTGTCAGGCTAAAAAAATACAGAGAAGTCAGCCATTTATTTTATTATACTTTTAGATGTCCATTATGATGGCAAAACATAGTAGGAGAAAAACATACCTTTCTTCTTCTCTTGAGATATATTTCCAGATTACTGGAATGGCTTGACTGCTCTTATTTGGATAATTTTCATAGTATGCATGGAGCCATACAGTATGTCATATATGAAAACGCAGCATGGATTTGTGGATTTTTGAACAGGAGGTCTGCTTCAGAAATTTCCCTTGGCCTTCACACAAAAATACAGGGAGAATAAATAAATTCTGCTATGCTTTTACTGCCCCAAGCACAAGAGATAACCAGTTAATGCATAATTGCAGAACCCTACTAAGAAAAAAGATCATCCTCTGAGAGTCCGATTTTAATCATGCTCCAGCCAATGACTGTTTTCAGCACTGACCTCAAGTGGAAAAGGCATGTGACTTGCAGACTGCATTACCCATACAGGTTTAGGGACCAAGATGGGACCTGGAGTGTAGTTGAAGTTCTATCCTTTAGTCTTCCAATTAATTCACGATTGTAAATACTAACCTGAGGGGACATCAGATAGGTTCTTTCTAAATGGCATTTGTGTTTTTTCACTATTTCCATAAATGAAATTCCAGCAATAATAGTGATTATCACCTTAAATTTCTTGTGGAGAGAATGCATTGTTTGGCACATCAAATTGTAAAATCTCTAATTATATGTGGCAATAAGCAGTCAAATGCTGCTGTAGCAACACACCACCAAACACAGTCTCCTTTTTGAAAGGTATAAATATAAACAATAGACTTTTGCCACAGCTGTACGTGCTGATTGTAAGTAACCAATTCTTCTTTTTTTTTTTCTTTTCTCTAACCTGTTCACCCAGAGGGCCCAGCTCTCCAGTGATTGACACCACCACAATTTAACCAACTTCAAAAGTTCAGGACCCCTTATCCACAAATTAAAGCACAATCCAATCACAGGAGGGGGCATGGGATTCCACACAGAACATATCTCTCCCTCAGCATACAGGGAGATGTTTCAGTAGATTTCTTTCCACCACACTCCAAATAAGCTTGATCTGCTTTCAGTGTATTTTTTCAGCTTGATCAGAAAGCTGTCCATTTTACCAAGTCAGTGAGGTCAATGAAAGCCATTGCCTTTTTGTGTGCTGGAAGCAGGAAATCAGAACCTTGAGCTTTAAAAAATATATATTCAGGGAAGAATAAATTTCATAGATGAGCAAATTCACACTCCTCCTGTCACTGTTTTTAGATGAGGCAAACCTGAGGCACATTTTAGGCTCAGAGAGTTGTTATTTCCCAAAATAACTTCAATTAAAAAATTCCAAGGAGTCTTATGTTCAAGAAAATTGTAGAAAACACCCCCTATCTTGGGACCAGCCAAACAAATTATCTACAAGGCTACTTTCCTTCAGGGTTGGGCTACATAGAGCCAAAGTTTCTGAAGATTTCTTTCCTTTTCAGCATCATAAGAATTGAATTTTCAAAAGAGTTGATCAAACCATGTGTTACCCTTCTGATTGCTCCACTTTCCAGACACAGAATTTCAAAATGCCCTTCAGAATTTCACATGTAGCCCTGGGCCCTCTAACTATATATCTTGCTTTTGCTTTTCCTTTCCTTGTTCAGTGTTCCATGTAGTTTCACATTTTTGAAATCGGGGCTTCTCTTGGGAGCCTCATGATTATATCTATATTGTGCAAATAATGAGAGGAAAACAGACAGTGCACTGGGTTTGCCTAGCCAGGTTTTGGTAGGGGCGGGGCCACAGGAGTGCCTTCTGTGAGAAGCTGCCAGAAGCTTCCTCCATGTCCAACACAGCCAGTGCCAGCCAGCTCCAAGATGGACCCATCGATGGTCAAAGCCAAGTCAATCTCATAAAGTAGCAACGCCTCTGGGATAACATATTTAGGATGGAAAGAAAAGTTATTGCATAGATGTAATTGGGCTCAGAGAAGACCAGAGTGAGAACACGTGAACAACTCTGCAGACACCAAGATAAGTGGAGAAGGAGGGGCAGGTGGTGCTCCAGGCACCAGAGCAGAGATTCCCCTGCAGCCTGTGGTACAGACCGTGGTGAGGCAGCTGTGCCCCTGCAGCCCAGGCAGGACCACAGGGGTGCAAAGATCTACCTGCAGCCCGTGGAGGAGACCCACACCGGTGTGACTGGATGCCCAAAAGAGGCTGTGACTCCAAGGGAAGCACAGAGGCTCCTGTGAGATCCTGTCAGGACTTGTGGAGCTGTGGAGAGAGAAACCCATGCTGGAGCAGGTTTGCTGATAGGACTTGTGACCCTATGGGGGATCCATGCTGAAGCAGCCTGTGCCTGAAAGGCTGCACCCTGTGGAAAGGGACCCATGTTGGAGCAGTTTATGAAGAATGGCAGCCCATGGAAGGATTCATGTTGAAGAAGTTCATGGAAGACTGTCTCCCACACTGGAGCAGGGGAAGGACTCCTCTCCCTGGGCAGCGGCAGAAACAACCTGTGATAAACTGACCATAACCCCAATCTCCATATCCCTGCACCACTGGGGGAACAGGAGGTAGAGCCTGAGAAGGCAGGAGGGGTGAAGGGAAGGATTTTTTAAGATTTGGTTTAATTTCCTTATCCTGTTCTGATTTTGATTGGTAATGAATTCAATTAATATCCCCAAATCAAGTCATTTTGTCCGTGACAGTCAGTAACCAGTAAGTGATCTGTCCCTGTCCTTATCTCAGCTTCTGAAGTTTTGTTATATTTTTTTCTCCCCTGTCCACTTGAGGAGAGCAGTGACAGAGTGGCTTTGGTGGGCACCTGGCATCCAGCCAGGCTCAGCCTACTACAGACAGGAATATCTGTACAAACCCTGCAAGGTTTTCACAGAATCAGGATGAATATTTGGCTCCATGACTCTGTTGACTGTGCTCACTGTTGAAGTCTCCTAGAACTGAAAATCAAATAGCAAAGGGGTGTTGACTGTATGACATTGGCTACTACATGGTTCTCAGACTCAAACATTACCTATATATCTTATTGATTAATATTTTTAAAATCACAGATGCCTAAATACTGACTATTGAATTTTAAGATACTTAAACATTTTAGTATTTTAATCTGTTTTAAGAATTTTAAGAATTTTAAGATACTTAGATATTTTTCAAGCTTATGGTTAGGAGAGGTTTTACTCTGTTTTGATGTGAAAAACTAGAACTACATCAATGGTGAAATCTCTGTAAAATGCACACATGTCTGTTTTCTTTATAACAGTTACATTCTCAATTCTTAATTGTACAATTGAAAGCAAGGAAAATATATTGCTTAGGCAGACAAATGTGTGTATTCTTAGCTCAGCCTTCAGACATCCATCTCTTGACTTGGGCTGTAGAGACATAAAGTACTAAATATGTGCCTAGAAATTGTATTTATCTATTCGCTTGTTTAAGTGAATGTTCTAAGTTGTTTTTCAGGCAAGCTTCTGCATTTTATATGTGTTATTATGTTACTGGATTTGGTACACTTCATGCTGTATCACTTAGGATCACTGCCAGTTTTGCCAGTAGTTAAGGTAATGCTGCAGTTGCAGAGCTCATGAAAGATATGGTAAGAAGTAACATGGATTTCTTGACCTGTCACAAGGGAAGAGAGGAAGACAGCAATAGGGTTTCTACCTCAGAATGTGGTCTGAAACGTTCATCTTCGAGAACTCATCAGTTGTCATCAGTTTTGGGTCATTTAGGGACATCTCCTGAGATTTTTCCTCAGAAGTCTTTATTAATTTCCAAGAAATTGCAACAGAGAAAATAAACACTCTGAAATGTGTTAAGTTTTAATACACAAAAGTGAAACTGGTTCCAAAGACTCAGCACTCTGCAAACTCATTTCTTGTGGAGCAACTGGTATGTCCTACAGCAGCTACACGCTGATTGAAAGAATGGAACTGAAATTGATGCCTAACAAGGGAAGACTCAAAACTTAACCAAGACCTGTACAAGGAAGCATGCTGCTGCAGAGAAGAAGAATCAGCAATTTCTGAACTTGGCATAACTCAATTCATTGGTCTTGTTTTGCCCTTATACTTTCTCATTTCCACTCACTGCAGCGAACTCAAGCATTTCTCTTGTCAGAAGAAAGAAATAATACTACATGTATTTCAAAGTTTTTAGAAGACATGCTAGAGTAAAATATCAATCAGAAAGTTTGGAGGAAAAGCTCATGTCTCTTGAGCAAGGAAGGAATGGAAATTAACTCTGTTACTACAATCTGAGGTTGTCAAACACTCCGTAAGGCCATTTAGATACCAGATTCTCTGCAATTACTTTGGTAAAGTATGAAAGTTACATAGTTTAGAATTGAAAAATTCAATATCCTATTATCATGCCCCTCAGACAGCCAACACCCTATGACATGGGATTATCCTAGATTCATCAGCAAATAAATTGCTGCCTTTGTCTGAAAATACTAAAAAGCAAGGAACACAACAGATCATTTATATTTAGAGCAGCAAAATCAGCTGATAAATCTCAAATATGACTGGCTCAGTAGCATTATGTTAAGGACCTGAAAAATCTTTCATTCCCTTTTAAAGCAAACCCCATTTGAATACACATAGCAGTTAAACTGCCTAACAAGATTTATGATCAAAGTAAATGTGAAGTAATTGCTAGTGGTTTGTGCAGCAAAGTGCCTCATACAAATAAAGGCAACAATATCAATAGAAACTAATTTGGTTCAAAGTGTAAGGAAATAGACCTCACAGGAGGGAAATAAAAAATGTATACATTCATGTTATCAGTTCAGTTATTTTTAAACTTCCACTGTGAAGTGACAGCACCAGCAGAAATGAGTTTTCCTTGACAGAATGCTGTTCATAAATGTGATCTGAGTAATAAGGATTTCAGATTCCCTTGGACATTTCCACAGTCCTATCGATGAGTCCTTAGTAAAGACTTCCTGGGGAGGGGTGAGCTTGGGGGCCAGGCATGAACAACCAAGAACAAAACAGGGAAGTTCATCTTTGGAAGTTGTTGTCTAAATTGAAATAAATCACATAACGCGCCTTGACTTAAGTAGCATCACCATTTCTACAAATGTCTGCTATTGTGATGACAACGTCTGTCTGTTCATGAAGAAGGCATGGCAGGGATTGAATCACCTTATGGCCATCTAGAATAACAGTTTCAACATAAATGCCACTTTAGTTTTTTGCAATGCTCTAAACAATGCAAATAATTTCACAATAATGAGAGCAACATTAGTTTTTAAAAGGTTTGTGGTATTTCACTGATCACTTAACACTCACAGCTTGGCTAATAAAAAGATTCTCATTATTCTCATTACTAACCATGTAGTTTTCGATACTTGCTGAAGGAAGAAGGACCACAGAAATACTGACAGTAATTGAAACACTCAATACAGACAAAAAGAGGCAGAACAGATTTTTAAACGCCTGTTTCATACCCAAAGAGAACAGTCATGTTAACTTTGCTGCACTGAAAAGTTCATACGTGCTAACAAATGATAGCCATTCTACACACATCCACTGAAATTTATAGTATTACTAAATTTCACAGCATTAATTCACCGTAAGAAGGTCTAGCTATAAGAGTTAACTCAATCTATGCATTTTCTAACCTGTGAAAGACATCCTGGAATAACTCCAAATCAGATACTTGAGAAAACCACTTCTGGACACCAGTTGTCTCCCCTCCAACCTGCCCTACCATTCCTGATTAAGCTTCTAGAGTAACTAAACACAGGCCAACTACAACCTTCTCACTGATGCTCATAATCTAAAGTTGGAACAGTCTGAAATCATGCCAGAACACAGAATGGAGCCTTTTTAGCAGCACAGATGATCCTCTATCTGCAGAGGGAACACAGAAGATGGTTTCTCATCTGGGACATATCTGCAGCATTTGACTGTGAATTACATGGTCTTATGGAGATTATGAGACATTTGCTAAAAGAGATGACAGGAGCAAAAGGTAATTTACTAAAATGTTTTGAGTCTTTCTGGAACATATCCACCAAAACCTGATGGGAAAACCTCACTTTCATCTGGCATCTATTACTTTGGTGTACCATATGATGGGTTTTCTTCACTACCTATTATATGGACTATTTAAATTATAATAATGTAAATGCCGACAATCTATAATGACACACACCCAGTCATGCCCTTTTGTATAGGATAAAATGCTTCGAGGGCAAAGCCTGTAGCTGAAGATGAGCCTCAGCACAGAAGAAAGTGGAAGTGAACAAAAAATAAAAGAACATACTGAAGATTTTTTGGTGTTCATTAGAGATCAGTAAATGAATATAAGTGGGATTCATCTGCCCTAATGGCAGGCACAGGGATGACAAATGTTTAAGGATGAGAGGGTCACTCTAGATTCCCTTTGTATAATCAATAGGGAGAGGTTGCCACCTCCTGAAAGCAATTAATTTCATTTACAGGTCAGATAAATCAGTGTGTGGAAGTGTGTATCTCTCTTCACAGATTACATAAAGAGACCCTAAATTAGTAGCTCTGGCTACGACTTATAACATTTAGACATCTGTAATTCAGCAATTTGGGATTTCTCACTAAGACTGAAGAGCGCGGTGATGCCGTGCTCAAACAAGACTGTTGGTATCAAGTTGGCAAGAAAATTCTAGATCTTTCTGGTGGATGACAATTTCAGCAAAACACAACAGATCACAGCACAAAACACCAGTGCCCACGGAAATCCATTTAAAATAAAGTGCTGAAGCATCTTCAACCACTTATGCCACCACAAAATTTTGCTCCTCTCTCTATTTTAATTTCCCAGAATATTTGAAATCAAACTTATTTTTGTTATTGTAAGGATCCTCCAGGTTGCAGACAATGAGAAAAAGAGTCACCTAAAGTTTCAGGATAATTATTTAATGTCTGATTCTTTGCCACGGAAGAATTATCTGTAGTAGAGGAATACAAGTCCAGATCTGTGCCACTGGTTAAGTTTTCAGCAGATTTTACAGCTCTGTATTCCTGTAGCAGACACTGTATTGCTCACCCTTCTACTGATCACTGGCAAGAACTAATCCCTTGCTTCCAGAGAAAAGTCCTGTCTCTGTAAAAGTGGAAGCAACCCTCTAGTTTCTGCTCTGTGGCTCTCATGAAAATTACTAAGCAGACCTCTATAAAAGCCAATGAACCTCAGAAAATAACTAATTATTTGTAAAAATCAATTTAGTAACTGTGCTCTATAAGGAAGGCAAGGGCTCTTTCAAGAGCTGATCTACAGTTGTGAATTTCTAAGAAATTATGAACATTCGCAACCCTCAGTGCCTCATGAACACAAGGCACATTTCTTTGACCTTGCCCTCACTAACAGCAATGCGTAACATATGTGTTAAAAAAAAACATACGAAATTTTACCAGAAGAGTTTCTCAGTCCCACCCAAGGAGCAAATGAATGTGCGACAGATGTTAGTCATGCTCTTAAAATGCTACTGGGAAGCAGTGACGTACTATAGTAATGAGTATGGTACAAGTCTTACTCAGAATAAAAAAGCTACACCAATTTGAATGTATTTTTTCCACAGGAAAAAAAAGCTTTCTGCTTCTTATTTCTCATGTCTTGATGGAGGAGTAATAGTTTAGAAAGGTTCTCAAAGCATCTTTGGGTATGGGGAGCAACAGATAAAGTAGAAGGAGCAAAGTTCTTAAAGAAAGGACAAGATACGCATCATCCCTTAAGGCTTTCTCTTAAGATACATGAATCACAAAGGTAAATAAATTACTCAGTCTGTTCTGTTGCAAGGAACCACAGATCCATGCCTACACCCCAGACGTCACAGAATCACAGAATCTGCCAAGCTGGAAGAGACACACAAGGATCATCCAGTTCAACCCTTAGTCCTGCACAAGACCATCCCCAACAATCCCACCATGTGCCCAAGAGTATTGTCCAAACACTTCTTGAAATCTCTCAGGCTTGGTGCTGTGACCACTTCCCTGGGGAGCCTGTTCCAGTGCCCAACCACTCTCTGGGGGAAGAAACTTTTTCTAATATCCAACCTAAACCTCCTCTCACACAACTTCAGGCTATTCCCTTGGGTCCTGTCACTGGTCACCACAGAGAAGAGAGCAGTGCCTGCCCCTCCTCTTCCCCTCACAAGGAAGTTTTAACTGCAGTGAGGTCTCCCCTCAGTCTCCTCTTCTCCAGGCTGAGTACACCAAGTGATCTCAGATGCTCCCCATACGGCTTCCCCTCAAGGCCCTTCACCATCTTCCTTGCCCTCCTTTGGACACTCTCTAACAGCTTAATATCTTTCTGATATTGTGGTTCCCAAACCTGCACACAATATTCAAGATGAGGCTTCACCAGTGCAGAGCAGAGCTGGACAATCCCCTCCCTCGACCGGCTGGCGATGCTTTGCCTGATGCCCCCCAGGACATTGTTGGCCCTCCTGGCTGCCAGGGCACTGCTGACTCAGATTCAACTTGCCATTGACCAAGATCCTCAGGTCCCTTTCCGAGGCACTGCTTTCCAGCATCTCATTCCCCAGTCTGTACAAACATCCAGGGTTCCCCCATCCCAGGTGCAGAATCTGGCACTTTCTCTTCTTAAACTTCGTCTGGTTGGCGATTGCCCAGTCCTGTAGTTTGTTGAGGTCTCTCTGCAGGGCGTCCCTGCCTTTGAGGGAGTCAACAGCTCCTCTCAGTTTTGTGTCATCTGCAGACTTGCTAAGTATCCCTTCCAGTCCTGTGCTCAGCTCATTTATGATGTCCTTCTCAGATAAAAATTAATTTAGGGTAAGAATATACAATGAGAAAACTACAAGGTTTTTCATATCTTCCATTTCAGACCACATGAAAGGCTTTAGAGAGTGGGAAAAAAATAACTATAAGGCTAAGCTGAAGAACAGCAGATAGAAACTTGGAGAGAGACTATTTACTAGGATATGTAGTGGCAGGGTGACAAGGGGAACAGCTTCAAACTCAAAGAGAGTAGGTTTAGATTAAATATTAGAAAGTTCTTTACTCTGAGGATGGTGAGGCACTGGAACAGGTTGCCCAGAGAACATATGGATGTCCCATGCCTGCAAGTGTTCAAGCCCAAGTGGGATGGAGCTCTGAGTAACCTGGTCTAGTGAAAGATGTCCCTGCTCACAGAAGGATGGTTGGAACTAGATGACCTTTAAGGTCCCTTCCAACCCAAGGCATTCTGTGATTCTGTGATGAAATTATGCCATTTAAAGTACTGCATGCTAAGGGGAAAAAAATAGCAGAAATTAAGTTTTAAGGCCCCTAGGAGTGAATTTGAGAAAAGTAACACTGAGCTCTCCTGTTCTATAAAGAAAAAGACAATATGGATAGTGCTCTGAAGAGGGAGTGGGACCAGATGATCTCCAGAGAGTACTTCCAACATGAATGATTCCACAATTCTACATGAAGAACTACAAGACAGCCCTAACTAAGGTGAAGTTTATGTTCTTGGTGGTAAAGGACTTCTGGAAACCCACACACAAACCTGTAACTTCACTTTTGTCATGATAAATTTTTCTTTTTTTTAATGAGAGCATACATTTCCCCAAATTTATAATAGCCTGGATATTTATTTGACTTGTCAGGTAGCTGTACACCTCTGTACAGTGTTCATGTGTGTTTCTGTTTTTAATATTTGTTTTACCATCCTTGAATTCTGCATATTTAAATGTTTGGATTTTCATGACAACCAAAACACAGTGTAACATAACATAGTGTAACATAAGATTTTGTTTTCTTTCCATCATGGTAGAAAGCCCACATACCAGTGCTGTAGAAGCCAGGGGGAGCAACACAGTCTTTCTATCAAAGCCAACCTATTCTGTAAAGCAGGGTGCCTGTTGGTTAAGAGCTTCATTAAACTGACCTGATGCCTATCATACATTATAGATTTGATGGCATTTATGTGTAATTTTTAGAAGCATCTTCTGATTTTAGGGTTTTGTGGTTTTCCTCTCCACTCAATACTTGTGTAAAAACATATTAGCAAAGTATGACATTTTACATTGCCATAATGGAACTGGTTGGTTGGTTGGTTGGTTGGTTGGTTTTAATCTCTGAGCTACTATGTGGAGGAAAGGTGATAAAATCTTGTGAAAAATGGATACAACAGATTAAAAAAAATCTGACATTCAAACTTGTAGTGGCAGCTTCCAGTGAACAGATAAGATTTCTCTTCATCTTTGACTCCAAAGCTTAGAAACATTTATCTTTGGACCTGCTAGCCTTAATGTTCAAATCTGGACAATGGGACTGGAATGATCTATGATTGCTGTGACTTAGATCATCACATTTTCTCAGCTTTCTGCTCCAAACAACATCCTATCCTCTTCCTGAAAGGACTTCAGCATAGCTGTGTTATATGCACATAGATTTCCCCTGGCTGGATCTCTGTAAAAGCATTATCACTAATAATAATAGACTCTTCCCTATTCAGAGGACTGACTTAATGCACAGTTAATTTCAGATTTTTTCCTTCTCTTCCTTGTCTGTCTCTAGTAATGAAATTGGTTCCAAACAATGCAGGCTGCAGTCTCAAAGAAATTAGTAAAAAAAAAAAAAAAAAAAGTAGTTATCTCTGTTTTATAAGACTTGATGTGGCCAAACTCAAATTCCATATGGTGATTATTTTTCATACCCAGAGGTTATTGATCCACACCAACTCAAGCCTCAGGAACAGTGCGTGCTCATGGCTGCACTGCAGAATGACAAACCAGTCATCTTCAGTTTAGGTTTCTATGTCTTGAATCCTAAACAGCCCCAAATCTGTGAGGGTTTTTTATGTAACCAGCACTTGCCACAGATTCAAAAATCAGCTGTACAGCAGCACCTCTCCTGTTGTGCAGAATTTTTATGCTGCTGTGTCTCAGCTCACAGACCTGTTAATGAATCCAGTAAAAAATAAACATAGTAATAAGCCAAGATCTCTGTAAATGCTTCTGAATCAGCACACTGAGAGCTATCTCTGTGAAGTCTGTCATGTTATACACATCACTCCAGACTGATCAAAGAGAAACATTTTGGCCTGTAGATTTTAAAGTGCTGCAAAATGTTTAAAACTGAGATAATGCTTAGCACTTTGCAGCGAGTGTTACATGAGATGGCAATGCTTTGAGTCCTTTCAGACTGCAAATTTGCAGAACTTTTCAGAAACCAGAATTTGACACCAGCCATAATTTGGGTGTTTTCTTCCATTCCATACAAACAGCAGAGTGGTTATGTATCTGGAAAAGGGTTGGTTTGAAAAGCATCCATTTGTTTGAAAGATGTTTTTTTCACTCACATCCCTCTGACATGAAGCCTCTGGTTATTTGGCTGTCTGTGATCTCTGGAAAGCACATTTACTGTTATGTTTTTCCCTTTCTTTGACATAGTCTTTACATTTACTTGGCTTTTAGTTTCTTTTGAAGCAGACTGGGGGGTTTTATTCCCTAATACAAGAAGGTGCTTGGGTGTTCCCCAGGTATTTCCAGATTTTCTTTAATCAACTGTGTTACAGAATATATGGCTTTTTATCTGGAAACAAACATAATTATTTGTTCAGACAGTAATTTTATCTCCTTTTTGATCCTAGAAGTAAAAAGTTATCCTTTTTTTCTACTCTGTAGGTAGGGATCTTCGTGATTGTGTCAGTCCGGAGAATTTCAGAGGACCTAACACAGCAGAAGGAGAAGCCTGTAAACAGCATTGAGATGCCATGCTGTGAGACACACACACAGTCTCACTGTTTCACCACCTACCCAGCACCTGGGCACTTACATATCACCATATATCTGCATATATGTATGCATATGTCTGTATGTGTGTGTATATGTATATTAGAACGTAGTCTGCTTAAACATCCTGGGCACAGTTTTAGTATAGGCAGAGCCAATTATGAGGCACTAATCTTCCAGCACATTAGCTGGGGAAGTATGTGTTTCAGCTGAAGATATGTGGTCATTTGCAGTGAAACTTCTGGCATTTAGCTGCCTCTCTCCCAAGGCACTGGGGAATAGAAATGCTGCGACAATTTTTTGATCTGAAGAACAGAGACAGCCTTCATGTCACCCATCACCAGTGACATCTGCTGATCACTCAGAAGCACAATAACAGAAGGGAGACATGCAGCTAAACATTCTGTGCAATTGCCATCCTCATCCACATCATTGCAAGCAAATCTGTGCTTTCGTCTCTATTTAATTCCTCTTTGCTCTCATGTAAATTTATTCCAGAAGCAGCTTCAATGTATTTTCCACCAAATGACACTGTAAGACTGCCAGATTTCTTCCTGCTGTCATAGTGCCTAATATAGATCTCTAGCCCTGCCATTAACGTCTAGGAGAGCTCTAGAGAAGGAGGTCAGCACTGTAGAGAGCCATTTGTTTATGATTACAATTATGGCTTCACCAGGATTTCCTAAAAACCTCTGTTTTGAGGGTGGGCAACACAATAGGAAATCTAAACAAGTACATGAGCTGTTTTTAGACACTTTTCTGAGCTGAAATTTTTCACCAAATCTTTCACTATGGCTAAGGAGTACCTAATGTAGCTCAGGATAAAGATATGCCAAATTTTACACAGTTGAATTCTGCAAAAAAAATGTTGGACATTCCTTGCCCAGACAGCATGGGGGAGGAGCAGTTGGAGGTAATAGGATGTGCCATGGCTGGCTGCTTTGTGCTGGCCATTTGATGCAGAGTCATTTGCCCTGCAGCATAGGATTGAGCTCTGTTATTATGAATGGTTTTGAAATGCTTATATGTCCCAGGAGACCAGAATGGAGTGTTTTAGTCAATAAAGCATGCCTCAGCCCTGTCTGCACTTGGAAATAGCCCCAGTTCAGAAACTGGCTTAGCTGAACTGAAAGGAGGAAGGCCTAAGGGGTTGCATTATACAAACGTATAAGGTATATTTATATACGGGTATATAATCATAGGCATAATATATGTATATGTATAGTATATAAATAACATATATATAATTATTATATATTATATATAAATCTATGTATAATATACAGGTATATTTATATACATAAGTATATCTGTTATTCTATATATATCGATTTGCTCTGTACTTTTCACTGAGACTGTGCAAGGTGGGTTTTTTCGCCGCATCTCTGAAGCCAAGCCTGTACTGTCTTTTGTATTGCCACTGACTAGGTCTTTTCTGCCATTATAAAGCATCCTGAATCTTTGTCAGAAATTGACTTAATTAGGGACAACTGTTATGAGTAATAGGGGTTAACTCTGGTAGGAATGGCCAGTGGAATTTTTATCAGCATTTAAAAATAAACTATTGTCAGCGTCACCTGAATCTATAATTACAATGGCTGGAGTGATAGGGCTTTTATCTCTAAATTGTGTCTTGCACAGGCCATTGGAAAACAAATGAGAAAGTGTTTAAACCTCTCTTCAAGAAGGCACACGACTTGAATTAAAATTTTAAAAGAGAATTGCTTATTTTGTCTTCATTTGCATTTTCACCCCATCACATTTGCACCACACATGCATTAAGGCAGGGGCTGTCACTTACAATTTCCCAAACAGGCCTAATTATTTCCCAAAATGTGTTTAATTATTTAAATATACAGTAATTCTTCTTTCTACTGAATTCATCCACTGCTTCACAAAAATTTAGGAGCGCAAATTCTGCCAATGAGTCGCCTTCAATGCCAGCAGACTGCTGATAGATGAACTCCAGTACTGACAACTCAACTCTGCTGCCCCAGCACTTCCTGCTGAGGGCGTGACAGTATCACAGAAAATGACCTTGTCTTTTTTTTCTGTTGCATACATGGTTCATACTGTTACTTTCTATCACATCACAGCAAGTCAACATGACATAATTTAAGCATTTACTTATCAGACAGCATGTCAACAGTTTAAAGGAAACATTCCTCTACGCCAATCCACTATCTGAACCAAACTGTGGTAGGCTACTGGTGGATCATGCATATCTGCAGAAGCAAGTAATTGAAATGATCCATAGGTCAATACCCAGACATCTGTAATTTGAAATTGCAGTGGCTTGTGCCGCACATGTTTTATAGATCAGCCTTTTTTTTTCCACCTTTGCATGATAAGATTATCATCAAGATGCAGCAGCAGTGTCAACATAGTTAGGGATATCCCTGGAGCTTTTTCTTTCAGATTGAAAGTAGCTTTTGAAGTTTATTAATATCTCAAGTGGAAGATAGAAAGACCACATTTTGAAGATAACACAATGTCAATGCTAATGTTAAGCCCCATTCTTGTCTAGTGCTATACCACTAAGTCAGACAGTCTGTGAAAGTCTGTGTGCAGGAGGTGTTAGGAGAAATGTGAGAGAATACTGTCTCGTAAAACCCTACATAGAGAATGAACAAAAAAGGGAGCTGCAAGTTTAGATGGGTGAATGCAACAGCTGAACTCCAGTCAAGATAACTCTCTCTTCCTAAATATAGAAATTCTTCTGCTTCTGCAGTTACAAGAAATAACAAAAGAACACTTTACCTCTATTCATTTTGTTTATAACTCCACTAGGGAGCAACAGCTCTGTAAATAATGTCCACACACAAAGAAAAACTTCTGTCTTTTCTTTTTTTCCCTGACTACATTATGTCATTCAGGAGAAGGGAGCCAAGAGAGGTTCAGTCATCTATGTTACACATATTTCCAAGTGTGTACATACATTTGATTTATACTTTCGAAGAATTCCAGGAAACTGTAAATTTTGGCCATAAGCCTGCAAGTAAATCCTAGCATTTTGTCTGTCCAAACTGCTGTCACTGAAATTCTTGCAGACATGCTCTAACCTAATTTTAAATTAAGTCTTTAAGGTTTTTTTTAGTAAAACAGAGACGACCTTTTAGTTATTCAGCAATTCACCCAGTTTCACAGATAGATTTGCACCCCAAGATATATCCCATAGAACAAGTCTAATAACATTTGCCCAGCCTACTGGGAAAGGACCACTGTAAAAAGAAAATGATTAGACGAGTATCCCATGCATTAAGCCATAGTTTGGTGCTCTGCCTGAGACTTATAAGTTACTTAAAGCAAACCAGGAAATTCCATCTTGCTTGCAATTCACTTCCACATACACACTTGCCCAGGCTGCCACTGGGAAACGAATGGCAATCCCTTCCACAGTGTTCTACAGTTCTCCCCCATGATACTTTCACTGATGATCCTCCTCTGCTTCTAAGGAAAAGAATAGCAAAGAAAAAGCTCAATTCACTGTTCTCATGACAACCACTCTGCCTTTCCTTCCCCTTTCCCAGACACCAAACATGAACTGGAGGCATACACACTGGTCTGGCTATATGGAGGTGAAGAAGCTGCTCGTAAAGCTCTGCCCACTATTGCAGTGAACTGTGTGATGTAAAGGCAACAGCATGAAAGTATCCCTGTTTCTTCCAGTCACTAGGGTTAGCAAAGAGCACCTTGGCATTTGGAGACAGCTGGAAAGGACGTAATCATAATGCTTGAGTGGAAAGGATATTTCTAACCAAGGGGAGCTACGGTCTCTGTAGACCTCTCCTGCTACACCTACACATCTCAATTTCTAAACTTTTCTACTCCATTTCTAAACTCTGGCTTCTTGCTTGCAGAAGCATGAGAACTTGCATCCCAAGAGCATTTCCCCACAGCACACTGACAGCCAGGTAAAGCCCATTTTGTGTCAACGAAGTTCTTTTTCTCCAGACTCTCTAAGGTATTCTGAATTTGCTGCAATGTGTTGTGATTTAGCCATCATACCATCAATTACTCCTCACTGTGTAACTGTGATTTAATTTCATCCTCTTAAGTAGAGCACTGTACCAAATTCTATTGCAATGATTTGAGCCATCTCTCCTTTTTCCAGACATGGTTTGAAATCTGATCTTTCCTCTAAATTTATAATTTAACCTAAGAAGATTACACTTTTTAAATACATTAATTCTTCCATCGTTCATGTTATTAATGAACTCCTTTTTAAAGAACACACTCCAGAGCAAATTCTGGCATGACCTCATTCCTAGCATTGATCCGTATTTGGGATGGAACTTTGAGAGAACCCTGCAGTAAGGCTTTTTCAGCCTATGCTGTCTCTTCAAGACAAAATTCCATGAAATCATTTTAAAAAAATTCAGGCTGGATAGTACTGATAATCTTCCTGGAGACATGTACCAAACAGACCTATCACAGAATGAAACCAGATTCAACAGACATGTTCAGAACAATATCCTGAATACATTAAAAATCAGTTCTACCTTATGACATTAAATTGCCCAGACAAAATAGTAATCTTTACTTTTCCTTGGTTCCTGTCTCATTCATAACACACTATCTAATACTTCTAATAAATGGGCACTAGCTCAATAGCCAAAAGAGTCCTTCAACTTCTCCCCACTCTTGTTCGGACCTCTCAGTCTCTTCTCCATTCTCTCACTGTTCCTCACACCTCTGCCTTAATTACAGGCTACTTGGGTATCCTTATCTGATTTCAGTTCATAAATTGTCTATAATAGCAACTAAGAGGATGACACCAAAAGGTTTTGTTCTTATCAGGGCTGAAGGGATGCACTTTTACTTTTTTTTCTAATTCATTCAGTTTTAGTGTCTGTCAAAGTCTGGGTCTTGCACTGAATGGATCATTAATCCACCTAATGCTGCGCGGGGGATCTGTTGTTTCCCAGCTGTCTCCAGCTATGCCCATTTCTCCACTCTGTTCTTGCAAATAAATGAACTGCACTGAGCAAGACAAGAACTGGCACTGCAAGCCCTGTATCAGTATACTGAGATAAGAATATATTCAAAGATGAAACCAAATAAAGTATGGACAAGTACGGTGGAAATTGCTTATACTAAACCCAAAACAATATGAAACTTTGAGGACATTGTGGCAGAAAAAGAACTAACCTTGTTTACCATAAGGCAATGTGGAAATTACAGTACTGATTTACATGAACCCCTAATTATAAATTGTGTTTGCTTTGTAAGAATGACAAATCTAGACTCCCATACACAGGCACACAAACATATACACATACAGGTTTCCTAAGGCCATTTTGAAGGTTAAAAAATCAACTGTTGAAAAAAGAAGATAAATAAATGGAAAAAAATTAGCCCAAATATATACATAATGTATTTGCTATACTCTGAGGAAAAAACCCTTCCCAAATCAGCTTTGAAAGCCAAGTCTAAACAATATGAAAGCCTCCAGCAAAGGGGCATTCATCCAAAATCAATCAAATCAAAACACATTCAGTTTAGAAAAGTAAGTTAAGATTTTGTCTATCCCAAGATTATCTTATTGTGTGGTTCCTTAAAGTAAATTCATGACTTAATCCATCAAAAGAACACTTAGGATTTCATTGTGTTTCCCTGTCTCCCCACATATTTCCTTGTTATAAGGTAAATTCCTTCTCACAACAAAATCTCCAAGGTACAAAGCAACCTCACAACTCAATTTCCAGATGAGTCAGTTCAGACAGAAACAGTCTAAGTTAAAAACAAACAATCCAACATAGGGGAAAAAAAAGGTGTTAGGACTCAAAACTCTCCAGCTGCTGAAAGAGATTTTTTTTTCCAAAGTAATAAACAGCCTCAGCTCCAAGAAACCATTAATTCATAGAGCTACTTAATGCTCTCCAGTGTCAGAAGATTAATCAGTCCCTCTGCACACTTATTCTGAAACCAGTTCTCCAAGTCTGAATACCTTCCAAAACAGTTCCTTACTTGAGCTGTACTTGCAATAAACATTTCCCCTTCACAGTGCACTTCCAACAGATAACAAGGAAATAATCACTGACGTTATTCCAGCAGATTTGCCACACTGGAGGCCAAATGGATCTCATACAAACTCATCATTCCACTAGTGTGAAGCCCTAGGTAATTCAGAAGGGGGAAGCCCTAGGTAATTCAGAAGTAGTGTAACCATCCCCACATAGTGTGTGAGGTAAACTCCTGTAGCTCAGATTCCTGCACGGAATAAGCATGGACACATTGCTGCCAGGCCAGCAAAGCCTTTATCTACGTGGCAGGTAAGTGCTGACCAGAGTGGTGATGTCCACTCAGATTAAAACCAGCTCATGATTTAGAAAATATGTCATGTCTCCTAAGACTTATTAACTGTTCCCTGATCTAGGAACTACCTTCATGTGAATGGATAAAAAGCAAATATTTTAAGGTACCCTTCTTTTTTTTTTCTATAGGAAGCGCTTCTATGTAACAACAGAACTCCATTTTGCCATATTCTCAGGTATAATAATTTTGCACATCTTTTAAAACTGAAATAAGCTAAAATTACTATTCTAGTTAATATCAATATACCTGTTCTAATACACATAATAGAGACACACCAAAAAATTGAGCTCCAACAGTTTAAGCAGCCTAGCTATCCAGCTGGCAAATTGTTAATGATTCTGCCCACTGGTAAACATCTTTATGCTTTGATGAGGTGATGAGAAATGGTAGCCAGTATGTGCTTGTCAGAAGGAATCATATCAGATTAAATTAATTCATTTCCTTGGGACCAAAAATAGATTTTTGCCCTCTTCCTCTTCTCACAGTAATTCATTCCCACTCATTTAGTAGCATGATGGAAATCAAACGAATACTGAGGCGAATCTGCAGTGGAATCAGAAAGCAATGAGACTACTTTCTCCATGAAATCTGTACACTAGGAATTAGGTTTATGGGAATGGATCTTTATGAAGTACTAGGACTATGAGGAATTTAATGGGTCAGAGTGGACAGACCTCTTTGCTAACCACACAGCACATTGTTACATGGTTACACACAAAGGCTTTTCTGCTGTCATAGGACATCACAGCTCTGCACAGCTGGGATAATCACAGGAAACGCACTGGCAAGTGTCATCCCTCGTTTTCTGCATTGCACAGAATTATCCAGCTCTGCCACAGCACAGCAACATGGACTGCTTGGCTCAGGAGGAAGCTTTTTCAAACCAGATGATTCTCTGATTATTTCTAAAAATAACTCAAGCAGTCATCAAAACATTTCAAGGAATTCCATCACAACATTTCATGTAATACTCCTTTTCCCTTGAGTAACTCTGAATTTTTCTATACCAAAAAACCACTCAGTTAGCAATACTCCAGTGAGGAAATAATAAAAATCTTGAGCTAGAATACTCAAAATAAATGTTCTGCAAAGAAAATAAATGTCATTATCCTTGTTAGGATATAAGTATACTTCAAAAATGCTTCAATACTGTGAAGTTTTCAGTTTCAGGAAAATGAAAATGGGCCTATTTTCCTAAACCATTTCCTATCAGTGCATGTAGAATAAATCATGGGAAAAAATCACCATTAGGTCTGGATTTCAGAGTCCAGGTCCACATCTTGATTTTAACCCTCTGTTCAGCAAACCTAAATTTTTGGGTGATGTTTAAATAAAATATAAAAGATAGGGTTCCATTTTCTTCTCTATTGACAGAACTATTAAAAAAAGAAAGAATGCTGTATAAAACAGGATTTTTGTTGAGCTATATCATAAGTAGCTTTAAAATACCCTGAATGCATATCTGGCTGATTTGTGTGGATAAATCTACCTGTTTATTGTTACTGATCTCTGACATACCACCCCTTCCTGAGGGCAAGTCCAATACTGCACAAAAGGGAGTAAACAAGAAGAAAAGTATTGTAAAAAAATGCATGGCAGACAAATATACAAGATGAAAAAAGGAAATTTTAAATTTCTATATTATTAAAATCAACCCCCATGAGCACTCAGAAAATACATCCACCTGATAAAGAAAACTGTTCCCAAGTCAGTATATAGGAAAGACAGTGCAGATGTTCCCTTCATCCTCCTGCAGCGAAAAGAAGCAACAAAATTGGAAAAAAAAAAAAGAACAAACAACCAAACCTGTAAAACTACGGCCATGTACGAACAGGTTGCACATTTCATAAACCATATTCATGCTCAATATAATATTTTCAAAAATCCATAAACATTTCTAAGATACCACACTGTAACTAAAATGTAACAACAGAGAAAACGATAATATCCCGATTTTCTTTGTCATTTTTAAGTATTTTTCTTAGCTTGCCTTGAAGAAAGTATTGCTAAGTCTTCCTGAACTCCCTTTAATCCCAGTTACATGTTTTTCTCTGCTCAGGAAATGTGCTTTCACATCTTCATGCATATTTGGTCCTTGGCTCAGAAATGAAAGGCAGCACATTATTCACGTTGCAATAAATCCTCCAGCCTGTACAACTGGCAGAGCTGATGTGCACAAATGCACAGGATTGCCACTTCTTCTAAAACTCTGGGAAAACAGACGTGGCAACACAGCTAAAGAAAATGAGGCCATGGCACAGAAAATCCAGTTTAAGGGTTTGCACACATGTGACACAAAGAGCTCTAACTCTGCAAGACAGAACTGTAGACTCATGCAGGTTGGAGGCCATCTCGTCCAAGCCCCTGCTCCAACCAGAGCCAGTTAGAGCAGCTGATCCAGTTCCCTGTCCACCCGGGCACCCTTCAGTGGGCTCACTCCAATACAAAGTCAGTGTCCTTCTTTCCTGGCAAGCCCAAACAGGGACACTGCTCTCCAAGGGAAGTTTCAAAAGTGCTGAATAGCGGGGGGAAAATCACTTGACCTGCTGACTGAGCTCCTTCAGCCCAAGGTGGGGCTGGTCACCTTCTTTTGCAAAGTGAACTTGTCCAGTTCCAGTTCAAGTGAACTTGAATCCAGCAGGTCATTTTTGCAAAGCTGCTCTCAGCCAGTCAGTCCCCAGCCAGTATTAGTGTGTGGTATTACTCCATCCCAGACACAGGACTTTCCATTTGACTTCGTGGAACTTCGTTCTGTTCCTCTCAGATCATTTTTCCAGCCTGGCAAGATGTTTCTGAATGGCATCTCCCACCCTCCAGTGTACCAGCCACTCACTCCAGTTTGGAATCATCTGCAAACCAGTTCTCAACATGCAGTTCACTAACAGAGACATTAACAATAGTGCCTGTGAGACACTACTAGAACCAACACTTATCCTAGCACTACCTCTACCCTTTCGGCCTGACAGTATTACCAATCTTCCCCCCACCTTCTTGTTCACTTAGCCAGTTCTTTTCTCATCAGTTTGTCTAGGAGGATGCTATGATAGACAATGTCACAGGCTTTGCTGAAGTCAGAGTTCGTATTTGTTCAGTTTGCTTTGAATGCAGTTTTTTAATAATTTTTTTTCTGTTAGATTAATGATGGATCAGATGTTTTCTGCCTTCCCTGAGTCAGAACAAAGCCTAATGTACACAGAGGTGTGATCTTCATTAAATGTGCTTACTCTCCCCAGCTCTGAAGATTCCTAACTCTCCAAGAAGCAAACTGATCTATTATTGTGAAAAAAAACCCATGGAATTTCAGAGAAAAATGTTTTACTGTAAAGCTGTAAAATTTATTTACCCATCTTTTTCCTTATAATAAAATGGTCTCGATATTTTACTGAGATAATAAATAGGATCTGACCTGCCAATGTTATTAAACCAGATGTTTAACTAAGAAGTGATAAGTGGACCACCGCAAAAAGGAAAGTTTCATGTAAAATAATGGTGTTAGAAAGCATTTTCATTCCATCATATGAAGAAATGGAGGCTTATAATTTTTGTACAGAAGAAAGACACAATATGGCACCAGAATAATGAGAAGACACATGAGTTCCCATATAAGTGCTACAGACTTCAAGCTATCAGCTATTCCAGTTGATTTTGTTATGATCAGCTGTCTATCCTCCCAAAAAATAAACCAACATTTTCACAAAGACCAATATATTTCCACAAAACCATGGATTTTCTGCCAATTGCATTATTGGATGAAACATCATTCACAACCAATGATATTTTATTCTTCAGTGATTATTTAAATGTAAAGTCCTGGGAATCATGATATCCCAGAAACACCTCTTCTTCTGTACGCTTCTGTAGTATTGTGTGTATCACAGGAACCCAGTCTTTATAGTGACCGGGTTAAACATGATGTACCAATTTTGTCTCTAATGTAACCTCCTTCAACTCAGCCTCTGTTCTGTAAAATTCAATGGGTCTGAGGTCAGAATTCCTATGTAAGTCTTCCCATTTGTTTAAATTACTCTTTTTCTCCCTGATAAACAGGGGAAGAGTTTGCAGCACAATTTACAGGCTGTTTTATTGACAACACACAAAATTCTTTCTTAAATGCCAGCCTCATCCACAGTGCTTTCTGTGACATGACTTGATACACTGTCAGATTCTTTGGGATATCATTTTTTATTCAGTTTTTCCTTTGCTGTGGCATGTCTATATCTATTTCAGTAGGTTTTATCACTTAATGATTTTTTTCATTTTCAATAGATCATATAACTAATATTTTTTACTTGCTGTTGGTTTTTTTTCCTTTGGACTCAATAGACAGTCTTTTTTTTTAGCTTCACAGGTAATTTTATTGTGCTTTTGGCTTAAAAATTAAGTGAGAGAGACAGAGAGAATATCTCTCATCTCTTTTTAGCTGGCATGCCCAAGAAACTGAAGTTTCCCAGACTGCCAGTAGCACTAACATCATAAAAGTATTTCATTGTTTATTAATAATTCATCATATTCTGCCTTAAGAGAGTTCAAAAATTCACCAAGTCACAGTTCAGTGAGCTTGTTCCCAAAGCTTCTGGGCAGATAAAAATGCTTATCATAATTATATGAATATAATGTGCAAAAAGGCTGCATAAAGTTGCAGAAAACGTTAAATGTGATAATATTTTTACACTAAGACATTAACATCTCTATGTTCATAGGTTGGCGTATTGCTTTGTGTCAAATGATGCAACGTTTGCAAAGTCTCAGACTTCAGCCTAGGTCTTGCAGCAAGGTCTTGTGGATCATCTTTAAGTACCACTCTAAAATATGTCATATTCTGTTTCTAGAACCAGACTGGATAGCCCATTACAGAGTAAGAGTAATGACAACGTATTTCTATTTCCATTTTCAAATGCATTTTCCTAACATACACATTTGAACAATTTGCTTTGATATATTTTTCTGTCTTTCTAACAGAGGATTATACTGCTGCTCACTCTCTCCTCAGGCAGGTGAGGAAGTGTTTTAGACATGTCACTGCTGAGGAAGACCACGTTATAAATCCCATGGCTTGCAATTGCAAAAATTCTATCATAACAAAAACCGCCGTCTTCGACCCTCCATGCACTTTTCCTGTCTCTTCCAGGCTGCAGGCTGTCTGGGGCTTTCTCCAGCAGCAGCCCTGCAGACAGAGCTGGCTCTGTGGCAGGGATGACCTCATCCACACCCTGCACAGCTGCAGAGGCAAGCTGTGTGCCCTGTGTTCCAAACAACAGATTTCTGGGGAATTTATTTGTTCACACATGACCAATAAATCAGCATTCAACCCTTCTGAGTTGCAGAGGGGTTTTGCTTGGTGGGAAATGCCTCAGTGTGAGGTTTGTATTTCACTATTAGGAATGAGAAATAAAATGCATAATCCATCTAACAAAGATATGTCAGAAGCAGCTTAGAGAAACCTACAAAACCCTGGAATATAAACAGCTCTGCCTGTAGAGTCGGATACTACAAAGTGGATCATGTATTAGCCCTACACATTACAGTTAAAGGGCCAAACTTCACTTCACATAAATAAAAGATTTAACTAAAATGACTAAATAAGCCATTATATATTAAAAGCCTTCTGAGACGTGCTATTTGCTCTGTCTGCTACCTTAAGCCTATCACTAAATCACCTACAGGATACAACCAACCACATCTGCCCACTTGCCTCCTTTCTGTCATGTCCCCGGGGGCATCACCAGTCCCTCAGGGCTCACTCCATCCTGCCCATGGTCCAGGACCCCACATCAGCCCCTGTCCCAGCTCCCCATGGCAGGTGAGGGCAGGGCCTGGTAGTCAGGCCCAACCCAGCCTAGCCAGGAGCAGGGCAGCCCCAGTCCCAGCATCAGACACCTCCCTGGGGACAGGAATGGGCCAAAGATGGGCTGGAATGTGGGCCTGTGGGAGGGCAAAAATTTTTCCTATGATTAAAGGCAGCCACATCTTCCAGGGGCTGTCTATCCTCCCAGACACAGTAGAGACTGATCACCTAGGTTTCCATGGCACCTTGGGCTTTGAGATGGGTGCCAGAGCCGATTGTGGGGACAGGGCACCAGAGGTGTGGCCACAGTGGGAGCTGCCACAGACACAGGTCCTCTGGTCTGACATGGAAGCTTCAATGTGCCTGGACAGCACGAGCAGCTTCGGAACGCCCTTTTGCTGAAGTAACCTCCAAACACATCAGGATTGTCACACCTGTTTCTTGGTTCTCTGCATAGGAGACATCTGAGAGGAAAAACCTATTGTAACCTGGCTTTTGTTGATGTAAAAAATGAACTTTCCAGTTCAGGGAATGGCCACATGTCAGAATTGCAGCACACGAGCGTGAACAAACTACAGTTGTCCCCCCATCCTGAGCCAGTCTGTCCTCCCACTGCATGTTAGCCTTTACACAGTGTTTTATCAACCCCTCTTCAACATTTATATTGAAGATTTGTTCTCTCTGGAGTGGAAAGTTTGGGATCTAGACTGTCAGTTCAAGTCTCTGCTAGTGATGAAATTCTAGAGAGGTGAAAATAAGCATTTTCCTACTGAAATCAGTGAACCAATACTGCTTTACAGTGAGCAGGTCCTGAGCTTTTCACATCATGAAGCTGTAATGAATCACCTATTGTGGAGCTTAATGTGTGTACAAAGGACCCCTTTCCTGCATTTTTTCATTGTCTCCCCTCCAATCTAAAGCAATTAGGGGTCAGCTGAGGCCATTCTGCTTAAGTACAATGTACTGTTCAATCAGGACATCCTACCAGCACAAGAGATGGACAGTGAAATTACACCCGGGGCAGACAGTGACAGGTAGGTCCCAGTCACTCTACAGATTTGCTGATGGCTCTGACCCCTGCACTGCTTAAACTGCTTTTGACTGCAAAATGGCTCTGCTGTGTGGCACAGTCGTGCAGGAGACCTGCAGCAGACCTGTGCTCGCTCTGACAAGCCATTTAGCTGCAATATTTATACCTGCTGTGTAGAAAGGCAGAGCAGGGCTACGGCACCTCCATCCTCTGACATTGCTCCCATCTCTGTAACAGCCCTCCACAAGCCCCATGTTGGGGGATGGAAGGAAGGAAAATAGTAATTGCATTATAAAGTACATTTCCTGTGTTCTGAGCACCGGCTGGAAGGACATCTCTGATATTCTGGACACACCATCTGAGCTTTGCTGTTATGATGAAATACAATGAAATTTGTCAAGAAATACCTCAGTTCACAGTGGGCAGTATCTAAAACCCAAAGCCTCGAGAAGGTAGAGAAAAACCTGACCTGATAGAAATAAGTTTCTCCAACAGAGTGTTCTCCACTTCTTTCACTTGATAAGCTATGGAGTAAAGGTAACTCAGTGTGATGGAGGTAAGACAGATGACTGGCAATCATGAATATTTTGAAAATCAATGTTTGAGAAGCGTGGGAGCTGTGGAAGTGACACAGTGCAAAGGGAAAGAGCTGTGAAGTAGAGTAGTCAGACACAGACCTACAAATATGATGGATATTTTTAGTTGATGGCAAATCCGCTGGGGGAGGAGAAGGGAACAAGGACAGAAAAAGCAGTTGTCACTGAACTGAAAATCCTGTCACTGTTGCACACATCATTTCAATTTTGAGTGGTTTTTTTTTCACTGAAAGCAGCGTTCTAGGCAAGAAATGCATTTGAAACAAAAACCAGAAAGTTTCATTTTGAAAGTCGATGCAAAGTATTCATATTACTTTGGCACGTGTTGGATTTTCTACAACACGGAATTCAACAAAGTCTCACAAGTCCATAGACTATTTTCATGCCACTGAATCTACGTCTTTCCATGGAAGATGTTTCAGTTTTAAACATTTATTCAACCTAATCAGTAAGAGAGATGTTTTGTCATGACAGGAATTACAGCAGAAAATGTTTGATATTTTTAGCGTCCACCCTTCACAACATATTTTGCATAACACTGATTTTCTTCTGCTATATACCACTACAGTACCATGTGTCTACACCACAATATAATGAATTTCAAAATAAAGATTACTTGCGGGATCTAACACAGCATTATATTATTTTTTGCCATTCTAGATAAATCAATAGAGAGGACTTAAAATATTGTGTAGAAAGCATTTTAAAATAAAGGTTATATTCCCTCTGGAGAATGCAACTCCAGCTGCATCCCAATAGCAACATTGCATTTTTAAACAAAGGCAAGTATTAACTCATTTTATTTTAACTCCATACTTCCTAACACTGCATACTGATGCAGCAATTGCTAAATATGCTGTATATTTGACAATATCTAAAGTAGCAATGTGAGCAATGTGAATACAATAAATTTTACTGTAATGCATTTTTCCAGCTTCACCTGTTCTAAATAAATACTCTCTAACAGGAGAGTAGAAAACTAGGGATGCAGTGCAGCCAGAGCAGCCAGTGAGGGGCTTTTGATCTCATTCTTGCAAGGTCTGGGGACAAGAAAAAACTGTCACACTCAACCATTGAAAAATAACATCCCAGTGTACCCTGGGATTACTAGATGCCTAGCATGGCATTAACACAAAAGAATCATGGCCTGTCCTTTAACATGTTGAAACGGGGTCCTGTGACTGGGAGCACAGCTCATGGGCTCCCTCAGACCTACACCAAGACCTTTTCACAGGCAAGCAGCAAAAGGTGCCTGTCTAGCACAGCCTCACATGGACACACAACAAAATTCCAAGTGCACCAGTGCAGACAGCAGCATGCCTTACACCACACCTCACTACACGCGTATAGACCTTCCAGCCCTCACTGCAAGTCAAGGTAAAAGCAGATAGATGGACAGAACAGAAAGAAGTCTGCCTCTGGTGAGAAATCTCGTATTGAGGAACACAGCTCCAATGGAGCATGTACATGCACGCTCACGCACATTCTTCGTTCCTAGCAGAAATTTCCAAAAGCCAAGCTCATGGGCCTGCTCAGGCCTGACCCTCCTATTTTTGAAAGGCTCCAAAGCAGGTTGAAGAAGCATCTTTCCAAAAGATTCCATTTTGAATTTAGTGGACGATCATCCCAGTCTCCCATAAATTCCCAACCCAAAAGGCAGGAAGCAAGAATCTGTCTGGCAGATATACTCTACAAAAGTAGGCACCCACATAAGCACATGTGCAGACATAATCCTTATTGTTAACATGTCTTATTAATGATTTTAACATGCTGTTATAGAGATGATCATTGCCCAGCATTCAATTCTCTGTGCTGAGCCCTGTGATTCAACATTGCAAAATTCATTGACTGTAATTCACTGCACCATTGCCTTTTCTGCCAATTGTCAGCTGTCACCCAACTTGCAGAACAAAGTGCATAACGAGGATCAAGCCCTGGAGGACTCTACTTTAGCCCACAGCACCTCTAAGACCTGAGGGGAAGCTGACATGTGCTAAATATGACAGAGGCCACCAGAGCCACCACCATCTGGATCAATCTCCAAATATGTGAGCATGATGATCAAGAGGCAGCAGTGGGTCAGTGAGGGCTGACCTGCTCCTGACAGCACAAGAGCAGCACAATGAGGTGGTCTACTTCTATATCTGTTCACTTATGTCTCCCCTTCATGGACTTATCCTGAGATCTGTCAGTGGAACCATGTTTAGCCAATCTTGTGCCTGAGCTGTCGATGCTTTGCAAAAAAACAAGGCAACTGCTGTGTCTTCCCTCAAAACCAGCCTTGCATCATGCTGAGTGCTGGATGACTACAGGAAAAAAATCCCCCTTCTGTCAACTTCATCTCATGAGCACTAAACATAAAGAAGAAAAAACATAGCGTCATTCAAAATGCTGCCTCTTTACAAGCATAACAAATCCTCTGTGGAGCAAAATTACCAAATTGGTTCATTTTTTCAGAGGGCCATTATGCATACAGAAATGTAAAAATGTCTGTGTGTGCGCTATTTTATGCATTCTTTTCTCAAAGCTGCTGATTGTTCAAGTGTGCGTGTGTAAATAAAGTTTTCACATTCATAATCAACCACCTCCTTTTCCCTCCCTCCCCTCATGCCTTATTCTTTTCATACTGCTTCAATCCTTTGTTAGTAGCAGTAATCACACAATGACATTTGCCTGAGAAATTTCAGGAGACTCAAAATGAAAAAAAAAAATTCTTTTCTTCATATTTTCATGAAAGTATAACATTTCAGGCTCTTTTCCCCCCATGACTGAACACAAATTCACTGTTTTGAAAAATATACCCTTAAAATTTTGGGGCAAAGGAAACCGACATGTTTTCTCCAACAATGCAGAAATGATAGTGATATTGCAAAGAACAGGCTGTAAAAACCTTCAGAAGAGACAGTATAGCAATAAAACACTTCCTTTTTATCTCAGAAAGATCTGGGTAATGAACAATTGGAATACAGAAAAGAGTCAATCATTTTAAAACATGTATAGCTGTTAAAATCTCATGTCTTTTTTTTTTCCTCAGGAAAGGTGGTTTAAGAATGGAAAGAGTCCCTAGCTCGCTCAGTTCTCAGACAGTGGAGTTCACTGCAGGAATGGCTTGACTCTGCTGCTTCCCCTTGTGTGTTCACCCTCCATCTATTCCTACTATATTGTATCCACTGATATTACAGAAACTAACTCAGACAATCTTTTCCTGTTCTTGATTGAGGCCAGGGCAGAAGGATAGACTTCTTTTTACATAAAAAGCATCTTTTTTCTCTTTTGGTGAAGAAAAACAGAAATGGGAAATGGGAAAGTGAAATGAGAAGGGGAAGGGAAAAAGGAAGAACAAATGGAAGGAAGAGATAAAAAATGGAGAGTTCCGTGGTTTGGGCTTTTTTGATTCAGTGATACTTCAGATTGGCTTTAAAGGTGACAGAAGATAAGGCAAAGCTATCTTATAAAATGTAAATCTTTCCATCAGGCTTTTGCAATGTCTTTCAAACTCTAAAACATACTGTAGCCCTTGTAACTCACAGTAATTTATACTCATAAGGTCATAAGGCATTTTTCAGGAGATATGTAACTTTAACCTAGCTTGAGACTCAACAGACTGAAAGTACATAATTGTTCTTTAGTTATCCATCAAAGCTGATGTTGAATCAACAATTTTTTTATGCTAACTTGGTCTGTTTTCACAGGCTGCCTAATAAACTTTCAGTTAAACCGTGGCATGTAATACATTAAGCATCTCCAGACCTAGAAAATTCCCTATGACAAATCTTTTAAATATAATCAATGCACTGTTAAAATAATTCAGCTTGATTTTAACTAAAGACTAAAATCATTAATAACATGGCATTCATAAACAAAAAAAAAAAAAGTAGTATATTTTCTCCCAAATCATGCAAAGCTCTTTAGATTCATCAATTCCAAATTCATGAGGAATTCTAGAAACTGTGGTTTAGGCAAAAACTGAAGTTTTGAGGACAATGACTGGATTACACAGCATTTATAACACAAAAGAATCCAGATGTCATTGACCTGGACAACTCATTACTAGCATTGCACACAACTGAAGTACATTTGTGAAGCTTTCCTGGTATAATAGTGTGGTTATGTTTATTCTTAGGACAGCTTCTCATCATGATCTGTTAGGCACTTTTGGTCATGTATTTTCCAATGTTATAACATAAAAAATCAAAACTAACCCTTTCCCTTGTAATGGTTTTATAACTACTGCAAGATTTACACATTACCTTAACGTAAAAGTGCAACAGATGTATTGCTAGCAGGAAACCATGAAATTGTCAGGCAGACAGTAAGAAAAGGAAAAAATGCAAAAATTGCAAGGCTTTCTATATATAGCCTTTGAGCTCCTACACTGCTCTTCTGGCATCCTTGTCAATGCTTATTCTCCTGCAAAAGTATATTCTTATCCTAGCAGGAAAGTTCAAGGACCCACAGGGCATCCTTCCCAAACCATGAATAAAGGACCCACAGCACTGTATAGACTGTGATGTGCACTAATTTTTCATACAGTGCATTAATGTTAACTGAAGTACCTCATTATGATTATAGTAAAAGTCAAGGTAATATTTCTGCAAAATTTTTTTACTTCCTATTTTATTTTTCAATCTTTAGATGTGCAGGAAAATGTCTGCATTGTGCCATGACACAAGTATTTAGCATCTTACCCCCAGTATATCCAAGGATTTCTGATCAACTTCTGACACCCAGATTTATTCTTTTCATACAATTTAGCTAAATCATTTAGTAGATGGCACTTATTCTGTGGGAAAAGCCATACTGGCTAAAATTTTTTTTAAACCCTTCATGCCTATACTGCTACAAAATAGTGAGAAGTTATTATTCTTGCCAAGCATCAACACAGGGTATGGAGAATACCCCTCATTAAGAAAAACCTCAGACACATAGGAAGTACCTATAAGGGTAAAATGAGTAGCTGAAAGATGAATCATTAAAAAAAAAACCAAACTACAATAACCTAGAAAGAGCTGACAGGAAAAAATTGCAGAAAGAAAACAGGTTACTTTTTAGAAACTCATTCACAGGTGGAGACAAGTTATTTTTAATTGCTAGATATGTAAGGGGATTTCTTTTTAAAGAATGAATGATTTGCATATTTGATACTGATGACAAAATACTTTTGTGCACCATAAAAATCTTTTAACCATTCTGGAGGCCTGGTGTCCCCATCAGCAATACTAGAGGCTTACATATCAGGTTATAAACAGCTTCTTCTCTCCTGGCATTAAGCATTTGGATGCTTTGCAAGCATAAAAATACATGGTACCTGTGACGGCAGCTACCACAATGGGGCAATTAGGGCAAAATCTCCTCCAGGGCTCTTCACCCTCCCTGGTCACACTCAGGAACAAAGCTGAGGGGGAGCAGAAGCCTGGGAGACAGGGCAAGGAAAGGTCGGAAGCACACCAATACCATGACTGTATCGAGTGAGAGCTGAACAAGTTGCAGAAAGTCAAGGATGATGTGCACTGGCTGCGACAGGAGCCGCAGGAGAAAGCTGCAAGCCTGCACGGTGCTTTAGCAAACACACGAATGACAAAATCTCTGCTCCAAAAAGAGTTCGATTTCTTCATTTCTACTGAACCAGCCAACCCCAGCTCCTGGAACCAGATCAGACACCACCCAGCATCTCACCGCACCACCTTAGTGTGCCGTTTCTCAAGAGGTAATCTATTTGCGAACTTCTTTTTTTGTCAGATCAACCTGTTCCCTGAAGCATAATGAAAACTCCATGCCAGATCAATTTGTTTCTGAAGTTTCCTCGTTGCCAGCTCCACTCTGAGTTATTTCATTTTGTCTGCATGTCAGAACTATTAGGCTGGCCACTGCTTAAATCTTTCCTTATTGTCACAGGTTGGGGGTGGGTGGTGCTGGATAATCACAAAGCGAAGCAAAATGTCTGCCCTGCGGAGACAGTGCTCCAAGTGATGTGGCAGCACAAAAAAGAACTATCAGTGGGCGCTGCCACCACACAGCGGGAGAGGTGAAGGGGCTTTTGGCTTTTCTCTGCAGCTGTGCAGGTGGCACAATGCCAAAGGAAACAGGACTGAGCTTGCAGGACAGGCTGAAGCGCCGTTCAGCAAGCAGCCCTCCTGCAGGGCCCTGGGGGACACGGCCGGGAGGTACCAGCTCCCGGTGTGGCTGAAACCTGCCACTGAGTTGGCCTTGCAATTAGCTGAGTAATCCTACAGCATTCGTGCCCTTGAATGATTTTTTTTTTTTCCCCCCAGTTTGATATTTTGTTCTGTCAGGAAATGATTGGCAAAGGCCAATGTCCAAGAAGAGATGAGTCAGGTTATGTGGACAGACAAAGGAATCAGATCTGCAGCCCTGCACGAGGAGTGTGAGGCTGTCAGTGTGTTAGAGAGGCACAGGGGTTTTATGAAAGGCGGTGCTGAGTCATGAATGATAGAAAGGAGACAAAGGGAGATTGAAGGTGAAACAGAGTATACACAGAGAGGATTAACAGGAAAAAGCCTGTGTTTCATATTATCCTTTCCATTCTTCAGAGCTTCACAGGAAATTATATGCCTTGGTTTTTGAAAACAGCTTGTTGCAGAAGCTGTGTGTGCTCTGCTTTTGGTTCATTCTGCATGCTTTGCTGTGAACTAGGGCAGTGCTGATTAGAGTTAGACAGCTCATAACCCTATTCAAGATTTTCTTTAGGAAGGAAAGGGAAAAAAAAAAAAAAAGCTGATGTAATTCCCCAGGGCTCCTTCTTTGGCTTTGCTATTGCATAGCTACACAGCCTCCCGGAGTAATTGTCTTTCATAACATCCCAGCCCCCCTCTAGACTGAGGGACCTTCTGGCTGCTTTTCTTTGCCTGTGTTTTCTGCTTTATGTAAGGAATGAAACAAGGAGAGTGAAATCAGAAGAATGAAAAAGGTGATGAAATTTTCAGTTCAGACACAGAAGGTACATTCAGTACTAGATGTCAGAGGGAAATCTGAGAAAGCAGCTTCTGCGTTCCAGACTGACTTCTCTACGGATGGGGTGAAACTGAAGTGGGAGGCAGAGAATGACAGGCTGCTGATCCTCTGCAGCACAGACAGACCTTTTCCAAACAGTATCAGCCATGACTCCGTTCAGATCTCTGCCTCCCTTTCCAGCACACCATGCCATCGTTTAATTGATTCTGAAAACCTGCTCCTCAATCACACCCACAGGTCTCATAAATGCACCACGGTTAAAATCTCTCAGCCTGAGGGCTGAAGGATCACATATATATCCATGCCCTTGTCTGAACCCCCCAAAATACGAGTCTAGAGAAACAATAAAAAATCTGCTTTCAAATACGCAGGAAAAAACAGACATGCTGAAGATCTGATTTTAAGAAACAAATGCTGCATCTCCCTAAATCTGTGATCACTCACTTTAAAAATCAACATCTGGGAAATCAAAGGAGATAGTCAGATTTGAAAGATCAGTCACAATTGAATGTAAATAAGGGTTTATGTACTTGTGGAGAGAAATGATTTTATGGTATATTGTAAGCCAGCTTGCTCCCTCCATATCTCTTTTTCCCACCTGAAAAGTAGGTCAACAATCCTTATGGCTTTGAAAAGCAGAAATGAGGAATGCTTGTTGAAAACAAGACAGGTTTGAATTGTAAACAGAAAGAAATATTCCTTTTACCTTTTGTTTGTGAGACTTCAGTATACAGATAGAGGCACTACTGCACTTTATCTGGTGTTCACATCAAGAACCAGCTGCATCCCAACTTTTCCATACTCTGCTTCAGTGTCCATACGAGTGGGTGAGCTGCAATATACTGCCTGCAGCAACATAAAATCAACACCTCTCTCACTAGGACCAAGGGCAAAAAGGGAGAGATGGACTAGGACAGCTTTAAAAACAAGCTATTTGGGAAAAGGAAGATGGCAAGGTAGCCAGAGAATTGGATGACTCAGCATATCCCACTGTAACTACGAAGAACATTACGGAATAAATGGGACTATTTACGGAGGCTCACATCATCTCAACAAAACCCACAGGGAAAACAGTAATTACATTTCTTGCCTTCACTTGGAATAAACATCCACCAAGGGCACTATGGATTTTATGGTCCCAAACCTAGCAAATCTAAGAGAACTTGTATTTCCCCCGTGGCAACAACACTTCTCATTTAAAAAAAAAAAAAAAGGATGTACTTTTAAAAGTAATGATCAACTACTGGCAAGGCTTCTTATTTTCTGTGCACCATCAGGGAACTTCCAACACCAATTGTGAAGTACTTGCCTGTTACAGTGTAGCAGGAAAGTTCTTTACAGAAATAAACACACTGACACTTGTGCCAGTATATGCTCACATACAGATACATACAAATACAATTTCATCGGTAATGATGACTAGTGAAGTTGCATATTTTTCTTTTTAGTTTTCCTGACAGCCTAGGGAGAGCACTTTATTTTACTTAAACAGGAAGAGAACGCCTGGGACCTTGTGGTTCTGGCCGCCTCACATCATTCCATTACACAGTAACCACTCAGAAAAAAAATGGGCAAAAGCTGAAGCTTATTGATATTCTAGCTTAGATAAACATGACTGCATATGCATTAGTGAGGCAAACTGAATAATAAAATCCCAAACAACGAAGGATGGAATAATTGCATTTTGTTTAGCTATAAAATTAATTTTAAATAGCCCTCTAAAAAAAAAAAAAAAAAAAAAAAAAAGCATTTCATGACTTTAGTTGAGATTGCAAGCATTAGTCGTGTTTGTAATGTGTCCAGTAATTCTGGTGGATCCTTGTCAAATTGCAGCAGGCTTTCCATTTGGATTTTCTCCATCATTAGGTCTTATTTTCCTGTCAGTTTGCCCATTTTGTCATGGGTTTCTTTCAGACAACAGACTGGGCAACATACCTTCAGCAGCAAAAGAAATCAAACAATCTATAGAAATAGAAATACGTTTTAATAATTATTTCCACAAAAGATGATTTATCAGAATGTATAATGTAGATGGTAGTCATTTCAGTTTTGTCTTTCCTTATTTCCAAAAAGCTTTGTCTTTCCTTATTTCCAAAAAGCTTTGTCTTTCCTTATTTTCTTCTAAGACAGAGTGGATACACTTGGATTCTATTTAGACTCTTGACATGTGTTAAAACAGCCCAACAAAAGCTAACTGGCCAAACTCAGCAGCGATGAGAGTTGGGGTTTAAGCTGCATAGTGAGTTTAAATTAGTAAAAAAGGAGTATATGTTAATGTTTTTCCACTGGTACTGCTCTAATACTCAAAGCTAATTCCAAAAGCTTTTAAATCACATTGGGAACTTCTCACAAGCAGAACTGATCCTATGGTTAGTATGGACGCTGTTGCTGATTTAAGTAAACACCAGTTTATACCAAGACTGAACTCTACCATCCCCCTTACTTGCTTTTGCTGAAACCCTCTTCTCATTATTCCAGGATCCAAGTCACTCCTTGCATTAATCAGTGAAATTTTCTGAGATTACTGGAATGGCATTAGATTAAGTCAGCAGAGAAACTGGCTCTCTGCACGTATCCTGAGTTTACATCCCCATGAAATACCACATCACTCACATCAGTCTGGCTTTTACCCTTGGAATGAGTTTCACAGCGCTGTCTCACAGTGCAGCCTCATACCATCGCTGACTTGGCTGTTTGTTCTGTCCCAGGATCCCCAGAGAGACCTCCTTGAGTCTGTTGGCTTTAGGCAACATTTGACTTGGGCTTTTTCATCTTTGTTTTTAGTTTGGTGGACATTCAGGAATATTTCAGGAAAAATAAGAGGCAATGCATTGGTATCACAAAGAAATGAAATCCCTTTTTTTGTTGTTTTAACTGAGGTTGTAGAGGAGGCTGCAGTTGCATTCCTCCTACGAGGTCCCGTGAGTTGGCAACTCAGTACACTGCTTCTTCTGCCAGCTCCTTCTGGGCTGACATGGAAGATCATAGTGCAGGCAAGCTGGGGAGGGGTTCACGGATTTTGGTACTGCAGAGGGCAACCAGCAAAGGGATGGTAGGCTTTGGTTTGCTGTTCCACAGCTCTGCATCAAAGGGCAACAAGCTACAGCCCTTGCCATGACCTGGTGAGGGAAGGATGGAAAGCCACCTTGTCCAAATGTTTTTAAGTTCCCACTTTTTAAAATCTGCAAAATAACCCAGGCAAAACTGTCCTGTGAGGGATCTTCCCTGTTATCAGTGCACAAGGGCAGTAACTACACACTGTCACCATCCAAGCTGGAGGAGCATTTGTGGGTTAAGATCTCTACACCTTAAACCAAGGCTTCTGGAGAACCTGCCCCTTCCCCCACCCACCCCCACTCCCCATCCCTCATTCTGCTCAAATATGTAGAAGGAAATACTCTAATATAAGCAGCATTTCGTGAAGGTAAATGATCCATTGAATGCATGGCTTTCCTTGCTCCAGAACACACAACGTGGATGATTTTGGCAGCACCCACAGCATAAGCCATAAGTTACTGGGGAGCAGAAGGAGCTGCTAGATACACAAGCAGCCACTTCAGTTTTGGTTTGGATTTGAACCAAAGGAGAGTTGCAACAGGGTAAGAGGACACGGTCTTAAGCAGCACCAGGGGAGGATTAGGTTGGACATGAAGAATTTTTTCAAAGAAAGAGTGACTGGACACTGGAGTGGGCTGCCCAGGGAGGTGGTGGAGCCACCGTTCCCGGAGGTGTTTAAGGGAAGGCCGGGTGTGACAGTGCCATGGTCTGGTTGACATGATGGTGTTCGGCCATGGGTTGGACTCGATGACCTCACAAGTGTTTTCAAACCTAATTGATTCTGTGACTCTGTGATTTACAGTGATGCTCTGTACGGGAACGACCCTTTAGAGCCCACACAGGCCAGCCCTGTGCCCTTTATCGCTGTAAAACCACGCCGGCCGCCCACCAGCCCCGCTGCCCGCGGGCTGCGGAGGTCGCCAAGGCACTGGGAAGATGGCGGCGGCCGCCGCCCCCCCGCCACCACCCTCTGGGGTGTTTGGGGTGTGGGTTCCATTCCTTGCCGGGCGGGCGGCCCGAGGCCGTGCCCCCAGAACTCCCGAGGCTCCGTGATCCGCCCGGGCTGACCCGGCACCTCCGCCCTGGGAGAGGGGGAGGGCGGGGAGGGGGAGGGGTGTCCCTCCCTGCGGGTCACGTGGTCCCGGCGGAGGGAACCCGAACCGCGCTTTGCGCGGGGTCAGTGCCGGCCCCGCGCGGTACCGACAACCCTCGAAGAGAGGGGCACTCCCCGCCCGGCCAGGCCGTGGCGGGGCGGGGCGGCCACACCCGCTGCCGCTCTCTGTCCCCCGCGGAGGTGCGGGCGGGGCCCCGGGTCCGCCCGTGGGCGGCACAGGAGCTACAGGGGCTCGTCCTCACCCCTGCGAGGGCTCGGGGTGTTATGGCAGCCCCATCAGAAGGCCTTGACTCTCGCCCTCGGCCCTGCGGGCATTGCCTCCATCGCAGAGCAGCCTTCCTCCTCCTCCTCTGCAGCCCCCTCGGGAGCTGAAACTGAGGGGGCTACAAAGTGTAAGCAGAGCACAGCGTAATTTCTGGGTTCTGAAGGGGAATGCAGATGTGATGAAATCCCCTCGCAGAGGCTTCTCCCTCCTCATCTTCCTAGAGAGCAGCCCCATTCAGATGGGATCTGTGGAGGCATTGGTAAGATCTGACCCACTGGAACTAGTGGAGAAAAAATACTGTTATATTGATACACCAAGTGCCCTAATCCTCATTACTTTCTTTGCCTGGAGGAAAACTTTCTTCGATTTTTCTCTCCTTTCCAGGTTTAATGATCAATTAAATAAATTCCAGTTTCAAACCACCTTTCCTACACTTCCTTTCCTCTCCTGTCCCCAGCTCTCACGTTGCGGACATCTGTTTCTGGCTGCCTGGGCTAAATAAACCCTTTCCTTGGAGCCTCGGTGTGCTAGAGACCGGGAAGGGAGAGGCAGGGGGATGGGAGCCGGGTTCTTGTCCTTTGACCTCCGTTGGGATAAGAAAAGCAGGTTAAAAGGTCAAGGAAAACAATTGCAAGGCTCCAATTGCTTGAATAGCATGCCAAATAAACTCATCCCGGGAATTTAGAATGATCCTTTTATGGGAATTTTTGCCTCCCTGGGGATTGTGCAGGCTGACTTTATGGGAGTTGTGGGCATGCTCCATTATTTTGAGGGGAGGGAACGGCACTGCTGGAGCTCCTCTCAGCACCCTTGTTTAAGGAGGAAGAAGTACAAGGGAAGAGGAGGAGGAGGAGGAGGAGAAGGGCTCTGCAGCCTGGTTTAACTCTTGTGAGCTTCCCTGAAATTTGTCAGCTGATACATTGACTTCTTACTTTTAAAATTATTTCTAATCTATAGCATCAACACTTAAAATCAAGCAGAAAATAAGGGCTGCTGTGCTTTTTACACCAAGTGCAGCACCATGGCTCCATTTACTAATCAAGTTGTTGCTGTATATAAGAGCAAACCTTTCCCTAACTGTATAAAATAGTATTTTATTATTGATAGCTGCCTGGTAGTTGTAGGTGCAAGAATCTTCTTTGAATGGCTTCTATGTAAGCACATTTTGTTGGTCCTACGCTGTTCACATTTCAGCTGTGTAAACTGGCAAGCCAGCACCTTCATCAAGCTGAAATCATCTCTTGAAATAAAATCTTTCGCATGCCTGAAAATTCTTCAGAGCTTTTTAAAGAAAAGGGAAAAAAAGATTTTTTAAAAAAATTCCACAAAGTATTTCCCATGTTTAATTTTTTATCATTTTATAGGAAAGGACATTTTTCAAAACTCTACCATTTCTGAAGGCAGGAGGTTGCTGTTTCTTTCTAGTCAGTTTTTCATCCAGATCTGTATTCTTTTTTCTTTGTTGGCAAGAAATTCCAGACAAACTCCCAAAACCATACTAAGAAAACCTCTTGGTATTGTGAGGTGGTTCCAAGAGACACTGCCAGCCTTTGATGCCCAACAACAGGGGGAGTGCTGGTGAAAGGGAAACCTCAAAGCAGAGGCTCTCTCCTTGCTGTGCCACCACCTTTGCATTTGGGTCAGGGCCAGATCTACCAGTTGTACCGGTTTACGTGGTGGAAAAAACCCGGGCTATGTAGGCAAGGCTTTGTGTAGGCACAGTTACAGCCCGTAGTCAAAATAGGCAATTATACACCAGTCTGGCACATGGAATGCGCTGTGCACATACTGGGACCAAGGATTTCCTGCATTTACACAGGTAAAAAGTCATACTGGGGCCGTGGGCACAGTTCTGAAGAGCTGGTGGCCCCAACAAAAAAGTTCTTTTGATGTAGGGAATTGGTTGGAACTATTGGATGAGGGCAAAAACTGCAAAAAGTGACATATCAAGTAGAAACTGTGCTTAGTTAATAAAAAAAAATTTATTAAATCAATGATCTTTTTGGATAACAGAGAAAATTAAGCAGAAAGTATTTTACTGTGTTAAAGTGCTGAAGACATCTCTATAGATTCAGTGTAGATGCAGTGCATAGAGGTTACGTAAATTGTAATATGTACATTGGTATTTTTTAGTAAATTTTCCTCCTAAAAAGAGGAGCTCCTGAAATAATAGAGGTCGGTATTCTGAAACACTTCCTTGAAGTATGGATCCATGAATTGCTGCTTCCCTATTTTTTGCTGTTAACAACATGTATGTATTATAAAGTGCATAAAAGCATGTTGTAAGTAAAACTTTCATGATAGCCAGAGAACTACCTCAGGGCTGTTTTGATGACTTTTGAAGGTCTTTGGTTAGCCATCACATTCCTGAGAGCAACTATGAAAGATTAGGTAGGCTCATCTTAAACTAGGGAGGTGCAAGTGAGCCATTTCTCTTCACTTTGTAGCCTGGCCCATCTTCCCTGTTTCTGTATAAAAGCCCACATACCATGACTACCCAGGGAAGCTGCACACTGCTGGCCACAGCAGGAACATGAGGGCTGTGGGATACCCTTGAGTCCCTGCAGAGATACAAAAAACCCTGGGGATATTCCAGTGGCTGGGAGCAAAATTAGGGCTAGTCCAAAATTGGACTCCCACCTAGTTAGGCATGGAATTGGGGGAGTTTCCATAAGGAGGTGGTCATCAAGCCTCATTGCTGGCCCTATTTGCTTGCCCTATTTGCAATCTAGGATGTGCATGCATGCAGGCTGTTGTTTCATCATTATTGTTCCTGGGTATAAAAAGAGGTTCTTTGTCTTCCTAAGGTGGAAAATAATGTAGTAATTTTAACAGAAAAGGCCGTCATCTCTTTTGGGGGGCAATAAAAATATTGGCCTCTGTGTGAAATTGCAGAACAGGGTATGTCTGCTCAGCACGGGAAGGAACATCTACCACGATTATGTGTCATTGCTGTTCACCCAGGGCTGGGAAAAAGATAGTCCCATCTCCTTGCTGTTGCTATGGGAACTTTTTCGGAGTTCTCTCAACTCTTCTTTCAGGGTTGTTGGAACAATGAGGAATACTGAGCAAAGAGTATCAACCGTCATCCAAAGCATTTTAACAAATACCAAGTTTTATTTAAAACTCCACCACCATCAGCTCTTACCAGGTCTTGTCTAATTACTGTTGCAGCAAACACGGTGGCTTTCCAAGAACTCTGCTGAAGCTCCCCACAGCTCTGTTGCTCATCCATTTGGGTCACCTACCGAGCTACACTCTGCCTTGCGGTAAAGCAAATTCCATGTGCGTTTCCTCATGATGGTGCAATTAATTTATTTACTCAAGCAGTTCACTGAAACATTAGAATAGAAAGGCATATGGTGTGTCCTACTTGCGCAAGTCAGAGTCAATTTGTTATTTTCAGCATGGGTAACTTACTACGTTTGATACTTCTCAATTGATTCGCTTGTATGCCCGACTCTGATCTTTAATGCATTAACTTTAAGAAACCTCGATTTTAAGCCTACGCATGTCTTCTGTAACAGCACAATTGATTTCTTGATGCAGCTATTTCTTTACCTTAATTCCCTATACTGTGTGGGTCACATTTTCAACAGCCAACATCCAGGAGCCTGTTGCAGCACAAAAGTCATGACATCCCTGTGGACAAAACTTGCTTGTTTTCCAAATATGAATTAGTAACACATTTAAATCAGGGCATTTTTTGGCTTTCGCTCAAGGGGAAATTTAAAGTTTTTTACATTATTTTTCCAGGATCTACCATGTATGATAAGTCTATGGCAATTTTATAACTGTTTCTTCTTAAGGTTAGAATTAGTAATTTTGTCTAATTTTATGCAACACCATGAACATGCCTATTGATATCAGGCCAGGAGTGACCTGCTGCACTGAAACAGAGTAAATTTTCTCAGGCAGATTTTGGGAGTAGGAAAAAGGAAGGGGGGTTTTTGTTTTAATTTTAACCTTTCCTTAAGGATGCTTTTTGCTCTTAGAAAATGGGGGGAAAAGTACTAATTCATGATACAGATGGCAAAAGGAAACCATAAGAGAGAAGTATTGAATGTGAAATCACACTGCTGCTAACCACAGTTTCAGACGTGCAGGTGAGAAAAAAAGAATTCATGTTACCAGAATCAAAATGTGTGTGATTCTTCTTTAAAAAAAAATTAGTAAAAATTGAAAGCTCTGTATTAGTACAATTTCTGTGAGTTTGAGCTTAAATGTAAAGTGTGTGGTTTTATAGCAGTGAGTATTTGAGAAAATACAGCTACCAGCTGCTGGGCTATGCTCTCCGGGGCTTGTGGGAAGGGCTGCTGTGAAGATTAGAAAATTACATCCCTCAGCTGCAGTTTGCATAGGTGTGCTCATCGTGCACTATTCCTTGGCTTTTTGCCATTCTTAAATCCAGGCACGGAGTGAAAAACATAGGACTCTTCCCTCCCATTGTTTCAGAGGAATAAAGCCCTTACCCTCACCACATCTGTGTGCTCTGGAGCAGGGAGCTGAATGCCTGCTTGCGTCATGGTGGCACAATCCTGCTCTGAGGGAAATTAAAGCTGAAGTTCATGAGATCTTCCAGAGTGGAATGGACCAAGTGCTGTTGTGTGGGGAGAAAGGCCAGATAGCATTCAGCTTTAGAGAGCTCCCATGATCTGGGAAACAGTATGTCTACTGCCACAGCTGTTCGAGGTGCCCAGGTGACTCCCCTGCCACCCCATGCAACTGATGCACATTTCAGTCAAGCCCCTCTACAGTGTACAGTGACATAGTCAAGGATGTTACTCGGCACTTCTGCTTCTCATGAGTCCTCAGCTCTGGCAGCCCACAGTTCTTTTCCGACACTGAGGCAGGTGCTGAGTGATAACTACACACACTGGTAATTATACTGGGGATAGAATGAATTGAGCAGTCTGGTCACTCTTGGTTTGGGAGAGGAAGGCTTGGTGGGAGGGTCAAAATCCTAATAGTGACCATTCCCACAGAAAAAAAAAGTTACATGGTTGTAAACATGCGCACAGCTCTGCTAGCATGCCTCCCTCAACAGCCCCCCTCTCCTCCCTTCCACTAGGACATCAGATGTCCCAAGCAACTGGTAAGTAGCAGGTTTTACCAAAGAGACCACCACATGGCTGAAGAGAGGAGAAAGCAGGAACTGCCTGGCCCCCTGAGGGGATGAGGTCAGGTCAGAACTAGCTTAGGGGGGCAGAGCAAAGAGAAAATGAAACTTGATTCACAATTTTGGCTCAGCTGCATGCATTTTCTGCTGTCAAAGGGGAACAACTCTGTTCCGGTCCAGAGTCTCAGCCCGACAGGCTGTTCTCACAGGATTTAGCTGAAACAAAGTTAAATGGATCTGCTGGAGGGGCACACAGGGAATGACCTGTGAGGGCAAGTTCTAAAAAATACCCCACTCTTGTATCAGCACAGTTGCTGCAAGGCCACACAGTGAAGGAACCTTTTCTATCCTGAAGTTTTTATTGTAACAATGATATGGATGTTTTCCAGAATCAAGGAGCGGGACACGCAGAGGTGATTTCAGGGCAGTGTTTTCAGCAGCATGGCTTCAGTTAACCTCATCAGCAAAAGTCCCATCCACTGCAGCAGAAAGTAAATTAAACCAGTGACAAGTGCCTTTGTAAATCCCACTTAGGCTGGCATTTAATTTCCATCAGTGTTGATAGCAGCTGCCTGCATATTGATTTTTATTGCAGAATCATCCTTTGGTCTCTTTGCATACTGCTTCTTTTACCAGCAGTCATTGCTCCCCACCCATCTAATCCTGTTTCTCACCCTAACTTTCATAGCAGTGGATTCTACTTATACAAGATCAGTGTATTTTTCAGAGTTCATCTATATTTATAATTACGGGATATTTTTCATGTCTGTTAAAAAAAAATTGAAATATATTCAAAATTCAATTGGAAAACATCTCAGGAAGTGTAGGCACACTCTCAGAATGGCATTTAAAAATGCAGCAACTTACAAAAATATTTCTATAAATAAATATTTCCATAAATGTGAGAATGAAAAAGTTGGATTTTACAGGAATTTCTCACTAACCACATTATGATCTCCAGTTGTTGAACATGTTACATTCTTGCAGGACATTATTTTTCATACTGTAACTCTCTTTCCAGCAGTAGTGGACAACAAATTCAAAGTCCACATTTTTATCAAGCTGAATAAATTTCTTGTTTTAAGGCTCTGGAGTCCCAGAATAGCTCAAATTACTTGTATATCTTTTTCTACTCCCTGTTAGTGCTTTGGGTCAGCAAAACAGGAAATGTCAAGGGATTGTTGAGGTATGCTCCAGGTATAATAAATGGGCAGAAATGTATTGTCATCTGTTCTGTGTATTAAGCACTTTCTATTGGATTCAGGACACTGCTAAAACTGAAGGACATTTCAGGTGTTCTCCAGATAAAAAAGGGGTTACAGTTCAGAGACTAAACTAACTCAAGGGCAGACAGATGGGTTCCCTGCATTCACAGAAAGACAGATTCAAGGAATACCTCTGCCACTCATTGCCTGTGAGACCTGTAAGGGATTTAAGCTCAGCGTCCGGAACTTGTTAGGCATCTACATGTCACTTCTTTCGGAGCATGTGTTAAAGCAGAAGTACAGAGTAGAAATTCTTTCCCAAAGGGACATTTAGGCACCAAAGCACAGGATGGGAATGCTGATCCTACCCTGGCACCCAATACCTACCCTGGCCTATACAGAGATGCTTAGAGGCATCAATATGTCCTATTGGACAGCTTAAGCATCTCCATACCTACCATGTTGTCTGAGTGACTCTTGCTCCCAGGCCCACTGCCATTCAGAAGGACTGTGAAATTTTGGCTTTTTATTTACATTCTAAGAGTCACCTGAGACTTGTCGTTACTAAGTCCCTTTGAGAACTGAGTTGAAGCATCTATAGGATGCACCTAAACTCTAGAGCAGATTCATGCCATATGATACAACTCAAAGTCCTGCCCTGCAATGCTTCCAGACCTGTGGATTTGTTGGAGTACTCCATGGCTCCCCAACTATGCACTCAGGACTCTTTCCAATAGGTCATCTGGTTGGGGGAAAGGAGGATAATGTACATTCAGGTCTCATGGCAGTATGCTTTTGGGAGGCATTTGAATGTGAGAACGGAGAAGGTATTTTAAATATTTAGTTATGCATCCTATCTATAGCCTAAATGAAGAAAATAGCAACTTTCAGTATATTCAAACAAAAATTTATCTCATTTGTGACATGAGGATAATTCCAATGAGTACTGCAAGGAATTGACATGCTATGAACTTGGCATCTATTACTTAGCCTCAAGTGCCATATGAAGCTTTGACAGCTTAAATGTGAAAGTAAGGCCTCTTGTCCTGCTTTTCTCCAACCTGCCTGATCAAAGATAAAACTGTCAGAGGACCCCAGAGAGTATCATATGCAAAGGCAAAGGAAAAACCTATAAATCCAGTTTTTTCTTTAAGATCTTGTATCTCCTTATTTGGGAATTACTCCAGCTGACAAGTTAAACTTGTTTTTACTGTCTATGTGTAACATTCACCACAGGAGTGGAATAGACATCCTGCATTGGTGGAATTATGTCTTTGTTCATCATTATATCTCTCAATTCTGATTTACTGTCAAGATATTGTCTACTCAAGGGTCAGGAAGATCTGTATCCCAGTTTAGGTCCATGGGATCCCATTTTTAGCATCAGCTGTCGCTTGGCCCCAAGAACCAAGTCAGTCTGCAAAGATACACCTAAACTGCACCACAGGTACTTTCTGCTGTGTACCTGTAGTCCCATGTCATGCCATGTGGAGAACCTGTTGGAGCATGGGCAAGTGATTTTAAACACAAAAGGGGAGAACTGGGAAACAGAATGGGATGGTGAGCATGCCAGTCCCTTCCAGTGAGCACACAGGATTCAGCTGGAGGATAATTCGGATACGTGAGCAGTCGGGATGTTTTTCTGAGTTCCATGGCTCAAATGTAGCCTAAATGTCTCAGAACAAGAGTTTCCTGTCAAGGCCTTCAGTCTGATATTCTCAATCCCTCTCCTGTATGTTAATGTATCCTATTTGAAGTAAAAAGGGCCAGGAATGGGGCATATGAGAAGGGACATATGTGAGGCAGTGAAGAACCCCACATCCCTAGAAGTGCTCACTGTCTCGTCTCACCTTTGGTTGCTCTCTTGTCTTCTCATAGGAGGGAGCTGCTCTCTGCCATTGTCACTGTCCTACTGTGTCAACATGTAGCACAGATATGTCTGCCCCTGCATGATAATACCATTGTGAATCTTCCTGGAGTTCTCCAGCCCAAGTGTAGGATTGAGATTTCCTAGCATATGCATAGAGAAATACAACTGAAGGGGTGAAATTCACTCACTTACAGCAGTTTAGCTCAAAACGAAAATTTCAAATATGCTGGTTCAAAAGACTGTCACTTGAAGACCTAATAAGTTAAAAACTCACTTTCTTCTTCAAGAAATCTGTATTTGCAGCAGTTTTCTTCAAGCAGCTCAGATCAGTCTGATTTTCTTTATTCCATCTCAACAAAATGCCACAGGTTGATTACAGCATTTCTTTAGGAAAGGAAGAGCAGTCATTCTGCAGAATATCTACCTTAATTACATGGTTTCTGAGCTGCAGCACTATGGCTTATAGTTCAATGGTTGCATAAACTCCCCAGTGGGAAAATATTTAATTAGCCTGGTCCTGCTGTGTGGTATTCCAAACACCCTGTTTACCCAATTAAGACAAAGGTTGTGTGATCTTAGAGTTAGTAAGAGTCTCTATATAATTGCAGCTGGAAACTGGAAATGTAGAACATCTCTCTTTGTAACTCTGAATTGTAGTATGTTTAAATAACACAAAGCAGATACAAAATAAGAGAAAAATTCATCCCTTCCAAAGCACCTGATTAAAACATCTGTGTGATGCAAAGGAAGCTCAGTTAGCAACAAGATTCTGGTTCATGGCATGTTCTGTTGCAGTAAAATAAGACAAAGGACATTTCTGATGGCAGTTTAGATATGTAAGAAAATGCTCGACGAAGGGATATTCAAAATCGATATGGTCTGCACTGAAATGCACATGAGAACTACTGTGTATCGAGTGTACGTGAGAGGTACATGATACCAGGAGTGGAAAGAAAGGCACATGCTTAGTGTTCATGTAACTCTTCTCTGCTTGTTTCAATAAAATGTTTTTGTCCAGAATTGAACAATAACGTAGAGAATAGTCAAACAACGTGACGCAGCTTTTGCAAAAATTTTTATTTTATTAATGGTGAAATAATTGCCTGACTCATCCACAAGATAGTCTTGAAAATGTCTCTTTCACCATGGGGATCTTCCTATCAAGAAGGGAGACTGCAGAATGTTGCATTGCATCAAGGAGCACTGCAAGCTGCAGACCTGCTCTTCTGGCTCTGGTAGACTCTATTGCACTCTATTTCCCTTCTCTGTGCCAAGGGAGGGTTTTGACTTCAGCCTCTGTCTTGATATTATTATTATTCCAACTGTGAGTTCCTGATGCCCTCAAAAAAATCAAATAGTAATCTTCATTAATTGTTTTTTTAAAGTATGAGACCTTTAAAGTCTATTAGGCTTTACATTCCAAGAGTTTTCCTAATGTAGATGTTATTGTTAGTTGTTTCATCTCAGAAGTCATTCTTTTCCAGTGATGGGGAACGGATAGCTGTGTGTGTATGTGCATGTGTGTGTGCGTATGGGTGTAGATTGTAGTCATCAGTGTCCAGTCACACTAGTTGAAGTCATTTGTAGGAGGAGGCAAGACAGCTAAAACTTAGGTGTTGCCATGGCCATAAGCAACACACATGTATTGCTCCAGCCCTTCCTGTGTTGTAAGTTTCTTTGATTGTACCGATGTCTGTCTTTAGAATTACTCTTTCATGAGGTGCCAGAAACGCTCTGGAAGCACTGAAAAGGTTGGGACTAACAGCTGAGGCGAGGAGGGGGCTCATTGTCACCCGCATTTGTAGTTTGCAAAAATTGTTTGGCTGGTATTTACATTTTTATAAGAGACACTTAAAACTGTCCCTACTAGGTGGGTGTAACACTAGTGATGTGTATAAAGATTGATGACTAACAGTAGGAGGATGCAGCAATCCCTAATTTTCAGCAAGTCGCTGAAGTGAAGAAGAGCTAACCAGGTTAAAATCTTGTCCCTTATAGGAATCCAAATGTAAGTACTTTTTAAAGATTTCATTATGCTTTGTTTTCTGTAATTGCATATCTAGCACTTAACTGTATAATAAATATGGAAAAGTATGTACTTAAAAGATGATTGAAAGATAGTGATTAATGTTAGAGGTGAAAGGATTGGCAGATGTCAGATAGTAGAAGGCAAACCAAAATCACACTGGCAATAACTTTTACAGCCTCTCGCACAAACCTACCCAAAAAACTTGTAGGACTGATATCTACTACTCAACCATTTGGAGTTAAATTTGAGAGGTGCTGTTAAGTAACTGGTTTCCGTTTAAGACATTTAAAGCTCATATTTAGGCAAAGCTAGCAGTGACAAACTCCAGGCTCAGCTGCTGTCTAAAGTACCATGACACATATGGCCACATCCATAATAATAACTTCAACTGTGCCAGGGAAAATTTACAGGCACTGGAACTCAAATCTTTATTCCTTTGTATGGTGAGTGATCTTTGGCTTCTTCTGGGTTTGAATCCATCATCATCATCCCGAGCATTTTCCTAGCTTAGTTCAGGACTTTGCACAAACCAGAGACTGTCTCCACAGGACAGCATTAATGTAGATGACCCACTTGAAGGTTAAAATAGCTTAATGGCAAGATTTGGGTATGGCTGCATTGCCAAAGGAAGGTTGAGCAAGTTGTTAAACTTGCTTTTAAGGACATATCCCAGGTATTTGGGAGAATATCCCATCAGTTTCTGCTTTTAGGCATGCATAAATTTGCACCCAGTTCCTAGCCGTGTTCAGAAACTGTGAATTGATCTGGTGAAGAAAATCATCTGTCAACCTTGGGTCAAATATTTTTCCAGGAAGGAAAGAGGTTTGAGTCTTCATGCCCAGTAATGCGTGTAGTGTGTTCCAAAGGTTCTGGCCATCTCAAAGAACGGATTGTTAGTTGAAGGGGTATTGGGCCTCCAAGTAGGTGGCTTATTATCACAGCAAAAAGCATGGAAGTGAAAAATAAGACCTGAATATGTTTTCAAATAAATTTCACTTTTCAGACTCAAAATTTATACCAATTGACACTCAAAAATAATTTTTGCTCTGTTATGATCTTGGTGTGTATATCAAGACAAAGGAAAGATGTATCTCAGACAGCTCAGAGGATCCATGCACACAGCATTTCTGTTCTTTTTTTTTTTTTTTTTAATCGTCTTTTGTTTGCATTTTGGCTTCTGAGACCACATTTAGTGACAAAAATAAATTGTCTTCCTTTCAAAAATGTTGAGTGCACTTGAATCCTACTGAAGTCATGTTCCCACATATTAAAAATGCTAGGCTGGAAGAATTTCTAAGCACTGTTTAGTAGACAAAAGCCTAAAGGTTTTGTTTACAGACTCTTTCACAGAAGAATAATCAAACTCTGTAGAGAGCTGCTACTCCACTTACTTGCTAGCCTTATTTTGACAGCCTTTGCTGGTCTGCCCTACTTTGTAAAGGGTGGGTTGATGTGGAAGCCAAAAAAGCGAAATCATATTTACTGTCAAAAAAATACGTGTGCTTCATTTTATTTGCCACTAGCAAGCAATCAAAGATGGCAGTGGTAGCAGCCCTTGTAGTTAACCTAGTGCGTGTTCATTAAACGGCAGGGGGTACCCAGAGTGTTTATTTCAGTAAAAACAATTAAGCATATATATATTTATTTTTCAGTGTTAATGATTCCCTGTTGACAGAGTTGAAAAGTGAGTGCTTCTTGAGTCTCCAAGAGTGATTATTAAAGAGAAATGACTATCAGTCTTCTAATTTGGGTGAATGCCAAGCAGACCAAAGGTGACAAAATAGGGGGAAAAGAAAAGAAAGAATATTCAAGGCTCATTATCAACATGCTCTGTCTTTTTTAATTTTTTACATTGTCACAAATGAGCTTCACAGCTTTCCCTTCATTATCAAACCACCGGCCATAATACAGTCCCATTTTCAATTGCATCATGGTGTGGTTCCACATAAGCCTGAGATGATTTCGGCTTCATAATTTCATTCTTGGAATCATTCATCATTTTCTTTATAAAATAGTAACTCTCCTACTGCTGTTTGTCAAACTTGTCCCCCATCTGTGGAGGATTTTGCTTGCACTACAGTGCAGTTTCAGAAAACAAAACAAACCAAACCAAAACAAACAAACAAAAAAACCCACAAAACAAAACAACTAAAAAAAAAAAAGGGAGGGGGGAACGCTAGAGAGGAAAAAATAAACCCAAACCTGTCATGCCGCCAGCACAACATATTTACTGTGGTTGTTAGGACCCAGCTATGAATTCGGTGCATAAAAGATCAGAAGAAAGAGGTCATGTTCTTAGTGTTGTTTTATAAAGTAAAAATATGGAATGAATATATTCATGGTCGTACAAAGGTGTGGTCTTCTGAACAGGTTGGCTCATCCTGTTATTGAGTTACTAAATGCTCATGCTCCGAGTCTCTCGTATTGCTGCAGACTAAGTTCTGCTGGCTCATCATGATTGTTATCTCTACTGGAAAGCAAGCAAACCTCTCATCTGTATGAGATTTGATGTGACATTCTGCATTTTAGCCAATTGCAGCTGGCTGCTCCAAAAGCAGGCAATGTTTTATAGGTACCACAGCTATTTCTTTCTTCAATCCCCTGAAGCAGTAGCTGTGGGGCTGTACTTTAAGCTGTGAGGTAAGGAACTGTAAATTCATATTCTATTATGTATAGATTTTTTTTACCGCCTCTTTTGCCAGCTTTGTAGTAATCCAGCTGCATTACATGATGTGACTAAATGAGTCCTTCTCTCATGTCTGCTGACAGTCTCCCCTCTTTGATGCATCCCTGACTGCATTGTATGTGTGTCTCTGGACTTCATGACATATTTTAGAATTTAAATTACAAACTCCAGCCATACAAACACTATTCCTCTTTGTCTTATTTATTTCTATCTTAAAAACAAGTTGATGAAAGTTTGCATGTGATCATTTTAGGCAGAAAAAGGAAAGCAATGTAGAACAAAAATCCTCTGCTAGCATAAATTCCAACTGCAGTCTGTTTATTTCAGTAGAATTATGGCTGTGGATCAGCTTCCTCTTAGCTGATGTTCATTCAGTCTTTCAAGCAGATGTGTAAGACATATATCTTCCACGATCACCCTATCATAGAGTAACTATAATATAACCTTTACTAGAAGCCAAAATAGACTCAGGAATATACTCTCCACTGACTCCTGTCCAAAAGAAAAGGTTGTATAAATTGGACGACAAATCGACATAAGCAGCTATCTTGTGAAGGAACGATATCAAAATAGGTAGTTTCTATAATTTAGTTACATGCAGTCATTAGGTAAAAATTACAAGATTTAGGGTTTGAAATGAGTCACTAACCTTTTTTATGGTGGATGAAAACTTTGGACTGGCATGTAACATGGGTTGTCTCTGTAAATTATAAAAGGTGGTTTATTTAAATTGTACAGTAGAAAGTGTATTTTATAATGTAAAATTTTATAACTCCTGCATTAATTTGCTTTCTCGATTCATAGAAATTATTTCAGTTGCCATTACCACGTGTTTTCTCTGTTGGTGGTGGTGTTGGCAAATTAGTTTAAGTGGTATGTTTTGGTCACAGCATTAAGTGTGAGATCCCGTGGAAACAGGGTCTGCTCCGTCCTTCAAAACACATGGTTTCGTAAAATGGTTCTAGCTGGAAATTTGGCTGTTAACTGAGTCACCAAGAGCTCAAAAGATTGTTTGGTATTTTTTGAGCCGGCAGGGACACATTCAGCTGTTACACAGCCATTCTTCACTGAGGATCATCAGAGAAATAAGTAATTTTGCCTCAGTATGTCCTCCTGAAGAGCAAGGAGGCCCCACAAGGTTGCTGCAGACCTGTTGGAGTAGTGCAAGTAGGTGAGCCAGGTATCCGGGGATGTTTCTTCATCACCATTTCCTGGCATTCCCCTCATTACCTGGCATACCTCCTCCTAAGCAAAAGCTGTGTTGCCATATGGTTTTGTTTTGCTGAAAGGAAATCCGTCAAACCTACCCACCTTAAGATAACAATTTCCTCACTGCTAGTCATCACCTCAAGGCTGACACAACAGAGATGTGGAAAGCCATCACCCTGTTGGTGAAAACAGCCTCATTGTGTGCAAATCCCCAGCAGAGCTGCAATTGAGCCATAAAAAAGGTGAAGGTTGTTCTGTGACTTGGCCGAGAAAATAACCTGCTACTGCCTAGAACATGTTAATAAGGTTTTTAGTGTCCTAATATGGTTATAATTCTTTCCAGTCTTTCCAGTCTGGAAATTGGAATCTGGGTTTTTACTATGTATTGATTCCTTGAATGCTTGCATTATAGAATAAACTCCACGCACATACGGATTGGGCCAAATCCCAATGCCACACTGACGTATTTCATAGTAAATCTATTTATGTCAGTAGTGACTCGAGAGTTTATCAGCTTTGTAATAGCTTATAGATTCTGTAATGATATTTTTATTTTAAAATATCTTCCTGATGTTTTTGCAGACAGATAGTGATGGGACAAGGAGGAACAGTTTTAAACAGAAAGGAGAGAGATTTATATTAGATATCAGGAAGAAACTTTTTACTCAGAGGGTGGTGAAGCACTGAAACAGTTTGCCCAGAGAGGTTATGGATGCCCCATCCTTGGAAGTAAGTGTTCAAGGCTGGGCTGGATGGACATTGAGCAACCTGGTGTAGTGGAAGATGCCCTTGCCCATGGCTGGGGTTTTGCAACTAGACAGTTCTATGACAAGGTCAGAAATGTGTGGTTATAGTAAAAATAGCATATAACATGTTAAACCTATTTTATTAAACTTTGAAGTATTCTAGGTATAACAGAAACAAAGGTAAATGGCCAGTCTTCGCGAACGAAGAGCCGGGGAAGGTCCTTACCCGCATATGCAGATAAGGCCTTCGAGCCTG
>JAWWES010000001.1:95691231-95704196 GCA_035583135.1 Lophotriccus pileatus
CCTGACCAGGAATCGAACCTGGGCCTCGGCGGTAACAGCGCCGCGTCCTTAACCACTAGACCACCGGGGGCTCCCAACAGAAACAAAGGTACTCCCATTTAAAAAGCAAAACCAAACAAAACTGACCCTCACTTTTCCTTTTAATTTTTGGTTTAACATTCTGCATGCAGTGAAAAACCCTACTAGTACTTACTTCAAAGTGTTTCCTTGAAAAGCAGTAGTTACATATTAACAGATTCCACCCCTTTGTATTTTATCTACTATGCCACCTTTTCAGTATAGTTTACAAGTGTGTGAACCAAATTTAATGAGTAATGCAAGAGTAAAAAATAATTATTAATAAAGAATGGCCTTTAGGTGAAGCTGGAATTCTTTGCACTGGTGAAACATGTTAAATGCTGTAGATGAGGCAGGCTTAATTATTATTATTTACTTAGGGCTTGGAATAAAATTTAATATACCCTGAAGGAAATGAGAGGTTTTCTCTTCACTTTGATAGTGCTACTACTGGATATTTGATTTCCAGTTTAGGATATGGGCCATGTTCTTCCCTAGGCACTTGCTGTCACTGGACACAGTGAATTTTCTGTCTGATCTGATCTGCCTATCCCTATCTTCTCTTGCACCTTCTGTTTTTAAACAAGAGAGATTATCTGGCAATCCACCCTAGAGTGAGCACTGTGATGCCTCTGCAGGGATCCTCATTCTTTGTGCCTACAAGGGGTGGATTGCTTTTGTAGGGAAGCACTTTTTATTTAGTCCATGTTTGCCTTAGAATTTTTTCACAACTTGTCAGACCATGCACAGTTCAAAATGGTAATAAAGGGACCCTCTGTTAAAAGGAAATGGAGAAGATTTTGAATTTTTGAAATTTTTTACATCCTCCTCACAGAGTCACAACTGAGAGAGAGGCATTTGCAGTGATATAACTACATTAATTAAATTAGTATTGTGGTAACAAACTTTCAGAACAACAGTTTACACTGACTGTGTGATTTTGTCTTCCAACTCTATTCTTTATCTTTTATGGAAAGCCATGTTTTCTCACATTTCACAGGCCCTGCTATTAGGATTGATTTTAATCATAGAATCATAGAATGGGTTGGGTTGGAAGGGACCTTAAAGATCCTCTAGTTCCAACCCCCCTGCCGTAGGCAGGGACACCTTCCACCAGACCAGGTTGCTCAAAGCTCCATCCAACCTGGCCTTCAGATCATTAATGAGATCATTTCTTAGCTCCCAGTTGAGTCATGACATTTGGTTATTAGAATACTCCAGATGCTGCCTTTCTGGTCTAAGACAAAACTTGTGCCAGTCTTTTTAAGTACCTGGGTTGCTCTACTTCTTAGACAGTTTGATTTACTAAGTCTCACACTTTCCTAGGGGTTTTTTCCTCCTTGTCTTGTTTGGGCTTTTATTCTTTTATGTTGTGTCAGTCAAAGCACAGTGCCAAAACCTGACCTGAAGATTAAACAGAGAAACTTCAAAACATGTTGAACCTAACTGTGGAACGTCTCCTGTGCAGAGATAGGCTGCAGCAAGGAAATTCTTCAAAGTGTGTTCTGTTTTCACTCTTCTCTAGTGCTGAGTGTTAAGCATTTCTTTTTTCTTCTTCTTCTTTTTTTTTTTTCCTTCACTGTGCTGTGTCATTAATGCCAACTTTCTTTGATCCATGAGGGGAGCAAATTTCCTGCTTCTGCCTACAATACTCTTGAGAACCTTTTTGGCAGAGCCAGTAAGAATGCTCTTGTACTAAGGAGGAAAATGAAAAGCCAGAGTACAAATGTGATTTGTTTCTACATAGCACTTTCATACATAAAATACAGCAGACCAAAGCTGTGTACACTCCAAGAGGTGTCACAACAAGCCCCTCTTTAGGGGCCACAGCTCGGAATTGAGGGCTGTGCAGAACCAAATTCTAAAATTCTGTTGCCACTCTGTGTGCACTGGTCTTGCAAGCTGGTCCCTCTCTGATGGTGATGTAAAGGATAGTCTGTCTTTTCTGTCTGTTAAGAAGTGTTGTGGATTTCACAGAAAGAGGAGACGACACTGGCATTGCAGATGTGCTTTTTGATTTCAGGATATAAGTCTTCATTCTTCAGTATTTTGGAGGCTCCTATGGACTGTGTCCATAATATTTGAACACTCAAAAATTGTAGCCAACTTCTATTGCACAGTGGTTTCTCTGTATGGTTTCATGATTTCTGTGTGTTTGCAGAAAGTGTCATTTTCTACTTTAGACCACTGTATTTTGGATGGAAGGTGGAGGTCTATCTCTTTTCACCTAAAATGCCTACAGCTGAGCTAGTCACCATGACCTTCCTTTAAAGTCAGTTAAAAAATAGAGGCAGTTCTAGACTGTGATGTTGATATCTACAGTAGGATGAGATGAGTCACACTGTAGAAATGATATTTCTCACTAACCATAAAGGAAATCGGCACAGCAGCTTGGTCATAAATATGTGCATTTGGTCAAATAAATCCACCCACAGTGTCCTGCCTCTGTACTGCATAATTTTCACACAGAAAAAAATTTATAGCTGAGCAAAAGCTTTTTGTGCTGACTCATGACATCAAGAAGCAAGGAGTGTAAGTCCAGGCAGTTCTGCTTCTGCAACAAAAGCCTGGTCTGAGCTGTCTCAACTTACCAGTGTAGCACTGCACTGGGCATCCCTTTTGTTGCATAACAGGAACACAAGTAATGCACCATTTCACATGTTAAGGTTTTATTTTCACTTGTCAAAATTTTTGCAAAGACATTAGTTGAGCTGTATTTCAGTTGAATTTTCTTGGAAAGTTTCACCTAACACACCTTCTCCTTTCCCAAGAATGAAATATGAAGTAATCTCTTTTTTTTTTCATATTAAATATGTTCTTATCTCTGTTTCATTGAAAACTGTTGCATTTCTATGCTGTGAAGTGACTTAAAAATGTGTCGTGGACACAGATGCCTGGGACATCTCTGATCATTCCAACAAAAATGCTTATCCATCTTGGCTTCATGAAAAATCACACACCTTCACTGTAGAATATGTGTGTTACAGAGGAGTGTAGGTAGGATAAGTACCTTCCCAGAAACTAATTTTTTTAACTGTCAACAGCTACTACCACCGTGATTCTTAAAGTTGAAACTAGGAGTAAGAGCTGTCTGTTGTGCTTATCATACCTCTCTGCTTCCAGCAAGTGACTTGGTGGAGGGGGCTGGTAACTTGATTAGAGAGTGAGAAACATAAATAGTTAAGAACAAAGAAAATGATGTGGAATAAGAAAAAAACTCTGAGGTGGCATCAGGAACAGAAATGGGCAGATAACAAGAGGAGAGTTAATAGAAGGATAGGTAGTTGGATGCACAAACCATATCAAAATGGGGGGGGTGGGGAGGAAGTGAAAAATGAAAGGCAGGTCTATGTACTAGGCTAAGGCAGGAGGCAGAAAAGAAAGCAGGAGTGGCAGGTCCTAAGAGAAGATATGAAAGCCCCTCAGATTTCTAGAGCCACAGATCCTGGGCATGTCTCTGGCCACCAAGCATTTAGGCACAACCCTAACATTTTTCTAAGGGGCGATTCAGGTTCTTCGAAAAGATCTCATCAATAAATACCATTCATTTAGACTTGATTATCTTAGGTTAACATTTCAGTCTCAAGTTATTTTCGACTAGTAGTTCACATATAAATCTCTCAGATTACATTTTCCTGGTGTGTCATTTAATACAGAAGAATGCAGCCACCAAAACCCTCATCAGCACGCAGAACAAGAGCAAACAGGTTTGTGTGTGCATGTAAAAGCACAGAACTGAGACAAATTCACATATATTAGGTGGAAAAGGGGTCTAGAAACATGCAAACGGAAAGTGAAATTACATTAAAAGTGTGAAACTATAATTTATTTTATATATTAAAAAGAAATAGAGGAGATATAAAAATTTTATCTTTCATTCTCTTTGTAAAGTTCCAGTGCTGCCCTTCACAAGTCTGGCTTGAACATTTCATTCAAGTGAAAGCAAATTCAACTTTACTTCACCTGGCTATGATGTCTTTGAAAGCTGTCTCAATCTTTCCACCCAAAGTGTACACCACTAACAGAGCCAAATTCTTAATAATATATTGTGTAACTCCAGACGAAGCATGGATCTTTGATCTAAAAAAAAGTGTATAATGGCACTGGCTGAGGTCTTTACTCAAAAATAGAAAATAGCATTTTCTTTCTTCTTGTGTAGTTTAATGTTATCTTGAATGTTTTCTCGTTTCAATATAGCTTCTTTCTTCTGTTTACTAGAATAAAATCTGAAAAAAAATAGCAAGCTGTGCTTTCACCTTTCTCCAGCATTCAAAAAAAAACCACTACAAAGCTCACCTCTTACCCAGATGAAAGCTTAGCCATCTACATTAGCACCTATATTTCCATTTCCTTCTCCCACCATGAAAGGCATCCCTCTTGCCTTCTTCCTGTACACACCTTGCAGCTGAGCTGCAATGAGCTCCAGATGCATGAGCTTGGTAACTTGTTTTTCCTAACCTGAAGGCTTGCTAGGAAAAACCGATTATGTTTTCTAACTGATCATCACTGTAACCACTGTCTGGAGAGTTTCCTATCACTAGAACAACTGCTGTAGAACTGTTCTGTTTTTACAGAAACCTGTGTGTAGGAAAACCGTGTATCTGTGGCTTGCACACCACCACCATGAGTACAGCCTGCAGACATGCCTGAGGGGGCTGAACTGTGCAGGGTGTATTTTGCAGAAAGGGGGAATACAGGACATGTCTGGAATTTTGTCAAGGTCTAAAGAAACCGTTTAGAATCTGGATACAGATTGGCCTTTCCTAATTTAAGAGCAGTCACATGACTGCATTCACTAGCTAGTAGGGTTGATGCTGAGCAGTCCACTGTAGTACCTCAATAGTGTTTTGAAATGTGTTGCTAGAGGGATGACAGGAGTATAATTTAGTAGGCCATTCTTCCACTTAAGTTACTATCCATCTTCAGTTCAGTTTTTCTGTGCGTTGACATGCAGGGACTGTTATATGTGTGTCCAGATTCTGGAGTTAAGGATATCATATGTTTAAAGGCACTCTTGAAAGTGCCTAGTGTGGAAATGACTCCATCAGCATGGCAGAACTAATGGCAGAACTGTTGGTCAGACTGGTGTGGGACATGGCCTTTGGTGCGCTTCTTTGTGGCGCTGAGGGATAGATGCCTCAGGATGCTCACAAGTGAAGCTGAAACAAGGCCTGTTTAAGGAGCTAGGGCTGGGGGATGCTATCTCTTGACCCCTCAGCCTCCTGCCTGCCTGCCAGGGCCACCAGCTGACTGACACATCTGTGATTGCAGTGGGGTGTCCCAGCCACTGGGAAACCCCTGAGCCTCCAGTGTCAGCCCATGGAAGGTGCCCAGGAATTCATATGCAGGAAGAGCTTTATACCTTGGCATCTGCAAGGGAAACATCCATTAAGAGGGGGTCTGGAAGGAGGATTGAAGAGGAGGAAAAAGGTCTTTATTTCAAAAACATTCAGTTGGTTTTCCTTTATTACGTGTTCCTTCTCAGTTGTTTGAGCTCTCCCCTTTTTAAGGGGAATTTATTGTGCAAATGTGTATTTTCGTCATGATTCTTCTCAGGTTGCCAAGGCAGAGGAGATAAACACCACAAATTGTCCGTGTTATTCATGGCATAACTCTTCACTAAAATTTCACATCTATCACAGGTATTTGTAAATGAGATCAATGTATGTTCAGTAATAAAAATGAAAGCATGCCTACTTTGGTCTGAGTGAGGCCAGCTTCAGGAGTAAAATATTTGTGAAGTACAGGAGTAGTACACAAATCAAGTGAACTTCTAAACAAAGTTTAAAGGGGCTGAAGAGGTAGATGTAGGAAACCTCTGTGTTTCAGCAGGACTTAGGGGTGACCTTTCAGCAGATGAGCTGAGGAAAACCAATATATGACCAGATAGACACGTATTTGTGCTTTAAACTCTTGAGGCTTACAGCTTCCCCCGCTTTCCTTGCAAGTTTTCCCTATATCTTCATAATCACAGAGGTGACAGAAGCTCTGCTTAATACCACTTTTGACTGATATATATTAAGGGAAATGTATTTGGTCCCAGTTCACCTCTGGTCTACTGCAAGTCTTTATTACTGTGCTGTTTCCAAGCTAATAAGTCTTATAAACTAAATTTGATTTTTTTTAAGTAACCTATGAATCTTAAGATTCAATTGAAAGTTTTTGAAGCTTTACAGCATATAACTGGAGCTGATCTCTTATTCTTTATTCTTTAACCTGCAGGTCAAGCAATTATTACTTTCTGTCTCTAATTTTGTGCCAGCCTATTTTAGCTTGCCAACTGTTGTGTTCGTGGATTGAGTTTCTGTAGTTCTAAATAATACATTTCTAGCTCAAAGAGTAAAACATTTTTAAATTAAAATCTGTGATTTGCTAAGAAAAGTATTAACACAAATTTCAGTATTTTCCAAATAGATGTAAGAAAGCTAAAGTCTTGTCTGATTCTGGTTTCCACCAGTCCAGCTAGACCTAAAATTAAAGACAACTTTCTATTGGCTTTAAGTCGAAGATACATAAATTATATCCATTTTCTCTATAAACAGGTTCCTAAATTTTTTTTCAATACCAGAATAAATCATTATCTTTTCATGATTAAATTATGTGATGGTTATAAATGTGGTCACTTGCATGAAAATGTGTGATTTAATATGTCTGGCAGTCAAAAAATAGGTTTCTGTGCTGATGCTGCATGGAATTTTACTAGGGGAAGGACTGGATTAGCAGGGATAAATTATGTTTATTGTTTTGCAATCTACTTTTGCTGCCTGATTTTTTTGGACAACAGCTGGATAAGGAAGTGGTGAGAAGTAACTGGTGAAGGTTGTCTGGCCTGCCCTTTTTGTATAATAGCTCCCTCCTTTTACCGAGTAGGTGCTTTGTTGTGCTGGATAGATGTCCCATGTGCTGTGGACTGAAACAACGTGGGTGGCTATGTCTCTTTGTGTCAAGTGTCTGACAGGCACCAGCCTTTCAGTTTTGTGCCATCCATTCTTCTTTCATGTGTGTGTCTTCACATAAATATACATATATGTGTATAAAACACGCTTGTCTACACTGAATTTGTATAGGGCTTGGAAAGCATCATTTTACATTGCAAGAACAGAACACTGAGATGTTTTGTGACCATTATTAGCTAGAAAAGTAGCAACACAGCGGGTGAGCCTCTGCTACGCGTAGCAGAGAGGAAAGTTTAGCAAAAATTAATGGGATGCTGTTGACACGAAAAAGATTATATAATCACTAAGTGCGAACAGGAGGCAACATGGCATTATTTTTCAGCTTGCTCTCATTTATATTGATCTGTAAATTACACAGTCCCTGAAGCTATGCCTCTGTAAACACTTTCTGCAAAGAGTATACAAAATATATAGACATTGCATAACCAATAGGATTTATACTAAAGGAAGGGCGAAGTAAAAATAATAATAGTGAGACCACAAGCATTGTGATCATGGCTCAAGGTTTTTACTTAAGGCAAAATCTCTTCAGGGACAGTGCATGAAACAGAGATGTTGAAGAGAAAAATGCCTGTAAAAGAGGAAGCAGGGTAAAAGTAAGGGATGAACACGGGTGTCCAGAGCATAGAAATGGAGATAATGAGTAGACAGACAACTGTAATTATATGAAAACATATTCAACAAATTGTGGTAAAATTCGAAGTGACAAAAAGAAAAATTTGTAAGCAATCTAAAAGTAAACAAACAATGGTGGTGGGATGGACCATGAGGCAGAGGACTTTTTCACAGTGGGGCTATATTGTTTCCCACAGGAGTTACTACACCAAAATAAGGGACTGCTTTATTTTAGCTAGACAAGTTGACTAAGCCAGATCATGGAGCTTTACTTATTTTTAAGTCAAAGGAGAACATGGTGACTGTGGAGTGTGAGGCATGTCAAAGAGAACTGAAAAAAAGGCAGGAATTAAGTAGCTAAAATTAGGAAATAAGTGGGAATTAATTTTAAGTGGTGAAATAGGCAGTGTATGGTCTAAATGGAAGTATATGGGAGAATTTTTTAAAAAAGGTAATGGGTTTGCTGGTGAGGTTTTTATATATACTGTAATGCATGCAGTGGGACAAAGAAATTAGGAGAAATAAAAAGATATGAGTCCAGAAAGAATCTGAACATCACATCACAACAGATCAGATTTGACCCAACCATACTGAAGACAAAAAACTTAGCAGCTAACTGTGAAGGCTGACACTTTCAAAGAGTCAAAAGTAGATGGAGAGGGAGAAATGAACTTGCTTCTGAAGGGAATTCTGTAAATCTCCATCATACAAACTGTATGTTGCTCAGAATGTTTTCAAATATATTAACCAGATGCATATGGAACTTCACACTCATCATCCTGCTAAATAAAAGGATAAGAAGGCAAACAGATCTTCTTAACAAAATATTTCCCATCCTAATGAGGCCCCTGTATTTACACAAAGCTAGTTATCCCATATTCACTAGCCTGTTGCAGATGAAGATGCTCATGAATAGGTACAGCCAAAGCACATGGTACTTGATCTACTCACAGCCACCTGATTTTCCCCCAGGGACGATTTCAGTTCAGGTGCAAATTAGAACTTCCAAAAAACAGGGGCATCCCAGAAGAGCATGTGGGCTTTATGTGTCCAGAAGGGCAAAAAAGGCTGTTAAAAGAACACATCTGTGTTTCTGTCGAGTAGAAGACAATGAGGAAAGCCTTAATCTGTCTTTCAAAGGCAATCAGGATCAAGCCTTGGTAAAAGATCTAAGCAACTCCAGATATTCAAGTGCAGAAAGTAAACAGGGAAAGATGGTATTTATCTGATAATTTGGAGGAAATTAAGTTCAAGATACTGATGAGATGTTTTCAGTTTTAGGCAAATTTTACTTCCACTTGAATTACTGGGAAGGTTTTATTGCCTGAAAGGGGATTTGGAATATTAAAAACCAACAGTTAAATCATGAAGGAATAAAAGTCAGAAGTACAATTTTTCAAACATAAATGCTAAACCTGGGAATACAGGAGAAGTTTCTCTGACTGATTCCAAAAAGCTGTTGGGGAACCAATCCTGAAGTTGTATTTATCAAAAACCTTTATTTTCCAATTTTTCTGTACTCATTAGTCTCCTCAGAATTAAAGAAAAAGTCTTTTGCTAGATCTTCCAGGACTGTTCTTAAATCTTTGTACGTACCAGATCTCAACTGTGCTTTCTTTCTAAAACCACATAGCAAGTTTTTCTGGCCTTTTGTTTTTTCTGGCATGGAAGCTCTTTTCAGTACCGGCTCAACAGAAGCGTGAGCCAGATGCTATTTCCAGTATTACAGTGCAAACCCATCAGCTCAAGGGTACAGCACTTCTCTAAGAGAAGATAAAACTGGAATAAATTTTAGCACATTAAAAAATGTTGTAGCCTTGGATTTTGCTATTGCACTACTTCTTGGGGGTTAGCAAGGGCAGCCCATCCCTACTTACTTCTTTACCTAATCTGCTCTGAGTGCTGTCTAACTGATAGCTACATATTATTATAAAGTCCTTGAAAACAGATGAATGTTAAGTATTGTTAGAGGAAACAAGTAGCTGTTGTATTTAGCTTTGGCAGAAACACAAATGCATTTATAATATCTTTTTGTTTCATCTCAAGCCATTAAGGGAGCTTTTCCTTTTCTGTCTACTGAAAGTGCAGTCTGCATTTCGCGTCCCGATAAGAAATTCTACAGAAAATGTAGAATTTAATGTACTTTAGCATTGCTGCAAAATCCTACAGGAGCTAACAATCCTCTTGCTTTGTGTTGATGGATGGTAAGAAATTCAAAACAGAATGGCTCTAAAAATGAAACCTGCAATCAGCCAAAAACAGGGTTAGTGCCTTAACATAAAATGCAGTTAAACCTTTAACATTTTCCCAAATTTTTTTTCTTGGTTTTGTGATATAGCAAGGGGCTGCCACCTGGCAGAAGAAAGCTGCAGAAGTCACCATTCTCACTTCACATTCCAGGTGCACAAGCTGCAGAAAGCTCCCTTTGTTCCTTCCTCAAATGTGAATTAACAGTAGCAGCTTTTATAGCTCTGACACTGAGTGTGAGCCATATAAGAGAACAACATAAAATGCCAGTGTACTGTGAGGCAAAAACATGCCTTTCAAGGAGATATACATTTAAAAACTATGCATGTAATCTCAAAATGGAGCACAGAGATTAAAAAAAAAAAAACAACAAACCACAAAAAACCAAACCAAACAAAAAACAAATGAAGTGTCTGTAAACAGAGATTTGCCAGACAAAGGGGAAGAAGTTTACAGATTGGGAAAGAGTGAAGACAGGAGGGGATTAAAAAATAAAAGAATCCTCTCTCTTTTTAAAAAATTGTACAGATACACTTTTTACACTCCTGCATCATTTAAGATTTTCAGCTTTTCAATTCAGATGGTCGTCAGCTCCAATCTCATAGTCCAAAACAATTATATGTATTAAAAATGCAAGGCCAAATCCCATACTCCTCTCATTGGCACTGCTCTACTGGCTCCAGTGGCACCAGGCCAGCAACAGCATCTGAAGATTTGTCTGAGAGGGAGAAAAGTGCATCAGCTCAAGGTTGGCACTGTGCTCATGCAGCCACACGGCCTCTCTTCTCCTCAAAGCCAGTGCTGAGGAGAGGCACCTCCTCCTGTGAAGGAGGGTGTAAGTCAAAGATGGTGAAGCACCAGTCTTAGATTTCTTGTACTCTTTGTCTGTCACAAGTTTTTGGGTGTGTACTGTTGTTGTGAATGCTGGATAACGCTAAGTATGAATGTATGTATTTGTGGTATGCTGAGGTCTATGGATCTGTTACCAAATAATTTCCCCACACTTGCCAACCTAAAGGAGAGACCAAATTATACCACAATGCCTTTTTTCTGCTTTCCCTGATCATTACTAAGTTTCAATAATTTGTATTATTATGTTGAACGACTGCAAAAAGGCAAATATTAAAAAAATCATCACGTGCCAAAGACTCCACAACCAAACCTTCCTTTCAGACAGTGCTGCAGGTGCGTGTACATATTGGATAAGGCAATAGGACTTCTGATGCAAAGCAGAATGAGAGCATCACAGCCTACCCTCTCCTTCCCTCCTCTCCCCTTCCCTTCCTTTTCTTTCACTTTCTTTTCCTTCCTTTCCCATATAATAATTCCGTATACTGCCTCAAATATCACTTTTCAGTCACAGAACCATCTGAAGCAGATTATATTTCATCACTAAGATGTTTAAAGAAACATTTACAACAATTTCTTTTTTAGATTTTCCTTCTCATTGGAAATATAAGTGGTAGAGGATTTTTTTCAATCTTTTTTTCTTCAGAAACCAAATAAACAAGTGACAATGCAGAACTCCTACTCTGAGAGAAGGGAGGGGGAGTGAGAGGGAGAAATGATGAAGAAAAAAAAATAGGAAAAGAATGAATGTACTCTCTAGAGCTTGAAGCTCTGGCAAATAGTTTGTTGCAATTTTAATTTCATCCAATCTGATTCAAATTACATGTTTTTCATGACATGGTTGCTTCGCAATCAAGTGTTTATCTCTGTACCCCCATGTGTTTTGTATACACACTGAAGACGAAGCTTTATTCCATGCTTAGCTATCACTGGATTAAGAGCTGGGGGAAGGCAGGGTGAAGATGCTTACATTCAGTGTGTTTTGATGACTCATTTTACACTGAAAAGCTGCCAGATATGCATCATTTCCATTTGCTGGGAAATGCTGTTTCAGTCAACTGAAATTGTTTTTGATCTAAGGTGGGGGTCTTCACCCTACAAGCAAATGGAGACCACATGGTAATTATCCTCAGCTTGATGCCAAAGCCAAAAATGCTGCTGTTTTGAAGAAGCAGCACCAAAGAAAAGAAGCTGTGCAGTTAGAATCTGTTTACCTCTGGAATGTAATGAAAGAGACGTCAAAGACCACAAAGTAGATGGGATGCAACAAGAAAACAATTAACAAAAACAAGTGACATGCATCTTCTTCAAGTGATCAAAACCAAAGTCAATGGCACTGAAGCACCTGAATATCAGTACTGTCTTAAGTACAGAGATACTAAATACAGTTCTGCAAAGGTAATTTAGGTAGCTGGGAAACTGGAGCACTTTCTGTTTTGGAAGGAATAGATGGATTTTACATAACCTCTGTTCTTCCCACTATCTTAAAGGTGATGATTAGGTAGTTGTCAGAGATCTGATTTCAAAGAATTTCTGAGGCATTTTTATCACACTACTTTTTACAGTGGAGTTGCTAGTGGTTTTATAATGGAAACATTTGCTATTTACAGGCTTTAATTTAATTGCTTAATTGCTGCTTCAGAATGCAACAGTCTGGACTTGAGCCAAGAGTCATTTTTCTGAAAGAAAATATTTATGAAAAATAAAAGCAAACTTTATCCATATCATGCAAGCTGGAAATTGAAACAGAGGTGGTAGGAATAATTCTCAACCATTTTCTAACTCTTCAGGAATGTCCATTAATACAGACTTGAAGTTCCTTAGGGAAAACATACTTTCTCTTAATGGTTAAGAACAGACCGGGGAAAAGCTTTGCAGTGTTGCCTAAGGTACATATATGCTTAGTGAAATTCAGAAAGAATTGTGTGCCTAACTTCTTTTGACAAGGTACCTTGCCTATAAAAAATACATACCTGAATACACAAGTGATTTCAGCCTGCAATTGCAGTGATATTCTGGTGGTCTTCAGCTAACAAAAAACCTCATATAAATCAGGTGTTCAATGAAGGATAATAATTTCTAAGGCACAAATAACATTGTCTAAATAAAGTGTCCTCTGTTCAGATTCCTAGTTTGACAGTTTACAGCTGCCTCTACATACTAGAGATTAATGGCCCGTCTTCGCGAACGAAGAGCCGGGGAAGGTCCTTACCCGCATATGCAGATAAGGCCTTCGAGCCT
>JAWWES010000001.1:95712545-95726583 GCA_035583135.1 Lophotriccus pileatus
GGGCAAGACACGGGCAAAATGATAAGTAGAGATTGCCCAGAGAGGCAATAAAGACTGCCTGGAGAGGCAGAGACTGCTCAGAAAGACAAGGCCCAGATTAAACCACAGCATGGACATAAATTTCTCATAATTTCTTGAGGCTTAAAACCATGATGGCATAATGGAGCATCCAGTAGAAGGATGATACCAGGAGTTAATAATCTTAATTACATTTTATTCTGATTTTTCATTCCTCAAACTCCACTTCCTGGTGATTAGATTTTATTATGTCTTTATGAAAAGGTCAAAAACTCACAGCCCCAAATAGCTGTTCAGTATTTAAATCTCTATCCACAGTAATCCTCTATTCTAAACTTCTAAGTTTAATTTCTTGCATATAATGGGACTCGCCTTGTAGCTTTTACTCCATTGTATTGTACTTTTATCTTTTTCTCAGATTTCTAATTTCCTCCTGAAATGCAAATTTTTGCCTCGAACATAATGTTTTACATTCAGTGTTACGTGTATAGGCACAGCCACTTCTCTGCCATGTTTTTTACCTCCGAGATATTTACAGATGCCTGTGGAACATTTGCTTTCTTGTCTGTGGAGCTTCCCTGAACATTCCACAGATTACTAAATATGTCTCTGTGACTGCTTGCCAAGACAGTCTCCCGTCCTCAAATGAGAACTTGCAATTTTCTTCCATGTGTATTATTTCCTATTTAGTTTTATTAAAATACATTGTGCTCATCATGACAACCTAATTAAGCCATTCAGCTTGCACGGCAGAAGCACCTTTGTTCTGTATGCACTGCCCAAATTTCTCTGTCACCTGTACACATGATTAGCACAGATGCAATGTCAGTGTCTAGAATGGTCTTTCATCAGATGGAGCCACTCTGTAGTGAACCCACCAAAAAAGGCCAGCCTTTTTTTACATGTTTCTAGTAATAACTCCATTTTGTATCTATAAGTGACACAGGTTCAGTTCTTTCCATATTAATTCCCTGTAGTACAAGCTTTTTAATTAAATCATGATGTGGTTCTAAGTTAGTATTGCAATCTCAGATAAAACCCTGCCTTCTGGGAAATAAACTTTCCTATAAATGGTGTGTAAGTGGGAACTAATGGGGATTGATATCACCTTATTCAGCTTCCTCCTTCACTTCATGCTAGGGAGGTCCCGGAGGGGTGTCCAGGCTCAACAGCCGGTCAAGGGTTTGTCATATTCATTCCTTCATGCCACAGTCTGTGCTCTGTCTGTAATGACCAACAGAGAATTAATGAGTTCAGAGGGTTGTCAGTACGTCCTTCCTCAATTCTCCAGTCCTGGCAGTGTTCAAAAACACATGGCTAGTTCCAGTAATTTACTAGAACTTAGTTTTACGTCCTAATTAGATGTTGCTTTAAAATATGGCAAGAAGTATCAGGTGTGCATATGTGTTGTATTATATTATTTGAGTGATGAAAACTGATAAATATGCAGCTGCAGAGCCAGGCCTAAGCATACTAGGTGTTAAATAAACACAAATAGAAGTAGTAGTCTTTGTCCAAAGGGATTTATGTAGCCCCAAGACATAGGTAGCTGTCCTGTCATTCCATGTATGCTTTCTAGTACTCTCAGCTCATCAGGATATTTCTTATTAGTAATCTTGCACTTTAATGCATCGGGGTCATTACATGTGAAAATCCAAGACACTGACTTCATTTAAGATGAACACAAAGGGTCTGGTTTTCTATAGTGCAAAGCATGCTCTGGCCAATTCTGAAAGCCTCTGAGGTACATCGTTTCCAATGTCTATTCAGGACCTTCAGCATCTCTGAAGAAGTCCTTGAACCCTGCAAGGTGAGGTCCAATAAATAGCTAAAAGTATATCAATTAAATCACCCTGAGAGTGTGAGCTAGAAGTATATTAATTAAATCACCCTGAGAGTGTGAAAGGCTTGGCACAACATGAGCAAAAAACAGCCAAGTACTCACCTAAGGTAAGTGGCTGTGTTCCCATCAAATACAGTTATGCCAATTTATGCCATTTCCTGAATGTATGCATTTTCCATTGGACTTAAAGCAGCCCATGGTATTCACACTTTTCATAAGACTGCATTTAACTTCATCAAGTATCTTTTCCTGTTTCCATTACGTGTCTGAGTAAACTGCAGCCAAACCAGGAAATGCCTACAGCCACTGAAAGGATGTCTGCAAATGAAAGTTGTCCTAGACAATTCTGCCAAGTAATAGACTCCTAGCCTTCTTGCAGTTAGTGTTTTTACGTATGACACGTCTCCTTTATCCTCATAATTTTTTGCCAGCTCACTTTTGGAGAGAGCTCTTGTGTTCTGCATTTCATCTTATTTTTTTAAGCCATTCATATGCTGTCTACTAACCTGATTCCTGTCTCTTCCTGCACCTTAAACCATTCTAATTTGAAAGCTAGACATGCTCAACCTTCTGCTTATGTTTCCTTCACTTCCAAAAGACCAGCTCCAAAATGCACGCTGGAAATCCCGAGTTTTATATTATTCTTTTCGTTAAAAAAAAAAATAGATCTCCGTTGTGGTCATTCCTGGACTCTTTTTGATACACTTAATCTACGATAATTTCAGACCAAGCCAAGTGAACGCTAATAAATATTTTAAAAGCCTTTATAATGGTCGGACTTCCAACCTTTTCCCTCAAACCTGTGCTACATTTGTTAGCCTGAAGTTAAAATTTGCATTTCTGATTTAAACAGGCAATGTACACAGAGTGCCTGCCTGCCAAGGAAACAGGGAGATTTATCTATAAATGTGTCTATATCTGTAGAGAGGTATAGAAGTATTTACCCTGCACAGTGCAGAGTCAGGCAAAGATATCAAAGGCAGCCTGACTGCTGTCAGTAGCAGCTGATAGCATCCCCCCCTGCAGCAGTTGCCGCTCTGGCTCTGGGAGGGGCACCTCACCATGGTGTGCAGACACCTCTTTGCTGCTTTCAGGTACATCACTGGGATTTCCAAGAGTTTTCAGGCAGATTTGGGAAATAAAGAAATAGAGTTTAAATGGCCACTGGTAATGTGGGGGTTTTTTTCTAAATCATATCAAGTGAACAGATTTATGCTGTCATAAAATAGTCAGAGGGTCTGCCAACCTTACGGAAACAATCCAGCTGAAGTATCCGAGCGCTGCCTTCTTCTTGGCCCAGTACAGCTATAAATACTTAATATTCATGGTGTGAGAAAGATCTTAATAAAAATATTTGGATTGCAGTCTTAAATGTCAAGAGTTTCTCCTGAGGTCCTTACCTCCCTAAATGCAGTCAAACTTCATAGAGTAGTTAGGAAAAAATGCAGTGGAGCAGATAGGGTTATCTTAAAGCGATACCAGAGCAGCGAAATTAAAGATCTATGCTAGCTGTTACCTCCGACTTGGAGAACAAATTAGGTGACCTAAGCTACTGGAACATCTTTCAAAGGTAATTGTCAAGTGATCTTTTAAACTACACAACTGTCCTGTTAAATAAAGAAATCTTTCATGTTGTGGGTAATATGGTTCAGCAATGTAGCTAACAAAGGGACACTGACACCTTTAAAATTGTGCTGCCCTCTGGCTCTTTTAATGTATTTTTATACTGACTGCTCAGGCAGTAGAGGTGGCGTGGGTACCGACCTGAACGTCAGCAGAGTCTGCTCCAAGGGCTAATGAGGCTGGTGGAGAATCCAGGCTTTGGGCTGATGTCCTAGAAATAAATGTAGCACAATGGCACATCTAATGTAATCGGAGGGCTTTGGTGGATAGGGGAAATGTGATCCATGATAGGTCTGCCCTCCATTTACCTTGTCGAATCAAGCTCCTCACTCAGCGTGGGCTATATCCAGCCCTGCTGCCTGTGGCTCTTTGCTCACCCCGTGCTGTATGTGTTTAGTCAGCTGTGAAAAGGGATCGAGAGAATAGTTTCTTCAGTGCAAGGTGTTAATGTCAGTCTCCCACACACATCCACTTAGAGACAGAATCAAATTTCCTTTTAAAGGCTCTTCAACGTTAAGGTGAATGATCTGAATCACTGTTTCACCCAGAGTAGGTGTAATTTCTTTTTACTTGACCTAGATGACAGCAACCAAACTCATTTGTCATTAATACCTTCTTACTCTTCTTCCTGTTCAAGTTCAAAAGTTTTATAAAGGCTTTGCTGTAAGTTTGAAGCAAGAAGCTGACCTGGGAAAGCATTTTGTTAGTTTCCCATCAACTGCTACAGCTAGCAAAACCCAAATATAGATGAAGTAGCTCAAGCAAAACACATGTCTTTCATCAACATATCTTGGTTTTGGGAGATAGTTTAATTCTACTAGAAAGAAAACTCTTTCTATGGCACAAGAAAAAACTTCCAGCAACATGATTTGCAGTTTTAATTTTGGAGGCGTTTCCCTTCAGTTACAAACTCAGTTCTTAAGCCATTAAACCAGCCATTAAGGTTTAATGATAAGTTTAATAAATCCTATATTTGAATGCATCTGTGTTCAAACTTTATTAGAGGATGTCAGTGTAAGCAGTAATTGAAATGCTATTGAAAAATTAATTTTATGGTGTTTCAGTAGTCAGCTAAAAAGGGAAAAGCACTAACATAGGCAGACAGAGGTAAGACTTTACAAGGACAAGGTTCCAACTATAAGTACCATTACTCCATGTACTGCAGAGGACTGATAGCAGTGCACACTTGTTAAAAATCTGGCTTTGTTTTAAAATTACAGAATACATTCAATGAGCACATCATTAGGTTGGACATCAGGAAGAATTTCTTCACTGAAAGGCTTGTTAAGCATTGGAACAGACTGCCCAGAGAGATGGTGGAGTCACCATTCCTGGAGGTGTTCAAGAAATGACTAAACATGGCAGTCGGTGCTGTGGTCTAGTTGACAAGGTGGAGATTAGTTGAAGGTTGGACTTGATGATCTTGGAGATTTTTTCCAACCTAAATGATTCAGTGATACTTTGATCATGAGACTCAAGATGCAGTGGTGTACAGGATGAGTCAACAGACAGCTATTTTTTTCTCTGTGTTCTATCTACCTTAGATCCCACCACTCCCAACAAAAGAGGGTTATTTTGTTTTCATTATACCTAAAGAAATTTTTCCCCTCTCCCACAGGTAAAACCCTCAAGTAAACAAATCTTTCTTGGTTTTATCCTAAAACACTTGGATGAAGTCACCTCCTGCTGTAAAGTTCGGTGCTGGCCTCGCTGAGGTACAGTGTAGTAAAATCTGTGTCTGATGCTACTGGGATTTTGAAACAGGACAGTAATGAACCCTGGTTCCCTGCTTTAAAGCAGACATCTTTCTGGTAATAAAGACATACCACAGTCTGTGTCCCAGCTGAGAGCAAATCCCACAGCAAATAGGATCATTTGTTATGGCTTGTGGAAATGTGTAGCACTTCCTAATGTGGGGAAAAAAGTAATAAAAAGATGGATGAATGCCCATCCAATCTCTATTTGTCAAAAAAATCTAGATAAGAATGTTTCAAAAGATAAATTCTTAATTGGCATGTTTCTCAATAATTTAAGAAGAAGGTTGAATGCTTGATAAAATGTGTAAGAGGATGGGATTTTTCTTCTGTTTTTTTAACTTTAAGCTACCAGGAAGGCTAATTCTCTCGTAACTTTGCTTAAGGAGTCATTGGAGACCTCACATGTTCACTTTGAATCTTTTCTGCCCTGAAGAAAGATGGGGAGATAAATTTTCTCCTGAGTGTTTTTCAGTGCTTGAGTTAAAAGTCAAAATCAAACAGTTCTCACCTTCCCTCTCATTACTGAGGATTTATTTGCATAGACCTTTCTTCTGTCATAATTTTTTCCTCTTCTTTTCCAGAAACCTGGAGACACTGAGTAGTCACCTAGGAAAGGTTGATAAGAGATGAATTTTCACTATGACACAAATGTATAGATCCAGAGATAAATCTTATCTTTACACTTAAAGAAAAGGAAAAAGAACATAAACCAAGCCTTCCCCTCCTCTTTTCATAATGCATTATTAGTAACAGTGCCTTTTTTTCTGTAGGATTCTTACATATGCCCTTCATTTTCCTGAAAGAATAGCACAAGATTAGCTTGATTTATCAGTGACATTGTTCCCTGACCTTAAAAAAATGCTGTCTTTTAATCCACTACACTGAGAAAAAAAATGTTGAGTGAATTTCTAAAAGGTGGGTGAAATAGTTGCCATAGCCTCAAGGCAGCAACAATGTAAATGCTAACGAGTTCTTCTGGTTTTACGTGTCTGTTCACCTTTATATAGATTCTACCACCTCTGTGTCTCATACTGCATGTGTTAATGCTGGGGAAGTTCTTTTGGGCCCTATAAACAATCCCATAGTATACTTGAATGTAAATTGAAATAGTTTCCTCTAATGCTCTGTTGCCTATTTAATAAGCGTATTCTTGCTCTGCACACTTATGTAGCGCCCACTTTTGCCACTCATACACAGTCTCCCATTTCATTGCTTTTTTTTTTTTTTAATTCAGCACAATAGCTTGGATTGTGACAATTGCTTATTCAGTTTTAGAGAAAGTAAAAAACACAATATCCTTGTGTAAGTCCAGCCCACATCTTGAATCCATATGTTTGACTGTGGAAGAAAACTGGATCTGATGATGAACAAATTAAGGCAGGAAAGGGTGACAATAGTGATAGGAAGAGCAAGGAGCAATCCAGTCTATAATTCTACCCTTAAGAGTGGCTGAATCAATACAAAACACAGGCAAAAAGATGTTATGTTTGATTATGACTCACTGTATAGTGCATAACCCTCTTGTCCAAGCTGGGAATTTCAAGTCAGAATATTCCTACTTAGGGCCAAGAAATAAATTTACAACCCAGGCCATTTACTTCCCAACCTGTTGGAGTAAGAAACCTCCCAGAAGTAAGAAAAGCTTTCTGTGATCTGAAGTACATTTTTACCAAAGCTTCTGGATCCAGACTGGTCCCTACTGAAGTAAAAGCCTTGATGTCTGCTGCTGTCATCAGTTGAAGGTTTTGCCCAGAAGTGAGAAGCCCAGTACCAACTGCTGTCCACAGCCCAACCCCTTTGTGCCCAACACCAGGGTAGTCCAAGGGCTTCCCCCAGAGCCACGCAGCACCTGGCAGGCTCCTCATGTCTGGGGCACCTATGGCAGCACTACCAACTCTCACAGATGCAACACAATCTAAGAAAATTCTAAGTGATTTCAAGAACCATATAACATGGCAATTGGGTTTTTTTACTGGGGACATGCTGGGACAATTTAGGGAATAAATATGCAAATGCCAAGGCACCTTTGGAAGAACACAGGAGCAGAAAATATTATATTAGCAGTAGCAGAGAGAAACAAGAGGAAAAGGCAAACTGGAGGATGGATAGGAAAGGATAAGGAGGCAGCAGAGGCTCACATCATGCCTGACAAATTTTCTTTAACAAGTAGCACCTAAAACTCGGTGAAAAAAGTTCCAGAAGTAAAAAAGAAAAATATTTTCCATTTTCTTCAGAAGCTGATTAAGTAACAAGCAGGCTTCAAATTCCTCTGGTGTGAAGGGTTGCAGAGAACAGCAACATCAGTGCCTTCCTGCCAGACATGGTAGCTGTCTGCAAGTTACCAGGGGATCTGAGCTGTTGCAGCTTCTGCACAGGTGAGGACAGGCTGAAAAAGGGGCACTTAAAAGTTTAATCAAATTATATATTTATCCAGACAGCTGCAGCCATGCTAGACCCAAATATCTTCACAGGAATTACTTGCTAGTGATCCCACAATAGATTTTAGTACGGGAAGGGACAAATCAGAATTAAAAACATTGAGCCTGTTCTTGATCCACCTCATGCAAAATAAGTGAGCAGTTCCAGGGCTGTAATGGCTGGAGAGGGAGGACCTGGCAGTGGGAGAGAGGTGGCTAGTCCCAACCAAGGTTTCACAGGCTCAGGAATGAAAAATAAAAGGAAAAGAACAGGTTTCGTATTAACAGAGCAGCTGGAATTTGAGCCTGAAAAATTGCAGGGGTTATTTTTCTTTCTATTTATACAAAATTTATAATGCAAATACAACTGTATTTTTGTATGCCGTGCCTTTCAGCTCTATTTATAATTTGACCTTCTTTTTCAAACCTGGCTGATTAATATTGGGCCATTAAAATCATGCTCAGATTTCTAAACAAACATTCTCCTTTTTTTATTGTTGTTGGAAGTACTGAACTCTTGCCTTCCCCTATGGAATGTGTAGGATGGTTTTGCCTTTCAGCAGACTCTTAAGGCAAAGTGAAACACCTTCCCATTGCATAAGACTCTCAGAAATTAGGCTATTGAGGATATCCTGTTGGAATAGAGGTGCTCTTGCCCTCTTTCAGTGCTCCAGCAGAGTCAACCTGTGAACTTGGAATCATGGACTCACACCAATTTGGGTGGAAAGGGGATTGTCTGTCCCAGCTCTTACCCAGAACGGGGCCAAGTGCAAAGCTGGGACACTGCTTTCTCCCTCCTCTCCCACCAGGAATTTGTAGGGAGTCACAGGGTCTTTCCTTCTCCAAGCTGAACTAATGCCATGCCTCCATCCTCTCCTCGAACAGGGTGGGCTCCAGCCCCCTGAGAGCCCCTGCAGACCTGCTTCCATCTGCCACTCTCTCATGCCCATCTGGATTCTGCTGCAGGGGCTTACTCCAGCCCTAGGACAGGGCTTTGCCTTGGTCTCTGCTGAACTTCGTATTGCTGCAGCCTCGAACAGCAGCTGCCTGCCAGCATATTGACCATCACTCCCTTCCTACCCACTTCATCCCACAGTAGCTCAATTTCCTTGCCTGTTCCATATGCAGGTAGATAGGAAGCACCACTAAATCATCCAGTTCATCTTTGCTGAGGAATAAGAGACCCCATTCACGAGTGAGTCTGCCAGAGTTCAAGAAGTGTCTGGATGATAGTCTCAGGCACATGGTGTGACTCTTGGGGATGGTCCTGTGCAGGGCCAAGGGATCCTTGTGGGTCTCTTCCAACTCAGCACATTTCATGATTCTGTGGTTCTGTGATAACTTGTTCCCAAATGTTTTCTCATGCTGTCTGCATCCACAGTAACTGCCTCACACCACACATACCCTGCTTTAAACTGAGCGATTCACCATCAAAATGTCTTGACCAAAACTGTGCTGTAGCTACGGTCAGAAAAACCTATTGTTCTATTCGCTTTCTCTGTAAGATAATACCCTCACCTTAGTTCAGCTGCATCAGGAGGATGAATGATTTATTAATCTGCGAAGGTCTGGGGGAGGGGAGAAGCACCAACATTTATGAATTATCTTATGAATACAATATAAATTATTCAGCAACTATACGTCCTTCTCACAAAGGAAATCAAATGTTTTGGTCCCACTAAGCTTACAGATTCCTAACCAGGGAGGGAAAGAAAAATAAATCCTAAACCATAAATGTAAACAAAAAATGTAATTAACAGCGAAAATACTTTTAAATACCTTATTGGCAAAGTTTGACCATACGTAACATTTTACTTTAACTGTGAATTTGTCCACCATTTTAGGAAAAAAAGTTCTCATTTCTTAAGATATACACTCATGCAGATCTAGTTTTACTTTGGTAAGTTCATTTATTAATCACTTTTTTTTTTGTTTATTGCCTTTTTTTTTGGGGGGGGCGGGGGATGAAATCTCCTACATTCTGTAATGTGCCAACTTTCATTAACTAGAAGAAAACACCTCTAAGATTCAAATTGTACTCTTATGCCTGTGGTAATTTTATCATGAATTTTAACAAAGCCAGAACTCCACCCTAAAACTTTCAGAAGTTGGGCGAGTGTCCATACAGAGAATTTTGAACCCACTGGGCTTCATATTGTTTTCTTTTTTGAGCTCACACTCTTTCAAAGCTGTAGAGGCTTGTGGTTTAAAACAGAAAGGCAGCTTGTGTAAGGTGAGATCTTTTTGAACTTGGAATCAAAAATTTTTTCTTTCTTTACAAATCCTAGGTAAAAAAAATCCACAAATATTTCTCTCTACTTTACTTTGTTAGCTGATCTCCCACTCATTGGTGCACTTCTGCAGGAAGTTGTTCTGCCAAATTCAAGGAAAATGTACTGAAAGTACTTAACTGATCTGTTGATGGACCATGTAAATACACTTTTTAAAGAGGTACTAATTGTAGAGATAATTATAAGCATTTTAAGTGATTCCTTTTTTTGTTGACAGCATCTCTCAAGTATTAGCAACCCATTTTAGGAGCAATACAATCGTGCCAATGAGATGCTTACATTCACTGAAAAAAAAAATGTGCAAAATTGAGTTTAGAGGGTGAAAAAGCAAATTAGGTATTTGCCTACAAGAAGCTCTTTTCTCTCTTGGTCGTTCTTTTGTACTCTGGGACCATCTCCAAGCAGTACATCAAGCCTGAAATGTGTCCACTGTTTCATAATAAAGATCTGAAATCTGTTTTGTGTATTATTCTGGGGAAAGCAAATAGGGACGAGCTCCTTGGTTGGTGTAAATGGAAATAATTCCATTGGCTTTAACAGTGTTCTGCTGCACTGCACTTCTTCTGGACATGCTTCCTGCATTTTGAACCATTTCTGATGCAAAGGAAAAGGGAGGGGAAAGCCTGGAACGCCATTTGGGTACCTGTTCTCTTTGCTATCTCTCAGCAGTTGCTTCAGATTGATCCACATTAGGAAAAACACATTGCTTTAACTACATTCATTAGGAGTGTGGTATTTTAACCTGTTATACCATCATAAATTCTTGCCCCTTACCCAAACACAGTTTATTTTATCCCTTGTTGAAGGGAAAGCATACTGCTGCAACTACCCCTACACCATGGAAGTTTCATTTAAAATTGTATTTAATAATAAAACTAAACCTGTAACCATTCTAGTTAACCATTCTAGTTAGTTCTAGGCAAGCCCCTTGTTTACCTTTGCATAAGGTAATATGAGGGATGAGTAGGATAGCATTTTGTCTGAGAGGGATGTTTTTGCTGTTGCATGAGCTCAGGTCCTCGACAGCTGTTCACAGACACCTCTGTGGGACCTCACCTAACCCACAGAGCAGGGCAGGGGTGCAGTGTGGGGACACAACTTTCCACAACAGCAGTCTAGGCCTTCAGGAAACTTGACCTGGCTTACTCACTCCAGCACACCTACCTTGCCAGAGTATTTGTTCTGCTATTTGATCCTCTGTGACAGAATCCTTGTGGAAGCATATATCTCTCTCTCAGGCAAATGTGTCTGCACACACATGCACTCCATGGTCATCTCCAGCTTCAGCATCAAAATGGTACAGTCAGCAATGCTAAGGTACAGATTGTAGTGTGTAGCTACATTTCAACTTCTTGTTTTGGTTTTGGGTTTGGTTGAGTTTTTGTTGTTTTGTTTTAATAAAGTAAGCTGATGACAATGTTAGGGTTTTAGTTTTAGAATTATAGAATCATTAGAATCAATAAGGCTGGAAAAGACCTGCAAGGTCATCAAGTCCAACCTTTGACTGATCACCACATTGTCAACTAAACCACAGCACTAAGCTCCACATCCAATCATTTCTTGAACTTTTCCAGGGTTGTTGACTCCATCACTTCCCTGGGTAGCCCATTCCAGTATTAACCACTCTTTCAGTAAAGAAAGTCCTCCTGATGTCCAACCTGAACTTCTCCTGGCACCACTTGAGGACACTTCCTCTTTTCCTGTTGCTAGTGTCTTTATTTTAGAAATAAAAAGGGGAAAGTGCTTCTCTACAATTCTGTCACTACAATATCTTCCGAGAAAAAAGAAACCTCAAGATAAAACTACTCTCAGAAGGAAGGAAAAGCATCAAGAAATGATTGTTGCTCTGTTCCTAGGTTTGGGTAGACCAGGGACTGAACACAGATTAATCCCAATCCTCGAGCTCTGATTACTACTGAGGAGTAGAGCATACATGGTTGCAATCGGATGGATGTTAATAAGGGTCCTAGTACAGCACTAAATAAAGAAGTCTTGCAATGCATCTGAAACAGCAAAGCTGTTCTCTTTGAATTGATAGGATGCAGTAAAGGACGGGTGGCACCTTGGTCCCAATGAATTCAGTGGGATCTCTGTGAGGGTAAAGGCTAACGCGAGGTTCAACATGTGGGGTTTTAAATTAAGCATTTTTGTATATTGTGTCTGTGTATTTCTTGACTTGTACAAATACATATACATAAAAATGTATTTATGGTTTTAATCCCTCAAACAATACTGAAAAATAAGTAATTTAATGGCTTTGTTGTGGTTGATAAATCTGATGATTACTTTGTTGGTTTACAGCAATTTGTAGACTTAGTGAAAGAAGATAACACCAAAGTTAACAATGATCCTACCAGAAAGATTCAGACAATCTGTGCCTTTGCAAACCATTGGGAAGCTTCCACATTGGGAAGCTCATCCTTATGGAAGGCAAGCTGGTTATCTTCTCCTGGCACTGGGCAAAAGAAAGAGATAAAAAGTAATTATATTCTTTTCAGTGACCACACTCCAATTAGAAATGCTCACATGGCTCTGGCTTGCAGATAAATCTTTCTATCTGGACTACTCATTACTCCTACAATAGTAAACATAAACACTGATGAGTGCAAATGTAGACTGTTACGAAAATTGTGTGATATCTGAAAATCTTGCAGCTGCTCTTACTCCCAATTAAGTCCAAGTTCATCTGGAGGAACTGGAATTTGTAGAACCAAGAGTTCAAAAGACTTAAAAAACCACTCAAACTGGTGTTTTCTGTATGTGGAAATTTACAGCTTGAGTAATTACAGGGTCTCACCTAATCTTGAAGTTGATTCTGTGAACACTTAGTAGTGAAATTAGATGCCATTTTAGTTGTATCTTTTTAGCCTGACAGTATCCCTGTGTTGCAAAAACCTTTTGCATGTTGGTTTAAGTATTTTTGCCTCAGGATAATTTCAGTATCTTGCCCCTTTGAGTTATAATAGGAAAGTAAGTGAATTAATGTACAAATATGCCACGATAAGCATATAAAGACATTGACTCTGCTCTTACCACAGAGGGATTGATCCAAATTTGTTTCCATATAGACATGAAAAACTTTACAATTAGCATTACACTAGAACTCATATAAAAATGTTGATTTTTCACTTAAACTTTCTTTCAAAAGCATTTAATTTTTGATAATGCATAAAATGGTTATATTCAATTCAAAGTTTTTCTTTAAAAAAAAGAAACATAGTAAGTTTATTAATTACAAACCCAAGAATACTTTCAGTTCCACTTTTTTTATAGTTATGAAAATTCTGAGCTTAGCTTGAATATCTCAGTTATGTTTTCTCCAGTCTTTCATGGTTTGCAGAGTTAGAGATGTATTTAAGTTAGTTGGCATTAGATGGTTAGCATCCTTAAAAAAAAAAATCAAAAAAAACACCCCAAAACAAGTACTGACACGCTAGTTCTATTCTAAGAGTAAGTGAAGAAGTAATTTTATAATGGGGAATTTTATGTAAATGATTCAAAATGTTTCAAGTTGAGTCACAGTTTTGTATCCTGCATTAAAAAAATTTAACTAAAATTATTTAGAATCCTGAAAATAAACAAACAAAAGATCTTAGTACAGAAAATAGAAAACAATGTAATCAGTTACATCCTTTTAATATTTCCCCTCCTTATCAAAAGAAAAAAAAAAAAAAGATAAAAAGCCAGCAGCCTACACAGAGCAAATTACACAGAAAAATCATAAGCAACTGCATCTTGTGAAATATTGCCAGTCACAAATTTACCATGACACAATGCAGAGGAAGCTATAGTTTGAAGCCCAAGCTGTCAAATCTGATTTTGGAAGTCTCAAAGTGCATTGTTAAACTTAGTGACATTAGGAAGATATTCAAGGGAGATGGCCAAGGGGCACACAGGAACTACCTCATTCCTGTTATCTTACCTAACTTGTCTTTCCAATACAAACATTAAAGGAAAAGCTGAAATCAGTGAGGAAAAATCAGTACAGTAGGATTCAATGGAAAGAAGGGGAGGGGAGGGAGGGGAGGGGAGGGGAGGGGAGGGAAGGGAAGGGAAGGGAAGGGAAGGGAAGGGAAGGGAAGGGAAGGG
>JAWWES010000001.1:95726683-95782873 GCA_035583135.1 Lophotriccus pileatus
GGTCGGGAAGGGAAGGGAAGGGAAGGGAAGGGAAGGGAAGGGTGTTACTTAGCAGAATTGACAGATGAGGTAGGAATACTTGAATTGAGTGTAAGGACAGTTGTCCTGGTAAGGAATGAAACAATCATTTTGGTTGTAGTGGAGATTTGTACTGATTTATTGAACCTGTTTCTCCCTCACTGCTTAGTCTTTCAAATCACTGAAGTAGTAGCAAAACCATTGTTGGTTTCAAGGAGCGTAAGACAGAGACTAAAAATAGATCTGGTACCTGAATGTCTTAAGTACCCAGTTGTTAAATACAGCTGGCCAAAGCATGGAATTAAGAAGTATATTTTAAATTTTTAAATATTAATTTTTATTGCATTTTGAATACCATAATACTGTCTTTTAAACATTTACTAGTACTTTAATTTAATCATCAAAAATTATCTGAGTTTCTTCTCCCTCTTGCGCGTTTTTATTCATGCCCACATAAAGCACTGGTACCTATGAACAGAGGCTCTAAACTGTACCAGGTCAACTATAGCCGTATGGAAGTTAAGACTGAAAAGCAGGCCTGATCATTACATTTGTAATAGTTTGGTTTACTGCTAGAGCAAAGGGTTTGGAGTTTATCCTTAGTTTCTTCTCTTTCTTGGATAAGGTTCTAGGGAAAACTTTTGGTATACGAAAAAAAACATAATCCTCAAACTTCAGGGAAAGTGTTTGTTTTATACAAAGCTATTCCTGTTAAAAAATAGAAAGATAGTCCACTTCACACACACTTGCAGAAATAAGGCATGTGCAAATTGTAAAACTTCTTTGTTGTCAGGATATTAACAACATGTTTCATGAAAATTTGTATTAAATAGACCAATAGTCTATTTAAGTCAGTCAACCACACTTGGGCTTCTCAAAAATACCACTTCCCAGAGGTCTGTCCTTGAAGATTTTAAGGCTAGAAAGCACCATTGTGATAGTTTGCTCTAAGCATACAACGTTGTAACATGGGCCATAGGACTTCTTGGTAACTTTTGAGGCTCAGTAGAAATGCTTGGTTTAAGATTCCAGTCAGAGTATATCCACACCTGCTGTCCCACTGGTTAATTTTCTTAAAAACCCGCTACTTGCCTGTAACTTGGAGTTGCAGATCTCCCTGCATTTGTGTGATAGATTGAAGTCCTCTGCTAGCTCTTTTCCCACACATTCATTCTTCCAGAGAGTTGAGTTTCTTCATTGGTAAGTTAAATGGAACACTATCTTTAAAAATAAGCTTTTTGCCAATCCTTTTGTCATTATCAGTGCTCTTCTCTGTAATTCCTCCATCACCCTTCTTGAAGTGCAGATAATTGAATGGAACTGATTTAGCAGACATCACACCACTAATGCCAAGCAGAAAGATTGTATATCCTCTGTTCTCCTTCCTGACATGTCCATTTCTGAGTACCCAGTATTGCAGCAGCTCTTTTGGCCATGGCACCACACAAGGTTAATTTTCTGCCAGCATTAGCATCATATGAGTTTCTTCAGAATCCTCCCCTCTATTCATTGTTCCCAAATATGGCAGCTTGCATGTAGAAATGATACAGCATACCCTGTGTGCTTCAGTAGCCATAGAGATTGTGTAAAGAAAAACTATTTTAGAATTCTTGAACCAAAAATTTTGCATTTGGCAAGGGAAGCTATCCATATGTCTTGCATTTTACAACAGTGAATCATGCTTTAAATCCTGAGTAATTCCACTGAATTAAGTGGAACCTTTTAAAGTGTAAAATATTATACAATGCAATGTCAGTATAAACAGGGAACTGTCACAGACTGCATCTACACCACTCTCAGTCTAAACCAGGAGTGCACTTCTGAAACTAATCTCCTCACTCCCCTTGCTGAGCTTTGGTATGCAGACCAGAGCGGTTTCTGAGCATGAAAACTGGTTTCCCTTTGGGTGAAACAAACACAGCTGGTAAACCTTGGGAGTGTGTTCAAGGTGCTCCAGCTGTCAGGCAGCCTGAGGACCAGCCCGGGCTGGACAACCCCAGCCCCAAGAGGCATCCGGATGCTGATGCTGGCGCAATGCAGACACTTGGTCCTTACAATCCCTATTTCATCCTGCCCATCTGTACCAAACTACTTGCTTATCAAGACATAAACATGTCTGTGTCATTTGTTTGCTTCTCTGCACTCACACACCTCCTGAGAGGAACTGGGATCTCCTTGGGGCTTTTCCTGACAAAGTCCCCACTGGGGCCCAAAGACCAGTATGAACAAGAATTCTTCAGGAAGATCTACAGGAAGGCCTTCTCCAGGGGTGGGCTCCTGGTTCCCAACTCATTTTAGCCACTTTGAGAAGTGTGCAAGCAAGACTGCTCCTGCTGCTGGTCTCAGAGGGTAAGATTATCTTCACAGCACCAGGGCAGACATCTGACAGCACCACCATAATGCTCAGGATTCATACAGCTCTAGAATACCTGAGAAACTAAGGGTCGTGATACATGGTTAACATCTCTCACATCCATAGCACAACCTCAGTGCAAGTTTGGCTTCTCTGCAGGAGAACTGATCCTGTTCACTCTCTAGGTGTTTCACTCTCTGCAGCCGCCTCCTAGGTAGAACTACTTCTAAAATCTTTCATGGGAGGAAGAAAGGTTTGAAATGATAAACTGTCCCAGACATTAATTCAGCACAGTTGGGGCCATGCAACACTGCATGGATGAGGGAAGACAAGGAAAGAGAAGATCACCCCTCTTTTCTTTCTATTCCAGACTGGCAGGAGGCCAAACTGTCTCTAAGAGTAAATGAGAGCAACATAAAAAACCTCTGTTCCATCTGAGGATCCTAAGGGACCCATACTGCCAACTCAGCCCTTCATGTCAGCCTACTAAATAGATCAGAGGAGTATAGATTACATACATCAAAGTTTCTGATTTATTTTACCTTAAGTAATAACAGTTATATGTTCCACATACCAAACAATATCTTCCATGTAGTAGATAGGAGTGTTGCCCTAACTTACATAGATTTTTGAAACTGCACTTTGGAAGAATCATCAAATATGTTATCATTTTATACAAAGGAGAAAAAATACATTTGGTGTGATGCTTACCTAATACTCAGTACCCCTGAGCAGCAGATGGGCGTTGATTGTATAATGGGATGGGGAAGGAATTATGAATAGTGCATCCCTGTTTGCAATCTCTGCAACAGTGCAATAGCATCAAAACTCTTATCAGAGATTATTAGATTAGACTGAATTCCTTTTAAAGCCCGAGGAATCTAGATCTTTACATCTCAAAAGGGCAGATGAAAAATTATCACTACAAAGTGCAGGTATTACAGGCCACATGAAGCAAACTATGGAGAGAAAATAGGACAGAAAAAGGATCAGACCATGCTTGGTTTGCAAAAACAACAACAAAAAAGACAGTTTCACATTCTGAAAACTTTGAAACAAGGTCTTTCACTTTGCTTTTTTATTTCTGATAATGTCATTTTACTCAGGAGGTCTACTTGCACAAGTGTTCATGAATTAAGCAAAAGCTTTCAGTCTAGTTCAAAGATATGTGAGGAAAAAAAAATACCAGTATGATCTTGATTTCTGAAAATATCTTAGTCAATCTGAATTTCCTTTTAAAATCGAAACTCTTGGTATTAGTAAGTGGCTAAATGAGAAACAGTCTGCTGAAAAGCAGTTGCTCACGTGAGTGACTCCCTGAGAACATTTACCTGAAGAATATCAAATGTGGTAAAGATGCTCACAAAATAGAAGTCAAAGCTTGCTGCCACAGATGTGCTAACTAGTAGTAATAATGTGCTAAAAGTCTTTACTTTCCCACCACAAATAGTTTGGCAGGACATGCCATAATAGGAAGGGTAGGGATTTATCTTTAACGTAAGTGTGGCAGAACCAGTGCCTACTGTGTCACATTTCCATTAATAGAATATCTACATATTGCAACAGAAGAATGGCCTACTGCCCCTCTATTCCACCAGTGTTGGGGCATCTATTCAAGTTAAAACACCAGTTAAGTTTTCAATATAATATCAAAAGTTTGTATATGAAATGTCTTAAAAACTTAATTGGCAGGTCCACATTCTTTACAGTTAATAACAGGAGCAAATAATTAGTTTGCATTTCAGGCACTTTTTTTTTCCTTTTTTTTTTTTTTGTGCGAGAAGAATTATTTAATTTTTGAATTATTCATTTATTCAGGAGAACTTACTTTTAGTTAGAGAACAGAAAAACATGGTGTGTGGGGGGAAACACAGGAACACAATACAAGATGACGAAGCACTAGAAAAATAACAATGGCTTTCATCTTGTAAGATGCAAAATATTTTGTCTTATGATCCCATTATCTCCCCAGTAGGCCAACCCTGCTGGCCCTTGACTTTGATTGTTTCAGGTTAGGGTTTCCATTTTAATGAGGGTGAGAAACCACAGCTCTGTCTCCCTTCGTTTGGAGCTGCAGGGCCGCAGCACTGCTGCTGATCACTGTAGCAGCATCACTAGTTATGAAACTGAAAAAACAAGGCTCTTAAAAACAAAGTTATTTCTTTTCTACGTGGTCACTTTAAGGTCTTTTATTACAGAAAGGCTAAAATTATTGCAATGGCCAGAGTAGTGATTCACACTTCTACATTTTACTCTACTATCACTTTATAATTGGTTTTGTGAGGGTTTTTTTGATTTTTTTTCATTTTAATCGGAAAAAACCAAAACCTTTATGATAGGTCTGTGCAGCTCCTCTTAGCCAAGCATAGCTTGAAAAAAGTGCCTTCCTTGATAGACTTAATTTTAAGTTCTCGGTAAGCATTACATCAATATTTAACCTCTTCTCCCTCAGAGATAGCTGAGCCTGCCTGGCTTCCTGGTGTAGCAAGGACCACGCCAGCCACTGCCACTGCTCAGACACAGCTGTGTGCAGAGGGTTCCCGGCCACAGGAACCAATTCAGAAAGTCAGGGGTAGGCAGATACAGCCCTTTCAGACTTGCCCTCTCCTGCTTGTCCTGCTTCCTGCAGGACTGACATACACTCTGCTGATAATAGGCAGTGGGGACTGTGCCCCTTGTATCCCTGAGCTTGCAATTTCATTTCCTTCAGTTCCCCACCACCCCAGCTTTCCTTGCCTATGTCCCTGACCACTCAGCAGACCAGCAGGTGTGGTTGGGCCCTGGCCAGCCTGGGACCAGCTGTCCAGGTGCCTGGCTGGGATCTGGCGGCTTTCTGAGCCCGAGGTTTGGACACTGTGGTAGGTACGTGGCCAGAACACCCAGGCAGTGTAGGACGAGCATGTGCTGCTCCTCAGCAGGAAAAAACTCAATACATGGTTCAGAAGGCTCTGCCAGGAAAGACCTGTAGTGGTACCTCTCACCAGAGCCTGCTGGTCAGGACACGCCGGGGCTCTCCATGCTCCTTTACCACGCAGCCCTCCTGTGCTGCTGCCACAGTGCTGGCCAGGCTGAGCCAGCCTTGTCAGGCTGAGCAGCAAGGACTGGGCCTAATGGAGGGGTGAGACCTCGATTGCCCACCACAGAGTGTGGGAGTGAGAATACTCTCAGCTTCCTTGCTGGTCGACCCCACCTTGGAAGCTCTGCAAGTCTCGACTTACAACGATTTTCTGATGAGTTTACCTCATTGGTAAGCCCATAGCACTTTAAAAGAAAGCAAACAAACAAAAAGTATAGGAGCCAAAAATTCTGGATCATCTCACTATGAATCTGGAGAGGGTTTTTTGTTTGTTTACATTGTCAAGTAATAAAATGTAATGTAGATTTTGATTTTGGTAAAAAGTAAGGCAAGTGGGAGCTTGCTTAGAAGGAGAGCCGTGTTGGTGTGTATGTCTGTCTGAGTGCTGATGGCCTTGTGCTGCAGTCCTGAGGTTCTGAATATGAAAATAAATCACATCAGCCTTCAGTAACATTTCCCAGTGAATCCAGAGTTCTGGTTTCAACACATAGGTGAATATATGTAGCAACGATCTCTGTTGTCCTGTTTTGGATGATGTCGTATATTTCCGTAAGAACACTGGGTGACAGTACATTCTAAGGCTTTGGGCTAAATGTATAATGAGCACGAAATTCCTTTTAATGTCAAAATAAGACCAAAAGAGAAAAAAGAGTGGAAAAGTCATATGGGGGGGAAAAAACAAACAACAAACCACAATAATAAATACGACTTTTGGGGCCGCGTGAGTCTGGCTGTCACCGGGACGAGCCCACCGAGGCAGACACCCCGGCAACATCCAGATAATCTTATTATTTGCATGACATTAGCCATGAGGTCGGGGGAGGGGAGGGTTGGGAGTGGGGGGAGGGGAAGAAGACCGCCAAAACCAGCCGGGCGGCCCCTGCCCCCCGGCCGGGCCCCTCTCGGCGTGCCGGGGGCGCGGTCCCCCCCGGGGGCGGCGGCGGTGAATGGGGGAACGGCGGTCCCGCCGCGCGGGGTGCGGGGCGCGGCGCGGTTTGGCGTGCGCAGCTACTCGCGGCGGTGCGGTAGCGGCGCGGCCCTGCGGAGCGCGGTAATGATGTCAACTTGTTATTTACTTTCCAGCGCCGAGTGACGGGGCAGCGCGAAAGGAGAATCAATCAGCCGCCGGGTGACCCGCCAGGCGGAAAAAAACCGGGAGCCGCGCGGGGGAGGGGAAGCACATGGAGCCGCGTTGCATCATCCGCCCGGGGGCGGTGGGGGGGGACACGGACGGGACACGGGGACACGCGTGGGAGACGGGCGCGCTGGAGGCTGAAGAGCCGCAGCGTTGCTGCCCCGCGGGTGTTGCGCTCCGGCGATAAAGCAATAAAGCCCGTTTGTGCTGATTCACAGTCCGCCCTCCCCCCGGGGCGCTGACCGGGACAGTGCACCGGGGAGCATCGCTGTGCGATGCGGGGAGTGCTCCCGCGGCGCTGCCCGTTCCTCCCCGCCGGGCACAGCGCCCGGGACGAGCCGCCGCGTCCCAGGGCTGGAGCGCGCCCCGCGGTGACCTGCGGGCAGCGCCGCCCCACCGGCCCAAACCGCCCCCGCAGCCCGAGCGGGGCCCGCGGGGGCCGAACATGCGCGGGGGCGAGAGGGCACCGCGTGTGCCCCCGCGCCGGGCCGGCACCGGCGGGGGAGGGGAGCGCAGGGCTGCCCTCCGTGTGTGCGTGGTGTGTCACAGTTGTTTCAGTTGCGGGGGGTGTCGAAGAACAACACAACCGCAGGCAGAGCGGGGGCGAGGGCTCAGCGGCCACCCCGGGGCACCCCCGGGGCGTTGGCGGCGGCGCCTCCTCGGGCCGCGCGTCCCGGCGTGCGGGACCGACCCGGGTGGGGGAGGGCGCGGCTACTTCGCCCCCCACCTTCCCCGGCGCTCCGAGCCCTCTCGGTGCGCCCCCTCCCCCGTCGTCACCTCCCTCGCTCCCGCCCGGTGGCGGCGGCCCCGGGCACGGCTGTAGCTCCCCCTCGGCGCTGCTCCTGCCGCCGCCGCGAGCCCGCACCGGCCCCACCAACCCCCCCACCCCCCTCACCGCCATTCCGCCCCAAAACTTTCCGTTTCCCCCTTCCCACTCTCCGGGACTTCCTTGTGCCGCCCGTGCGCGCGGAGGGGAGGGGGGGGAGGAGGCGTGTGCGGCGGCGGCGGCGAGGGGGGATTCGCAGCCTCCTGGCAGGCTGGCCGGGACCCCGGGGAAAGAGGAGTTGCACCATGCGCGGCAAGTGAGGAAAACTCTCCGCCAGCAGCAGCGCCGCCGCCCCCCGCAGAAGTTGGGGCTCTCCCCGCCCGCGGGAGCGGGAGCTGTGCCTTTAACGCCCGCTGCGCCGCGAGGTGAGTTCCCGAGGCGGATTATTCATCCAGGGGACCCTGTTGTGTTCTGGTTTGTTTTGTTGGTTTTTTTTTCTCCCCCTCCCCTTTTTCTTCCCCCCCCCCACCTTTCCTCACACCAGTCCTTCCCCGGCGCAGCCCCCCGAGCCGAGCCCAGCCCAACCCGGGCCCCGCTGCCGCCGGCGCCCCTTCTGCAGCCTGACCCGCCCGGGGGGGAGGGGGTCGCTCAGCCGCTGCTTGTTATGACGAAGTTTTTTGGAAGCCGGTCGTTTTTGGGGTCTGTTTGGGGGCTTTGGGGGTGTTTTCTTTGGGCCGAGGCGATGTGTGTGCGTGGGGCTGCCGTGCCCGTGGTGGGTATTTTGCATCTGCCCCGGGCAGAGCGACCCCGGAACATGGGGGGAGAGGGGGGAGGGGTGGGGCAGTTTCTCCCTACTTCTGAGGTAGTATATTAATGTGGTTTTTTTAATTAAAAAAAAAATAAATGCTCGGGGGAGGGGGTGGGGGGGAATGCGAGATATTCACGCTCCAGTGTGGAGTTTGCAGAGCCTGGGTGGGGGAGGGGATCCCATTCATCGCCAGGGCTTGAATCAGCAGCGGGCGGAGGGGCCGGTCGCTCCCCTACATCGAAGTTTACTTCCAAGTAGGTAAACAAGTTTCCCCTCCTCGCCCCTCAGCCCCCATTCCCACTCCCTGGAGACTCGGGCTCTGCCGGCCCCGCTTCCAGCCCGCGGCCGCCGGCGGGGCGGGGGGTGCGGGGGAGCCCCTCGGGGGCCGGGGCTGCGGGGCTGCGACCTGTTGCACGTCCCGGGCCGGCGTGCCCAGCCCCGGAGCGGCGGGGCCCGTGGGTACCCTGCCCCCGGCTTCTGTCACCGGGCTGAGCCGGGTGCCCATTTTGTGGTGCGGGCTCAATCTCGGCGGTGGGGCTGATAGATGGGTTCGGTGCGCGGCTGAATATTGGTATGGTGTGATGTAAAGCGAGTGACCCTTGACCTATTTAATGATATGTTGTTGAGCTCTCGGGCTGGCATCCTGCACAGCGCAACAAGGGGGGAAAACACCAGGCCACACCCTAAAAGTTCGGCTTGCATATTAATTCTTCAAAGTCGGCGTTTACACGGAATAAAGGCTTCCCTTTATGTGTTGCCTTAACATGCTTCTCGCTGTTCTCCACGAGGATTCGTACGGCGTTTCTCCTTTCCTGAAGCACCAGCCTTGGAGTGTGGATGTGTGCGGTGGGGGAGGGGAGGCGGGATGTTCGGCGGGGCTCACCCATTGCCTGCCCCCTCAAAATAAAGAAAATACGGCAGCATAGTGTTGCAGAAACCTAAAATATTTATTTGAAAAGAGTGATGTTTCCAAATAAAATAGATTGTAAAATTAAGATTTCGAGACTGGTGTTTTAGGCTAATGGTATGAAAATAAAAGTATTGTGCCAGGGAGAGATCTGGTTGTAGGCAGTAAATACAAGGGCTTTAATCGTGATAAATATAATGTCATATTTTCCTTGCTTATACCATTTATTAGCAGTCCTTTAACTGAGACTGCTCCTGTGGCATATATAAGGTTTAACATCATATACCTTGCTTACCATATGACTGCACATGCTGGGCTTAGGCCTCTCCCTGTCCTGCAGTCAGTGTTCTGTCATGTACAGAGACATTGGGCAGGTTTTGAACTAAATATATTCATTCCGTGATAGCAGATGTTGTTGGCAAGAGAGCAGGATTTGTCCTAGTGTGTGTTTTGGTGTTTTTTTTTTCTTAAACAATTACAGATAATAATTGCAACATCTCAAAGGCAGCAATAGTAAAACAGGGAAGCTTTCCCACAGAAGATTTGTGGAGGGGGTGGGAGGAAGAAGGAAAGCGAGAGGGGGAGGATGCTATCACATTAAAAATGTGTTAATCTCTCTTGGGCTACGTATAATAATGGCAAAAAGAGTTGAGATTTGAGCAGAGCTGCTGTAGTCATTTCAGGTTTTAACACCTTCAGAGAGCTATGCAACAACCTGTGATAGGGCAACCCTCAATGTACAGACAGACTGAGGAACAAGACACTGGAGAGCAGTGCTGTGGGAAGGGACCTGAGGGTCCTGGTTGACAGCAAGTTGAGTATGAGTCAGCAGTGCCCTGGCAGCTAAGAGGGCCAGACATGACCTGGGGTGCATCAGGCAAAGCATCACCAGCCAGTCGAGGGAGGGGATTGTCCTGCTCTGCTCTGCACTGGTGCAGCCTCACCCTGAATATTCTGTGCAGGTTTGGGTGCTACAGTGTAAGAAGGATCTAAGGCTACTAGAGAGCATCTAAAGGGTGAAGGGTCTTGAGGGGAGGCTGTATGACGAGCAGCTGAGATGACTTGGCATGTTCAAATTAGAGGAGACTGAGGAGAGACCTCATTGCAGCCTACAGCTTCCTCTGGAGGGAAGAGGAGGGGCAGGCACTGATCTCTTCTCTGTGGTGATCAGCGACAGGACCTGGAGGAACGTCATGAGGATGTGTCAGGGTGGATTTAGGTTGGATGTTAGGAAAAGGTTCTTCACCCAGAAGGTGACTGGGCACTGGAACAGGCTCCCCAGGGAAGTGGTCACAGCACCAAGGCTGACAGAGTTCAAGAAGACCATTGGACAACGGTTTCAGGCACGTGGTGTGATTTTTGGGGCTGTCCTGTGCAGGGCCAGGAGTTGGACTCAATGATTGTTGTGAGACCCTTCCAACTCAGGATATTCTGTGATTCTAAGGTTGCTTTTTCTCCCAAAAGATGAAAAAGTGTGTTTCAGAAGCAAAAAGGATTAAACATTACATATACATGTAAACACCTGCACAACTGTTCAGGTCTCCTAGGATGTAAAAAAACTCTCTGCAGATAAGTTGTCATCTGAATACATCCTCTGTCCTTCCCCCACATGATTGAGTAAGTAGCTCCAACGTCCTCTGCTATGCCACTGCTGAGAGTTATGCTATGGTTCTTTTCAACCAATTGCAAGTATTCTTCACAGAGAGAGTACTGCAGGAGCAAAAATAGATTAAATCCTTGATAAGGAAGGGGGACTTGTCTGCACCTGGAATTGTCAGGTTTCTGCTCTACCAGTTTGTCCAGTTTTCTTAGTTGGAAGAGACCCACAAGGATCATGGTGTCCAACTCCTGGCCCTGCACAGGACAGCCCCAAGAGTCACACTGTGTGCCTGAGAGCATTGTCCGAATGCTTCTTGAACTTTGTCAGCTTTAGTGCTGTGATCACTTCCTGGGGAGCCTGTTTAAGTGCTCAGCCACCCTCTGGGTGAAAAACCTTTGCTTGATATCCATCCTGAACCTCCCCTGACTCAGCTTCATGCTGTTTTGGTCCTGTCATTGATTTACAGATGGGCTTTTCCCATTTTTGTGTTGACGGGGGCCAGAAGTAGACTTGTCGTCAGCTTGCTAAGTCTAATGTGCTGTGTCTCCTGGAAAAGCTTCCTGAACAGAGACTTCTCCTCTGTCAGCAGCAGCTGTTAAAGGCCTGTCATCCCTGAGCTTGGAAGGAGTAGAGGAGAATGTCCCTCAATGCAGATGGGATCTTGTTTCTTAGTGGCTAAGTCAGCAGTGTGATACACTTAGGGTTGAGTGACATGTTCAGTGAATTCAGTTCATTGTGGGGATGAGGCTTGAAAACCCATCCCAGGGTTTAGTCTGGCCTTTGCCACAGGTAGTGCATATGTGCTTTGGTGCCATTAGCTCTTGCTGTTTGCTGCTGTAAAGAATTCAGTGTTAAAATTTATGCTGTATTAAACCGATGTTGTTTATGTTTTAGTAGTGCCAAGGGGCCCCCGTTCAAAAAAGGGCCATTTTGGGAATATTGTAGACGATGGTTTTCGCCCTGAACAGGTTGTAATGTATGTGAGAGAGACAAAAAGCCAGGAGGGTAAATGGTGGAAAAAACCTGACTCAGGGGAACAGCAGCTGATTGTAGTGCCTTATCTGCACAGCCACGGCGCACAGCCACGGCCATGGTGTGATCTCAGCTAGTAGGAGAGAGGAGAGTTGTTAACACCTGGCAGCACTGTTGCTGGTAAATCTGTCTGCTCTATGCAAAGAGGGGTGGGCGTCATAACATGTGATCCATATCCTGGATTCTCTTTACTATTGCTCTTTTAATTCCTAGTATTATTTTAGGCTATGTACGCCAGCCTGCCTATAAAATGATCCAGGTTTTCTAACTCTTGGGACGGCTTCTTTTTTTCAGAATCTTCATTATGAGGCAAGATGGAAGTAATTTTGTAAACTCTTGTTTCATCTGCTAAATTAAAACTCCACTGCCTCTTCCCCTCCCTCATCATGCCTATTTTTAGTTAGGAGGAAATAGCTGACCTCTTTACAGCAAGAACCCATACCCCCTGGGTGCCATTTATAGGTTTCTACCAAATGGCCTACTTGGACAAGTTGGTTGAAATTAAACAAAACACTGGGACTACAGCTCTACATAGGAATAGCAGCCTTCCTGTCAGTATAAAATCTTGACATTTTAGTGATACTGAAACAAACATCCAAAGGTGAAAAATGGTGTTTAGGTTATTTTTCTTTTCTTCATTAGACAAGAAGAAAATTTTAAAAGCGCTTTTTTTTTTTTAATTGTCATTATTTTAATGTAATTTCATTTAAGGATGACCAACAGTATTTGGTTTTACAATGACAAGAAGCCTCCCAAAGTTAGGGCTGTGTAAAAGCTAGGAGCAATCAAAGAAGGGTGCTAAGTAAGGAAAGGTCATAGTTTCTTATCAGTTGTCTTCTTGTGTAGAGATTTTGTCCTGGATGGAGACTTATAAATTATAATTACTAATGTTTAGTGATCCCATAGAAGTAAAAAATTGCTTTTGTTAGCTTAACTGAAAGCAAGTTTAACTCCATAATGGGTACGTGACAGTTTTTGAAAGTAGATGTGGACAGACCTTTTGTGCTACTTTTCTTGCACGGCTTTTCCTGTGCATATTTGTATTTACTTTAAGTGATACTAAAAACACTGGACTGTAGCAACAGGTATTGTATTTCTTCATTTGTTGTTTGACAAGAGAAGAATATCTTGCCTTTGATATCTTCTGTTTGGGTCCCAGCCATTAGTCCCTTTCTTTAGTTTGTGTTATGATTGTGATTGCATCCGGAAAAGAGGCTTGGGGTTAGGAACATTTGATGATGTGGTTTCCATCTTTGTAGTCCTGTTGACTTAATGTAAAAAAAGGGGCATCACGATGTTTAACCCCATTTCTTGATCTTCTCTGTTTGTAGTATGGACAATTAATATGTGTCTGCTTGTCTTATTTAAACTGGAGAGTATGTACGGAGTGATAATTTATGTGAAGTTACAACAGAAATTTATGCCAAGAACCCTGTGGTATTCATGCAGTTCAAAATCGTGACGATAGTACCATAGTATGAAGAAACAGTTATTTTAATATTTTGGCGAAGTGCATTGCATAACTACAGTTTGGCTTGGGTGTTGAATGTTACTCATTTGCTGTGAGAAGTTAACGCAGCACACTGAACACATGGACAAAACAGTTCCTTGATGCTTTGATGACATGACTTGTGGCCTATTTCTGAGCAGACAAGTAGTACTTACAATGTCTAATAATTGTATATATACATATGCTCATCAAAATACTTTTGTCTAATTAAGTGGTGAATTTTACTGACCCTTTGCTATTGAAAGGTGGAACAAGGCATTTAAAGAGCATTGTTCTCCAATAGTATGTAGCGGTCGCTCTGTGCATCACTCCACTGCCATTCGAAATGAGATTGCATTTACTGACCTAAATTTCATTTAAGCTGCTAATTCTTAGTTACAGTTTAACGTCTTACTACTATGTGGTGGCTTTAGGATGCATTTTGTTATATAAAATCATAATTTTATTAGATGAAAAGATGTGGTAACATCAAATACGATTTTTTTTCCCCCCGTCAAAACAGAACTTTCCCATAGCTGCAATAAATTATTGATAGAGCAAAAAAGGCAACATTTTTTCCCGTAGGCATTAAAAATACTTTAAAATATTCCTTTGTCATTATTTTCAAGAAAACAAAGAGGTGGATAGATTCCCTTTGTCATTCTGCAAAATAATACATTTGTTGTGCTCCTTTTTGAAGGCAGTAAACTGCACTGGATATACAGCTTTGGCTTCTGCTATAGTTTGCTGTGTAGCAGTAGCAGCTCTTCATTAATCCTCTGCCATTGAATGGAGACTCTGCAGAATATTTTCTTGTTCAAGAGTGAAGCCAACTATTTATGATTTATATTTCTGAAACAAATAATCATGTTATAGAGGCACTGCTGAAAGGGAGCTGTTGCAGTGTTATGAGTAACATGTATACAGCTGTTGTTGTGTTTCGTGCTTAGAAGTGTTTCGTGATGAGTGGGTCAATTTGAACACCATCCTGTAGCCTGCAGCAAAATAATTGGAAAGATGTTCTTCCAAAAGAATTGACCTTCTCAGTGCCCATTAATGAATACATGAAATTTTTATAAAGTGAAGTAAAAATATGTTTGGTTTTTTGTTTTGGTTTTTTTTTCAAATTCATGCATGTTGGTAACGGAGTTAGGAATTGTTATAACTACATGATAGTTTCAGTGTCATTTAGCAACTACAAGTTGCTTGTTCACTATACTAGTGTGTTTAGTCTGGTTGCTACTGGCAGAGGATATGTGTGTGTCCAGAGACCTATTAGTATTAAGACTTCTGTTAGCACATAGTCTCAGCTGGGATTGTAGAATAAGAAGCAGTTTCACAAGTATTAATTGTTTAAAATGAACTACAGTAATTGCCGTATGTGACTGTGTGCATGTGCATGTAGGTATACATACATGGATAGCCTTAGAGGTAGTCCAAAAATTAGTTCCGGAATAAAAAGGAGTCTCCCTGAGGTTGGAGAGTGGTGCTGGAGTGTGGTGGCTAGGCTCTCACACCCCAAACTAGGATGTGCTCAGGTTTCAAGTTCCAGTCAGCAGCACCTGAGGTGGTGCAGACCCAGTGAAATGACTGTAGGGCTGGGCCAGGCTGGATGTCAGGTTTTGGGAAGAAGACAGAGGTGCATTATGTGCTTACTGAAATGTGGCATGGTCAGAAGTGTATAGTGTGCTTGTACATCTGACTGAACATGGTGAGCCCAGGAGGTAACAACTGGGCTACTGTGTGTGGCTAAGAGATGCATTAAAACTTCAAAATTATATCTTCATCTTTTCTTTTTTTCTTTTTTTTTTTTTGCTCGCAGAAATAAGATTTAAACCTTGACCTTGACAGAGAGTCTGAGGCAAAGTTACCCTCTGCTAGAATGTTCTCCAAAGACAGGGCTGACTTTTGCTGGTGGGTTAGAACAGGGAATCCAAGCACAGACAGTGACCCTTCGTATTGTGGGGATTAGTTTCCAAGGTTATCTATCTGTTGCTTTTTACAGTCACAAAACAAACTTAACCCTTTTCATGCCTATTTATATGCTCACACAAGTTAGACCTCTAGGAATTTGGTTACAGCATTGACTGAAACACAGAAAATATTTTCTAAATTTCTCAGTATTGGTAATGCTGCTAATTAGATGAATTCAACTCTCTCTCATGATATGGATTCAGCTCATAATTGTAGCTTAACTTTGCTGGTTGTTTTTTTCCTTTTTGGCTTTAGTTTAGTCCTTTTTTAATGTAAGAGCTTCTGTAGTTTTATGTAGTTAATATAGTTTACATTTTCAATTTTTGACTTTTAAACTAAAATACTATAATCTGGAAGGCAGAGATAAAAGGTAGGACTAAGGATTATTCTAATGAGGAAAATGTCTTCCTTCCTATGTCAGTTCTCAAAAAATGGAAGGAACAGAAGCAAGTAGGTTTTTAGTAACTTTACATGGTGTTCACAAGACAGATTTTATGTCATTCTGTGAAAACTATTCAAGGTTTCTTTATTTTCATTTTGACTATTACTGAGTTTGTTTGGGTTGGTGGTGTTGTGTAACTTAATAATAATACTTGTTTGTATTTGGAGGAATCTGGTTTTGTATTAAAAAACCCAAACACTCTCAGCTCTCATACTTCTGCTAGTATCAATAAGTATCTTACATAACTTCTTAATTTAGGTGAACCAGTTAGTTTAAAGTTAGTGCATGACAGTGTATCATAAAAATTCATTCAGCTTTATTCTCACAGGATTTTATGTGCTTGGGAAAAAAACATGAGGGAAAGCTGTAAAGGTGGCCCTAAACACAATATCAGAGTGAAAGTAAAGAACTTATTTATTATACACAGCTCAAATGTGCTAAAGCATTAACGTAATGATTCATCTCACTGCTGATGAATGAAACCAACTTTTCTAGGTGGCCACCATCATATCTTTACTACATAGTCTGGTAGGTGCTGGGTAGAGGTTAGGTAAAAACCAGAATGTAGCTTAAACCCTGAGGGGCAGTTTACAAGGAGGAAGAAGAAGAGTGGGAGTAAGCTACCTGAAAAGCCAGGCTCCACTGTTTTTAAAACCTGCGGACCATCGAGTAGTTAAAGAAATTTTTTAATGACTTTTCTGAACGGTATTTTTAACTTTTTTTTCTTGGATAAGATGATGTGTCTTCACGACACTTATTCCTGTGCATTTTGCAGTGTTAGGAGGGTAATATATATGGTATGCAAGTTCTTTTTAATATGTTATTTTGTGGTTACAGATACAGCTTTTTGTGTGTGTCTGGTTTTCTAATGTTTAACATATTTGTGTGTAGATTAAATTTTTTATTTTAAATTTTATCTAGGCTAAACAAGAAGGTCTTCGTAGTGTCTGCCACGTTACCAAGAGCATGTATTTTCAGTTTAAAAACCGCCTGAAATATGGAAGGGTTCTGTGTTTTCTAATGGCAGCATGTTAAATGCAGTTATATATTGTCAGTTAGATCATATGTGCTGAATGGCGGGTTTGTAGATAAGGTTTGCAGGTGTTTATGTACATGGAGTCCAGAGTGAAAGAAAGAAATTTAATTTCCTCTCGCTAAAAGTAATACCATGGCCTATATCCTGTACCTATTTAAAGAGTGTTCAGATAATTGCAGTGAATGATTTTGTAGTTGTTTGCTCTTGTATACATTTTGCCGTGAGATTCTGAAGTACAACATTTTTCCTTTTTTTAAAAGTAAGTTTGAATATATGTCTATGAAAAGAAAAAAAAAAATCTGTTCCTTAACATCTTTACAAGGCTGTTGATAGGGCACTCCTTTCTACAGCTGGGTGAATAATTTACATTCCACTTAGAGTGGAATGTTACGTGCTTACCATTCTACAGAACTGCTATGAAGATTTTATTAATGACTGCTTTTGAAGAATTTCAAAGACCAAAATACATTATTTATTTTGTTGCTAGTTTATTAAAATATGTGAGTGTAAAATTCTGCTTACTAAAGTATAATCCTATTTTCCATGAGTTTATCAATTAGGGGTAGCAAGGTATAAAAAAAAACTATGAAAAAAAAGGTTTTATCTTTCTTTCAGTGTTCAGTTTAGAATTAGAAGTAATGATTGCTTTAATTTGTTAATCTTCTGTTAATCTCTAAGTTAGTTTCCTGGCTAACAGAGTTGGGTTTAGGGTATTAGATTACCTCAGAACAAGCCTTTGTTGGTTTTTCTCAACCTTTTTGTAATTGCTTTTAAACTTTTTTTTTTTAATTACTTCCTCCATCCAGTAAAAAATCGATTGGAGTTTCCAGTGAACTTCTAGAGGTTTCATTTTAATGGATATTTTCGGTGCTCCATAGTTGTTCTTTCTGACAGCTCCATGATACCTGTGTAACTTTAGCAAGGACAGAGTTGATGATTCATTTGTGTTCTGAACATTCAACAAATCCTGTTATAGCTATGGCCTGATGTTGCAAAAATATATTTGGCTTGTGCAGGAGACTTCTAGGATCAGGCCTTATATGATGGCAGCACAGATTCTTGACTGATTAAGTGAACATTTCTGAGCCATTTTTAAAGCAATGGATGATATACTTTTAGCTTTAGTCTGACAGTCAGTGTTCTTGTGAAAAAACAGAGATCATGATGTCCCCCTCATTTCCCCTACCCACATAAGTAGTATATTTTGTGTGGCATAACTTCCACAGTCCATCTGAATACCATTCTTATGTGAATCCTCACAGTGTTCTTGGAAGTTTCGGTAGCTGAGAAACATTTAGTCAAGATTTAGAGCCCGGTTTCTTTACAATGTGCAAGGAGCTGTGTTGGCTGTGTTGAAATTTACTAGGCTATCGCAGTATAAAGTGTTAAGGCTCTGCAATTTTAAGGTTCCAAACACATACATTGAAAAGCGACCAGCTGAGTTGGATGGTTGGAGCCTATAATATTTTTCAGTCACGTGTCCTTAGTTTTTTAGGCAAGGCCACATTAAAAGGTCTAACAAACACTAGCAGCAGCCACCCATAAGGGATTGGCAAGCAGTGGTGAGATGGTCTCAGCGTTGCCTATGTAGATCATGAATAGTCTCAAAACTGTTCTGCCAACTGTGATGTACCACATAAGAAGCCCAGCATCTCAGGTGTGGCACCTAATGGTTGTCTTTTGTGTAGGGATTGCAAAGGCCATGCCCTGTGTTGTGCTCCCATGCACTGACAGGTGTCCCCAGCCCAGGTACACCGACTGCGCCTTGTGCTGGCTACAGGCTGGAGCTGTGCTTCCTCTAGGCTGTTCTGCCATGGATCTCAGCAGTCTGGCTCTCATTATTTTGCACAGACAGCAGCACCAAGCCTTCCTCAACCAACTGGTTAATGCCAGCTAAGCAAAGCCTTCTGGGGCTAGGGGTCCTGCAGCTGCCTTGCTTGACACCAGAGAGGCTCTGCTGGAAGGCAGAAGCCTCACAGTGCACAGTGTAACACTTCATCCTTCACAGCAGATGCTGGCCAAAGAAAAAAATATGAAGATTACCCTGCTCCGAAATGCAAAAAAACCCTAAAATGGGTATGTCTGTGTACTGGTGATGTGGTGTGTGTATTTTATTTTAATTTACTGTTTTTCTCCGGGATGCTTGCTCTGTTTATCTGCAGTAGATAAGGAAAATTACACAGAATGATCATTGCATTTATTTTTCTAACCATAAAAATAAATTTTCTAACTTTTTTTCATTTGATGCAGATAGTTGTCTTATATATATAACTATGCTATTAGCATTGTCTTAATTGTTATTTTTGTCTCTGAAAATACATATGGTTATTTTTCTGATGTCACAGGTGGAGCAAATATCTTGCCAGCCTGTTTAACGTGCTAATGTATGTGAGAAAGTATGCCCTGTGGCCTGAAACATCATTTATGTATTTGCCAGTTGCCTCAGTGTTTTAATTTCTGTTTGTATGCATTGCATTTGGTTAGGTTGAATTTGTTATTGATTTCAACTGTTTGCAAATAGTGTACTGACAGACCGCTTGTGTCTCCTTTGAGCCAGCATTTTACCCTCATTAGTCCATGGATGTGTTCTTTTGAATGTTGGCCAAGTGCGTTCATAGAACCGGTAGAATTAATAGAAGGAAAAGTAGGAGAGCTGTGTGTGTGACCTGTTATTTGTAAACAACATTATGAAACTGCCTTTCAGTGTTTGACTCTATACTACACTACATTTTTTTTTTTCCCTGCAAGTTTTCCCTTTTTATTCTCTGGGGTTTTGTGAGCTTCCCGTCATATACAACCATTTGCTCAGCTCTTTTAATTGCCCCTTTTTTTTTTTAACATTTTTTATTTGATTTGGTTTTGAAACCTAAAGCTGCTAGGGAAATAACAATGGTAATATTTACCAGTTCTCTAATTCTGTAGTTTCAAACCATGGTTTGCAAGCAGTTGGGACTGTTTTTATAGAGGTCTGGGGGGTTAAAAAAAGAGGAAGCCTGTTGTCATTCAGTTCAAATTCATTGTACAAGGTATCTTTATTGGCCCACAAATTTAAAGAGAGGAAGTCTCTTGTCATTCAGTTCAAATTCACTGTACAAGGTATCTTTATTGGTCCACAAATTTAAAGAGTTAAAAAATCCCTGGTCTAATTGTATTGTAAACTTCTTAAGGAAATGATATCTATTTTTATGACTTACTGCTTTGTGGGTGTAAATATCATTATGCAAGTAATAATGTTTGTTTTCACAGAAGGTAATTTATACCAACATTAAATTTTGGTGTCAGTTTTGTTACACTGTGTAGAGATTTATGAAAATATCCCTTCTCTTACGTAGGGCTGTGAAGAGTATTTTCTTTGACGAAACACAGAATTGGCTTATCTTGAATTGCACAAGGAATAATCTATAGAGAAGCACTTGGATTCCCTTAGTTTGTGTTTATCAGGTCTGTCACATAGGAAGCCTGCTCAACTGATTTTCTTTTCTTTTTTTGGGAACCTTGTGAAGTACTGGTTTTGCTTTTAGAGTCTAACCATTTTTATGGCAACATTGCATTTCAGTAAATCCAAATTCTTGCATCTTAAAATTTTGAGAATTTTTTATTTGATGTTACTACACTTCTGTTTTCTTCTCTGCTTGAGAGCAGCACTGCTTGCTAATGTTAGGAGGGGTTAGGTAGAGGAGGTGTGTATGGTGAGAGTGGGGGTGGGAAGTAAAACAGTCTCTGGCTGTTTACGCATTCCAGGCAACCATAGATCTGCTTACTTTGAGGCCAGAAATATTTTCCTTTTCACTATCAGTCTTGCAGATCTGGGGTATTTGGGCACACTGCCAATAAAAATAAATGGCAGTGTGTTAATCTCTTAGATTGAAATGTAATAAACCATATTTTACCATTTTGTGCGTGTGCATAAGAATAAAAGATTAACAGCACTTTGTAATTAGAATATGACATTTTTAGAAATACTGAAAGTTATAAATATTGCTATACTTTCTTCAAGAATTGCCTTTAAAAGGCAATCTAAAAGTAAATTTGACTCCTTCCTTGTTGCTAGCTTATTCCAAAGGGAAAGTTGCATAATCAAAATATTGTTGCTAACTAGATTTTTGTTTTCAGCATGATAACCTTTGGCTCAAGGAGCTTATGATGAGTCCCTCTTTCTAATTTCCATGTGATGCATGTATATACATGCTATTTTTTTTTCATTTATTTTGTGATGGGTTTAATCTGTTTTGTAGTCCTTCATTTATCAATTCTGGTTTCCAGCACTTGTGTTTCAGAGTTCTGATAAAATCAGATACAAAAAGCCATCTACCTGCATGTCTTTTTTTTTTTTTTTTTTTTTTTTTTCACTATTGGAAATTATTTCCAGCAGCCTGCCCTAAAATACAGACTGAGCAGGCAGGCAGATGAATCATGATTTATTCCAGATTCTGCCTAATATAATGAACAGACCTTCTGTTTATTATTATTTGTTATCAGTATTTCTGTACATGTGATTTCCTTCCCTGAAGCTTGCTGTCTTGGGTTTCTTAAAGCTGTATGCTGTATGTGACATTATTAGTTTATCCCAAGTGGTGCAGTAATTCCACTTTGTCACTCCAGCAGCTTTGTCATTGGGACTTGACGTGGCTCAGCTTCTTGTTGTTTCTCCTTTCTGAACAAAATTTGTTACCCTCCAGAAATATTACCATATAATTATGACACACACAAAAAAAGACAGTCCCACTGAGATAACAGCTGTTGCTCTCAGTCTTAAGACCGTCCTAGCACATGCAGTGCAAAAGGTAATTCGGACTACACAGTTAGGTTTTTTCCAAGGGCAGCTAATTGCTTAAAACTTTCCTGCTTAGCTGTGACTGCCATCCGATCTGCATTTAGAGGCATTAAACTGCTTTCGGAAAAGCTGTAGGCTTCTTCAGCTAGACCACCAGCAACCTGGATAAACTCGGTAATATATCTCTTGACTGCATTTTTAGGAAAAAAGTACTGCTCTCCCCCTGTAGTGACCTGGATCTAAAGCCAGAGGTTGTTTGGGGTTGCTGTCAGGCAAGATCAGACTGTTGAGTTTAACCTAAATGGAAGTAAACACGAATGTTACCGGCACCTCATTATCCCTGCACTTTTATGACACACACTCAAGACTGTTTGTATACTGGCTATGGCTCATGCTGATTATGTTGTTAATAATTTGTGTCTCTAGAGTGTGTACTAGCTGGGTGCTTTAGAAGCCAACGTTTTTGAATATAGATAGCTAAATAAGTGGCTTATTTTTCAGAAGCCTTGGGTAGGTGCAGCCACAGTTGAAATCAGAGGAATTGGTGGCTGCTTAGTGCCTGGATAAGTAATTAGCCTTAATACAGGAGTGCATCATAAGATTCTGACAACAGAAGGTCATCTCCTCTTTTTTCCGAAAGTTCCGTAAAGTGGTATTTAAAAAAATCATAGAACCAAAGAATCAACTGGGTTGGAAAAGACCTCTAAGATCATCAAGTCCAAACCTTGATCCAACCCCGCCGTGGTGGCACTAAGTGCCACATCCAGTCTCCTCTTAGAAACCTCCAGGGACAGTGAATCCACCACCTCCCTGGGCAACCCATTCCAATGTCTGATTACTCCCTCCGTAAAAAATTCCTTCCTAATATCCAACCTAAACCTCCCCGGCACAGTTTAAGACCATGCCCTCTTGTCCTACTGCTGGTTGCCTGGGAGAAGAGACTGAAGCCCACCTGGCTACAACCTGCTGTCAAGTAGTTATAGAGAGTGATGAGATCTCCCCTGAGCCTTAAAGAAAAAATCCTACCAAGTGACTACTACCAGTCTATGTAGAGATGGATGTCTTTTTTTCCCCATCTCTATATGTTTCTTGAAAGGGCAAAATTTGGCCCTGATCCTCAGAAGCAGCTTCTGACGTTTAATATATGAGTGTCTGTCCAGGTGGTGTATGGTTTGTATTGGGGTTAGAGATTCTCTGTTGTAAATTTGTAACAAGTTTTTCTGCCGTATGTGCTTAGTTTTATTTAATTTAACATTTGATGTATTGGGAAGATATATTATTGTATTAGTGATTAGGTTTACAATTTATTACAAGTATTTCCTGACTTAAAAAACATGAAAACTTGTTTTGTGGTTGAAATTGTAGGAACTGGGAATCTTGTTCTTCTTTAAACAAGCGGAAGCACTAAAGAAACAAAGATATGAGGTATAGTGGCCTAATGTTTAAAAAAAAAAAAAAAAAGACTCAAATGCTTCTTAAAATTAGATAGATTTACATATTAATTATATGGATAAATATCTAGAAATTAGTAGTATCACATGATGAACCGTACTATATACGAATTAAATGCAAATTGTACTGTCTTGGAGGTTTGTTGGTTTTCTTTGTAGCTTAGAAATATCATCAGGTTGGTTGAGAACTTAGTGGAAGGTATTTATTTAAAGAAATTTGATGAGAAGAACAAACTGGGATGTAACTGTTCCTGTCTACAGAAAAGTTTAGGACCTGTAAAATAGTATCTTGGACTTCTCATTTCTTTCTCTTTTTGTTTAGGTTGAGAGTGTCGGCCTGCATGAACCATACTGTAGGCTGTTTAAATACGGTCAGTTAATTTTGAGCCACACAAACTATGAAATGAAAATGCAGACATACTATTAAAGTTTTGGTTGTCATCTTTTTTTTGCTAGTAACAAGATTTTGACAACCAAAATCAGTGTAACAAAATGGCATTGTTGACCTAGCAAAACAGCTGGGTTAATTGTTCAACGCTACAGATGCTACTTAATAACTTTCTTTAGAATTATTATTTAGTACTTATTTTTTGATTCACAAAATTTCTTAGAAGTCTTAGTTATGAGTCTGGCTGATGCAGTAAAAAGCCCCAGTGAACAGTGTCACAGAGGCATTTTCAGCTTGTGATGAAAAGAGGCCGGTTTAGTACTTGTTTCTTCAACCCCAGCCAGTCAGTGAGTAATACCTGCATTTTGCATAGTTGTACCAGCATCTAACTGTGTCTTTATGAGTTTGTATTCAAATAAAGAGAAACCCTCACCTTCACAGAATATGTGAAAAACCTAAAGATACTTCATAGTAAGCTACTGTTTCAAGAGACCTCTCAGACAATAATCTAGAGAAAAGGAGCGAGAACTGGTCCTTGCAGGAGGAACCCACACCTAGCTGGCAGATTTTCGTTGGTCTTTTGCAATTGTCGTTTCAAAAAGGTTTCTCTCACCATTGGTTTCACAGTTTTTGAACCTGATAGTTTCAAAGCCTGTTCTCGGCTAGCCTGCTTCCTGTGAAAGGTGGTGTTGGGTGAGGCGTTCATGTGCCACATCACACTGGTGAGAAATAAATTGTGTTTTGATCTGCAGGTCTTGCTTTGCTTATTAGATTTTATGTTCCCTTTGGAGCGGGGGAACAAGAGAGAGAGAGAAGCAAACAACAGTGCTGATATGGTGCAGTTGTATAGGAGAAAGACACTCATGCCAGCTTTCCCCCAGGTTTGATCTTCTCCCTGATTCTTACCGGTGGTAGGTCTGGTTGAAGCTGGTAGCAGAACAGCTTTAGAAAAGCTGTGATCCCTTGGAAGGTAAGCATTTACACAGCACCAGTTTTCAGCCTTTAACTAAGCATGGGCCTTTCTGAAAAAGGAAATTGGATCTACAAGTGTTATAAATTGCTACAATTTTTTGTGTCGATGAATCTGTAAAAAAAAGCCGTATGAAAGTAAACCAGAAGAGAACAAAACCAACCAAACAAAAAAAAACCCAGCATCCTTCACCAAACCAAAATTAAGCAGATGACAGACTTGTTAACTGAGCACTGAGGGTTGTCTTAGGACATAGGTGCTTACATTTTGAATTGATTCTCAATTGTCAACTTGATGTGTGTGGGAGATAAAGTGAACTTTTCATGAAAAAACATTCTCATAGGAACAGTCGCTATTTATGGTTCTTCTGGTACACTTAGGTGTATGTTTGGGGAGAAGGGAAATGACATATTAGTGTTTTCAAGTCTTCTAAATCAAAGAATTGTCTCCCTTTTCTTAAGCAATGCAATTTTTAGATCATATCCATTTTTTTGGCTGCTAGAAAGATATGCTTAATTTTCAAGTAAATAAATTTTTCTTATTTTAAAAACCTGCAATTTGGTCATTTTAATTGTAAGCATTTTAATTAAAATGCTGATAATAAAAAGAGAATTTTTATAAAGGAGCTGATTACACCTGGTGATATAAGATCAAAATTAGACCAAAATTTTGACGTCTATCAGGCTTCCTGACATAGACATGTATGCCTTTATTCCAGTTGTTTCTGCAATAGTTTGCAGACCATTTTAGCTGTTTTATGATTGCCAGTACTGTACAGGTTGGCACTGATCTAAAAAGGAGCTGTGTTTAGAGCCAAATACTCATCTTTTTACTAGTTAAAAATATGTCTTCTTCCTTCTTGAACTTACTTCAGGATAGAAGTGAACTTAATAAAGCCATTTCTCCCTTAACATTAAAATCAAAGTGCTGCTAGCTGCATTTTGATGAATCAAAGTGTTCAAGGCCAGGTTGTATGGGGCTGTGAGCAACCTTGTCTAGTGGAAGGTGTCCCTGCCCATGGCAGGGAGGTTGGAATTAGATGATCTTTAAGGTGTTTTCCAACCCAAACTGTTCTATGGTTCTATGAATATGTCTAAGTTGAGTTTTAAAAAGTGTGACTAAAAAAAAAAACCCAAAAGCAAGACGTTTTACAAATGTATTTATATACTTAATATTTCTGTGAAATATGTGTCTTTATTGTAGGCCAGACATTCCCTTCATATAGGATGTGGCTGTAGGTATTCAGTATTTATGTCTGTAGTTAATTGCATACACAGTAGTTTACAGGCGTAAACAGCAGCACTTTTGTGTGGAAAGCTTAATGTGTGTATGTTTAAGGCTTGACCTTAATTACTACTTTATAATTTCTAAGAATTTCCTGCCTGGACTAGAAATGTTTTAAAATCCATCTTACTTCTACTTTCTAGATTTTAAAAACAGTACCCAGTAACTAAGAGCTTTCAATGTGAACACCTACTTGCTGTGCCTTCTGGTTCGTCTTTGTGGTAATCTTTGTGTACCTCCAGCTCCCTCTCAGCAAAGACTGGGCAGAGGAATTTGACTGCTGCCCTCAGTGCTCTTAAGGAATAACAAGTCTGTGAGGCTTCTATGTAAATAACAGCATTTAGTAATGAGAAAGTTAGCAACTTTGATAATTGCTCATGAGGCATACCTACATAGAATTGTGCTTTGAAAATTTCTTTCAAGTTATCTCCATATCTCCTGTCTGAATTTTATATCCACCAGCAATGCAGACTCATTCTGCAACTAAAAGCAAGACGTGCATATTTCAAACATTGTCTAGTCATGGTTAGTTTCCTCCTGTTACAATCCTTAGAGAAGTTAATGCTCCCTTCTGAGATGAAGGAGGCCTGTCACCAAAGGAATTGAATAAATTATAGTGGTATTCAAAGGGTAGAATGAAAAGGCAGGTGTGGGAATCGCAAAGGTTTAGTTAGATGAAGGAAGCAGTTGTAAATATGCGGTCTGGTTCATAATGTAGGAAAAAGGAAACTCATAGAGTTCCCAGACAGTGTATAGGCAGAGTTTGAGTGGTTTATAAATATTTGGGGTGCTTTTTTGCTCTTGCATTAAACACGCTATTTTTCAAAGGCTTTCTATCTAAGGTAGGCACTAGGCTTTGTTTACCCAGCCATTTTGAGAAGCAGTGTGGATGTTTTTCATCCTGTTGAACTGCATGGTTCACCATATTTTCCGGAGTTACTCTGGTGTCAGGCTGTGGGGCTGTGTGTGCCGTGTGTCACCGGTGCCAGAAGCTGCTGGGCATTGCAGACAGTGCCATGGCCGGCTCCTCGTGTGGGCTGCTGCACACAAGTCTCCCCTGATCAGGATAAAGCATCTTCTGGGACAGCGTGACACGTCTGATGGAGCCACCGTGCCTCTCCTGGAGAACACACATCTGTCAGGAGACGTTCTGGGAAGGCAGGGAGGGGGAGGAGGTTAACAGCGACAGTATGAGGCAGCAAGGCCAAATTTGCCTGGCACAGCCATATGGCTGTTAAAGTATTGCTGTCAGATTGCTTCTTGTTGGTGGGGAAGAGGGCTGGGGTGCACCCTGTGGGAGGGCAAGGTTGGAGGAGGCAGCAGTTGGGGAAGAGGGATGCATGACAGCTTTTCCTGGGTGGTAGGGGCTGCAGGACATGCCCTGCTCCTCCTCTCCCTCTCCTGCACACTGGGAAGGGCTGTCCGTCAGCTGTGGCTATTGTTTGATGCAATTAGTTTTTATTGACTAAGACGATCATAATAGGTTTCATTTATGTACCTTGGTTTTATTGCAGTTTAGCCCTCTAAATACCCATGAGGCTCCTAAAATAACTAAGATACTATTAATTAGAAGCTAAAGGGAGCATAAGCTTTAAAACAATCATACTTTGCTCATTCTTTAGTACATGTACGTATTTAAAAATATACTTTCGGTCTTTGAGTCAAAAATAATTTTTGAAAATAATTAAAAGAATAAAAGCAAACATAAGAATTACAATTGATTTAACCTGTGAAACTATCCTACCCCACTTGTTTGAAATTGAGCGGATCTCACACTAATGGTTTCTCTCAAAACAGAGGGGAACGGGAGAGAAGAAATAGCAATAGCTAAATAAAAGGCCTTAGACCTAAAAGCCTAATGTGCAGTAGGGTATTTTTTTGCCACTTGTGCAATCAGAAAAAAAAATAGACAGTACATTGGACTGGAAGCTGAAATCTTCTACTGTGAAATGGAAATTTATGTGGTCTATTGTACTTTAAAAAATATATTGTTTGTTTTTCTGCTAATGAGTGCATGCCAGATTATTGTTTACTAGTTATCATTCTAGTCCAAATCAGAATTGAAGTTGGCAGAACATAAAGGAAATTTCAAGATGGCTAAATATCATCATCCAGAGCTTCATTTACTGTATATTTTTGTAACTTCAAAGTTAGGATAGATCGAGGAACAGGCATGTTAGTCACCAGCACATTTCAGTTCAAATAACTAATAATTGTGTGGATTCATCCTATTTAAGAATTGATTAAAATATCAGTATTACTACCTTTAAAAATCCAGTTGTCTATTAAAAATAGAGCTGTTGAGAGTGGAATACTAGCATGGACTTTTGTAACTAGGAAGTGCATGTAAAGCACTATGCTTTTCCCTTGTGAAGTGGCTTGACTGGCTGTGGTGCTGTGCAGTGTTATGTTCTGTCGGTGTTTTGCTCTGCTGACAAGTGCACTGTCACTTTAGTGCACTGCCTGAATGTAAGACTATGAAAAGATTGAGAAGAAAAAGAAACCGAAATAATCAATTTGTGTACCCTGGGCACATTGACAGCTACAGCTAGAGTGAGTTCTGTCTGATTTGAGCACTTGCCAGCAGAAGCCAGAGTTTGTGTGGTGAAAACTAAATGACAGGTCAGTCAACAAGCTTTCCTTGGGTAGCACAAATGAGCTTGGGGATCTTGAGTTGGTGAGCATCTTCTGGCTAAGTGTTCATGAGGTTTTCCTAAGAAACAAAATCTGTGGTTTGCATTCATAAAATCGTAGGATATCTCAAGTTGGAAGGAGCTCATAAGGATCATCAGGTCTAACTCCCTGCTGCTCACAGGACTACCTAAAACTAAACCATAGGACTAAGGGCCTTGTCCAGCTGCGTCCTCTGCCAGGCTTACCGCTGTGACCATTTCCCTTGGGGAGCCTGTTCCAGTGCACAGCCATGCTCTGGTGAAGAACCTCTTCCTACTGTGCGGTTTGGCATTGTCTGTCTGTCCATCCCTTCCAGAATAAAACACCCTGCTCTGTTAAACAACATCAGCCACATTTGGCAGTGGTAATATGCTCAAAGATAGAGGATTCCTACAGGTGTTGCAAGGATTAGTGGCTAAGGGGGTGATGGACACAAAAGTCATGCCACTCCCTCACAAAATGGGAAGAGCGTAACTCTGGGTTCATTCCGTGGAAGCAACCAGCTTCACAGTCAAGTATGTGTACAGTGACCAGCTGGGCGGGATGGGCCATCATCGTCTGGGTAATAGCAGAAGTTTGTGAGGCTTTTCAGCAGACATGGAGTATGAAAGTGTCAAAACCCAGATTCCTTTAGTTCTGCTGCTTATAGAACAACATATTTATTCATTATGTGGGCTGCAGTCTGGTATGAACTTAATTCAAATGCCTATTTGCAGAAGGGGCATGACCTCGCTCTTTTTAAAATATGCTTTTGAGTGTAATTGTGAAATGCAGATAAAGTTATAAATCCATCAGCGAACTGACTATTTTAAACCCAACTAGTCATGTTTCCAGAGATTAGATTTTTACAAATGTGATATTTTTAGATGGATGAAAATGAGCATATACCACATGCTGGAGGTATTGCGCAGCTTTGTAAGCTGTAAGTTTAAAGCCTTCTGTTTACAATCTGATGTTTTGAAATCTAATGGTGTACAATATTTATCAAGTGGGTTTATTGTTACAGAAGCATAACATAGTTCTAAATGTCTACAGAATTGCAGAATCATCATAGAAATTTATTGTTTATCAAGCAACGAATTTACGAGAGAATTTATGCTGATAATTAAGACTTCTTACGTAGTTAATTTCTGTAACTCTTGCATGAAGACTTTCTGTTACTAAGCTATGTACAAAGGCAAGTATAAATTCTTTGAGGTATAGGGGTCTGGTGTGCAATACATAAAAGACTGCTTCATTTTTAGATCACATTTCCACGTTAATCTGCAGTAGGAATGTGAATTTTTTTTACCTTTTAATTTTGATTATTTTTGATTATGGCTCAGCTGGCATTTCAAAATACAGTTTACATAGAATGCCTATCTCTTGTCAGTAGGTACATTTTTTGAAATTAGCTGTGATATGGTTCTCATCCAGGTTGGTCCTAAGAGGGAAAGCTGCATCCAAGACTGCATCAAAGAGCATCACCAGCTGCTCAAAAAGGTGATTATCCTCCTATATTTGGTGTTGGTACAGCCTAACCTTGAGCACTGTATGCAGTTCGGGGCCTTTAACAAGGATGTGAAGGTCTGAACAATTTAACAAGGATGTGAAGGTCCTTGAATGTGTCCAGAGGAGGAAAACAAATGTGGTGAAAAGGGCTTCAAAGCATGTCCTGTGAGGAGCAACTAAGGACTTGAGGCTTGTCTTCTCCTTGGAGAGAAGGAGGCTGAGGGGTGACCTCATTCCTCTAACTTCTGCGGAGGGAAAGTGGAGAGGGCAGTGCTGATCCCTTCTTTTGGGAATCCAGTGGCAGGACGCATGGGAATGTCTCAGAGCTGCACCAGGGAAGATTTATACTGGACATTAGGAAGCATTTCTTTACCAAGAGGGTGATCAAACACTGGAACAGGCTTCCTAGAGCGGTGGCTGACACCCTAAGCCTGACAATGTTAAAGAGGCAACTGGACAGTGCCCTTACAATACACTTTAACTTTTGGTCAGCCCTGAATTGGTTCGGTAGTTGCACTAGTGGGAGTTGTAGGTCCCTTCCGACTGAAAATATCCTATCCTATCTATCCTGTCCTGGCTAACCTTCTATCCTATGCTGTTCTTTAACTATGGAACTCTCGTTATTTTTGTTACTAGACCTGTAGAGCTTAGTATCTCACAAATCAGGCTGAACGTATATCCTGTAACCATGCAAACCAGAAGAAAATAAAAAAGTATCTAGGTGTTCCTTTACATGGGACTTGGTAGAAACCCTGCTTTGAGTACAGGTTCAGGCATTTTGGAACTCTTGGCAGTCAAGTCAGAGTTTGTTACAATCTGGTTTTGATATTGTTTGCCAGGCATAAAGAAGGTTATTCTCCAGTAGTGATGGGACTGTAAAAAACTGTGGTAGCCTTGTACCACCTGTGTAGGTGGAGCTATTCTGATAGAGGTGCTGCCATTTTTGGTTTGTGTGTTTTGGTTTTTTTTTTAATTCACTTGTAACCTGTTTAAAGCTTAGTCCATTTACCTATCCCCTTACCATAAATCATCAAGTATCAAGTTGTTCGAACCACTTTACCTTAGATTATAAAACACTTCTGTAGTAATGAGTTGCTTATTCTTAGCAGTGGTTACAGAAAATCTAATAGACATAAATGTGACTTTATGGAAAACAGGGAGAAAGAACTTGTGAAATGACTGTAGAGGCGATGACTGAGCAGCTATTTTTGTTCCATTTCAGGTATACCAGGCAGTACATTCTGAAAGCATGGAGAATTTCTATCAAAAAATTGCTTTTATTCTGGAGGCAAGAGATTATATTGGTAACTGGAAGAATGCTCAAGAGAAAACTTGGTTGTTCAGGATTAAGCTTACTGTCTACGATGATGATCTTTCCTGGACTGACATGTCCAGGGTGTGACTGGTGTTTGCTTTTGTTTTCTCACTGTGCTCAGATTTAATTACCTGTATATAGAATGAAATCCTATAACATTGAAAAAGTGTTTACATTACTTTGCACCCACAGCAAGTCATTTCCTCTTGCTGGGAATAGCTGTAAAGAAGTGGTTCTTTAAGGGAGGGACAGCACTGCGTGGTTGGATGGGATGAGATACATGGATGGAATGGTTACAACTTGAAAGCCTCCCTTCACCTGCTTTTGCTCTATCCTTCTACTGAGAAATTATTAACAGGTGCTGAAGGCATGAGTGCTGCATGGCCCTGAACTCTCAATGCACAAAGAAAAGATCAAACATACCCTTTTTTAAAAAAAATGAAGGGACAGCACTGGAGTTGGAATTTGTTGTGAGTGAGGATTAATCTGACAATACTTACTAGATTTTAAGTGAAATACAACTGTTAACAACCGTCACATCAGTGGTTGTTTTTCAGTCTGTTTTTCGTGTCCTACCACAGAGAGGACACTAGCAGAATGAGGAGGGATTAAGAAACTATTTTAATCAAATGGTAAAACACTGTTGAGAGAGGTATGGCTGGGGGTGCTGTGCTCAGAAAGAGAGAGATACAGACACTCTTCTAAAATAAGTAAAATGATTTTCCCCTCCTTTTTATTTAGTATCAGTGCTCATCCCATCCTCCACATCATGTTTGTTATGTTGAAGATTTTGAAAAGATAACATTTGCTTTCTCTCCATATCAAGATCTCAATCCCATTTGCATTGACATTTTAGCTTTGTGGGCGAGAATGCATTATGTAAAGTTTCCATTAGCCTGCAAAATATTAAATTAAGTGTTGAAAACATTAGTTGTTTATGGTGAGTGAAGCAGAGCAAGCCACGGAGATGATTTGTACTCTTCAAAATTAGATAAAGTTGTTGGGTTTTGTTAGTTTCTTTTTTTAAAGTTAGACAGAGAATGTAGCCTACCACTCACTTTCTTTCCATTCTCTTTACGTTTGTTCAGAAAATTAAATACACTGAACAAAGGCCAAGTTCTTCATAACACAAGTGAAAGCATAACTATGATTTGTAGTTGGAAATACTGTGAGTAGCATATGTGGCTGTACATTCCTTTGGCAAGATGTTATTCGCATTCTCCTTGAACATGTAATTATGTATCATTGCTTAATAAGGAGAGAACTTCTTTCTCAAACATTTCTCTGTAGCATTAAGCTTTCAAACTGCATGCTGTAATAGAATGCTTTGGAAGATATCAAAAGGTTCAACTGCATTTTTTTTTTCCTGATGGGAGATAGCATAGCTGCAGCATTAATTGTAGTCTAAAGCAGGTAAAAGTGTAATATGCAGTAGGGTATTCGTGCATAAATAGTACAGGAATATAAATGAAATCTGTCTTGACATGCATTCATGGTAACGTTCTTGCAGTTTGTATACAAAATGAAAGAATATCTGTCTTTGGTAGAAAATTCTATGTTTAAAGCAGTGTCCCACTATCCTTTGAAGTGTTAAATGCTCCTGGGTTTCATTTTTTTTGGCACAAGGGTAGTGGATGTTGAAGAAGCCAACAACATTAGCTTGCACAGGAGCATTCCTGTCTTATTTTTGTTTCTAGGTCTGTTTCCTGTGTTGGGGGAAGGGGAATGAGAGCACAGCTGCTCCCTAAGTTCAAGATGAAGCTGCTTCTTTAGTGTGTTTTAAGCCTTGGTCACAGTTTCTTACTGGAAGCCTTTAAATGAGCTTTAGTCTGATATTCAATTGCGCTTTTATAGGCATGAAATCTCCCTCCTTCCCCCTTCTCTTCCCTGACTCTCCATTCTAGTCCCCAGCAACAAAACCCACTCACTAATGAAACAGAACTCCTGATTATCTGCAACATAAATATCCAGGAGGACCCTCAGAAGCAGAGCATTTGGATATACATGTTTCTGAGTTCAGCATTGGCTGGACAGAGCGATTGACCAGTATTTGTTCTGAGATTTATTTGTTTTCCTCAATTTCAAACTGTTGATGCAAGCCAGCACAAAAGATTGGCAACTTTGTGTACCAAAGCTGAGAGATTTGAACTTTTATTTCTCAGAGAAGCTGAAACATCACAGAGAAGGGGAGATGAATTTTCTGCCTGCTTATTTATGGAACCTCCAGTAATTCAGACAGAAAAAATAACAGCCTATTCTTCTCTTGCATTTCCTTATACATATTTTAAACAAAGTCTCCTATCTGAATTTTGCCACTCATATTCCTTTAGCAGAAACACTTCTAGATTTTCATAGTTGTACAAACAAATTAAAGCACCTTTTTCTTCTGTTTGTCCAGCTGAAATTTTTATTGGCCTGTGTTGCAATCAGATATGTATAAAAGAAATAAAACAAGCCTGCACTGGGAAGAATGTCAGTGTTGCAGTTATTCCCTTTCATGCAGTGGTAGGACTTTATATTGAGGTACCTTTGCTTACATAGACTAAAGTGTTTTGGTGACAAGGAAAACCATGTATTGTTGGTTGTATTTTATTTTCCTGCAAGAGAGCAGTTTGACGGTTGGATAGGAAGAGTGTGTTTAAAATGCAGAATAATGTGGAAAAAAAAATGTTGTTGCCTCCCAGAGGCTTATATGGGGCAGCAGGTACTTAGATGGAAGTCCGGTTTTCAGCATGGCTGTTTCAAAGTCTGAAGATAGTTTAATTCAAACAGAGCTGACAAAGGGTGCTCACTGTTGATTTACAAGTCTTGGCATACCACAAAGTCGCTAGAAACCTGGCTGAGCACCAACACTGTTGACTAGATAACCAAGGTAGTTATAAGCCTGGATTCCTATCCAGGTAAAATGATGGAATAACTCATGTGGGCTTGGTAAATACAGGACAGAGAAGCACAGGATATTGCTAATGCTTGTCAGCATGAGTTTGTTAAAAGTAGGCCTTGTAAGACTACTACCCTTGCCATGTTTTTCAGCTGCTTATACAGTGGGCTGTTGATGAAGTAGTGTGAAAATACACATTTAGATTTGTGTAAGGCTACTCCCTTGGTGCTATTTGGCATTTTCGTGAAGAATCAAGAATGATACACAGTGAGAAGGAAACACAGGAGCTGAATCACACCTAAAGGAGGGTTAATACACTTACATTTGAGGTCCTTGTATGTCTGTGTTTACCAGTGGGTTGTCAGTCCTCCACACTTGAACATTTCCTCTTTTATCTGTGCCCATATAAAAACAATCACTGAAAAGGTTTATTGAGTATTCAAAGATTGAGAAAATAATGAATAGAGCAAATTGCTGAGTGATTATGCTTGTAAAACTGGGAAAAATGAGATTGTTGCTTTAACACAGTAAATGTAGCATTTCACAGAAAGGGACTAAGACATAGAGCTTCGTTTAGGGCAGTAGACTCCATCCTGTGTAAAACATCTGTGGCTGAAGGGCTGACATGGCCTCTGGGTACATAAACTAGAAAGTGTGGGGATGGGAAGGGAGATGGCACTCTAGCACTGAGAGGTTTACAGCTGGATTGTTTTCTCTAGTTCTAATGTCCTCAAGTAAAGAAGAAAATAGTTGAAGGTTCAAAGAAGAGTTGCAGTATTAAAGGGTGGAAACAAGCCTTAAGTAGAAAGTTTCTTTGAGTTTAAGATATTGAGCTTAACAGAAAGCTAAAATGTATTCTCTTTGAGCCTTTGTAATGTATAAATCCATGAACTTCAGTGTTTCATTCTAACTGGGAGAATGGTGGAGCCCCTCTATTCTGATTCCAGTTCTGTTATATCTTGACAGTTTTAAAAGCTTCACAAATTTCGTATATAATAATGGATTAAGAGTTTTCAGTGAAGTAGTTAAGTATAATTAACTGATTTTATACATGGAGAAAGAGGAATAAAGTCACATGCTTTAGTTCTGCTTCTGGATTTTTTGTGGAGTACATTTACAAAACGGGGCTATTTTATAATTGTGCTGTACATTGAAATGGTTTTCTGTGAACTTTCCAAATTCAGGATAATGAAAATTTTTTTTAAGAGAATTTATATTTGTTATGTGGGCTATGATCTTGAGGAATTGTATTAGTAACTGCAGGCCTAAAACTGAAATTCAGTGGAAACTAAGATGGAAAGTTAATGGTTTTGATAATCGTCTAATAACTGCAAAAAGTGAACAGTAACATAATGAAAAATATATTAAATACTTTATTTAATTATCCGGTGACACACATGCATATTGGTGTATGGGCTTCTCGAAAAATCAAAGAGGTGAGGCTGGTGTGAACTGTAGCATATTATAGAGAAGGACGGTGAAGTGAAGAAATGTGTGATAGAGTGAAACACTGGAAATATACTTTTAAAAATGCATCAACTTACTTATCAGGCAATCATATCCTATGTATGTATATATATGTATGTGTGTGTATATATGTATATATGTATTAATTAAATTACTATATATCATTAATATATATTAATATATATTATATATTAATTAAATTAATACATAGGTATATAAATGTATAAATTTATTTTTTTCTGTATTAAGAAGTGCCTTATGATGATGCTGGAGAAAAGTTTTACTGCCATTTCTTACCATTAAAATATATACTAAGTAGTAATACAACCCCTACATTATTATTGCACATTTTGCATAAACGTTCATTATGCACTGTCTTTTCCTATATTAGTAGCAGGAGGCAAATAGTGACCTGAATAATAAATGCAGTACACAATATAGTGTTTTCAAGCAAAAGCACTTATGGTTACGTAAAGCAGGAAAAACATAAGTGCAATACAAAAATGTGGAGATAAAAAAAACTGAAAACAAAGGAACAAGGCATTGGAAATAGGATCTAAAAGTTCACATTTAAGCAGTTTTCGTGTTAATACATAAATATATATATATATATGGCTAAACAGAGTTTGACTAATTGTTCTCAATTTGAATTTTCTCAAGGATAGCTGCGTACTTGCTATCCTCTGTCAAAGGAATTATTTCTCAGGTATAAACTTGTCAGCAGATGTTCAAGGTTCTAGTCTGCTTCCACCCTCATGATATGATGGGGTGTGGTGCTTCAGAACTTGGCTACTCTATACCTGGGAAGAGTGATTCAGCTTTAATTAGGTCAGTCTTTTAATATCAAAACCCTCACAGCCTTGCACTGTCCCAACAGATGCATGACAAAAAATTAAGTCCACAAATCTCTGTGCTGTGTGTGTATACATGAACTCTTGGAACTTCAGTGCTGTGAGAGCTGTAAAACCAGAGCTGTTTATGCTACCAACAAACAAATAACACCAGGTCCTGCCTTCAGCCTCCTCTGAACTCTTACCAACCAAGCAAAAATGTTCCGACGTGAATTACAAATGTAGCAGTCTTGCGAATTATAAGAATATTGAGATCACATGTTTATAGAAAGTGTTCAGCAGATGATCCGAGTCAGTGGTGAAGGATTCAGGCTCGCAGCCTGACACAGAAGTTGTGGCTGATTAAACCTGAACTAACTTAGCTACTGTGTCGGAATTGTGTCGTTGCTCAGAGCCCTCCTAACTCATTCCAGGGTAAACAAGGCCTCCTTTTTCTTCTCTAGCCATTGTTACTTTAAAAAACAAATCCAAAATATGAACTGTACAGTAATGTTGTTGTCTGATGTGATCAACAGGGAGAATTTTCCTCGCATGTGTATTGTGTATAGATGGTGGATGATTGTGTTTGTTTTTCAGGACTTGACTGAACTTTTTTCTAAATGTTGTGTATATTGTGCACTTCTCGCAACAGTCAGTGTTCATTAGTGTTACAGCTAATAGAGGTGGAATGTATAAATACATTTGTGGCTATGTGTTCTGAAGTCTCTTCTAAAGTGACATGTTCAGTTGTATAATACTGCTTTTTCCTCAGTAGTATTTTTTTACATCTGAACAATGTAAGCAATAACAGACAGATTTTTAAATTGAATGATACCAGGAAAGTTCCTTGGAGTCTGTATCATTATTTGAAGGGAAGGGGGGGGAAAAAAGCAGAAAGAAATAATTTTTTTTCTCCCCTCCCTTTTTCTTTTTTGTGTGTTCTCAGTCTACAGCAAAGTTTTGGGTGTAAATAATATATATGGTGTTGTATTTTGTATTGTTGTGTTTTCAAATAAAACCTCTCACATGCAAGTATATTTTAATGTTGGAAGTTATGCTCTATGCTATGTCTGTTCAGCACTAACCTGTCTCTTTCAGTCTGGATCCTTCTGTGAGATGAGTGCCTGGGGGAAGGGAGAGCAACGTGCCTTCTCAACTCTCCTGTGATTTATAGCAGTATGTGACAAAAATGGCAGGACCCAATGATATTGCATCATATGTAATTATTGTCGTCCTTCCTCTTGGTGTACTTTCTCTTCCATTTTTACTCTTGATGTTTTCTGGGTCAGAATTTAGGTGTTAGTCCAATTCTGCCTCTGTCAGCTGTCTGTCCTTATAGATTAAAGGAATCCTATTTTTAACTATATTATTTTCTTGAAGACGCCTATCCTAAATTTCAAGTTGCTTGGATTAAATTATGATTCTTACAAGAGCATGTAGTGACAGGACAAGGGGGAAGGGGTTCAAATTGAAAGAGAGTAGGTTTAGATTAGATATTAGGAAAAAATTCTTTACTGTGAGGTTGGTGAGGCAGTGGAACAGGTTGCCCAGAGAAGGTGTGGATGCCCCATCCCTGGCAATGTTTAGTGCCGGCCTGGATGGAGGCCTGAGCAACTTGGTCCAATGGAAGGTGTCCCTGCCTGTGGCAGGGAGGTTGAAACTGAATGATCTTCAAGGTCCCATTCCACCTCAAACCATTCTATGATTCATTATACAGAATGTTATCCAGTGACTTCCTTCCCATCCTTACTTTTTTTGGAGGAGCAGGGGTGAGGCCAGGGACTGTAATACCCTGCTCTCAGCCTTTATTTTAAAATGCTTGTGTGTGTTTTTTTAAACCAAGTTCAGTCAGACACCAACCCTGAGGGGAATGCTCATCTTTTATCTTGTTTTGTTTGGTTTTTTTTTTTTTTCTTATTTTGAATTGAAATGTAAAGCTGGTATTTTAAAATTCAGTGCTAAAAAAACAAAATACTTGATTTTAAATCAAGCTAACAGTCTCAGTTTTATCATGTTGATTGCTTTGCCTGGACCATTTCTGCAATATTAAGCATGTATGATATTAATTGAAAGGAAATTATTAAAAACACAATTTGCTTTTTAACATATATTTCAAGCTGATTTGCATTGTATGTCTTTGTAATTATTTTTGCATTTCTTCCATCCAGTTTCTTCAAGATATGTTCCAAAACCCATTTATTTTCCTATGTATTGATGGAAAATGGTTTTCCGTCAGATTTTCTAATCAGATGTACTTAAAATTGTTTTGCAAGCAAAATGATTTTTCATTTTACGGACACTGAACAACTACTTGTTGTATATACCAGAAATAATAATAATAAATATAATAATAAAAAAATACTCCTGGCAGAAAAAGGTACCACACATAATCCATCTTTATACCTTTTCCTAAAACCTGCCTGTTTCCATTATGGAAACATATGAGATGCCATGAGTCCCTTGGTGTGTTTATGAGTGGTACAGATAAGTGTTCACAAGAAAATAAAGCTGCCCTGTGATTTCCACGGGTCCCACATGTTAAAATGCATTACAGAGGAAAATAGAGAGTTTTGTGTTACATGCTTTGCTTTCACAGAGCTGTGGATCTCACTGCTGTGGGCAGCACTTTAAAAAAAATGTGACTTCTAATTTTGTTTGTCTTGTCTCATGCATGCTATTCTCTGTGCCCATTGGATTGAACAGTGAGTTGTATGAATTCTGGAAGTGGCTGTAGGCCACTCATCCTTGCTGGTTGTATAGGTGTTGTTTGGATATCAGGAATCACTAGGAGAATTATTCCTGCTTGTTTACAAATGTGTGAGCTCCTCCCGGCAGGTGCTCCTGTTGAAGCACATAGTACTAATAAGAAAACCTGCTAAAAAATAACAGTGTGGCAATGGCACAGCATCGTAAGCTTCTGATAGCTTGGTTTGTGTCTCCCAGGCCCAAATTAAGGTCTCTCAAATGTATCCTTACTCCAGAGTACATCAGTGCTTTGCAATGGAACATAAAGTAATATACTGGCTGATTCCTTAAAAAGTCATTTGACTTAATATAATAAAAATCTGTAAGATCATAGCCACATATAAAAATTTTGTAGTTATGCCATGCAAAGCTCGTTTTTAAATTTGAAGGTATTATTGTTACATAACACAGGCTATCAGAGCCTGGCTATTACAGAAGCCTGAAGCTTCCTGTACTCTAGATCCATTCATCCCAAAATGGGGAATAACATGCCTTACATTCATCCTTGCATAGCAGGAATAATAAGGGCTGAACTGAAGTGCTTTCAGCACTGTGGCATCCTCTGAGTGCTGAGGGAAAGTGTCGCTGGCAGAACAGGTTTAAGTGCTCATGAAGAACTTGATCTTTCCAATCTTTCAATTTGCCTGTAAAAAGGCAACAGCATGTGGTCATGTGCACAATATCTGGGACGTCTTTTTAGCGTCTTATTGCAGTCTTTTCACAACTGGATTTTTGAATGAAGTTGTACTACAATGCCGGAAAAGAAATACGCTTACATCAAGTTGTTTTCCACCAGTGAATACAGAAATGAGTTGAGTAGAATGCTAGGCACAATGAAATGTTGTGCATGGAAATCAGTGTTACTGTCTTGGCAAATTGTCAGGTGTTGCTTCTTTGCAGAAGCTGGCAGTATTGCCATAATACGAGATGTTTCAGGCTCCCTATGAATTCCAGTCATCCCTATTGATGAAGCAAGAAGGATAAAGGTGCCGCTGTGCTTTAGCTATTATGTCGCATTTGTTCATGAACTAGAGGGAGAACAACTGGTCTAAGCTACTTCAGAAAATGGAGTTCTTACTCTTTTCTCTTTTATGAAAAACAAGTATCTTCCTTTCTTCCTCTCCCCACCAAGTCCTTACGTCCTCAGGCCTGACTGCAGGTGTAGGATGATAGATAAACAAGCATTGGGACCTGTGTTATGCTTGACCTCCATCTTTCAGATCTATAAAGGAGAAGCTGACCTTACCTTATCTGTCCTTGATATGAAAAAAGGGGGGTTTGGGTAGACTTTGCCATAGCAGTAGGAACAGAAATTGTTGAGAGGCAGGAGGTGCATGTGGGTGCAGTTGGCAGGTGATCTGAGCTACAGGCAAAACAGATAGCTAGTGAGGAGTAACAGGGAGCTCTGCTGCACTTCTGAGTAGCCAGAGTACAGCTGCAGCAGGAAGCAAGGTTACTGTACTCTGTAAAGTGGCAGCCCCGTAGCTGCTCTGCATGTTACAGATGCATAGGAAGACTTAAAAAATCAAGGAGGGTTAGAATAAAATTGCAGTGCATTCATACAAAAACAGAGGCTAGTTTTCAATTAAGTTGTTTCTGGTCTCCAAATAGAGTTAGTACTACAAGGGAAAAGCTTGTGATATGCTTCATGGTAAGCACATCTTTCAGTGTTTTAACGAATAATTTTTTAACGTATGGTTGGTTTGTTCACTGCTGATGAGAACTGCGAAGGGGTAGAAAAGATACTTTATCTGTTTAGGTAATGTCATGCTGATATGATCTGCTTCTACTTTTGGAATGATCAGTCAGTTACATTTTTGGTTAAGATAGGTATGCGTCACAGTTACAGTAGGGTTTTCAGTTCTGGGCAAATCAAGATAAAAGCACGTAATGACTTAGGAAAACTTGGAAAAAAACAGCTGATAATATTTGTGTCTTGATCTTTGAAAGTGTTATATATATTATTTATTTTTAAATAAAAACCTTTCAGCAGTCCGATACTCAGAACTTTCATTGGAAATGTTACAGATGTTTTCCAAAATTATCACTCTATATCAGTGCTACCTAAATTTTCTATGCATTTCGGTCGATGTTGACTATTTTCGCCAAATGCAGTTAAATTTATATAAACTGATGAAATTTAGAAAACCTCTCAGTCTAATAGAAACCCCTCATTAATCTTATCAGTTGGACCAAAAATAAGATCTTTTGATAAAACAAATCTTGTTTCTGCTCCAACCTGGTCTTACAAAATTTTGAGGCCCACCAGCTTCTCCCAGTTAGTTCTTCATTGCGAAGGATAAATTTAGTTTTCTGAGAGGCCAGGTATGCAGAAGTCAACGGAAAAAAGAAGTATTTAGGGCCTAAATGATAACGATGATGACCTGTATAGTCATGGAAAGGATTTTTGCAGCAGTAACAGTGCAGCAGCAGTAATATCTTAATATGTGTCTGGGAAAAGTTCACAAACCACTTAAAAATATTTGTGTGAGAATATGTTTTGCAACTGCCAGTGCTGCTCTGTAATCTCAACAGTTATGCAAATAAGTGTGTGAAAAATAAAACCAAAAATTACCACAGGTTTTTTTTTCCCCCATGTAGAACGAGCGGGACTCGTGTCATCAGTGCTGCTCATGGGCATTCTGCCCTCTGCGGCCCGAGCCCCGTGGGTGTGTAACGTGTGCCCTGATACCGTGGGGTACCGTGGGGGGTAGCGGTGTGTGGAGAGAGGTGTTGCCCGAGGCCAGGCTGTCACAACACATGCCACAGCTTTCACACAGGGTGTGAGTCGGCTGTTGGGAAACTCGCATGCGTGCCTGGAATGGCTGGAACCGTGTCGGTGACCTTGGAAGTTACAGGGCTTCATTAGAATATTGTGCAGTGTGTTTTGTAAGTCCTGTTTAAACCTCTACAGAAGTGAGTCTATAAAGTTGTACGGCACAATATTTCCACAACTAAATGATAAATATCTTTTAAAAACCCCACACAACTTTAACAATTCTTACTGGATCTGTGTTTCACTAGGGAGGCAATATTGTGCTGCCCCATTCCAGTAAAATTGGAGGCAATACACCTTCTTCCTATCTCTAGAATACACATAGATCACATTTTAATTTTAAAAAAATAACAGGATGATACACATAAATTATTGTCCTACATCCTTGGGAGACCATTTACTGATGCTAGTTTCTAGTTATGTGCCAGTTATGTCAGCTGTTTATCTTCATTTTCGCTTCTTTTTTTTTTTTTTTTGATGGATAATTTAGCAAGAAGCTGTCCCAGTGAAAATAGGACTGAAAAATCTCAGTGAAAATAGGAATGAAGACTCTTCACAGTTGTTACAGTGGTCTTGACTGTTGTTAACACCGTGAAGGGGTTGTTTTTTTGAATGCTCTCCTTCAATAGGAAGAGCTCTATGAGTCCAGGCAGTTTTGGTAGTGTAGCTTTGTTTCAGAGCTCTACTCATTGTCTAAAGTTTATCTTATGCTGTTGATAGAACAGATTTACAGGTGTGGAGGAATATATGGACAGTGTAAGTTTAATCACTTGCTACTCTAAAATGTAATGCCTATCACTTCCATAGTTAGGACTTAGTCCAAAAAAAAAAAATTCTCTTGTGAGCTTCCCAGAAGACAAAACAGAAATAGGCCCAATTGCAATTCTCTGAAGTGAATCCAAGAAACTTTCTGGCACAAGTCACTAATAATAGACATCTTAGAGGAATGTAGGAATAATATTGACCAATGGTAAATAAATCCCAGAGGAGACCTGTAGCAGAAACTGCCTGACCAAGCTCAGTAATTAATTGTTCTATAGCTAACATAAAGAATTAATTAAATTTTGATATAATTATGTTGTCAAGGGGTATCAAATCAGTGATCAAAGGTGGGCAAGTGACTTTTTAAAATTGAACAGTAGTCCCTTTTTTTTCCAGAGATAAAGTTCACAACATGTTTCATGTACGTGACAAGACTGTTTTGCTGTTGTGAGGAAGCATTAATTGTGTCCAAATAGAGAAAAAAGCTCCATGAAAAGCTCATGTGTGGAAGAAACCACCAAGAATGAGCCCATGAGAGTCACTGAACTACATCAGGTTTGGTCTCTGGTCGTGGATGGAAGGTGTACTAACCCGTCCAGCCCTATCAGTGCAAATTTAAGCATGCCTGGTAAGTACAGGCAGAACTCATAGGCTGAAGAGGAAGACACACCTGAGATTAAGTACTTGGAGTTTGGGCAGTCCAGATTGCTTTTTTGGGGCTCAGGGTTGGGTAGCTGTAGTCCAGTCTGATCCAATTTTATATGCCACTTGGGTCTTCTACGCATTTAAGGAGAGAAACAGAACCCCAGCTAACCTAGGACAGGGGTAGAAAACAGAGGATCAAGGTGCTAGCAGATTTTAGGGACTTGACTGGTTACTCTAAAAGGCTAGGAAGTGGTGTGCAACTGCCTCCCTCCTTTGGTTGGGGCTGTGAGACAGTTGGTCAGCCTTTCCAGGTCAGAAGGGGAATAACTGGAGTCCATTCTGGAGTTGCTAATTCCCAGTTGGCTATACAGTCCTTAGCACTTTGACTTGGCTATAGGAGAGAGGTGATGTGCTCTCAGTTTGTGATTTCACATTACCTGATGTCACTGTAGGCTGGTACCAAAAAGGGATGTTCTTGTGGCTGTTTTTTTGTTGACTTTAGCACACAGGCCCTGGGGATCACATGGCATGAGGGAGAGTCCAATTAGAAGAGTTGTTACACCAGAAAGTTGGTCAAGGTGTGTGTGGGAGGGAGTAGTTTTCGTTTGGACTGGCTGATCTGCCTTGCACTTCTCCCTTCCCCGCTCCCCTGCGCTGTAGCCATGGGACCATGGGCTCTGAGGCACGTGAAGAAGAGCCAAGCAACCAGGAGAGCAGCTGAGACTGTCAGTGGTGGGAATCTCCAGTTAACCAAATTAGATGCAGAGTGAAAATTTTCCTTTCAGTTCTTAAATCCCCTATCTCCATATTTTCTCCATGTGCTCTGTATATTTTCCTTTGTGTTTGAGGTGGTCAGTTAACTTACCTGAAATAGCCTTGTGCTACACGGAGCAGTTTGGATTTTAGAGCATTTGTTCATCTTCAGTCTTGGGATTTTGTAATATTTTGTGTTTGGGCTGCTAGCCGGAAACACTCTCCAGTGTATTTCCCCGAGTTTTAACCTGAGTGAGTAATTTTAGGCTGGGCAGCCTTCTTCTTCTGCTCCTCAGCTTTCATCTCCATCCTACACTGTGGACTTCCTCTGGGAACTGTAGGGTGGTGGTGTAGGCGTCTGCCCACAGCTCTCTGGGTGACCTTGCCAGCAGCTCCTCTGACCCCCTTGGTGGATCCTTTTCCCCTGCAAAAAGCCATGAGGGGAAACAATGGAAAGAGCCATCAGCCCTCCACTGAACTCCCAAGGCGAAAGGCTGGGCTGTGTCTCTAATACCTCTCACTAATAATGATGCTTCAGATCTATTATTTATTTTTCTTGGATCTTTTAAGTGAAGTCTGATGTGAGTATTTGCTGTACTGTGTTAGCCTGAATTTTGTCTAATATCGAAGTTCTGTACTTTTGCCAAATGTGCTGTGGAAACTTTGGTTTTTTTCTTTCTGCCTTTCTGTGTGACACAAACTCATACTTTTCTATGTTTCTGAGCAGCCTTTATTTCTTGTTCTTTGAAGTATGTATTGGAGAGAATGGAAGGTACTTTATTTCTTGCTGCAAGCTGTTTTAAATGAGTAGTCAGTGGTCTTTTCTGTACACACACAAATGCATATGTATACATGTACATGCAGACACATGTATGTGCGTGCACACACACACAAACATATAAACAAATATGTAAAATCACCTTAGACTAAATTCTTTAAGAAACTGGTTTTCTTCTGTATTCTTTTCCTGCTTCAGTTTCTAAAAAGTAGTAGCTTCAAAGATTTTAACCCATTTTCTGCGTTCTCATCAAATACAGTATTTGGCTAAGTGTTAAGGTGTCAGCCAGCCCTATTTCCCCCTCACAGAAGCATTCTTCACACCTGCAGCTTTCTTCTGTTTTTCGTAGCAGAAATATTTGCATCAGTCTTAAACATTTGCCAAATCACTGCTGACACGTATTTCTGTAGCGCTTTATTTACAGTGTGGTTCTCTTTTTTGATATGAAATGTCAACATCTGTACTGGACAAGTTAATTTGTTTGAAGAAGGTCATGACATCACTTAAAGAAATGCCGGGCCATCAGCTGAGAATATGGTTTAACATAATCCTTACCTGTTATGATTATGCTGGAAGTAAGCTTGTAATGAAAACAGTACGTCGAACTGAATTAAAGATTATCTCTGGTACAGGGAGGAATTTCACCACATAAAAAACTTGGCACATGATGGGGGTTTTTTCCTCTTCTGAGACTGAATTAAATATTGCAATAATCAGAAGACTACTGCTTCAAATAATAAATTGAGGTAGCTGAGTAGGAGTGCATTAACTCTTTATGTGACACATTTATGTTTCAGTAGATCTGCTAATGCTATTGCATAGTCTTTGGCCTTTTAAATATTTGATAAATAATCCTAATGTTTAGTGCTGTTTTACATCACCTGATCATACTGCAGTCATTTGTGGGCAAAGACACTCATAAATGGGTCCTGCACCTGAAGGATAGTTGAAGAAACTGTCCAATACAGAGGTGCTTGTTTTGGTCTAGCAAAGCACACGGATTACACAGTGCTGTCTTAATTAGTCCCTCTGGTGTGCTGAAATGCTGAGCTTGTAATACCTCATTGGTTGTGACAAAACTGTGGTGTTTAGGAGGAGGTAGAGAATGCTGAATGTATAACCTTCATTTGTGATCACGTCAGGCATATCAACATAAAATATTCAGTTTTTCACTCTTTTTTTACGTGCCTTGGTGGTTTTCCCCTTTTGCCAAATAATTGTTAATGAGCCTTGTTTAAATTCCCTTTATGCCCCTTGATCATCAGGCTCTATTGACAGAAACTGTTTTAGATGTTTAATCTTTTAGGTTTTTTCCCTTAGGCATTATAGGGTGACAAAATGAGATAGTAAATATGGTAGCCACCACATTTCTACTCCTTGTGATGGTTAAGCGTTTAAGAAAAACCTTTTCAAATTTCTGTAATTTGTTGATAACTTCTTTGCTTTGTTAGTTTCTGTCCCCTTGCACTCTGAGTCATAGAAGGGATACTTATTTACACTTCATGTGTAAGAGTGAGTGAGGACTGCCTGGTACGTGCATTACCACCTGTGCAGGCTCAGTGGGAAAAAGGGCAACTGGAGGATGGTTCATTATGGTGGTCTTGAGGCAATGAAAAAACACCTCTTGGGCAATCTCTAGCAGCAGCAGCCGTCCAAGACTCTCTGACCTTGCTCTCCCAAGAAGAAAAAAAAAAGTGCAACAGGCTCACAATTTCATTAGCAATTAATTTCTGTATTACTCCTGATTTTCATAGCACTTCTGAGACATAAAATATTACACTTTTTTGATAAGGCAGGAGTACCTTATTTTGAGCTACAAGGAAGCTGTACTATTATCCCTTGCCAGAAATGAATTTTGTGTTCACAGCAAGTTATGCATTTGCTTATTGTATGTTATATAAGGTGTCCTTTGAACTTGCTTTGTATGATATTTCAAAGGAGCAGTGGAATAGTGTTATTTTCCAGAATGTACCATCAGACAATGCAAATAATGTCAGTTCTCAAAATCTCAGATTATAGGAACATGGTATTTTCTAAAGTATGTTATTGTAAAAATTATGATGAAGTGGTGACACAAATCAATAAAGCTAGGGGATTTTCAAAGTAGAGATGAGTCTGAAACATCTCTGCTTCATTCTTCCTGTTGTGCAGTGGTACTAGCTTCTGCTCAAACCTTAGTTTTAGCATCAGTTCTAATTCTGAATTTATCTGACAGATTTATCTCTGTCAACCGCAGGATTTGTATGCCATCTCATACTGTAGTTTCTGGTGCCTGTACTTAACTGATTTGTTTCCTATCTGCCTCGTCCATCTTTTCATTGTTGGCAAACTGGATTTATCTTGTTTTTATGATTAAATGGAAGGAGTTGCTAAGGAATGAGATTGAGATCCTTTATTACATTTTAGCATTGTTCCTTGAAAACCTGATTATATCTTGCAAATTAGAGTAACATCTCAAAGGTAATAAATCCTGCATAGCTTGTTAAATATCTCATTTTTTACTTCTAGATTCATACTGAAGCAGAATAATATTATTCCAAACTACGCTGAGTGTGAAGTGTTCTACTGTTGCTCTATATGTTCACTAGTAACTAAATGTTTGCCATCTTAGAACAAAATTATTTTGTCTCAAAGATTTTATATTCAGAGTATGATTTCATAACTGTCAGTTAACTAATGGTTTTTTGCTAATGATATTTAAATATTTATCGCCTCTCAAACAGTTGGGATAAAGCAAGGGAATTACTTTTCTAGACAAATTCAAATCCATATCTGTTCAGTTTGTTTATCTTCCATTTTCTACTATGTGGCTGATACTTGGGTTTTGTTATTTGATGGGCTGTAAAATTTGCTTTTGTGTCTCATGTACTGAAAATGTGCAGCGTGTACATATATTTTGTTACTGCTGATAATTGGATTAGAGTTTTGCCAGTCATATTTGCTTCTAAGAGTTTATGATATAGATCCACTTACATTTATGAAATAATTTTAATGGGTTTCTCTGACTGGGAAGTGTTCAGAGTATGTGTATGCATTTTCTCCTGTCCTTGTATCAGAATACCTTACAGCTTCACTCATGTGAGCAGCCTTCATTCATAAAGAATTCTTTTGACAGTCTCTGCTCTAAGATGTTTCTTGACATTTCTCAGTATTCTTCTGTGATGAAAGTCTTGTTGCTCTTGACAATGAGGCACTAAAATGGAGATGCTGCAGAGAGCTAATTGACCTACTAGCAGATGCCTTTGGGCACAATGCATTTTCAGTCATCTCCAGATGAAAACTTTAAAAGCAAGTGTGTTGTGTTTTTGTTTTGTTTGTTTGGTTTTTTGTTTGTTTATTTTTAAAAATTCTCTCTTCCTCACACCTCCCTACCCCCATCCCCTTGCACATTTTGGCTTCTTACCACTGGTAATGATGCAACTTATGACTTTAGGAAAGTAGATATGTGATGCCCTGAAAAGGGCCATTTCTTCAGCAAATCAAATGTCCTTCCATGATGCTTACTTGAAATTTGCACTTTTGATGGAAATTAGAAACAGTGGGCAGGAATAATCATACCTGCAGACAAGGAACAGGAAATCAAGGAGATCTACTAAAAGATGTGATTAAAAAGTTAGACCAAGGAAAAAAACTGTGTTTAGGGAGCAAACAGGAGTGAATCTGTGAGTGAACAGAGCACGCAAGCATGCACTTTAAAGGAAATTCCTGCAATGACACAACGGACCCAGGAGTATATTTCCAAGCCATGAAGCAGTAGTCATAGTTCATATACATCTTGACCTGTATTAGGTGGGAACTAAACAGGCACCAGCTCTGTCACCTTGATTTCCACAGTGGGGACACCGTGGTAGAAGGGCTGGAGCTTTTGTGAATGCGGAAAACAGATTTGACAGCAGCATTTTTACAGCTAAATCCAAACTTCCCAGTGTCATGTAGTGGAACTGAAAATTAAAATTGGAGACATGCTATTTCTTCACTTGCTGGTTTTTTAAAAAGAAGCCTGGCTTTAGTACTTCTTTTTTTTTTTAATGTAATATTCACTAGTTTGAATACCGATTTTTCAAATTAGTAATAGTTGATAATAAGCATCATTCTTTCAAGTATTTTAAATGAGTGTGATTGATGTAAAGCTCTTTCCTGTCAGTGAGACGTACCTAACTGGAGCAGTGGATGTACCATGTGGATAGTCAGCATTCCAGGCAGCAAACTCCTCTTATGCCTTTAATGACTTTAGTAATCAAAACTCAAAGCAGCCCAAAGTTTACTCTGATTTATAGACCTAGGATATGTTTCCTAGGTAGTGCCATGTAGGGAAGGATTGGTGGTGTGGGTGCTCTCTGCTCTGACTTTCACATATTTCCATCCCCACTTCTGGAGTTTGGTGGGGATAGGAGAGGGCTGCCTTGTCAGTTTGTTAAAGGTGAACATTCCTGGGCTTTAGCAGGGTAATCTTGCAGGTAAAAGAGTTTCCAGCTGCCTACTTGCCTTAGAAATCTATCCATTTTGTGTTATTTGAACTCAGGATAAGGTCTTATTTTAGTTTCAGCCCTGGAGGGCTGGCCATTTTGATATCCTTCCTTCACTTCAGGGGATCATACATATGTACTGTAGGCTCTCACTGTTCTGAAACTGTGTGCTGTGGGTCCATTTAGAATTGCTAATTGGAGAAGATAGGTGGAAAAATTTTGTGGATGTGTTTCAGTTTCCAAGATTCCCTGAACTCTTGGCATATATATATACTTCATTACCAAAACAATTGAGAGCATGCACTCAAAATGATGGGATAGTATTATACTGCCTTTGTCAAGCCTTGTAGGAAAAAAAGGAAACAAAGGATTAAATGACTGGAAGAGGAAAACTCATCTTCTCTCCTTCTCCACCATGACTTATTTGGCTTATTTTTATGCTAAGGTCAAGAGAACTACTCTTTTACAGACAATATCTAGCTGCTGCTTTTAATCTGTTGTGCATAGGATGGCTAAATATAGGAATGCACATGCAATATTTATGTTGCTGTGAGACAAAGATACACCCTTAACTTGGCCTGATCTGAAAATAAAAGCTATTTTGGTCAGAATCACTATTGCTTTTATGAAGTCTATAATCATGCTGCAGCCTGTAGCATTAATGATGTTTACAAGTACCTCACGTTTCCCTTTCCATTTGGGATTAAACTGGTTCCATATAAAGACATGCCATGTCTTGATGAACAGTGTTGCTGAAATATGTAAAGCAGAGCTTATTTCACATACAGTGTTCAAAATGTCACTCCTTTTTCTGGGAGGTTGCCTTTCTTGTTAAACTGTTGATTCCTAATTCATGACCATTCTCACTGAACCTGCATTTTCTCTCCAGATACTTTCCCAGGCTATACTTCTGTTGTTCTGAAGAGCTCATAGGTAATGAAAGGCAAACAATGTTTTCCAGGGCTTAATTGCCTGCTGTCAGAGTAGGTCACTGGAGAAAGTGTGGCTCTTTGCAAGACTGTCCTCCTTAATTTGTGTCCATGGTAGGAAAAGGTGAAGCCTGAGGACAGTGGAGTTCTGCAGCAGCTCTGGAGAGGGGTTTAGCTGACACAGACTTTATGCAATAATGACAAAAATGTGTGGAGAGCTGAGTACAAGAGATCATGGGGAATTCTCCATTTCTTCTTGCCCAGTAAGATCTTAACCACGATACAAGCACTCTTAGAGTGAAGAAGATCTTATTATTTCGAAACTGGTTATAGTTTCCTTTCTTTGGTTTGCTTTTTGCAGGCATAGTTAGTGTCTTAAATTCTGTGTTGAACACGAGTCAGCTCACCCATTCTTTCCTTCAAACTGGACAGGGTCAACATGACTGTTAGACTGCAAATATTTAAATGAGGGCTGTTTTGACAACATGGAAAAATACTTGCTGCAAAAGATAAAATAGCAGAAGATAAAAAAAAATTAATTCTGATTTCCTTGAATTTAACAGGGTAGACATTTTAAACCCTAGATTAAAATTTCCATCTTACACTTTTTCTCTGCGTTTTCCTTACTTCCTTTGTCTTTGAGAGGAGGATAGTTAAAAGATGGGAGTACAAAGCTGGAAAAAAAATCTATTAAAAATGATTCTCTAAGATATTCAAAGTTTTAAAAGAAGTCATTTTATTGGAAAAACCATGGTATCATTGGTGATTACTTTTATTTCAAAAAGTTTCCCTTGAAAAATTACAGTGTTCTGGGTATGTTGAAATGAGTGGGTATCCTGCCAGGTAGTAATTTGGAGTGGAGTCTTTTCTGCTCCCCTTTTTCCCCATTTGCTTTTCCCGATCTCAACAGGAGGATGTACCCAATAACAATACGTTGACTCATTTTCTTACTGTTTTTTGCTACTACAGTGCCCTAACCTTGACTTAGTATCAGATTGGGTGGAACTGACTCAGAGCAGCATCTAGGTAGTAGTCACTAGCTAAGGTGATGTTTCTGGGAAATTGGAAGGCTCTCCTGTTTAAAGCTCCCTGTGTTTTAGTATCTTATTTACCAACGTTTTCGGTGAACGTAATACCTATAAGAAGTGGTTTGCTGTTAATTGCATGGAGTCATAACTCTTTCAGATAGCATGGGTTGTTTTATTGTTGTATAGATGTTTAGGATAATGGAGATGTAAACTTCCATTAGCATGCTTGGTCACCAGGAAGGCATAGAGGTCCTGAAGTGAGTATTACTATCTTGCATCCTTTTTCTGTTGCTCTGAGTGATAATATAACCTTTTTTGGCCATTTTTTTTTCTTTTTTTTAAATAGGTAGTTGACCCATATGTCAGATAACTGCTAATCCTGCAAACACCAAAGCATGCATGAAATGTGCTCAGATAAGCATTTTAGCTGACATGGAGGTTGCTGAGGTGAATAATGACTCATTTGCGTGTAGTAAGAAATCTTTGAGTAAAATCAGTGGCTCTTATAAGTGTGAAGGTGTCTGACAATTAGCTTTAAATATGTTTTATCTTTATATAAAAGAATTATTTCAGTGAAAACACTCCCATGTGCCTTATCAGAAAAAAAAAAAAAAAAGAATTCTCCAAAGTGTTTCTTTTAAAAACCTTTCTCAGAAGTCTTACTATGCAGAGTAGCTTCTTCTTCTCAGAAGTCTTGACTGGGCAGTTTAGTCTGACGTGCACTATAGAAGTCTATTAAATATGCATAGATTAAAATTCCTATGACATTACCTTTTTCTAAAAAATATTTATCAGTAGGTCCTACAGGCATAATATAAAATTGTATTGTAAAAATGTTTTTTCTTCTGATACTTTCTGCTTTTCATGAAATTAGCTTAATTTACTATAGTATCCATCATTTGGCTCAGTAACTGTATCAGATATTTAGTTGCAACCAATTTATTTAGGAGTTACTGAGTTTCTAAGTAATGCAAGTGTTTCTGTCAGTCTTGAGACAAAGCTGTAACTTTGTATCTCCAACATTCAACTTTGTGTTAAATATCGGGTACTCTATTCTATGGAAAATTCCCTGTACTTGCAGTGTATTTCCCTATACGCAGCTGTAATGTGTTCCTAAAAGACTGGATCTGCGTGGTGTAGAGCTTTGGCATGGTTTGCCTTCAAACTCTGTATGTGGGCAACCTTGCCAAATGTCACCTCTGATAATGTGTAACTAGTAGTATCTCCCTGTAATTAGCAGTGTCCCACAAGGTTCAGTATTGTTTAACTTGTTCATGAATTACTGGGATGGAGGGGCAGATGCCTCCTCAGCAAGTTCACTGATAACACAAAGAGTGGCTGATACCCCAGAGGGCTGTGCAGCCCTTCAGAGGGACCTTGACACGTTGGAGAGGTTGACAGAGAAGAACTGCCTGAAATTCATCAAAGGCAAATGCAGGGTCCTGTACCTGGGGAAGAATAACCCCCTGCACCAGTACAGTCTGGGGGTGACCTGCTGGAAAGCAGCTCTGCGGAGAAGGAACTGGGGGTCCTGGTGGACAACAAGCTGTCCATGAGGCAGCAGTGTGTCCTTGTGGCCAAGAAGGCCAATGGTATCCTGTGCTGCACTACGAAGAGCATTGCCAGCAGGTTGAGGGAAGTGATCCTGCCCCTCTATTCGGCCCTGGTGAGGCCACATCTGGAGTGCTGTGTCCAGTGCTGGGCTCCTCAGGACAAGAGAGACATGGAGCTCCTGAAGTGGGTCCATCAGAGAGCTGTGAATATGATGAGGATATTGGAGCATCTCTCTTATGAGGAAAGGGGGAGGGAGTTGGGCCTGTTCAGTCTCGAGAAGACCAAGAGGAAACCTCATCAGTGTATATAGATATCTGAAGGGAGGCTGTCAAGAGGATGGAGCCAGGCCCTTCGTGATGGTGCCAAGCAATAGGACCAGGCAACAGACAGAAACTGATAATCAGGAAGTTCCACCTGAACATGAGGAAGAACTTTTTCATTGTGCAGGTGATTGAGCACTGGAGCACATTACCAAGAGAGGTTGTGGAGTCTCCCTCATTGGATATATTCAGGAACTGTCTGGACACAGTGCTGTTGGACCAGATGTCCCCACCAGTGGTCCCTTCCAACCTTACCCCTTCTTTGATTAATTTACTTGTTATCCTGAATAATTTCACTAGGATGTCATGAATGTTGTTAAAGTGGAGGTAGTTTATAGTTCACTACTCAGTGTCTTAGTGGCCAGCTGTGTACTCTGTATGGAGAATTTCAATGGGGCTTTGTGGCATGAGTAGTATTTAGAAATCTTAATTGCTTATGGTGTTACTTTGATGCAGAATACAAGAGAGTAAACTGAAGAAAGTAATTTTGATCTTGTGTGTTATGTTTTTGATCTTCTGAATAAATTTAAATTTACCGTAAATTGATCAAAGTTAGGAAACTCAAGCCAAAGGCATCACTGGAGTCAATCATGCCCCTAGTAAACCTGGTAAATACCATTCATGAAATTTTTGAGTGCTCCTCCTGTAGTTTCTTGCCTCCTTTTTATGGCCATTAACTGCACTCTGTTGTTTCTGGTTTGCAGGTTATTATCCCACTTGACATCTGCATATGCTCAGACCTTACCCTGTGTCATATCTGTACTTTCACATCATATATGTACATTACATTCACAAAATACATTAATACTCTTCACTGTTAGAAAAAGGTGTACAGTAGATAAACATACATTTGGGAACTTTAGATTCCCTGGGTTTGAAGGGCATTAGGCTTCTTAGCACAGGCACAGGCTCTGTGTTAGGCTTATGTTGTGGGGTTTTTTTTCTTATTCTGATCGTTTTAATATAAAGATTAGAAAGTAAAGTGGCAAGGTCAGTTAGAAAGAATGAGTGGGACTTAGTGACTAGAAATGGAAGTACTGATGATAATTGAATCTGTTCAAGTGTGTTGTGGTTTGGAAAACCTTTTCTTCATGCTAACATCAAAAACAAAGAGTGCTCAAATACACATAATTCAGTATTCCTGAGACATTAATTGAAAGATCAAGCACCATAAGGCAGCAGTGCAAAATTCCTTAATTTAGTCTCATAACTGTATATCATTCCTGGCCAGTGTGGGTAATTTACTGTAAATCACTGTAATTCCTGTCTTTCCTGATAACACCATATCACACTGTCAGTTTGAAACGCGACCTGCTCATTTTTGCTTGTAAACTGTGATATTTCTTTTACCATGTATGCATACAAAGATTTCAGTATCTGTTTGTATACACACAAACTGTATGCCTTATTTGCAGATGTATCTTGACAAAGGTATTTTCCAGCTAGGAACATGAGTGGATTTTGCTGGCAGGACTTTATGAGAGGTACCTGCATTCATATTCAAATGAAGTAAATGTTGAATTTTTCTGGAGACGCTGCTTGTTTTCTGCATTGAGATTCCGTATTAGAAGTAAAAAATACACTTCTGTTGTGTGGACAGTGAAGTTTTAATGTATAAATAGATCGTACACAACTGCTAACACCAACTGCTAACACCAGGAGATAGTTGTCTGGTTTTCAGATTACTTACTTTTTGTTGGTATAAGTCAAAACTGTGTGTATTTTGTATTCCGTGTGTCATAGACTGAGAATCTAACCAGAACTGCATCTGATATTTATCTGCAATTTTAGTGAAGCATAACCTTTTCCATTATCAAAGACCAAAGGACCAAATTGATACATTCACATCTAACTGGGGAGTATGTCTGGCACAGAGGACAGAAAACCATCTTTACAGCCTGGGGCAAATTGCACTACTGCAGTCTAATAAAATGCTGGGTGTTACTGCAGCTTTATATGAGATGGGTCATCATCAGGCTTGGCAAAACGGACTTTTCATCCCTTCAGTTGTAAAGAAAAAGATGTGCTTAAGCCGCCTTGGGCAGGTTTTCCCTCCCCCACTCCTGGCCAGTTGCCTATATGTGAAGAATATCTGCCTCTTCTGTAGCTGACTCAGCTCAGCTGGCCAGCAGTAACATGCTAGGTCATGTCAGTTCAGTTGTTTCTGATCCATACCTTCCTTCAGTGATGCATGAAAGTGCTCTGAAAACATAAATATCTAGAAATATCTCTTTCATCTGTAGAAGGGATGTAGTGAGTTGTCTGCAATTTCCATGAGGTAACGCTTGAGGCTTTGCACAGCTGCGCTGTTTCACTTCAGTGCAGCATTGTTATTAACGTGGACTTCTACACCACGGGGTACTAGCAGAAGTCATCCCATCTGTCTTGGCTATTCATGAAGTGTTTCCAATACCAGTAGTGGGTTAATCTGTGTAAGACATCTAAATGGGTAATGGTTAAGGTGAATATGTGATAATGAGTGAAAAAGAGAAACCAAGTTCAAGTATAGCTAGGATATTTATTTTCTGACTAGAATGTTTGCTTTATTTACAGAAAAATACTCCCATGTACTTAGCTCAGAGGATAGTACTGGCTCTGCTTGTTACTTAGAAGAAAAATATTTTTTGGAATGTGACTGCAAATTGTTCCTGGCATTTCTGGACAATTAAGAGATTCTGAGCTTTAAGGGAAAGTCATTCTTCTTTTGTCTAGTTCTATTAATGTTCATGTTTTGAACAAATTTTTTACAAACTATGTTTTTATTAGGAGTATTTGATTGTAATAGTGAAATTAACACTATGGTGTGAGTAGCTACAATGCACTGACTTGTATAGGAACCACCAAACTGCTTTTTTCTTACCAGTCAGCTCCTTTGTCCATCGTTCTTTGAATTTGTGCTCCTGCATTTTTAGATTTTTTGTGTCTTTTTTTTGGGAAACCAGTAGACTGTCACTTTCAGTATGATCTAAATTCTTAAACAGAAAGAGCATTCGAATTGTAAATTCAGAATCCTGAAAACATTTTTCGGGAGAATATATCAGCATACATGTGAGCTTCAGTAAGAAGGGGTTATCACTGAACAGCTCTTGCTCTGACAACTAAGTAGGTGTGAGGGGAGGTGGCCTAACACCTAGTGACTTGTGTGGATGTCATGGCTAGGCTTTGCGAATGAAGATTTGGGAAGGGCTTTACCCACACTTGCTACAAGCACGCTGGTGGCTAAAAAGGCCAATGCGAGACAGACAAGTCCAGTTGCAAAAGGCACAGCAGAAAG
>JAWWES010000001.1:95782973-95939381 GCA_035583135.1 Lophotriccus pileatus
CTGTTGTCTATTTCTGCGTCAATCTTACCATCCGAGGAAATGATGCTTCCGAGGTAATTAAATTGCTGGACTGATTTGAGCTCTGATTCGCCAATGGAGATATGGGGATGATGGAAGACTTCCTGAGGTGCAGGCTGATGCAGAACTTCTGTCTTCTTCAAGCTGACTTCCAGCCCAAAAAGCTCAGCAACCTCTGCAAAGCAGTATGTTAAACGCTGCAGAGCTGTTTCTCTCTGGGTGACAAGGGCGGCATTTACAAAAAGGCACTTCTAGTGCCAGCTGAGGACATGAGGATGAGAGCAGGCAGTGGGGAGGCCACCCCTGTGTCAGGGTGGGTGGAGGTTTGGCCTTTCTGAGTATCTTCTTTGTGACTCCTCAGAAGCCTAATGCAATTATTACATGACAGAGAAGTGCCCATCTAGCACCATCCATTTAGAAATTACTTTTGAGTGCAGGGACATGCATTTGGTGTGCAGTAACAGGAGTACCCTCGTGCGCTGTGTAGTTCATACATTTGCTGCTAGAGTTTGAAGGAGGATGAAGAATCAGAAAGTCTCAGTTGCTAATTCAGCTCTGCAAGCGCCTAGTGCCTGCTCTCAGAGAGAGATATTTCAATATTTAAAAGGAGGAGAACATCTGTTAACATCATAGGATGTTCTATAGATGATTTAATGTTTGTAGCAGTCTAAATTAGGTAAAGTGCTGTGATGATACCACTAAGATGGCTCTAAGCCACCAGTATGATGCAGCTGTGAAAAAGTCTAATGTGTTTCTATGATGCATTAGACATAACATTTTTATAGAGATGCTAATAGCATTTCAGGAAGCCTTCCTGAGATCTCATTTGGAATATTGTGTCCAACACTCCTCCTTTGCAGTGAACAGAAAGATGGACTTAAATTGGAACAGGTGCAAAGACAGACTACTAGGCTGATCAGAATTATGAAGTAGTTATCTTTCAAAGAGCAAATTAGAAAGCTTTTATCATTTAGCTTAGTCAAATGAAGGTTGAGAATCACAGAATCACTGCATCTGCTGATTGGAAGACACCCACAAGGATCATCAAGTGCAGCTCTTAGCCCTGAACAAGACCATCCCCAAGAATCACACCATGTTCCTGGGAGCATTGCTTCTTGAACTCTGTCAGGCGTGGTGCTGTGACCACTTGCCTGGGCAGCCCGTTCCAGTGCCCAAACACCCTCTAGGTGAAGAAACTTTTTCTAATATCCAACCTAAACCTCCCCTGACACAACTTCAGGCCCTTCCCTTTGGGTACTGTCACTGGTCGCCACAGAGAAGAGATCAATGCCTGCTCCTCCTCTTCCCCTCACAAGGAAGTTGTAGGCTGTGATGAGTAGACTGGTCAGTGTCTTCTCTTCCAGCCTGAACAGACCAAGTGACCTCAGCTGCTCCCCATACGGCTTGCCCTCAAGGCCCTTCACCATCTTCCTTGCCCTCCTTTGGACACTCTGTAATAGCTTAATATCTTTCTTTATATTCCAAACCTGCACACAATATCTAAGGTGAGGCCTCATAAGGTCAGAGCAGAGTGGGACCCCTCGACTGGCTGGTAATGCTTTGCCTGATGCCCCCCAGGACAGGGTTGACCCTCCTGGCTGCCAGGGCACTGCTGACTCAGATTCAACTTGCCAGAAACCAGGACCCCCAGATCCCTTTCCGAGGCACTGCTTTCCAGCATCTCATTCCCCAGTCTGTACAAACATCCAGGATTGCCCCATTCCAGGAGCAGAATCTGGCACTTTTCCCTCATCAAACTTCATCTGGTTGGTGATTGCCCAGTCCTGTAATTTGTCGAGGTCTCTCTGCAGGGCCTCCCTCCCTTCAAGGGAGTCAACAGCTCCTCCCAGTTTTGTGTCTTCTGCAGACTTGCTCAGTATCCCTTCCAGTCCTGCGTCAAAGTCATTTATGAAGATATTGAAGAGCACAGGGCCCAAGATGGAGCCCTGTGGAACCCCACTAGTGACAGGTCACCAGTCTGATGTTCCCCCATTCGCTGTTATCCTCTGTGCTCGACCCATGAGCCAGTTGCTCACCCACTACAGGATGTGTTTATCTATTTGTGTGCTGGACATTCTGTCCAAAAGGATCCTGTGAGGGATCGTATTGAAAGCTTTACTGAAATCCAGAAGGATTAGACCAACTGGCTTCCCTTGGTCACCTAGGTAGGTTACCTTGTCATAGAAGAAAATCGTTTGATAAGCAAGACTTTCCTCTCATGAAGCCGTGCTGTCTCTGACTGATGACTGTGTTGTGTTTCAGGTCATTTTTTCAATATATCCCTGAGTAATCTTTTCCATGATTTTACCAGGCACTGAAGTGAGACTGACAGGCCTGTAGTTTCCAGGTTCTCCTTCTTGCCCTTCTTGAAAATCGTTAAGTGTTTGCCAGGTTCCAGTCAACTGGAACCTCTCCAGATTCCCAAGGCCACTCAAAAATTATCAAGAGAGGTTTTGAGATGTTATCAGCCAGCTCTTTGAGGATTCTGGGATGAATCCCATCAGGCCCCATAGATTTGTAGGGATCCACTGGAGCATCAGATCCCGCATAATTTTAGGGTCGACTGGGAGTTGATCATTCTCACAGTCATGGTCCTCCAGCTCAGGGCACTGGCAGGATAAACTTATTCTTTGTAAATAAATTTATGAGTAAAGGTCAGCAACAAAAACCTCTTTCAGCTAAAGCATAGTCAATTTTTTTTTGTATTGGTATTATCAATTGATCCTGAATGAATTTAGACAAGAAATTACAAGAACTTCCCCCACCATTTCTTCTGTGGTGGCAAAGAACCTGAAAGTGGGGCAAAGAACAGTGGGGCAAAGAACCTGGACAGTTTTAAATCCGAGTTTAGTAAGCTGCATTCCAGATTTCATTCTGGAATGATGATAGAAAGTTAAGTTATGAGACAAGCCTTTGGGTTTGAAGTATTGAGGTCTTCAAGGGGTCTGAAGGGAGACTGAAACTGCTTGTTTTCATTATATTTGTTTGGCACTAACAACATGCTTCAGCATTTCCAGTGGTTGCTAGTGGATAAGAAGCATGTTTTTTATGCTCTTCTTCCAAACATTTTTAATAACAACTTATTTTACTTGTCCCCTGTTCTAGCCCCCATCTTCTCACATTCACCATGGAACCAATTACTAGATCTGGGATCAGGAATGAATGAGTCCCCCTTGGGAAATTAAATATAATATAGATATTTTTGTCCCTTTTTTGTTGTGTGAAGCATGGTCCACTTCCTGTGATCATATAGAAGTTGTTACTTAGCAATTATTAAAAACATATGCAAAGACATAGAACATAGCCAGTGCCCTCAAGCTGTATTCTATAATTATAGCTTTTTCTGTAGCTATTTTGCTTTTTGTATGGTATTGAGAAGGCTTTTGTGGGGTTTAGGGCACATGAAGCAGATATCCAATGGAAACTTCAGAGCTGAACATTCATCATGTGGTTGTCTGCAGTTGCACGTCAATCCTGGAAGGACCATCCTGTGTCTCTGAACTGTGCTGAGGCACATGCTGAAGTGCCCCTTGGTGATTCAGAGGAGGTGTTGCATTCTTTCTGCTGCTCAAACTTTACTGTTTGGTGCAGACAAGTTTCTGGGTTGTGAAGTCTGGAGAATATATGTATTTGTCACCTCCTGTACCCCAGAAGAATTGCTCTCAGTAAGTGACGTCTTGCAGTTTGGTTATCACTCTGCGTTTTTGGCGTTTCTGTGAGAAAGTAAACTTGCAGGGAAATCAGCCAACACCTTAGATTGAGGAGAATGAGATGTGAAATTCTTTCATAGGCTCTAACTTTGGTATTGAATTAAGTAACTAAAATGTGGGCAGGAAGTAGAGGATGGTAAAGAGCAGTGCTTCCATTAGTTTGTCTTGTTTTTGCAGAAAGCCGTGCAGCCTGAGAGGAGCGTAGTGTTTATAACACATTCATGGCATGGCTGTTTCCTGGTAAGTGTGCAACAGGAGGAAGTGTTGTTCTTAAATTAGTAAATGAAAAAGCAGCTGACAAAAGATGGGGGCTACAGCTTTCTAGATTTTATTCAGGACAGGATTTAAAGGGAAAATTTCAGTGTTTCTTTGGAGGGTCAGATTAAAAAGTAAAATATAATTTACTGGACTTGATAGGCTCAGGCTGTATTGTACCACCAAACACTCAGTTGACTGTGAAAAGGGCTCTTTAGGTGTCTACTATCATAATAAAAAAATTATTATTGTAGGGAATGGCTATAACATCAACCTGAATATTTGTAAAAGACATTGTTAAGCAGCTGAGAATTCCTAAGTAAACTACTTAAATAAGATACTGTTCCTGCTTCCACCAGTAACTTGTGTGCTTTTATGCATATTATTTGAAAAGGAGACAAATAATTTCGAGAAGCTCATTAATGTTATAATTGAGGTCAGTTCAATGTCACTTTAGTTTTTTACCATAAAAAGATGGTAGCTCCCATTCAGGATGAATTCTGTTTCAAAAATTAGTTGAGTTCAGAAGAGTGTACTTTAACTTAGCTGACTAAATGTAATAGCCAATCTTTTGAAAATTTTGGCCATAACATTTATAGTATATTAGGCTGTTAAAATGAATCTGATTTGTAATTTACTTTGAGATCAAATATGCTAGGAAATACATTTTAATGAAAGGTGCCTATACTGTGGTAAATTTCTTTCCTGTTCAACACCTTACAGATCATCAGTCTGGAGTAAAAAAATGCACTGAAACCTTGTCTTTCATGAACAACTGTGTCACACCAACTGCACTGTTTATATTTAATACATTGGATTCTTTCTAATACTTTCTAGCAATGCCCTTCATGATGAGTTCCTGTAATTAATGGTTCCTGAAAGTACCAGCACCACTTCTCTCCCTCAGCTCTCTGAAGTGTGAAACTCAAGGATCAAAGTAATGTTAACTACGTTGGCTTTAGGCTGTATAAAGTATAATCCCAGATCACTTGTTTGCTGGAAAGTTCTAGGACTTGTCTGTGTGAGTTAACTAGTATCAACCAGACTATAACAGCTATAGTGATGATCCTAAAATCCTCTTACTCTAGTAGGAGAGATGTTCTGAGGTGAGCTGGGCTTCCTTGGATGAAGGTTGTTAGGCAAAAAACCTGTCTATTGCCAAACCGCCACTACCCCCCCCAGACCCTTCCACAAAATATTTAAACTAGTTCAGTGTATAATTCTGTCACTACTAACTGGTAAATTTTCCATGCCAGGAAACCAGTAGATTGTAGGAACTATTACTTTCCTTCTGTCTTGCAGGTTTTGGGGAGGCACAGACACCTGTTAATGTGACCAGGTGGGAAAGGGGGCAATTATTATCTTCATATGTGTGATCTGTGGGGGAAAATTATGGACCTTCAGTTGTAAATTATTTTCTTGACTTTTCTGGCAAGGACATATGTGTGGGTAAACAAAGTGTCTTTTTCATGTCATTGGTGATGGAAACTAGAATATAAACATTGCAGTACAAGGGATGCCAGGAACTTGTGGGCAGGAAGAGAAAATAAACAAAGCAGAAAGTTTTTCTGAAGTGAGTGGAGGCAAATACTGACATTCTTTTTATGGCTTTTTGGTCAGTTTACCAGTGAGATTTTTTTGGTTTTGTATTTTTGGGGGGGAGGGGTTGTATGTGTGTGGTTTTCTGTGGGGTTTTGTTTTTTAGATTTTTTTTTTTTAATTCAGGATCGATCTACTACTAATAGTTATGTTACTAATTTCCTGTTATGCTAAGTAGCAAATGTGAATATACTGATTAATAGGAGACTCAGAGTCAGCCAGCTTTTGAGAAATGCCTACGATCACCTGTGATGATTGGCTTGTGTATGAGTTGCAGGCACAGTTGTGTCCTAGGGCCTAGTTCCAAGGGCGTGAATCATACTGACAATCCTCCTTCCTACAGAGGATGTGACAGTAGTGGATTTGCAGGGTCAGGCCATGCAGGGGATGGGAGCTAGGATAACTGAATCTGCTTCTGTCTTGGACACCATCAGGCAGTGTACCAAGTGGAAGAACAAGCAATTGTACAGAACTAAATATATTCTTGTGACTGTTTGAGACCTCTTCAGAAGAAATAAGAATAAATACCATCTTACATTATCCTGACACATAACTTTCAATGTTGAATGCTTATCATCAATATCCAAGTATTTTGAACATTTTTATTTCCCTGTTGCATTTGGGTTCAAATAAAGATAACTAGATCCCCCTTTCAGCATTAAAATGTACTTAATTCAGTGTGGCTCAACAGAGGAATGAGTGACTTATTTGCAAATACTGTGTTCATTAGTAATACTACGTTTATACTTAATTTTTATATGTCAGACACACAAAAAGGTTGGTGAAAGGTTGCATCATTTTAGTGTACCTAAATATTTTTGAAAATTTATTTTAATATTAAAAGTATTTTATTGGCCTTTTTTCAGTTAAATCAGACAGTTATTTTTTCTTTTTAGTTTCAGTGTTGCAAGAATCAGGATGTAATAGAAATTCCTCTCTAGCAGACAACTTCTATCACTGAATCATTCATCTGTACTCATTACGTAACTTATGCTGTTATTAAATGGACACAGTAGCAGCAATACAGTAGCAGCATAGGAGAGATCTGTCCCTAATCCAGGAGTTCAGCACAGGCTGGTATCTATCGCCGTGGGGAGGAGCTCTGTGGAAAGGGACATGGGTATTCTGGTGGATAACAAGCTCAATATGAGTGAACAGTGTGCTGCTGTGGCAAGGAAAGCCAACAGAATGCTGGGCTGCATCAACAAGAGAATCACCAGCAGAGACAAAGAAGTCATTATTCCACTCTACTCAGTGCTTGCCAGGCCACACCTAGAATGCTGTGTTCAACTTTGGTTCCTGCTGTGCAAAAAAGGTGTGGACAGGCTGGAGAGGGTCCAGAGAAGGTCACAGAAGTGATCAAAGGACTGGACAAATCCACTAGAGAAGTGGTGGATTGCCCAGCGTTGGACACTTTAAAGATCTGGCTGAAGAGGGTGCTGGGCCATCTTGCCTAGATGGCGCTTTTGCCAAGAAAGGTTGAACCAGATGATCCTTGGGGACCCTTTCAACCTAGTATTCTATGATTCTATGATTGTATAAAATCATCTTAAATTTAGCCTTAACCCTCTTAACCCCACACACACAAATGACAGGAGTGTCTGAGACAGGATAGGGAGATGTCTTTGGTTAGTTCATTCTTTCTGGGAGAAATAGGTGAAGGTATACTATAATCTACTTTCTTCCAGTACAGTAAAAATAAGAACACTTACCCTTGGTACACAGTGCCAGGAGAACTCTGTTCTTAATTAAAAACTGTTCCTCCCTCCCCCACAGTACCTAATATATTTGACTGAATCAAGGACTGTTTTGTCTTCAGAAAGAGTGGTTTGAAGAAGTATGAGTAACACCCCGTTAACTGAAATGTAGATTGAGTTTAGACTGAGATTTAGACTCTAAGTAACTTTATTTGGATCCTTTGTAGAATGATAGAATTATTGTACTTTTTTTTAATTTAAAAGACTGGGTGATTTTAATCTGCCATCAAGACTAAAGTACCTATAGTTCAAAAAGCCTTCATTACAACTTCATTGACATCTGAGTATGTAGGTGTCCGTAGTGAGGGATTGAAGTGCCTAAAATTCTGTGTCTGCTCAGACAGCACTGCTGGTTTAGCTTCTCTTCTGCCCCAGTTCTTCTGGGATCCTGACATTGTTTCTGCTCATTAGCCCTTGTACAGACCTCTTTAACACCCATCGTTGGAAGTGAGTTCAGCACAAATGGCTATGGCATGCTAATCACAGACTGTGTAGGAACCAGGAAAAGATATGGAGTTGGTTGTTGAGAAGAAATCTGAGTAAAGGAGTGGGAAAAACATTGGGAGGTGAAAAGCAGTGTGGAAGAGCTAACAGATCTGTGAAGGGTACAGAAAGCTGAGAGAAGATGTTGTGATTAAAAGGAAAGCTGGTATAGGAGAGCTGGAAGCTAATGGGAAATGGGTTTATGGTTGCAGGGAAGGAGCAATATATTGTCTGATGAAGTTGATGAGAACGAAACGGTTGCTGAAGAGAGGCAAGGATGGAGCCTTCTGACAAAGAGCGTGATGGGGGTGGTGGCACATGTCCACAGCGTTGGCAGTGACAGAGCTTGGATGAGAGAATTTTGAGGGAGACTTAAGTGTCCACATGCAACAAGGAGGAGCTTCTCCTTTTCAATCATTTTAAAAGAGCTGGAAATTAAACCAAGCTCTGAAAGTTGAGTAAAATTGTTAAGAGTTACAAAGAACAAGTGCTGCAAAGCTGGGATGGTGAGGAATTGAGATTTTCTGAAATACGGTAACTGAGCTCCCTTGGACATATGCATTATGATACAGTTTTAAATTACATAATCTCAGATTTTTATGGTCTTCTTAAGTGGAACAGAGGTGTGTGAAGACTGCAGCAAAGTAGATATGTCTTTGAAAACTTGCATTTAGTTGTTGTAGAAGACAGGGGCAGTGCACAAGAAGCCAGGAAAGATGTGCGTCACTTTAACTAGGCAGCCAGATGAGTACAACTTCCCCAGGAAATCAGTTTAAGGTATTATGTAAGGCTAAGTACTCTGATAAATGATCTTCAGGAATCTGGTTGAACGCTGAAGTTTGTCATGCTCCTGATTCAAAAGTTTAGTTCTTGTCTATGGGGATCATATAACCTACCTTGCAGGGGGCTGTAATGCAATCTGGTGGTGTCCTGACAGCACCAAAGAGGAGCTCTGTCTGGAAACTGGCGTTTCTGTGCTCGGTTCTGGAGCAGCACAGAATGACCCAGGGTAGATGACATACAGAGCCGTGCTGTGACCACGTGTAATGCTGTCAGTGTGTAGATTTTCAGTACTCTCTTCTAGCTGCTGATTCACTGAATCAGGTTGGGCTCCTGTAAAAAAAAAATTTCACATCATCACCTAGTAAAAAGCCAGTCAGACTACATTTGAACAAGGGGGCCCAATTTACTACAAGTCTTAAAAAAATTAAAACCAAGAAAGAACTTCTGAAGTGCTTACCTTAAAAATGTGTTAGTTTCCACCTCATTGGACACCTCCCTTGTATAAAGATTTTAGGGTCGTTGGAGATGTTGATGTTTGTACATAGCTTGATGGCTTCTGTTTCTTTAAATGGCGTGCTTTCTATATCTTTTTCCTGGGAAAATCTGGATGCACAATGTACAAAGAAAACATAAAAACTAGGAGGCGTGGTTACAGTTAGTTTTTTAATTTCCTTTGATTTCTGGTGATATCTTCTTTGAAAGATTGTAGCTTGCTTAATTTTCCAATTACATGTTTACTTGCATGATGGAGAAAATGAAAAATAATTTTCTTTTGATCTGGTATAATTGCAGCCGTATTTTAGGGGAACTAATTCCATCTTATCTGATTATATTCTGACCATGGTCAAAAGTAAGGTTGCAATTACTATTTAAAGAGACTAGTTTCAGTGGTTGTGTCGTATCAAATGCATTGATTTTCTACTCTGTTATTATTAGATGGGGTGCTCTAAATTAGGTGGTCTGATTCTGGAAAATTTGAATACGTGCAGGTGGACTTCTGTGTCAGCAAAGCCACACTTGTTTAATTGGAGCTCCATATGTCTGCAAAAATTGATTCCATATGGTCGAATAGCACATTTTGAAATTGATTCTTTAATTCATGCTACTGCCAGGAGAAAGGAGAATAACTTGATTTTTTTTAGCTCCTCCTTAACTAAGTGACAGTACACCTGTACACAAACTTTCAAGTTTTAAAGTATTAATTGTGTATGTAGGATTTTCCTGTCACATGTTAACATAAGGTAGCTTAAATCTGTGGCTAACAAAGGCTTAACTGTGTGTTGTTTGTACTCCTAGAAGCAAGTGATGAAATATACTTAAATCATGCAATCCCACCTTCTACTGGGTGGAATTTACATTTCACTTAAGGTCGTGCTGAGTCTAAAAAAAAATCTACATAGAACTGATCAAATAAAACCCAGTCTTTTTACATGGGAGAAAAAAGCTGTGAGTTTGCTTCTGGTTAAGCAAATTGATGGGAAATAATCCTGTTAGAAAAGCTGGATATCTGAATTCTTAAATTGGGGCCATAGAAGTTGATATAATGAAAAGATGAACTCAGGAGAAGTTACACAAATTAATTTTTTTCTTTGTTTTTACTATACACAGGTACCTAAGGATAAAACTGGCCTGAAGGGAAAATCTGGGGGAAACTGGGGAGCTTGACTGTTCTTGCACCTGAGTAAGTGGATGCTTAGCTAAAAATCAGCTTTACAAAATGCTAGAACTGTTAAATGTTTTTCAGCATCTCCATGCCTAACCTGTAATTTGAGACAATACTTTGGCTTTTGAATTGACAAAGACTGGAAGAACTAGGACTAGCTACAGGGAGGGAATGTTGTATAGAGCCTTGAGTGCTTTGCAGTAGGCTTTCTTTTTATTCTTACCCTTAAAGCCTCCATAAAGTGAAACACAGATTGTAAGCAGGATTTCTTGGTATTTTGGTGGTTTGCCTTTTCAGTTTTTTATCTTCAGACTAATTTCTGAGTTTCTTAAGGTTAAACTTGATCTTGCTGGTTTGTAATCAATAGTAAGGCACTGAGACTCAGCAGAACTGAAGTCCTGGAATGGGCCAGGTTAAGTATGAGGTTGTCAGAGGGTGAAGGCTGAGTGTGACCTTGTGGTAGCCTAATACAGTTGCTTTGCAAAGCGTGAATGCGCAGTCCATGGTTTGTTTTTTTTTGAGACAGAAACTATTATCTTGGTTTGCTTCCACTAAAATAGGACAGGGACAGCTTTTCTTCATCAGACTGGACATGGCACATGGCAGACATTCCTAGGGATCTGAAGGATCCCAGTTCCAAACCCAGCCTACACAATTTTCTGAAACGACAGAAAAAATATTTTCCAGTTATCCATCTAGCTTTCTTTCCTGGCAATCCAACCATTATTCTGTTTACAAAAAATAATTTTACATGTCAAAAAGGCACTTTAATGTATTACTTATTATGTAATGTATTTATTTAGTCATACATATTCATATATGGCATATATGTGATATTAATGAGTAGATAAATATTGTATGGCATGAAATGTCTTTCTACTGGTAACATATTTTTAAAAATGGACAAGTTAATTGAGTTTTCTGAAACAATCACTAGAGCTGGAGCCTTTCTTCCTGCTGGCATTTATCACAGTAAAAGAATTATCTTTGGTTTTGGAAAGCTTCAGTAAGTTGAATATCTTTACTGGTATCTGCATTAAATTTTACCAACAATACTTATCAGCTGAGAGTCTCTCAATTTAATCTGGTCTAAACTTGTTACCAATGCTATTTATTCCAAATTCGTGTTGCGGTTTAATAATATAATAATTATAATAATAATATTCTTGTACGGAATGAATGAACTTAGAAATTGATATCCGTCTGCATAAAAAATACATTTCATTTTGCTAGAGTATTTACTGTGTTTATCTCTTTGCAGTAGAGTAGTAGGCAAAAGGGTCTCTCGTTGCTTTTGATATTAAAGAGAATTAAATGTGCAACTTAAAAATATGCCAGGCTTTGTGAACTATACACACATAAGACTTCAAATTCATTTAGAAATTCATCATGGCAGCATTTGGCGTTATCATTCTTTGATTTGTAAGTTAGGTACTGAGTCACAAATAATACCTGAGACTGTATTAGAAGTAAGTGGTTGCTTTCCTGTGCATTAGTAGTTCTCACTGAAATTCTGGTTCCTTGTCTTGCACTCATTTTTATATGGTTTTAGGAGTTAGGTCTGTGGAGTAGCGAGCTGCTAGGTGTAAGGTTTATTAAGGAAAAAAAGTTCAGTGTTCTTAAATGATAATGGCATGTTTTGAAATCATAATTGGCTCAACAGCTCTGGTTTAAATCCAGCAGGACCTTTGAGAGAGGGTTTTGCCCTATTTCTTTTAACTTCTATACTAACATGCAGCAAATGTTTTCATTTATTTCCTGTGTTATCAATCCTACTCTGTGTATTTTAGTCTATTGCTTTTGACACTGATGAAAGGCAGGTATTTTCCGACCTTTTGTATTTTGAGTGCTACGTAAGCTCCACTGTTCATTTTGGGAATATTTTCTCTTTCGCAATATTTTTCTTCTCTTTTGTTCCTGTTCCCTTGTTTGACAGGCAGCACTAGAAATTCCAGGTGCAGTTGTAATCTTTCTGAAATTATAGTTTAGATTTTGTGCTTGTATACATGGGACAGGAACTTGGCCATACAAAAGAAAGGCAGTCGTCTGCTGGGTTTGAGGGTCTGTAATGACTTCTGCCTTGACAAAGATACCATGTCAGTGTTATGTTGCTTTTTACTTGAAAATTGTCCTTAATTATTGTTTAATAAAGCAGAAGTCAAGAATTACTGAACTAAGAGATGGGGATAATCTAATTGAATTATGTAGTCTGTTCCTTTATGAATGTAGGATTGATCTCTAATTTAGGTGTTTTATCCAGTTTATTTTTTGCCAGTTACTGTAGTTACTGCATCACCTACAAATTTTCTCATTCAGAACTTGAAATTGAGTGCCTTGGGGCAAGATTTTCTCAGTTAAACATGAAAATGAACTAGTCTTGGTTTTGAGAGCATCCTGAGTGTAGCAGTTCTTGTTTCTGGTATTCAGGGAAGATCGACAGGTTTGTGCAAATCTGCATCTGGGTTTGAAGCAAGATAAACATATCTGTGCTGCAACTCCCTGTGTGCTGGATTACACTCTTTTTCAGGGATTGGTAGGTATTAGTCCATCCTGAATTTAGAGGCTGAAGTGAAGCCAGTTGTGGTACTACTGCTGGAGCCTGTCGATACTGCAGGATGAAGCTCTTCAGCTTCTTTTAGCAGTTAATTTCATGGAGATTGTTATTATTTTTGTAGATGGCAGTGTATGGTTTCTGACAGTTTTTAAAGATGTCATATGCTCTGCTGTTCATAGTCTAGAAATCTCTGGGGATTTAAAACTCTAGTCTATAGTATCTCTCTCACAGAGATCAATTAAGTTTCTAATTAAAGCTGTATCAGCTTAGCATCTACTGAAATCTTAAAAGAGTTGATGTTAAAATAAATATAGGAGGTTTTTTAGTCTCATGAAAAAATTTTGTTGAGTATTATTGGGCGGATTTTTTGTATTTTTGAGAGAGTTTCTTTGTTGTTCACAAAGTGATGTTTGAGTAATTGAAAGCTTCAGTAGCTGAAATTTTTAATGAAAAGGAGCCAAACAAATTTATTTAAACAATTTTATTTATTAAAATAGCTTACTCTCAGGCAGCTAACAGAACTGTAGTTGCAACCCTCCCCCATGCTTTCTACCTTTGAAAGACTACTGATTTTGATCAGACCTAAAATGTTGATGAAATTATATCTCTCTGTTTTGCTGAAGTCAAGTGTCACAGCCTTTCATTGGTGTTGGAAAAGTCGTATATCACTAGATTTGAAAGGTACCAAAGTCCTGTGGTTGGCCTCAGCATTAAAATATATAGACACTTCTGCTTTATGGGGCTGTAAACCAGATAATTCATCACTACTGACGATCTGGAGTTAGATGTGGGCTTTTAAAGAACAATATGTTATATTACAAATTCTTTTGGAGGGGGAGTGTTTGTTTTTAGGGATTCCTGGAGAGTGGAAGCCTATTATGGTGGTATTGTGCACGTGATAAATCACTTACTTTGCCTAGGTTGGGTTTATTTCCTCTTTTTTTTAAGGTCTAGGACCATTCAAACATTCTGTCATAATAAGAATAAAAGGTATCCTCTCTGCAAACACCAAAGAGAGGGGAAAACATTTTTTTTATTTTTGCAGTGTAATATTGTCACTATCTATATAACTAACTGATAGTGTGTCACACAATTCACATGAACAGCAGTGCAGCTGTATTGCTGTTGTCTGCCCAAATCACAAGAAGTGAGAAGGAAAGAGGGGATGACAAGGGGGATATGTGTCGGAGACGGGCACTGCGGTATGAATAAATTGACAGTGTGGTTTTATGGGGGGGGACAGTCATTACAGGAGGCTTCATCTGTTTGCCGCTTCCCATATTTAGAGCATCTTTAGTGATCCTTTTTGCAAACCAACTCATGCAGTAACTGGCAAAACAGAAGCAATTAGTGGTGTAATCTCAAAGGGAATCTCAAGCTTCACTCTAAGTGCAATGATTAAATCCACTAAAATGATAACCATTGCTGCCAAGAACTCCTGTAATTGGTCACTAATGTATTTTGTTGTAGCAGTTGATAACTACTGCATTTCATGCACATAATTAGTAATGCATACACGTTTGGTCAGTAAAATTGAAAATCCTGATAACCGAGGGTTGAGGGGGTGGGAAGGAACACAGAGCTGCAGAACTGAAATACTGCTCTGTTGATAGTACCTAACTGGAACTGTGTGCTTCAACAAAACAAGTGTCCTACTGTGCTGGAATACAAATGGGCTGTCTGTGGCAGGATATAGCAAAGACATTTGGCAGAGAGGGATTTGAAAGCTTCTGGCATAATGTAATTGAATTGGCCATTTCTTTAAAGATACAGCAAATTGTTTGCTGCAGCATTCATCATCATAAGGAAGGTCAGACAGCTTGCCAAACATATGATATTCATAATAAAAAGTAAAACGGTGACGCTTGTATTTAAACAGAAATCATGTTATCATGTTTGTAAAAGCTGGGGAAATGAATGGGAATATTTTTGGTGGTACTGAGGCGTTAGTAATCTAAGTAAGACTGTAATTCAAGAGGGGGAAAGCATATAGGCAGAGAAAAGACCCACAAGGGAATTCAGCTACTGAGCAACATAGAATCTTCCCCATTTGAGAGGGTAGTAGGTGTTTTTGCAGGATTATTGCTGACACTCTCTTCTGATCACTTAAGGGAATATTAACTTGTATGATCCCATTTTTTCCATTTTAAGAAAACAAAGGGAAAAATAACAAAGAAGGACTTGAGTCTTCAAAAAGAGACAAAATTTGAACTGAAGCATTGCTGGGGTTTTTTTGTTAGTCAGTTATGCTGTGACAAAATAAGCTGATGCATCAACCTGTAGCGTATCTGAAATGTGATATGAAATGCTCAGTATTGGTACACTGGGAAACCCCTCTCGAGTCACATCTAGAAGACTGAACGCAAATTGCGTGGTGACGGGGGCTTTGGGCCACGCAGTGATGCCTCTGCAAATGAGTAGCTGTTAGCTTTTAGGTTCTAACACATTCAGGAGACTGGCATTTTGATTTCTTGCACCACTGCACCACTGATAGGGTTGGAAATGGGAATCAAAATAATTAGATTGGATATATAGATCCCAGCAAACCAGCCAAGAAGGAGGTTGGGCCGCTCTGAATTCTAAAATGTGCCAGTGCTTTTTTTATGAGAGCACGAGGATGGAAGGAATAAACTAGAGTGCAGATGCTCACCATTTATATTCAAAGCATGTAATAAAATAATTGAATATATGCTTCCTCCTATTAAAGCCTGTTAGAATCAGTAATAAAGTACATTAGTGTTATATTAAAAAGGGAGCACAAATTTTCAGGTAATATATCTTAGTTGTATGCATAGTGTACAGATAAGCAGACTGGGAAGTGGTCTTTTACATTATCCAAGGCATTCCTCCTTGCTTATGCAGGACTGATCCTGTCAGTGCATTTTCTGTTATTTTGCCCAGCAGTAGCTTTGCAGTGCTCCCTCTGGCAGTTTTTTTACAGGCCAACAGTCATTCCTCTCCAAAAAGCTTTTTCTGCTAATCAATATTTTTCATGTAAAAAAACTAACAAAAACAAACCACCAAAAAAACACTCACTTTCCATGTACTCCTCCTTGAGTTTCTATAGCTGATAGAAAATGTCTTCCTTCTTCTGCTATGCATATTCCTCCTTTAGATATTTGTGAACTAATACCTCACTTTCTCTTTGCCCCACCTTATCATTTTTCAGCTGTACAAAATCCATCTCTCGGTCTTTACTCAAATGTCAGTTCTTTTCGTATTTACTTTTGAGAGACCCCTCTTCATTTAACCAAGAGATTCAGGAGTCCAGGTCTGCCTAAATTTATAGGGAATATATTTTTTGCTGTTAGCGTGATTTCTGATGCTTTTCTTTTTTAAATTCTACTCTGTAGCTTGACTGCCCATAATAACTCCTACTTCATTTATGTCTCGATGCACTATCTCTCTTCCTTCTCTACCTTCCCTATTACTGATATTTTCATAACCAACTTGTTATATCTTGCTTTTTCCCAGGTAATATCTCTGTTGCTTTCCATTTGTATTTCTGTTTCCTTTTATTGCATTAAATCCAAGTCCCTCTTGTCTGTGTAACTTCTGTCTAATCGATGTTCAGCATCAGTCCAAACTAGCCTATTGGTTTGTGTGCACATCTGTGATGAGGAAGGCAGTGGGTGCAGTAGCTCCTGTGCTTTGAAGCCAGATGCTCTGGTAATACACATGCTGAAGGACTTGCCTGCTTTTGCAGGAGGCTGTCCTGCATGTTGTCCTTGAAATACTGACTGAATTTGTAAGCAAATGCAGTAGTTATTGGCTCCACTTGTAGTCACTGGAAAAAGCTATGTTGAGCTGTTTCTGAACTAAATATCAGCATTTTTTCCCATTTCCCTACTTCAGATCTACAGGAAGTTTATCCTGCTCAGTTGTAAAGATAGTGATGAGGAATAGTAAAGTGATGTCTTCATGTTTTGATCTGTGCAAGCCCATAACATCTAAAGCTACTTCACAAGTTGTCATTTGTGTATCTTGAAGGTGCATTGTGGCCATATTGTACAGCTTGCACATAAGTCTCCTGTTCAGTGTGATATGATGTTTTGATGTAAGACTGCAATAGTAACAAATGAAAACTATATTTACTATCCATATGGAATGCATGATAAATAGCTAGTATGGAGGTGCAGTGTGGAGGAGCAGTACTCCTACCAGAAGCTCAAAGAGTTTGGATTTATTAGGGAAAAGTTGGGAGTTCTGCAGGAGCTAATCTTTCTGGTAGAAAACTGACAAAATCCATTATGTTTTGTTGAAAGGAAATTGAAATTGTGAGTTGGTCATCATCTAGTAATAACCATGTGAAGACTTATGATGTGAGAAGGCTCTTTTGTTTGGATGCTATGGAAATAAAAAGATGCATTGCAAGTAAGATAAAGATAGAGGAATTCAAACAGGAAACCAAGTTTGTTATTCCCCTAATATTCACAGCTATTTTAAAGCTGGCAAAACGGTTGAAGTTGAGAAGAGGAATTGTCTGTTAGCTGAAATTTTTACGTCCTTCTCAGATGAATTTCTAAAATACAGACTTCTTTCATTGTTTCAAAGTTATGTTTAATGCAAGAATTGCATGTTTGAGTTTCAAAACTTGCGTTACTGAGGACACCCAGTTAGGTAACCTGCGTGTTTCTTGTTGGATTCATGCTTATTAAGGCTTTCAGTTCAGGCTTTCATACACTCAGATTATTTAGTTCAGATGATGGTTTCTGGAGGACAGTTGCAACACAGTAGTTGCTATGCAAGAAACTGAAGTAGTATAGTAATTTGTTCTGCTCCAAAGGTTAGCTCTTAAAACATACAGCTCACTTAAGAGCCCAGTAAGGACTGACCAGTGTGGAGAGTTTATTTGAATGCTTGGTACTGTTGGGAGTTTGGAAAATAAATGTTATTTTGGTTTTTAATAAATTTTTCCTTGACCTTTCTCTGCAGTGAAATTGGCTGGCAGTATCACAGCAGGTCTAAATGCAACATTTTATTTATGGCATTAATTTTATAGAAGAGCAAATGGAGTTTGGAGAAAAGAAGAAATGAACGACTCCTTCGCTTTTTTAGATTAATAACTTGCTGAATGTGAATGAATGTAAATGCCACTGACTTGAACAAAGAGGTCAAATTAAATACCTTTAGTCACTGGAAAAAGCTATGTTGAGCTGTTTCTGAACTAAATATCAGGTTCCACATGTCTGTCTAAGAGGACTGCAACATTTGATTACCCATGTTTTGACTACTACCGTTCAGACAACAGTATAGCAGTGTATTACACAGGTAACATTTTCTGTACCTTTTAGGGTGTTAACTGCCATTAAATATTTCCTGTTCCAATGTATAAATAACCCTCTGTGATATGAATTCTAGGTAATGGAAACACCTTACATATTTCAGCACCACAGTATAGCATTTGTTTTATTTAGGAGACCTGCAGATGTATTTAATCCTCTATTATAAGTTATTAAAATCATACAATACAAACGTCAGGACTTGCCACATAGCTATTTGTGCTGTAACTCAGAACAACCGAGCTGTTTCTTCCTTGTGAGGAAGAGTTTTCTATGCTCGTTGTTGGCTTATTCTTGGTTATTGAAACCATGTCCCTCTACAGTAATCTTCAGAATTAATTATGTTCTGTGAGTATCTTGGAAGTTTTCACTGCCAGTGCACATTATGTGGGATGATTTGTTTTGCTGTATAACTAATGAAATCAGCTTGTTGTTCTGTGTTGACTTTGCTTTTGAAGGCTGTCTGAAAAACAGGTAAAAGAATATTCAAATTATTTTCATTTTTCTCATCTCTTTGAGGAGTGGTTGCTTCTTTGTGAGATGCTATACAATCGAGGAAAGTTTTAGATTCTTCCTGAGCCTGGTGGTGAAGTTTCATTTACACACAGACTTAGCTGTAAAGAATTAGTTATTTAAAAAAAAATAAATGTTGTGGCTGTGTGGGACTCAGTTTTACCAAAGGATGTGGAAAATATTTTTGTAATTTTGAAAATAAAACCCCATTGTTTTTATATGTTCTTAGAGGAATGTGTTTTTGAAACTACTGTAGCAAGTTTTTTAGACTTTCAAAGCATTAGTCCTTAAATGAATAATACCCTTCTGCCACCCATGTATAGTTTGGGAAAATTAGGCTTGTTTAGGAAATGATAAGTGACAGCATTGGTATCTTAGCTCCTTATCTTGGGAAGTGCTCCCCTTATTTTCCTTTTCTGTGCTCCTCTCCAGGAACAAAAGCAGTACAAAAATGCAGATGTTGAAAGGCATGAAATTGTGCTTAAAGTATTTTCCTTCTGTCTCGGAACAATGGTTGCTGACAGCAGAAGGCTTGCTTGCTTGTTAAAATTAGATTTGAATCATCAGTGTAATAGCAGTAGGAAATTGTAGGATGGAGAGGTGCCAGGAAGCCTATCTATATCTGCCTTTTCAGAACGTGTAAGGTGGGCCCCAAATGACTTTAGCTGTCTCCTCGGTTGAGTGAGCTTGCCCTATATTACAAATACTGGTTAAGCATCTTTAAAACAAAATATTTTGCCCTTGGGCAGAGGCCATTGAGGTGAGATCCCAAGAACAGACACAGGTACAGCTATGCAAGATGGCTGTTACAACTTAGGCTTCCAAAGACTGTGTTTATTTGTTCCTTACATCACATTTGATTGTGCTCTGTCTCGTATTACCTCTCACCATTTTCCTGGACTGGGATAAAAAAAAAAAAGTCTGTGTTTTGAGGGTTGGTTTATTGGATTTTATGATTGTAAAAACATTGGGAAATTTTCTTAAGCTAGTTGTGAATAAATCAGAGGATGATGCTTGCTCTGAAGCTGCATCATTCTGTTTCTCCTCAGCTGTTTTAAGGCAGTTCAGTGCCTTAAAACAGTGCCCAGTTGCTTCCTTTATGTAGTTATTATCTGTTGGCTTTGCAGTAACCCAAGCTATGGAAGGCAGTGACCTCTCTATGCACCTTAAAACCATTCACAGAAATAGTTGCAATTCTGCTGATGCAGAATGCAGCTGCCCATTTAAATCTCTTTTTCTTACAGAGGGGCTGGTATATATTATGTCTCTGGTATATACTGGCTTCTATTTAATGTCTAGTGAGCTTTTTTCACTATTTCCATAAGCAGCTTAGTTCCTGATTACTTCAGGGAATGCTTTGCATGATACAATGGTAATTGATATCAGCTGAAGTGCTAAAGCTACCAGTCCCCTAATTTAAATTAGTGCCAGTCGGAGGTGGGAGATCAGAAAGCAGGACTGTGCATGGGAGAGGACTCTGCTTTTGAAAATTGTTTAGTTTGCTCTCATAACAGAGGAAGAATTTTCTGACCTTCTGGTCATGTAGTTATTCTTGTCCTGGGTGGCAAAGTAAAATCAAAGTGGTTGTGGAGGGATGATCAAGGAGGAATTTTAGTTTAAGTGTTTAATGGTATTTAGTGCATTATTGTTCTCTTCATCAGTGCTGTGAATGTAATCAGACATATTTTAAAATAAATCTACATAAATAACTGGGTTATAATAATGCAGCATTGGTTTATATCTTTTTGTATAATTTGTTTACATCTACTCTATTTAACACTCTCTCTATTGTATGTATGTACATATCCATCTATTTGTGTATATCTGGAGTTTATATATGTAATGTTTATTTTATGGAGAAATAAGCAATTCTACAGCTGGACTGAATTGTTTATAGATATTATTTAACTGTGGGCAAATATTTGGAAGGCCTGGGACCACCATAGTTCCATGAGACTGCTGTAGCAAATTTGATGGTACCTAAGAGAATATTGAAAGCATTGCCTGAGCATGAGTGGCCATCTTGACTTGACCTACTTGTGTTTTTTCAGCTTTTAGACTGCAATCTGTCCTCCTGCACATGTACCAGGTGGAAGAATAGTGGGTTATGTGAAAGATTTTGCTGGAAGTTGCTGGTGTATCTGTGACTGAAAAAGTGGATAGGGTTTGATCTGCCTTTTTCCCGAGAGTCCTTATAGGCCTGGTGGAATGATGTACTGTCAGGTAGGCTTCAGGTCACTCAGATGATGGTGGTTTGTACTTGTTCTTTTCTGTATATTGACTCGATTATTTATTGTTATATCTTTGCTGATTAATTTAATTGGTTGTCCTGTATTGTGTCTGTAGAGAGTTATCTGCCACATTTCTCAAGACCGACACAAGAGCCTTCCCCTAAGTAGCCCAGATACTCGTGTTATATCAATTCTTCTTGTAACTGTTCTTCCTATTTGTCTTGTAGGTGTCTATAAAAGTATGTAAATCTAACCTAGAATATTAAGGAGTTTATCACCTTAATACTTACATTTTAGTTCAGTGCAGTGCACTGTGATATTGCATGTACTCTTAATCATACTGTTAGCCAGTATCATCTTTAAACATATTCCATGTCCCTTGGGTGTCTACCTACCATCTGTTACTTTATCCCATTAGATTTCCACCAGATTTCCCATTTTTTTCTCCTGCATACTGTGCTGAAAAAACTCCTCCTTATAGTTTCCCTCATTGATCTCCCAGTTTAGTCTTTATTACACAACTAATCAGATTATTGTGATTTTTTCTATTTCTCACCTCCCTGCGCTTTCCAGTATGACCAAAAACCATGTACTGGGAGATGATTCTCTTAATTTCTGTACACAGGTATTTACATGAGTGTACAAGGTTCTTCTAAGCACTGTTTTGTGTTCCATTCACTTTGCATGGTGGGTATAAAGACTTATGTGGGGTCCAATTCTTCGCAATTTCATCAGCCTCTCAGCTTCCACTTCCTCCTGTGGACCAGGGGAATCCAACTCTTCGCATCTGACCCCAGCCTATTCAAAAGCAGTGGCTCCAAAAGGCCCGTCCTGCCCTCCTTCCTGTTCTGCTTGACCTGTACTTCTGCTCCCAGAATACTGGCAGCTCTGTTGTCATGCTGAAAAATGTGAGGGGAGCGTCCAGTTAGCTCAATAGTCTGATCCAGCCCCTGTCGCTGACACATGGCAACAGTAGGCTCTTAAATAATCTTAGGCTGGCTGTTAATACACAGGGCTGAGTCACTGCTGAAATGCTTTACTTTGCTGTGTACCTTTTTAAAGCCAACTATTGCTAGAGCTGGTCTGCCTAGGATGGCTGTAAATTGCTGTCCCAGGCCATTGAACGATGAGCGACTCAGCTGTTTGTGTGGAGAGGTGAGGGTGGCATCTGTGCAGAACTACCTCTGTGGGGGTCTGCAGCCACCCTGCCTCTGCTCCAGCATCACTGCCCAAACAAAAACCTGGGAAAACACTCTGCAGGCAGAAAAGGCAGCTTTCTGTTTTCTTTAAAACCTGTGAGAAATAAAGTATTCTGGGAAGATGTATGAGAATTACTTACAAACTGGTGACAATTCCAAACAACTGAGAGACCGTGTTTACTCATAACTGACATTAACTGACATTCCTTGTTGTTTTATAGGGCAGGAAGGGATTCATCCATTCACTGCTCATTTTTTGTATTGCTGGACAAAAGCTTGCCTTATAAAACAGCATGTTTTCGTGGCTAATGAGCTCAGCCAGCCCTTGGTTTCTGTCCATGTACTACAGGAAATAAACCGTATGGAATATTACTGTGGAATATTTAGGTTCGTTTATAAATACAAAGATTCATGTGTACAAATTGGCTTCAGTCTTAATTGATTTAGAATACTTGATTAGACAACACAGCTGAGCCGACATAACTCTTGCTGCTGCTGTGAGAGGTGGTTCAGCCCTCACTTTTGTCTTCCTGTCCCTTCTAGCCATATGGTGCTTCTCTGACTCCTCAATCCACTGCTGAACTCCTTCCTTCCTGAAAGAGATCAAGCCATTTTATCTAGTTTGATGGTATGAAACAGGTGTAAGGAACTGCACAGTTCATTTCTGGAAACCATGTTTCAGCTTGAGGGTCGCAGGTCCAGTGAGAAAACCTCCAGTACCAAGAGGCAGGAGCTAGATCAGAATGGGTTCATTTCTACTTTCTGTTTTGATCAAGAGAATGAGTAGTCTGGTTTTACATATATCTTCTGTGATACATTTTTAGATATTAACACCTGCAAATGATGTAATAGTCTTATGGCAAAAAAAAAAAAAAAAAAGAAGAATGGCATTTCCAGCACAGATGGCATGATTAATAGAGCTGTGGTTTTACATACTTTGAATTTTAGTGGAGTGAGGAGACTTTCTACTCTTAAACTTACGCTATCCCGCATTTCAAAATAAAAGATATTAAAAACTGCCTTGGTGCATGTATACTTGGCAGAAAAACAAGACTTGTTACTTTACCCAGTAAAAATACATGGCCACAGAACAAAAGTTCTTCACCAGCTAATCATGTGGAACAGGACTGTGTTTCAGTAGTTTTGGTGACTGATGAGGGCATCACATGTTTGAAGTACTGGTGCTCTACTTGTGTTTATTCAGACTTCCTGTCTTACTGGGGTTCTACAGAGCTGGCCAAAGTCACCTCTGGTGTCATGCAGTAATTTCGGGAAACAGTTACAGAGTTTGCAGTATTAGGAATGATGTGTTGGGGTACCATTTTGATTTACCAGCTTTAGTAAGCACATGTGAAAGTGGAAATGCAAAGGTTGTAGGGGCAAACTTAATTCTTGTGCTCAAGAGCTGGAGCAGGTATTGATTGGGGCAAGAAATATCTTGTTAGTGTTGCCTGATTTCAGCTGCTGCTGGTTGCCCAGCGTGGGAGCAGCAGTGGGTGGTAGTGGGAGCTACCTGTGGTCGGGATGGCAAGTGATAGGAAGGGAGAGGTTAGAGCAAAATTGTGCTTCTGGCTGGAAAAAGCAAAGGAGAGATGATGCCTTAGATTTTGACAGCTCAGGTATGCTTTTCTCATATTTAGGTTTTCTATGGTCTTAATAGCGTTTTTATTTGTGTGTCATCTTCTTGGCTGTTCCACTGTTTTCTGTAGAGAAAGGAAACTTTGTAGGTGTAGTGCTAAAAACACATAGTATTGACAGCAGTCCTAGTTTTGGGATTCCTGACCATTGGCACTGTGACAAAATTGCTTAAGGCTGACCTAAATGATTACCTTAGGTAAACAGTAACAGGATTGTACTGCTATCTCTTGTGGACCAGCCACTGAAAAGAGATGTCCGAGTTGGATGTAATGAATTAAATGTGCCAGCAGAGCCAAGCCAGGCAGGTCTGCCAGACCCTCTGTGGATTGAACTGAGCCGGAGGCATGGGAACTTTGATGGCTTCCGGGAATCACCTTCTGTTTGTGCAGCCTCTGTCCGCGTGGAGAGGGAGCTCAGTGCAGCACTCTCCTGCCAGCCAAACAGAAGCTATCAGAAGTGGCCAAATGGGAGCACGTGTCCTCCACTTACTGAACTTCCTGTGGGCCTGGCTGGGTGAACTGGCAGGGCAGCCTGCCCACTGGGGTCTGGCTGGAGCCTGACTACGTGTTGAACCAAAGAGCCAGGGACAACATGCACAGGGTAGTGGGAAACTTCAGCAAATGGATTTCAGTGGTCTCTGTTGACAAAACCTAAGTGGGAATTTTTTTTCTCCAGAGGCTTTGAGCATAGCTAAGTCTGAACACGTTTTGCTGAGACTGAAAAGGTATCTCCCTAAACTCAGGAGTTCTTGCTGCCTGGTTTCGAAACGCTGCTGCAAATTAAGGAGCTTTACAAAACTGACAAGAAAGTGGATTATAATAGAAGACAGAGGTAAATCTAAGTGCCATGACCTCTTGCTTTACATCTAAGGACAAACCTTTCTATTCTCAAACTGTTACCAATCTTGAATATCCAGATTTGTACACTCTACAGTGTCAGGCTACTCAGTGGTTTTGACAGTCTAGTCCCTTACAAAATTATTTCAGAGAGGTTACTTACAGCCACGTTGCCTTTGAAAATTGCATCAGGTATGTGTGGGCATACAGGTGCATGTATACCTGTGACGAATGCAGTTAAAATTACTCTCTGCCCATATGGACCACAAGGTTTGGAGGAGGCGTTTTCCACACAGGGCAGTGTCCTGGACACACAGGTTCTGCCAAAACCAAGTATTTTCTCACAGTGGCAGTTTATTTGTGGAAACACAAAACTGTGAGGAAGCAGCGTTATGTCACATGTCCATAAGGTTTTGCACAGATGAAGGGTAGCGCTGCCCAGGAATATGGATGTGTTCACATGGAGGCTTCCCCATCCCTCCCTCCCCCAGCCCCATCTGCGCTGCCGGCCCCGGCTCACAGCAGAGGTGGCTGTGGTTGTACCTGTTTGTGGGTGATGGGTTGTTTTTCCCCTCCGATCGCTGCAGGCACGGAAGGGAACAGCAGCTTATCAAGCACTTCAATCTGGTTTGCTGAATGTAACAGCTGATGAGAAAATGGCTGCCTTGTTTTCCAGCCGTGTCCCAGGGATGGCCACGCAGGAGAAAATGAGGATCCGAGCATGAGAAATCTCTCAGCAGTTTCCCGGGCCATTTAACATTTATATGAAGGATCCTTTTTCTTTCCAGGTAGCTGCCTCACTTCAGTCCTTGCAGGTTTGCCATTCAGCAAGGTGGAAGGAGGGGTAGGAGAGAGGCATTCCAAACCTTCGCCAGTGCTCCTAGGGTACCCTTCCCAGATAGGGGTGCTCCCTATATACATGTATAAATGCATGTATGTGCAAGGTGAGACTTTAAGCTTGAAATTTGTCTTCCAAGGTGTTGTAATCCCTTACTTTTTAGTGAGAATAATAATGAAGTCTTGTTTTCTTAAGTATTTAGTGCTTCCAAAAATTACTTTATTCATTTTCTCACCATTTGAGTGACTCAGCATTGCATTATAAGCAGATACTATGTGATGTAAAATAGAAATGCTTACAACTCTTAACACTGAAGTAAGTCTAGGCCGAGAAGGTTTTAATATTAATGGAGAAATGATCTGTACAAAACAATTCCCCCTGAATAACCCACTGCAAAATTCTCTGCTGTTCAAATGTGTTATCCCATCATTAAGTGGGATAATAAAAACAATTTTTATCAAGCTGTTTAGCTTTTTGCAGCAGCTTGTTTCCTTCCGTTCTTCATCCTGATGTTTAATGAATTAATTCTCTCAGAATCCTGTTGGAAAAGGCAGAAGTGGCATAAGGAATTACAAATTCTTCAGGGAGCAAGAAAGTCACTTGGAATATTATGAGAAGTGTTTTAAAAGGACTTTTAGCTCCTTTGGCATTTTGGACTGTAACATAAACTACTGTCTCATAAACTCTGGTAGATTTAGCTGTGCTGGTTTAAGATGTGACAGTTATCTGTTGTATTCATCTACTGGGCTTAATCCTTCATCAGCTGCTCAAGCAAATGCAATCTAGCCTGTGTGTGCCTGTGGAAGCAGTGGCTCTGGGATCACGTAACCCCTTCTGCCTGGTAGGTCCTGCCTGGGGACTCTTTGGACTGAAACTACCAGAGCTCTTAACAGCCAGGCTCTTAACCATTTGCATATGTTTATGGTAATAAGGGAGAGAAAAAAAGAATAGGAAAAAACCCAACCAACCAAAAATCCCAGTCAGAGCCAAGCATATTGCATTTAAGTATGGGCTTTCCTACCAGCTTCCAAGCAGTGTTCCAAAAGCATTGCTTTCAGGTAACTACCAGCAAATATCAGTATGGCACTGATGTACATAGATGTCTTGTATGCCCTTGAATAGTTTTTTCCTGTTCTTTCCTGTCATCACTTTAACACAGTAGTGCAATAAGCCTTTTCTGCAAGACCAATGTTGCTTTTGAGCATAATCACAACTTACGTAGTTCAAATCAGAGTTAAAGGCAAAAGGTAGTGTACTTGCTACATTTTGTAATGAAGAACTGGAGAGAGAGAGAGACGTTTTCATAGAATCATAGAATGTTAAGGGTTTGGAATGGACCTTAAAGATCATCTAGTCCCAACCCACGCCCCCCACTGTGGGCAGGGAAACCTCCCACTAGACCAGGTTCCTCAAGGCCTTATCTAACCTGGCTTTGAACACTGCCTGGATTGGGGCACCTTTTTTCTTGGTTGAACATAGAAAGACCTATGCTAAAACACCACTGTTTCTGTGAAAACTACACTGCACATCAGTTGGAAACATAAGAGTACCCATGTAGCTGTTTCCCTTTTCCAGAGGTCAGCTGTGCTGCTTCAGTGTCACTGCAAGCCCAGGGAAAACACTTCACCCTGCAGCTGTACCAATATCAAACAGAAGATGTGTTCTTGTGAATCAAACTCTCACTGTCTTTTCTTTGTATTTTTTAGAGCTGTCCAGATATCTTTTTTTTTTTTAGTTGGGAAAAAAAATGCTTTTTAAAAGAAAAATAAAGTCAAATTGTGTGTGTACCAAAGGCATAGGAGGAGTACTATTTGTGGGAGATACTACAGTTTGCTTCACATTTATTCTTCTGCTGTTGTTGTTTCTTTCTTAACAATTGAAGCGGAGGAGTCTGAAAATGAAACTGGAAAGACAACTGCAGGTTTTGTTTTGAAAAGCCCTTTGGAAAGAGTACCTGTTTCATACTGCTGTGCCAGCATGGAAGCTGGCAGAGCTGCTCCTTCCCTCTGAGCAAGGCTCCACTGCAGCGCTTTTTGGAGCAGGCTTGTTACCCGACTGCCTGCTTCCATTATGTCCCTTGTTTTGGATGGGTCCCACAAGGTCTGTGACAACATGAATTTGGGCAGAGCGTGACAGACTGATCAGGTGACTCTGGGAGGTATCCACTTTATAACAAGGAAGAACAAATTATTTCACTGAAAATGCCGAGTAGTGTTTGTTTGGCTGTAACAGCACTACACAGTGTGGGGTTTTGTACAGAAGCCCAAGTTAGCATGGTTAGCAAAACAGTGCAGCTTTTCTAGGGTGATGCTTTACCTGGGCCAGTCGTACTTTACTACAGAAAAAATTGTGGAATGTAGCATGGCATGCAGTACTCAGGCTAGTATAAGTGTGTCCTCTGCGGTGTGGCCTGAAGACATATTCGTTGTTTTGTTCTGCTTTTCATCTACCAGAATACATCCATCCATTCTTTATCTCTTTATCCGTCCTTTTATTTTAAATTATACCTTCTGGGGACAAGGATAATTTTGTCTTTTTTTTCATCTGGATTCTTCTAGATTTTAATATAATCTTGCATATAGGATTCACGGTTAACATTCCTAGGCAGCAGTTAAATACAAATAATGATACTTTATTATTGATTAAGGCTTTTTGTCTCCTGTTGTATCTTGGAAACAGCTGGTTGGATTGGATGCTTCTGAGCCTTTTCATACTGATATTCACTGGCTTGTAATTCTGAAGAAAAGAATAAATAATTCAGATGAGACTAGGAGTTTTTGTTTATTTTTTTTGAAAACGTTGCAACAAAGTGGTTTGAGCATTAGGCCATCTAGTACAATTCCAAATATTTTACAAATAGAAAACTTACGAGGTAATGTTATTGATGTTCTGTCTTGCTGAATAAATATGTCAGTGGACTGATAATGTGGAGCTGCTTTGGAGAGATCTCTGCAGACATTTTTGTTGCACAGTGTGAATGCTAGGCTGCAGATGTTAGGCACTGAACCTGACCCACTGTAAAATGTTGGCAATTTTGCATTCTCTCTGTTTTAAAAATGGAGCAGCTTTCACAGACTTTTATTCTTATATAGCTTCTCGCTTTCCACACCATTATACCTAGAAATCAGCAGCTTGCTTTGCTGGGCTGACATACACTCTTGCTTTATTTTTCAATTTCATAAGTAACAGGCTTTTCCCAGGTTGTAACAGTGCTCCACTGCCATACTGATGGTTACTCTTTATTCACACAAAAAATCTAGTGAAGTCTCTCTAAAAAATTGTAGAGAGTCTTTATGGTGGAATTATAGAAATGTATATAGTTATTCAGATTAATAGCTTTAATTTCTCAGCCCTTTATTCTAGTTGTTCTTAAAATAGAGTATACATTTGCAGGGCTACTTTAGGATGTATTGAGTCTGATATATACCTCCTCTGGCTTCTGTGTTAGCTAGACTGTGAAGTGATGGTATACTGGGTGCATTCTGACTTACACAGAGAGGGGAAGAGAAAAATAAAATTCCATCCAGGACTTGTTAACCCTCTTCAAGAGTATCATGGCCAGTGAAAGTGTTGGAAAAGGCCACGTGTGCCAAACTGGGGGTGCCTTTATCATTTTACCTCATGCTGTTTGGGAAGGCAGTGGGTCCTTGATGGCAAAGCAGTACTCTGTGTATATGCATGGCACCTCTGCTAGGCCACCAGAGTTTGAGCTGCAGTGGGTATGTTATTCCTCCTTGCCTGTCTGTTTTGCCAGTGAAGTACCATTTGTCTGCATCATTTGCTTTGGTGGAAACTACCTTGCATGGCTGATACCTGTCCAAGGCTAAATGTTCTTAACACCTTTTGGCCCCAGGAACGTATCCACGTGGGCCTTGTGTTGTTAGGAGCAGGTAGCTATGGGCTTGTTGGTTCATATGGTTGTAGTTTCAGATAGGAATAGGCTTTATTATATTGTTTGTGTACAAGCATAAAAAATTTCATTTCAGAAGATGGCGTAAATCTGCTTTAAGTAAAAAGAGGTCACCTCTCTCATAATATAGCTACTCTGTCTGCTTATTAATGCATGCTCTTGGGAGAGGTTTTGTTTGTTGGTACTTCTGTTAGTTCTGAACCCATGAGGAAGTTAAACTGAATCGTATTTTTTCTCTGGGGCATAGAGTTTTAAACTAAAGACTGTGGTTGTCCCTTAAGGGGAAGGGAGCACCCAAGAAGGGAGCACCAGGTCAATGCTTGTGGTCAAAAGTGTGGTCTGACAAAAGTCAGAGGATCTGCAAAAGCTTACAAAGTTTTATTAGTAAATTACACATTTGGCATGTATAAGTTTGTCCCTGATCTCCTACTATGAGCACATGGCAGTGAGTATGGATAAAGGGGTAGGGAAAAAGGGAAGAAAGAGAGATGAATTAAAGAGGGGGACAGAGAAAGAAAGGAGGAAAAGAAGGAAGAGATCACTAGGCCTGGTACCAGCATCAATCCACCTGATGGCATATCCAGGGTTTGGGGGGGTACATATGCCTGGGCTTTGTTGAGGTGCCTTTTTATAGCTCAGTTTCCCTGTCCTGGAGATGTTTCTCACTTTCTATGCAAATTAGGTGTGACTGCAGTCCATTCTTCTAGATCTTGATGGAAATGGGTCAAGAGCTTCACTAGTCTTTGGTGGTCTTGATCCTCCCTTATGATCCATTCCTGTTTCTGGACCTCTTTCCTGTGCTTGCCCTGGACTATGTTGTGCTTATCTCCAAGAGCCAGAACAAGGACATTTGTCCCAGGAAAGTGCTGCCCTACCTCCATGTGGTCCCCTTCTCCAGCTACATCCTGTTCTTCCTCACAGTGTGTTATTACCAACAACCCTTGGTTGGCTTCAGTGTTTGAGACACACACATTAGCCCCTTATCTTACATTAGCCCCTTATCTTCTAGGCTTGTGCGAGGACACATGAGCAAGGTACTCTAGGCTAACAAGTTATTTCATGTTTAGGAAAGGGTGGTAAGTTAATTTGTGCAACTTTTTATGTTCCATGAGCTTAGAATACCTACACAAATACACCTCTGTCTTCCTACAAGTAATAAGTTACTGGGTGTCTGCAGACCTCAGTTAGTAAGCCTTAAAATGCAAGCCTGTCTTGGGATCCAACTTAGAGAGTCATATTGCTATCGGTGATAATCACAACTGTAGCCATGCACAAAAAGTAAAGAACATACAACTTCCCAGTTATGACGGGGAGCAGGATGAAATATTTTATCATGGATGTTCTGAGGAAAGGTGTCTGCCTGGCATTCTGATAAATTCGGCAGTTAAAAGTTGTTTTTATTGTTAAATTGAACAAATTTGATCTGGAAGTAGCAGAACACAAAAAGCATCAAGCACAATAATGTCACTAGAATTGGTTTTCGCATTAAGACTCGCAGGCGTTGATTTGTACCTCAAATTCACCAGTGAAAATCTGGAATAGCTTAATCTGTAATTCAAGTCTCTCCAGACATACTTTTCTGGAACAGGGTGAAGCCTCAGCCAACCCACTCCAAGCTAAATTGTTCACCTGTTTATTCACCTATGAATGTGTTCATCTACTCACCCACAGTTTCTTATGAAGCCAAAAGATGGGGACACATTTTGTAAAAGCATGAAAATCTTGAAATTCACAGCTTCTGACAGCCATGACAAATAAGCAGCCATATCCATTACCAATCCCCAGAGTTATCTAGTATCATTTCTTTATGTAATTTCTTATAGTACTTCTTTTCTAATCAGTCTTCTTTTCACTTGTTATTTATTATTCATAGCATTAATAAGAGTTCACTACTTGGCTTTTATTTTCATTGGTGTCTTGAATATTTTAACACAGTAACTGTGCTTGCTTTGTTTTCTTGCTGTGGATGTTTTAGTGCTTTTTTTCACCTTGTGTTTTCCAGTTTTATCATCTGGAAATATTAATAAAGACATTGTATACCTTTTCTTCATCCAAAGACATGGTGCATCTGTTGACCTTCAGGGCATATTGCTGGGGCCATCTGGTTTTCAAGGGAAGTGGGGGTTGGCAAGGAACAGGGAAGGATTTAAGGCAGAAGGAGATATTAAGTTACTCATTTATTATTTGATTAAGGTTTTGCTTTGTTGAAGGGTAAGACTAATTGGTACTTTGTTACAGTGTTTATCTTTTTATAGTCTTTGATTTTTCCTGTGGTTTTTTTTGTTGTTGTTTTAAGTGGTGCTGGTCTGGGGAAGCCTTTGTGTGCATGTGCTTGTCTTTATCAAAATAAACAAAAAAATGTGGCCTAAAACTGCTGTGAGGTGTTAACCAGTGCTGCTGTTGTAGTCTATTAGTACCAGGATTAAATGACACTGTTTTGTGCACTGCTCTTAGCCAATGTTCATCTCTCAGTTGAAGTTTCAGTGACCAGTGAGGAATTAGCAGGATGAAGTACCAACCACGTTTCAACCGGATAGTCTTCTCTTAGTGGCTTCACGGCACCTGTATAGGAGATGTCATTTCTGCTCTTGTCCTTCCAGAATAAAGGAATCTGACGTGTGTGCAGGTTTTACTGGGGGCTGGAGGCAGAGCAGGAAAAGAAGGAATGTTATCAGCTCTTGGTGTTCTCTGTTTCCAATATGGCCACAGCAGTTCCTGTCCAGTGGCTGTGATACATAGTTTAACATGGAAACCTTTGCTTTATTTTCCTTTTCTCTTTTCTGTAGTACCATTAAGAAAACACTCGGCGATATGGGACAGAAATCGTTAATTTTTCTTTTATTTTGTCAATGTCTGTCATATATTGTGAAATACACTGCAGTGCATAAAAAGCTTTGATTTTCCTATGCTAAAAGCTGTTACAGTTAAGCTACCCAAATTCTTACACATGATGTGAGAATATGGCACACACTTTCCTAGGGGAAGAAAGCAAAATTCTTTTAAGTAAAGTTGCAGGATAAAATATTATTTTAGCTGAAAATAAGAAACAGCTTCATTGTAAAAGTTTAAGGTCACATGTTAGGAATCATCTTTTCTAAATTAACAAAGGGCTAATTTCAATTACAGCAGAATTTCCCGCATCGAATTACTGTGTCTTTTTATGTGTTAAGTTCTGAGTGATCTGTGTAAAAGCCTGGAGGAGGGTGTGTGATGTGGGTGTGTGTGTCTCAGTGCTTCTCACCATGTAATCTTCCATAACTGACCGCCTGTAAAACAAAATCTCCCCCCAGTCCAATAACTCCTGCCCATATGCAGGAGTCTTCTGATGGCCTGTAGCAAATCACAGTTATGACGATAAGATGATCTTGTCATTTGCTTTTGTATTTAATAATGTCCACAACACTTACTAAATATTCAATCTTCTCAAAGGATTTATTTCTCCATCTTGACTGCTGTATTTTAGGAGGACATAAGCCAGTTGAATTATACACTTGCCTTATATGATGAAGTATGATGAGGAAAAGAGTACAATGCACCTTTTAAGTATTTAATCAGTTCTGCATGAATTTGGAGAAATGGATAAGTGGGGGTAGGGATGGACCCCTAACTTCTGTGAGGAAAGAGAAAACTGAGTAACCTCATTAGGAAAGTTTCCTTAGTCCATTGTGGGTTTTGGGATATTTTGTGTTCAGCTGTATTGTTGGTTTGAGTCTTGCTCTTAGACCTTTTCTCTAATTTTTTTTTTTTTAGGCAAGCTGTAAATTTGAGAGTGAGGCAAAAGAGCTTGCAGAAGAATGGTGCATTTTTGGTGTTTTCCTTGTGACCTGATGAAAGCACTGTAGAGTTTTACCTGCGTAAAACTCCAATAGTGACCCAGTTCCCTGTCTTTTGAGGAGGAGGATTGATTAGCTAATCTCAATTTTGTGGAACAGCAGAGAATAAGAAGTGATCAGGCTATTGTCTTTGTCCTGGCATTTCCAGTGGACATGATCAAAAGCCTTTCTCATGAAGTCACCCATGGGTTTGTAGAAATTCCACCCAGGGCTTCTAGCTGCCTAAGTTAGAAAGCTTTGAAGACAGTGTAGCTTTTCTTAGGAAAATACCTTAAAACATAAAATATCTGTCAAGAGAACTTTTTGTTTGCAAAGCTTCTTGAAGCACACTTTGGGATTTCCTTCCTTGGTGGTAGTGCGTTTTTGCAGTAAATGTGAAATAACCATCAGTGGTGTCACCTGATTTCAGCAGCTCAGATGGATGTACAGGTGCTCAGGAGACCAGGCTTTCAAAGAGTTTCATTGTGCCATAAAACATAAAACTCTCATATAATTACAGGTTTTGCTTTTTTAACAACATTCAGTAAAATAAGACACTGTAAGAACATGATCAGGCAAGGAATCATGTGTTCAGGTGAGCATACAGTATAAAAAGTTAAACATTTAGAATTTTATTTTACAAAACTCAAAGCCTGTACTCTAGATTATTTGTTCTTCTCTTATTCTGTGGATTAGAACCTCACATTCTTTGTATTTCGATGTGCTGAACTCCTGTCTACTGCTTTTTTATTCATGCAGAATTGCTGACAGAATTGTAAATTAAATTATTTTCTGGATGAGACATCAAGTAGATCATTAACTAAATTCCAACTGTGGAGCCAAATCTTATCCTGGCTGCCTTTGTAATGTTGACGGGATTGAAACAGGTGTGGTGGCAAAAATTCTTATGTGGAAAATCTTGGTTACTTGAGTTAGCCATAACAGAGTAAGTCTGTTCGACTTTCGAGTCCAGAATGAATTTGCAGAATGTGAATCTGGAATAACAGTGGTAGTCTGAACAGATTCAGTGACATGTCACTGGAGTCCCTTAACTATAGCCATTCTTCTCATTAATTTTCGGAGGCACACTTGAAGGAATAAAACATCTCAAAGTTCTAATGGAATTTAGGAAGTGATTTTTTTTTCTCATTAGAAAGCACATTGTGGTTTTCTTACCAAAGCAACGTTTTTCTTAGAAAATGTTCATCTTTGTTCTAAAGTTCTAAAGAATGTGAAGGACCTTGGTGAAGTAGCTTGATGGATGTTTAAGAAAACATTTTCCCAATAGAAGAGAAAACATGAAAACAACATGCAGGTTATCAGTTGGACATGTAGTAAGTAGAAAAGGGCACTAACATGCAAATAAGATAAAGGGGGTTAGAGAAGGGATGTGAAAGACTTTAAAAATAATAATACAAAAGAGACACTGGAACATACTGTCCAGAGAAGCTGTGTTCAAGGCCAGGTTGGATGGGGCCCTGAGCAACCTGATCTCTAGTGGAAGGTGTCCTTGCCCATGGCACAGGTTTGAAACTAGATGACCTTTAAGGTCCCTTCCAACCCAAACCATTCTATGATTCCATGATTCTATAGAAAAATTAAGTTAGTTACATAAATTTGGAGATCTTTCCAAATTTATAGGTTAAGGTAACGTTATCAAGGGTTGCAAGTCTGTGTGACAAACGAGATGCCTGTGATGTTGACAGTACTTACGATTAGTAGTAGTAAAACAAGAAGGCCTGCAGAGAAAAGGGAGAAAGAGCACTGAGTGTTCAGAATTATTCTGGAGAATAATCACATCAGAAATGGATAAGGATTCTGGTTGTCAGAATAGAAGAGGCAAGTCTGGAGCACAGAGTATCTATTCATAGGTGATAATTAAAATCAGTTTTGAGTGAGATTTCCCTTGTGCTTGGAGCATAAGAGAGTCAAGGACAGAGCTCTGTGGAATCCCCAAGTGAGCTGTAAAATGAAATTAACGGTGAAGGGAAACGTTTAAAACAAAAAGTAATTCCATATACTTTAAGAAGAAATATAAGAAATGAGCAGTTTCTTTTTCAGTTAAAGCCATGGTTATATGCAACATTCATGTTTCAGTTAGTGGTTTCTTTTGGTTTCTTTACATTAGAATTGAATTCAAAAGTAGAAAAACCAGTATACTGGAGTACTTGAGGAAATGTTAGATGTTGAGTAAAAAGCCCTTCCATCTTCTGATGGACATTTTACACCTGCAGTTTGTGTTGATTGTGAAGGGAAAAAATGGTCATTTTGCCATTTATTAAGTGATACACTGAATAGAATTAAATCTCTATTAAATAGGAAGAAATTTTGAACAAATCAGTATATTTACATGAAAAGTTGCATTAAACCCCACAGACAGTTAAACAGTATAAACATGGAAGAAGATTAATTTGGATTTTCATGGTGATGCTGCCTAACTCTTTGGAGAAAAAACCCAACAAAACACACGCACAGACATTCAGAGAAAGAAAAGTAGAAGACTGTATTTCTAATCTCTTAGCTGTATCCCTGTTGCTTTTAACATAGCTTCTTTTGGGTGGGATCATCTCACCTAATTTCATGGGTTACACGGATTCAGGTAACAGAGGTGTCTGTCTACCTTGGAGCCATCCCTGACCCAGGCTCAGGTGATCCCAGCAGAGGGCCTCTCCTTTTGGGCAGTCTCACTGATGAGATGTATCATGCTCCAGAAGCGCCTGTCTCCTGACTTGGAGAGGAGCCTTGCTTGGACACATGTGTGTATTGTACCCATCAAAAAGACATCGACACAGCTATTAGCTTCTGCTACGTTTCACTAACCTAAATTATTACTCCTTACTGTCCCTTAAATACTTAGTTTAAAATATAGCTGAGCTTGCATTCATTTTATATTTATTTTTAATCAGCTATGCCTGCTGGCCAAGGCTTTTATTTGTCATAATTGATATCTGATGTTATGATCTTTCTGAAATTGAAATAACCTGTTATAAGGTACTTGCTAAGAGAAGAAAGCTAAGGTGAATTTTAAAGCATGGAAAGAAGACATTGAAGAACATGGATTCACTGTCAAAGACAGGTCAAAGCAAACGGTGCTGGAAGGGTATTGAGCGAGGTCAGTAGGGAGGAGCTGAGAAGCTCTGGGCATGTTTATAACTAATTTTTGAAATACTACAAGTGTAACTCACATTATAAATAGCCATATGTTCATTAAATAACTGAAGAAGGAAAATCTGGGAAAAGTTTGTCCAGACATTTATAACTTTTTTTAGGGCAGCTGATCTTTTCCATATGATTTTCAGACTGAGAAACTATTTTCTTCTCTTGAGGCTGCTCATTGTTCAGAGCTGCAGCAAAGGAAAAGAGCAAAGTTATCATCCAAGCTTAAATGCAAAACATGAAAACGTTTGGGATTTAAGCTGACTGTTGGTTGCTTGATACAGCTTTTACTTTATAGTGGAGGTCTGAAGCAAATCTTCACTGAAAACTTAGTTTAGCTTTTTTTTCCCCAAGACCAATGTGGTGGTTGAATGCCTGAACAGAATAAAGGAGAATATGCATTCTGCCTGCCAAAGTGAAGAGGAATTGTTCAGTATGTATTATACAATTCATCCTCATCATAAGGAATGTACTGTTTTTTCTATTTCTAATTTCATATTCAGTTATAATATAGGTGTATACAGAAAAAGGATAACATTTATATGAGGAGTATAGAAAGAAAGTGAATTTATAAAGAAAGAGCAAGGGTAGTTCATAGTGGAAAAAACTGGAATAGATACAGGTTACTCTGCAGACATTATTGTAAATGTCAAGTAGAGTTTGACAGCTGGTAAGTTGGAGACATAATTAAAAAAATTCCATACATGTACTGCAGACTGCCTTTTAGTGTGAAGAATTGGCACCCCGTGAAATAAGGTGAGTGGCATATGGGGGATTAAGGCAGCTGAGTTCTGGTGGAATCTGGAAGCAAACAAATAGACCTTCAAGACCAAGACAACTACAGTGGTGGCACTGGTGTTATGGATCTGTTGATTCGTGGTATAGCAATCTACGCTGATTAAGGGAAGGTTCATCTCATGCAGCTTCCCACCCCAGGCAGAGCCTCCTTAATATACAGAAAAGAGGAAGGTGTCAGTGGAAAACTTGTCTGGAGAGGTGAAGATTTCCATTTAACAAACTGATCTGTGTGACAGTCCATTTTGATAGACACTCTTTGTAAACTGAGCTAAATTGTTAGACTTTATGGTCAGTTGGGTTAAATAAAGGCAGTGAAGGGAGATCCAGTATTTAGCAAGAATGGGTATTTCTGTTAAACATAGTTTCTAAAAATTACTTCGGATTTAGATATCTCCTAAAGTCTTCATAGGAAATCAATATATATATAAACTTATGCTCTTCAAATATTACTTCTGCATGTATTTATTTTTGGTTTCAGTTTAGTTTACAAATAGAATTACACTTGGCTGTGACCCTACAGAGGAGGGGATTAATTTGGTACTGTGAACTATTTTGGGAACTGAGCTGTGCATTTATTTCTGTATCTTTAGTCTTTTGCTTGGATTTCTCTGGATGTTTTCTTTATAGTTGTGCTTACCACTTCGATTTTTGAAGACATGCTTTTTAATCAGCGTTTTGCAAGTCTGTCAGTACTGCCTGACATGCTGCTTCCACTACAGACAGTTGCTGCATCAGGAGAAGATTCTGCTGAATCACGTCAATATGAATATCTTAAAAAGAAAATATTTGAATGTTCACTAGAAACAGAACAGATTTTTTTTATTTTTGCAATTTAATATGAAATAAAAAATCACAACCTGTAAGTCCGCTGCAAAATTGGGCACTACTAACTCCTGAATTATTATTTGCATTGATCTAATGAAAACAATACTCAGACAGTATTTCCTGCTGGAGTTTTAGAGAAAGTCATTGACTCAATTGTGAGAAGACTAATTCTGGATCTGGATCTGGCCAATGTAGTAAACCCACATTTGGCAACTGTAGCATTTCCAGGAGGGGAAAGGCTTTTCTTAATTTCTGCTTGTCAATTTAGTGAACAGCTTAAAGATGAGAAACTGCCTGGGAGATTACTATTTAGGAAAGCCCCTACTTTCTCCCAATGAGTAACGTAAGTAGAAAACCAAGAAAAAGAGCATGAGATCTCTTAGTTTTGAAATCTTGGAGGACATAGGGACCAGAAATACTCAGTTAATTCCTCTAGTTATAGGTAATTTCTCTTGTATGTATTGAATTGGTTCAAAATGCAAAACTGTTTTATTTAGTGTCACGCATGCCTTACATAAACCTTTATTAACTGGTAAAACATTGTATCAAAAGGTTCTATTGTGTTTAAAACATAGATCTTTTTTCCTTCATTTCAATTGAAGTTTAATTTCCAGTTTTAAAAGAATATGACCTGATATATAAGAAGTGGTCATTCATTATTTTCTAGCAAAATAGTGTGTAAAAAGAGGAAATGTAGGTTAGCACACATTATTCCATAGATATTTATGTAACGCGGCTTCATGGTAAGCAAATTGCAGTATGGAGTTGATGTAAAGATTGTATTTCAATATAGAGTAATCATTGTGTACTGAGAAGCTCAAAAAAAAAATTAAAAAAAGGAAATAAATGGTTGTGTAGCTTCAGAATCTTTTTGGCTAAGATCCATAAAACATATAGGGTGTTGGCTGAATTGAAGTGGGCGAGCTCTGGGATGGGGAGATAAGAGCAGCAAGGCCCCATTTGCACCCTTTCGGAGGGAGGTTAGGCTGGGCTTAGAGCTCCAGCCGTGGCCATCCCTTCTGCCTTGGCTCCTTTCGCAGCCGGGCTGCCTGTCCCTCCTGCGAGTGCCTGCTGCGGGTGATTCAGCAGCGGAGCTCTGGCACCACTGGCGCTTCCTCTGGGAGCCAGAGCTGGCCAGCCTTCCTTGAGGCTGAGCAGTTCCAGGGAAGGGACTGAAGAAACTATAAAAGCCCAGGTTGGTTTGAAGTTATTTTGCTGTTCTTTCTGTGATTCCTGAGTGTGGACAGTGTGCTGTATGGCATGTTTTCTGGGTCATTCTGTGGGAGGTGCTAGTGGAAGCACACTTCCTAAAGCTTGACGCAGATCTTGATGAGACAAAAAAATTGAAATAAGTGGTAAGTTAGATATAAAACATGCAGGTTCTTTTTATGTTAGCCCTAGGAAGGAGGGAAAATACTGTTTTGGTTTTTTTTGCAAAACTGAATTTCAGCTAAATGGTTCAGAAAGTATAATATCGAGAATAATCGGTTACTTTGTTTTTTCTATTTTAGTTGCTGACTATTCCTCATTACTCAGAGTTGCTGTTGTTACAGTGTGCATGGGTTGAAGTTGAATTGGTGTGTTTTATAAATACACAGGTCTTTAAACATGAAATACCAGAGGCCACCGCAACAGAAGAGTGTAAAGTGTACATGAACTCTTCCACCTCTGTCAGTGGCTTGATAGTGTCACCATCACTGTTAATTTATTTATTTAACCACCGGAAATTGACTTGTTTGACTTTCAAGTTAATTTCTTGTTCCTGGTAGGAAGTTTGAAGTGTTACTAAATTCAGTACTGGAGTATTTCGTCAGAAAGGAAGAGTTGTTGAGGAGACTTGAGAACTATGTCACCTTTTCTCTCTGTAGATCTGAGTATCAAGCGTGGTGGCAGGACAGCATGGGGAAAATTTACACCCCTTCATGTGAACCTTTCATTTGTTGGTACTCTCAGCCTAAGGGTTGCATTTAATAGCCTATGGAGTCATTGCAGGACAAGAAAATAATGAAAAAATTACATAATTTGTGGTCAGTTTTTAGAGATTCTAGAAAAACTCCCCCAAGTATTGGAAATGTAAGTCTTCCTATATATTTTGCACTGAGTAGAGTTCAGATAATAATTACTAAATGTCTTTTGTTTATATTTCCCTTTTGCAATCACGTGGTAATATTTTCAGAAATGGTTTCATGCAGTCACATTTTCCCTATAAACTTAATACTTTAAATTTAACATTGGTGCTGAGGTTTTTTTTTCAATCCCAGAAACAAGTGAAGACAGGGAATTTAGGAAAGAATGGAAAGAAAAGTAACTGTTGGCTGCCATTATGATGGAACAAATCTCTGAGATTCATTTTGATTCCCCCACACATCTGTATATATCTCATGTATTCACAAGTCTGTGTGCACATTTTGTAGGGCGTGGTGTAAAATATAGAAAATCAGTTTTCTGATTGAAAGAGATCTTTGTCCATCCTGCCTTGTGCAACAGTTGCCTTAACCTAATTCCCTTTTATGTGATATTGATTAACAGCCATGCTGTGTCGAGGACTGTCAGAAGGACTAAAGGGTATTTAATTATTCAGTTGGAATGAAGTGGAAGACAGTGCAGAAGCAGCAGCTGTAACACAAGACATTGGTACTGAATCTCCAAAATATAAGAACTTTTCAGTAATAGCGCAGTAATTCTCTTCTCCTTCCTGGCTTGAAGAAAATTCACAGAAGTCTAAAGACTGAACGTTTTGAGTATGTGTGAACGATGGGCTTGTCGTCAAGATCACTCCATGCTTTGGGTGTGTTCTTAGGCGCAATGCCAAGGAATTATACTCACATGAAAAGAACACCATTTTCCTAAAGATTTTCAAAAAGGAAGACATGCAAGAGCACTTTTCTGGTTGTTTGTTTATGGGTCTGTCACCACTCCATGTATGTGAAGATTTCATGTGTGCTGCATACATGTGTGTGAAAATCCCCAGTTCTCATGGGTAGCTTCCATGTTCAAATTTATTGTGGAAGTATTTACAAAAACGTTTGGTTCAAAGGAAGAAGCTGAATGGTACAATTCTTTAAATATTATCTAATATCATATATATCATATATTGTATATATTATGCAGAATTTTCATAGAATGTAAATTGGAATTAGTATAAGATTGTAAGTTACATTTTGTCTAGACTGAACTGTAAGAAACAGCTTAATAGAATATCATTTCTTAAATCAGAAAGTATCGATAGCCTTGTTCAGACTTTTGCTAGCATGTTTTAGTTCAGGATTGGGAGCAATGGTGCCTGTCCCAGAGCAGTATGTTTCTAACATCCAAGAGCTTGGACGTGATATCATTCATTTCTGTGATTTGCCAATGAACACAAAAAACACCAGTGTGCTGATGTTTAAAGAGTTTGGGGTTTATTTATGTGTGTTCATATTCTGTTTTCAATTACGGATGGATTTTTTTTTTCCCCTTGTTTGGGAGGGAGTAGGGTAGAAAAGACAGGAAAGGAGAATCCAGTAGCTACTTCTCAGTTTTTAAAATTATTATTCTTATCTTCGCCTTTAAAAATAGTCCTTTTTACAGATTAAGACTCACCAGAGCAGAATGAAGACATCAGAAAGAAGCAGGTGCTGTGCTTTCCTGTAAAACAGTTTACTGCCTGGTCTTTCCACCTCATGAGTGAGGTTCACATATTTTATTCTCAATTGTGTTAATTTTTTGGAGGTTTTTAGGAACGTGGATAGAAAGCAGCTCTCTGCACCAGGGTTAAGTCAGACCATATAGTCACAAGGCAGAGCGGCAAAGGGAGTGAGTTTATGGGAAAAATCAATTGTTGGTATACTGAGTACAAATTCAAGCTAGCTTGCCACACTGTTTATTTAAGAGATGAACTTTACTATGACTGCCGAATGGATCATGAGCCTAAATAATGTCATTGTTTTACTCATTAAAGCTGGAGCAGTGAAGTAAATAGTGTTCCTGTAGCACAGCCCATGTCTGTGCACAGTCTCTTCAGAATGAGATGAAGCAGTGCTGTTAGAAAAAATAAATTATTTTAAATTAATTCTTTGTTGCTTCCACAGCTAGACCTTAATTAATTGATACACGAACAGGATAGCATAGGCCGGTTGCTACTCTAGAGTAGCTTATTATCTGTCCTGTCCTGTGATGTCTAGTCCTTTAATATTTATACATGTCTGCATGGATAGTTTTTAACTGATATTGGATCTACCGTGCAGGGTGTAATTCTGTCATTTCACAAGCGTTGTCTGGTTGTACAACAAGGTATATAAACCTCTACATTTCACTTGTATTGGATAGCATTTTCAGAACAGTGGTTAGAAAAAGTTTCTCAACAATATCATTTATTTAGTAACAGTTAGTAAATGCACAGATGCACTTGGTCCTATATATCAATTCCATATTATAATAGAAATAAGTCTCCCGATGCTGTGCATTCAGTTTGATTATTATTGCATTTATTGAATGGTTAAGGTTACTCAGCCTTTGGCCTTGAGCTGTTGTATCACACCTCAGGTTGTAAACAAATTGCATACAAATGCCCTGCTTGTCATGTCTTGCTGCTTAATTTATTCTTTGGAATAAGTTGGTCTCATAATAGGCAGACGCATCACAAAGCGAAAAAGTACTGAATAGAGATGAAATATTAGCCTTGTAAAGCCCTTCCCAGTGTTGAGTCACTTACCTTTCATGGAAAATAATACATATGGAAATTAATGGCATGCTTCTGCTTTAAAGAATTTTGCAGAATGTTTGGATCTGTCAGCAGACTCCTAATAAAGTGCCCCTTCTCTAGCCCTGTGGTGGGTCTGTGTTGTCATGTGATGATAATATTTGAGCCCCCTTTTCAAGGGGAGGAAGTGAAATGCATTGGTGGAGGGATGCCTGTACCCAAAAAATCATCACCAGTGAATTAAAACATACTCATTACCTTTAATGGTAGTGACACTCTGGAGTGCATTTTTAGGGTCACAGAGTCAATACAATGCAATTTTTATGGTGGTTTATTTTTAATGTGTTAGTTCTGAAAAGTTACACCAGTGCCTCCTTTGGAACAATGGTACTCTTTCCCTGCAAAAACACCCTTTAGTTACATTGCTTTGAATACTCAGCAGCTCACAAAAAGAAATACAGGAGAAACAAGAAGATCATTTAACTTCTGTGTAATGAAGAACTTCATTCTTCCAGAGTATATATTGTCATGAACACAACAGAGAAATTACTCAGGGATCAACCATAGTTTGTGTTGCTAGAGCCTTATAATAGTATTACTTAATGATAGATACCTTGATACAGTGCTCTGCTCATATTAGTTTGTATTATGTTACCGAATATCCTGCTATTACTGTGTGCATGATACCAGGTTTTGGAAGGAACTGTCATTTTGGATGGCTCAGTATTTATCTGTCAGCTCTTTAATGAGACTGTACACTATTGTATTTTGCTACATTCAGTGAACCTAAAATGTGTTTGTAGGTCTGCATAGGCATTTTCTATGGATGATGGATTCAATCTTATTAGAGAGTTGCTTTGATTTCTTTGATAAAATTTTAATACTTTATGCCCAGAATGGCAAAGTGTAGTTCTTGCTATCTTTTGATGACAAGCCTGGACTACTAGAACATGCAGTCTAAATAAATAAGACAGTGTCGAGAGTCTTCAAACCTAGTAGAAAATCTTTCAATTTAGTGATGAAAATAAGTTTATGGAACTAATTTCCAGCCTTAAAATATGACATATATAATGCACTATTTTACTTGTTCCGTTTGCAGTATTCCTTCACAAGTCCGTCCTGTCTGCCTTTTGCACAGTGTATTTAGGCTAGCTTGTGAGAATGAAAAGAAAGGATTTGTCACTTGCAGTCCTCTTTGTTTGGAACTCACGGCTGGTTTAAAGGGCATCCATGGGTGTGTGTGGAATGGTGACTTTCATATTTCGTTTTCCATATTGCGACCATTAGCAACCACAGATAAATTTAATCATAGCACTCAAAGAATATGGAAAGCTGTACAGAATGCTAATAAAGTGAATCATGAATTTTTCAGCTCTCAGAGGATGCTCTAAAAAGAAATTGATTAATCACTGTGCTAAAATAATATAACACCTTGAAATAGACTTTTACTTCGGTGAACATCATAAGATAGTGGTTTAGTATCAATCCTGGAAGGCAGTAGTCTCCATAAAGTAGGTCTGGCTCAGTAATGAGTGTGCTGTTATGTTAATCACTTTAAAATCATTTTAAGTTTTCTCTTATGTTCATCTTTTGCTTAACTCAGTGTACGTACATACTTAGCACATGAAACCCTTCCCTGCATTTGATGGAATTTTTTGTTAGTTCACTCATTTGTCACAAGAAAACAAAATCTTCTCTGTCTGCTCAGTAAGGAGAGTTGCTGTTGAGACATTTCTCCCCACATTACGGCAGTTTTCTTTCTACCTAGGGAGAGAAACTAGTGTTCCACACTTTGATACAAAAGGGTTGTGTGGAGTTTTAGTGTATTACAGTACTAAGAACCATGGCATATCCCTCCAGAAAACTTGGCCCTGCAGCCAGTGGGCCCAGAAGCACGAGCATGGTTTTGCAGTACAGCCTCTGTCATGAAATCTACTCCATCACTTAAGTAAATCTCGAGCCATCTTGCTGTGGAAAAATGGCAATTTATTCATTTTTTCTAATTTTTTCCCCTTTATTTTTTTTAACACTTTCACTCTGCAAAAAAGGGTAACAAAGCAATTGGTAATTCTTTATGATAAATTGCGTAGAATCAGCAGGATGCACTAGAGGCTTACTAGAACTGCAGTTTAAAAATAAATTTCGTATATGAGCATAATATTTAAAGCTTCAAAACAGGTTAACATAATATGTGGCACTAAACATATTTAAAGAAATAAAGTATAAATGTAAAATAAATGCTGTGGCATCTTAATCAAAATTTGATTTCACAGACTATAGTGAGGTAGAACTGTGAACTCTGAGACATTGCTTCCATTTGCTGTTAATGTTCAGCTCTCATGCACTGGGTTTTCTGCCCTGAAAGAAAAATATGAGTTTTCTAGAATAATCCAGCTTTTCATTCTATTTTGCAGGCTTGTCTAAGCAGATGAATCTGATAACTCCTTAAATGGGAAATTTGCCAGCTGAGATAAACCTAGAGGGCAACAAATGGGCAGTGATGACAGAATGTCTTGAATGCTGAGAATGTTGTTTTGATTCCACACTGTTTAAAAATATATTTGTCTAGTGGAAGGTAAAATGTTACACAGATAACACAGGAGATTTCCTAGGCATCACAGACACACACACACACACACACACACACACACACACACACGCAAACACAGTATTTGTTTGGATTTTTTTTCTGTAGGCTTAACCCAGATAAATTAAATTACAAAAGCTCTCAAAAAAAAAAAAAAAGGCTGGGGGAGGAGGCAGGACACAAAGCAGTGAAATCAAAGCAACTCTGCCTTAAGGCTGCAGAGATTTCCTTATCTAATCCTGCTGTTTCTAGGTATTGCAAAACATATGGCTCACCTTTAGGGGCAGTCCCCAAACAGTGGGAGATGTTGCATCCCATCTGTGCTGCAGCAACTGGAGGTGCAATAACAAGGTGAATTGAGGACGCCAAGATGACTGTGTTTAAACTCATTGCTGTTTTACTGAGGTGGTGTTGGGGGAAGGGTGGTGGGGCACATTTAATTTGGGTGGGGTTTTTCAGCTACCCTCTGGATGTGCCTCACAAGTCTGAACACAGGTATCGCTGGAGGGGTAATTGTTTTGAGGAAACTTGGCAGTCTAAATCAGAATTAAAAATTTTAGAATTCTAGCTATTGGGAAAAGAAAATAAAGGAACAAAACCTAAGAATGAAGACATTTCTCTATCTCCCACATTTTGTTCTGGCAGCAGCTGGACTGACTGTCCCATCCTCCACTGTCCACAACTGTTCAGTATTGCTCCCACGAGACTTAGTTGATCATGTAGTCACTCCCTAACGTATTTTGTTCCCTGTAATATACCTTAGTTTAAATGGTTTTTAACATCAGCTCTCTGAACTCTTTTAATAAGACTCATTTTGAAATGAGCAGTTATTCCTGAGATACCAAGGGGCAGCAGTGTTCAGCAGGAATATGAGGGAAGAGTGATTATGAGAAACAAGGGAATAAGGCTACACCACTGAAGCTTCACTCAGAACAAGAAGCTTGACGACAATCTGAAATTGCACGCTACAGGGCATAGTATGGGGAATGTAGCTAGACTTACTGCTACCCTGATGAAAATTAACTTTTTAATACCTGTTCCCCAAAATTTCTAAGCCAAGCTTCTAAGTTTCCTAGCCTATGCCTCAAAATTTTCCTGAATAATTTCAAAGGCCAGGGCCAAAGAAGTCTTAACACCTTACATCTCAATAAAACACTTAAATGTAAACAAAATCTGCAAACCGAGATGCAAAAAGACCCGTTTTTGTTGCTGTCGTTCTTTGATTTCAGCGAGTCTTTTGCTATTAGGTCCTTCCTTTCCTCCTACTGTAGTACAAGAAAACCACTCATTATAATGAAGACTCCATATTCATGCCCAGCCTTAGGCATCAGCATCCATATACATATTCTTGAGTTGGAATCAAAGTTAAGTGGCAGGAATGTCCCTGACGTGTTCTGTCATGAAATAAAAAGGGTTTGTTTCATTTACTGCAGCAGAATAAAAGCAAATATCTTTTTGTGCTAATGCTTGCTCTCACTTTTCATAGTTTTGTCAATTTGCAGAAGCAGAGTTTAGCTTCCAAGATGAAACGACTGACAGGTTTCCGGAACTGCAGGCCACTTCCCTTTCATTTTGAAGTCAGTGGTAATTGCACTTCTGAGACCCTGGGAAAAATCACCTTTTAATGCTACCTAAAAGTAGCATCACATACTGACTGCATAAAATTCAGTGCTCTAAGCTGTAAATGAAGGTGCAGTATAGTGTTATATTAGGGCATATATGTATATATACTAATTTAAGCAGTCTACACTGTAATTTGAATTATTGTTGTGATCTGTATGACTTTCAGATGTTCTAAATTTATTACCTTAGCATTTCAAAAATGAGAACTACTATTTATTGAAGAGATATAGAAGAATTTATTTAATAAAATTAATGCACAGGGAAGCATTAAACAGTGTGAGGCACTTCACAGTGCTGGAAATAATAGAGGCTTTTTCCCTTTCCGCTCTTAAGCTCTAAGAAGGATTCAAGGTTTCAAGAAATTATGTTTGCAGCAACAGAATCAGCATTTTTGGGCTCTCACGCTGGACTAGCAAGGCTGAGGAAGCTTCAGGAAAAAGGAAAGCGAGTTAGCTTTGTGGTTTTCTATGTTTTGAAAGTCCTTCTTCCTCAACAAGTTTAACTAATTACTTGAATTTTCAAAATTTGCTGTGGCTTTGCATTTGGTTTGTTTTGTTGAGTGATTAGTTTTTTTGTTTTGGTTGTTTTTTATTTAGAGTTTTGCGCTTGATTCAGATTCTTTTTGCTAATGGCTTTGGAACATACTTGGTGAACTTTACTGTGACTGAACATATCATGAAATAGGGACTATAAACCATGCTTTGACTGAATCATTGGATAACCATTTACTAATACTAAGATCTTGAATACTCCTTCTGTGTGTCCCTTCAATGAAGTACAGTCTAGAGAATCATTAAAAATCTGACAGCTTTAGTAGCTAAAATACCTCTTAAAGTAGATAGAAAATTGAAATAAAAGAAACCAAAGATGGCTAGATCATAGCATTTATGGTATCAGAATTGCATTAAACCGTAGAACATCATCTGTATTGAGAGATAATACTTCTCTGAAATTCATTACAGAAATTTATCCTAATCTCATTACACAATGAAACTTTTCCCATGTATACTAGTCAATATTCTCATGTATGCTATCAAGAGGTGAATTGTGACTAAATGTTGAGGTGCGGATATCCATTTATTCCTATCAGGGCATATGATGATGAGACAGTTAGTATCAACCATCAGTTTAATCAGATTAGTGAATACAGAGGACCAAAATCTAGAGAAGTTATTTCTTGTAACATGCAGATGGTAATTTTGAAGATTTTTTCCTGAAATTTTACTTCTACTGCTGACTCTTACATTATTTTATTAAAAAGTTCAAAAGGGTTGAAATCACTTAGGTTCCGGGACAACTCAGAGGACTGGGTTCCTCGGATGAAGATGATCCCAGACCGGTGGTCTTTACTGTAGCAATGAACCACCAAGTCTGTGGGATGTTTGTTGGAGGGTTATTTTGTCTGTGTGTTTTTGAAATGCTCAGGTTTTTCACAGCCCTGTTTACTGCAGATTAATTCGTGCTTCTGCTCTTTTTTTCATATAGTGTATTTCTCCAGCCAGTATTCTCAGGTGCATTTTTCATATCCAGACAGTATAACCTATTAATCTGTCATGCATTTTAATTGGGGGAAGATTAAAATTCACAAAGTTAAACTGTAATTTAATATAATTTAATATAAATAGGTTTTACTCCTATATCTCTACAATGACTTAGGTAAAAGAAAAAGGTAATGTTGAGAGGTAATCTGCAGTATAACAAAAGCATTCTGTATCTTTAGTTATCAGTCTTAGCTTTGTTACAGTTGCTTAACCAGAATAAGCTTTATATGATCTGAAAGATGCCTAACGTTTGATGGTTTTAAGACCTTGGATCTGTCTGGATTCAACATAAATTTGTGCCCTGCTGTTTTTTATTAAGCTCCTTATTTTCCATGTAAATAGCACAACAAGCATATTTAGTTTTAGTTTGGAGAGATTATTATTGTAGCATCATATGATAATTCAGATTGGAAGGGACTTCAGGAGGTCTCTAGACAAACACCCACCTCAAAGCAGGGCCAGCTTTGGAGTTAGTCCCAGCTGCTCTGTGTTTGGTCCAGTCAGGAGTCCAAAGATGGAGACTGCACAGAAGTTGTCTTGCAAGAAAATTTGTTACCTTTTTAATGCTAAAGATAATATTTACTGAATATAAAAATCTGATTTTCAAATGGATATTACAAATGAATGTTCTGTTAGTAGGTAAATGCATTAGGTCACTTCTGCCATGTTTTTTAGAACAGTCATTTGTTTGCACTCATAAAACCCTCTGCGCATTTGCAGTATCTGACTGCTTAGCATGTCATGTCCTTCCAGGTGTACACTTCTTCCATACAAAGCATGGAAGTTAGTGGACTGTGACTCCAGCTGTAAGTTTTATTCTTAGATGATCCCTCTCTTTTCAAACTCTTTTTTTCTTCTTCTGTTAAAAAAACCTTCAGAATTCAGTGCAACTATTTAACTATAAGCTGCTGTACATTTTCCACTGATTTAAAGGGAAGAATAATTTTGGAAGTACTTTAAAGAGATACCATTTACCTCAAGAATTAAAAAATTATCTCAGAATTAATACCCAGGAAATTCAGCGTCACCAACAATACAGCAAGCTTCTTCGTATAGCATAAAAATGAAGGCAGTGTTACATGTTTTGCTTGGCAAAGATGGTTTCTTACTTAGGAAATTCAGGACCTTGATCTGTTTTATTAAAAATTGCTAAAAACAGGAGAAGATTTTTTGACATTTTTTGCTTCAGAATGTTCTTTTGATTAGATCTGACATTTCTTCTGCTCAGTACCACTGCCTTTCAAAGGAGTCTGTGTTAACAGGAGTGTGAAATTCTGCATTTCATGTGAAAGGATGACTGACAAGTGTTAAGGTTCGTATGGTTCAGGGCAGCCCTTGCTCAGGATGCTCTCTGCCTGTTTGTGGGAGCAGAGAATATGCTAAACAGAGGAGATGAGGCTGGGAAGGAAGAGGCTGTCTTTGAACGACAGGAAAGTTGGCTGGCTGATGTGCAAGTGTCCATATCTCTGGGATGAGTTTTCCAGCTTCAGGCCGGAGGGAAGGAGTGGGTGGAGAGTGCAAGTGAAACTGAGATTTCTGCTCTGGGGTGCACATGAAGAAATCTCAAGCAGCTCAGTTTTTAATAACCTTCTCGGTACTTTACCAGGCAGTGGAGAGACCTGTGATTGCATTTTTGAAAATCAAGTCTGGTAATGTCCAAGCAGCTGCTGTTCTTTGGCGCTATTCTGAGATTGATGGGTAGTGCTGCTCCCGAGGACTGCTGTCTCTACCTCATCTTGCTGTTGCTGCTTGATTCACAAACTAAATGATTTTGGATTACTGAATATATTTTAGTTATCTCTTTCATTGTTGAATGTTCAAGCATATTGGTTAGGCTCACATAGAATTACAAGGAGTCCTTTCTTCTTATTGTTTTGCAACATGTGGATTTTCTGTGTCCATGACGAGAGCATCCAGAGGAAATAAGCAGATGAAACAATGCTACCACTCTAGCTGGGTCCTGTGATTCCAAACCAGGATATGTATTACTGACTGCAGTATAGTGGATCTAGAAGAAGGGCACTTATTAAAACGCCTCTTTTTCTACAGCTTCCTACTGGTCGTTACCAGCTTTGTCCCTTTTTATTTCCTCTCTCACAACTTGTTAGAAAGGAAACATAAGAGTATAACATCCTAGAGAATTATTTCCATCATTAAAAAAGAATTTGATGAGAATTTAGCATTTTTACAATTAGTTCATTTTTACAGTGTTGCACATTTTGGAAGACCTTACTTGCAGCCCCCAGAATTGCAGACTCTGCAAAGGCCCACTTACTGGAACCTGTGTGGAAATAAAAGTCACTGTGATAAAATTGTTTTTGTTACAACTTTAGAAAATTCTGCCTAAAAAATTAGATAAAATTTTTTGTACTTCTGTGAGAATTCTCTAGCAGCTTGCAAAGTGCATAGTTCTGTGGCAGCATGATGTTCAGTTCAAGTCTATTTGAACATAATTCAGACAGCTTTAAAACTTCTTTTGTCACCCATTGTTCAGAAAGATGTACAAGAAGTAAATAGTATGGAGAAATTTTTGCTCAACAGCTGTTAGCCAGGCCATCTTCAGGAAGGATGCCCTGAAAATTGTCCTCTAATGCAAACTCCTCTAAACTTCTGTATGGCTGGAAAACTTTACAAAAGTTCTCCATGTTCGTGTGTTTCCCTACTAATTTTGGCATCATACAGTTCCATAATGCATACATTTCATTTCTGTTTTCTGCCTGATAGCTCCACATTTTATACTTAGTGGGCTAATCAAACAAATGACATTGTTCAATCCTGGGAAGAGATAAATGTGTTATATGTCTGGTTCTCTCCCCACTCTTAATACAGGTTTTTCCTTTGCAGAAATGAACCCGATAAAGCACAAACCAAGCTGTGGGCCTGAGAAATATTATTAGTAAAAGGGGTCCATAGTGCCAGTGATTCAGTCATCTGTCAGCCTGATAAATGGATTAGTGTAAGAGGTGTTCCAGTGGGGAAATGCAGCCCATAGGGCTTCCAGCTAATTATATTTAAGTTGTTTAGTACTGCTGGGAAGCAGCATCCAAGCAATTACTGAAAGCTTTGATGCAGTGTGCACTATTAGAGGGTGCGTTCAGAAACTCATTAGCCTTTCGTGCTTGTGTTGGATGGATTCTAGGAAGTTGACATGAAACAGAGAGCAGGAATCAATAACTAGAAAGGCATTTTAGTTAGCTTCTGATCCATTTCCTGATTCAGCAGCTTCTAGCCTAGAGCATTTCATACAATTGCTGTAATGTGAGGGGAAAATGTGACTTAAATATATTAATGACTGCATATATATATATTCATTTTGTTTCAATGATGTGTAGCTGAAGTTCCACACAAAGTTTCAAGAGGTCCTTTGGGGACAGACTGCTGCCCAAATCCCATGTGACATGTCCACAGTGCCTGCCATCTCTGTTCCTCCTAAGTTGATTGTAGTAATTTCTCCTAAAGCCTGACCTTGCAGTGAGTATGATGCCTCCACAACATGAAGACTGTTATTACCACAGTGCCCATCGTATCCCACCTTCAAAATCTCTTGCAAACTACATCTAGTCCAAACCAAAGCTGATGATATTGGCAAGACATATTAAACCTTGTTTGAGAAAATTGTACTGGCTGTCTCTTTCCCGTGGGCTGCACATTACTGGTACACCTTAAGAAAACTCCACAGACTTTGCATCATTCAATATGGGAAGCAGCAAATCCTTTCACATACTGCTCTGTAGTTGGGTATCTCCAAGATGTGCATGCTGAAAGCAACATGGTATTTGCACAACTGGAGGCCGAAGACTTGAAAGTTCATTTCTTACGTTAGAATGACAGATCTACTCAGGGCAAAAATTGCATGAATTAAACAAAACTGTGTGGTTTTCTTTTTAATCTTGCACTCACTATTAAATCAGGTAATGGTGACTGTTAGGGCAGTGCAGAGGAGGCTGCATTTCTTCTTTTCTGTTTCTTCTTCTATGCTTTTGCCTGAGGTAGAGCTAAATAGACAAATGAAAGGATTACACTTCAATGCTTCTGAAGGGGATAATTCTTTCCCACCTACCTGCAGTATCACAGAATTAATAATTAAACTTCTTTCTTTATGTTTCCATCACAACAGTCCTAGACGTGTTATGGGATTTGTTTCATGTTTTATAAAGTTCAGCAGAAATCTCACGAGTTACTGTCGAGAGAAGTTTGGGTGTGGGTTTTTGGGGGGGTTTTTTGTTTGTTTTTTTTTTAAATATGGACTTGTTAATTAGAAAAATGGCATTTGGTTTGCCTGAGAGTTGGTAAAATAAATGCTGTGCTATTTGATATGTGTAAGTCTTTCTGATAAAAAATTACCAGAATTGCTGTGTTGTAGGCCACAGCACCCATGAGTCTGTCCGGGAACTGCAGAAAATCCTCTTACGGTACTAAGCATTTGCAGTCTTGGTACCTGCTTTGGTTATTAACAGCTAAGCTTTTCATAAATTCATTATTACCACTGAAAGTTCAGGCCTATCAAATAACAGTAGATAACTCATGTATCTCCTGTCTCTGAAACTATTACACATGGTAGAGAGAATATCTACTACACTTAAATACACAGCTGAAGCAGAAAAAAGCTAGAGCTGTTGAAGTGCCTGTGCAGGCGAAGTGTTGACAGTGGTAAATGATTTTGAGAGTTGATGCTGCAACTATGTCTTCCAATTTGGCTCTAAGACTGGTTGGATTGAGTCACTGTTTGGGCTGCTAAGAGTTAATTTATCTCTGAAGAAGCCTGCGTAAAAAGGGTAGCAGAATATAGCCCAACTAACGAGACCGTGCTTCTGAAATTCTTAATGTCATGATGTCCACTAGCTTTGACACAGGTAGTTAAGATGAAACAAGAGAAGAGTTTCCACTTGCAGTTTGGTTTTCCCGGGAGACGCTTGCTTCAAAGTGATAGCCCAGGCTCTGTGAGCTGCACCTGAAAGACTGATGTATTCTGGGGAGGGGCTTTCAAGTCTAAGTATTTTAAGTGTTTGTGGGAAGCGATGGGTTATTTCTGAGCGTATTTTTGTTGCTTTGGCTTGCATTTTGCCATGGGGAAAGTTTTTGCACTAGTACTATAATGAAGATTTATTTCAAAGTTGATTTTCTGATTTTTTGACTGATTCATGACTTTGTTTCCTTCATCAAATCTGAGCATTTATCTGTAGTAGATTTAAAATAAAGAAAACCTTTCTTAACTTGCCTTAGAGGAAGCAGCTATGGGGGAACGATAGATACATAAGTGTCGAAAGAGGGAATTTTTTATCGTAGCAAGCCATTAAATAGTTTATTTACTCTGTAAGACCTTAGGGCAAATACATTAATATTCAGGGATTATGTGGGTCTTTCTGAACAGAATTTGCAGTTCCAGTGCATAGGTACTCTGTAGAAACGCAATAGAAAAACCCAGCATGTTGTGTTGTGCTGTGCTGAAAGTGGTGGTTGTTCCTGCTCCACGTGACTGCAATGTCATCCATGATCCTTGCACAGAGCACTTGCTGGTCATGCCCCAGGGGAGCCACAGCTGTGGTTATACCAATGAAATTATATTTATATATAATGCAAGTCCATAAAGAAACTAAAACCCTAGCACATCAACACAAGTTTTGCAAATGTTGGAATGTTCTCTTCACTCAATTGCACACTTTTTAGGAATTGCTTTAGAAAATACATTTTAGGTTATTTTTTGCAGGTGGGTGGCATAATTATTGATGTCCTGTTAGAATCTTCTATATAGTCATGGTTTACAAGAAGTATACTCCCCCAGGGATAGTTTGAAAATATAAAAGCTGATTATCAATCTGAAAGAAAGCAAAATATCCATGTTGTGCACTAGGTATCCTGCATTTCTTTCCCAGAGATACAGTGAAATCTCTGGAAACTGCTTTTGTAATTCAGTGTTTGTTGAAGATGGCCTGTTTAGCATTTCAACTTCCCAGTGCCTCTAAAAGCCAGAAAGGAGGGGGGATAATAAATAGTCACGTAATCAATAGTCACCATCTCTGTTGTGTAGTAAAAAGAAATAAAATTATTTAGCTGGAACTATGCAGAAATAGCACTTAAACACAAATCAAAATGGAAAAATATTTAAGCATCTAAATCTGTTTAAAGGAATTGAGTAGGATTTACTAAAACATCTTCCAAAATTATGTGATTAATTACTCCAAGTTTAAATCGAAAGTAAAACTACTGTACTGTTTAGGTGCTCTTCCCCCATGCCACCTGCACAGCTGATAATTTCAAGTGCCCCCTATAAATCTGGCCCCCAGTTTCAGTTTCCATGGTTTTACTTCACAGAAGTTGTGTCCAGTGAAGTAGCTGAGAGATGCAGGGAGATCAACGAACGCGTTTGTATTGTTTGGTTGCCTTTTATGTTTTCAAACAATGCAAATCCGAAGTCAAACTATGTGTAGTAAATTAGTAAAAATGAACAGAAATTTTGTAACATTTATTTTTGGTTACATTTCCTGGCAGTTTAGCGGAGCCCAAGGCATAGAATAGCAACAACACCAACGCTATTAATGCTATATTAGAATTAGCAGTTCTAATATCTCTCCTTATCCCTTCCTTAGGGGACAATATTTTTAAGGTTGCTAACTGTGAGACCACTTCAGGGTAACATTTAGGCCATTTCTTGGTTTTATTTCTGTTTCTTCTCCCATTGTCCCTGTTTTAAGAAGCCCTCATTACTTGTGTGCCCAGAGTGAGGCTGCTCTTCTTGCAGGGAAAGAGCTGGAAGAAGCTCTCTGCAGGACCACAGCAGCTCCTGGATTTTAGCTGAGGTGGAGAACTGCCTGGCTAAGGCACTGAAACATCCCAATAAGGAAGTTTTTCTGCCCAGAAAGCTTATTGCCCATAGGGATGGGACTGGCAAGTAGTTAAAAGCATGAAGTGCTGTTATTTATTGCTCTCTGCACAGAGAGCATAATTTATATTGCCTGCCTTTGGTCATCTTACTGATGCCCTGAGTGGCAAGGCTTGTGAAGAGAGCTCCTGCTGCCGCACTCCTGTGACTGAGTCCTTTCAGCTCATGGAGGAAAGAATAAGCTTCCGGGATTAGAAGCCAGAATATTATTCACAGCAGAACTTAGTCCACCTGTCTCTGGAAGGAAAGCTGTAGTTCTCTGAATCGCTGTCTATCTGTATGAAACCCAGTAACTTGTCTATGACTGCAAGATATCTTTCATTCTCACAAAAACTCATTTTCTAGAAAAGTCCCCTAAAGCTTGATAACAACAAATGGAGAATCTCTACATTCTCCTTTGGATAGCTGCACCAATGGTTAGTCACAGGTGATAAAAAGTGTGTACTTTATTTCTCACTTAAATTTGGTGTTACTTCCAAATGCTGATTTGTTTTATGCACACCCTTCGCTAGATTAACAAGCCAGTTGGTACTTAGAATATTCTCCCTATGAAAATACTTAGGTGCCGTAATTAGGTCATCATCTTTTTTTTTTTTGGTGATATACTATACAAGTTGAAATCTCCAGATACTTTATATTAACACTTTTGCAGCTATATTCTGTGATCTCTGCTGGTGGGGTTTTTTTCAATTTCTTTCCAAATTGTGAAAAGCTTAGCCTATTATAAGTAGGAATAGGTTGTAATACTAATATCACCAAGGAAAGCTTAAAAGAACATTTTCTGTCTTTGCATACTCTTTGTTTCAAAGTTCATATTAGTACTTAAATCTGTATGAAATCAGATTTGAAGAAACTCTTTTGTTGTTGAGTAAAATCTTATGAGTAGGGGCATCTGCTAGCATGACCGGTTATTGCAGTCATCTATACATGCTCTCACCCAGTCATAAGGGAAATCTGTATAACTTTTCAATGTCACTGACACTTATGAGTAATAAAATAATAATAATAAAGAAATTGTATCTTTTCACCTCTAGGATGTCTCTTTCCTTTTGTTTTTCACTTTTTCATCAGAGAGCTAGTACGAACTTTTTTGGCAAAAAGTTGTCTGGCATGGTAACCAAGGCTGGTCTTAGGGAAGGATTTGATTAGCTCTTCCAGCCTGTGTTACCAGTGCTGCCTCCACTGATGCCTTCTGCCTGCTCTGTAGCAGCATGGGAAGATGAATAGCCTTTTAGTGATCCTGTCACGGATAAAATCTACCAGGGATCCAGTTTGTAAGGTTTGTAAACAGAACAAATGAAAACATGACCCAACCAATTTATGAGTATAATTATGATAGAAAGTATTTATAGAATTTCTTCAAGAACCATTCTTTCATCTACAGTGCTACAGTATGAGTATCTGGTATTCTACAATGTCCTTTAAACTCAGTAAATCTTGCAGAAACCTACAGTACAGATATTTTCTTGGTGGTTGACATGACAGCAGCCTCAGTATGTGTTAGGTACTGTTGCATAGCATAATGTCAAGAGTATTGGATAGAGATAATTTTAATATAATAATATTCTTAGCCATTTTCCCTTAAGACATGGAGAAGTTGTAACAGAAAAATCCTCTAATTGTGGCTTGGATTTTTAGATTTTGTATTTACACACAGTTACTCTTCTTGAGGTTTTGGTGGGGTTTTTTTGTTTGTTGGTTGTTTTTTTTGGGGGGGGGGTTGGGTTTTGGTTTTTTTTGCTTAAACACAATATTCTCCACAGAAAAATGAGGTGGGAGACAAGTTGTGTATTCCCCAGCCCTGGCAGTGTTCAAGGCCAGGTTGTATGGGGCTTTGAGCAGCTTGGTCTAGTGGCAAGTGTCCCTACCCATGGTAAGGGAGTTGGAACTAGATGATCTTTAATGTCTCTTCAAACCCAAATGATTTTATCAATCTATAATTATAAGATGGGATGGAGAGATAAGAATAGTCATCTCAGAATGCTATCTGAGAATGAGATAGGTAATTAGATAGGTAGCCACATAGATGGAGATCTGTATGCATTCAGTAGACTAACTCAGAAAAACTGGACTTTTAGCTTATGTCTTGTTAATACTTTGTGTTGCTCAAATAGCATTTATTGTCCCTTGTGTAGTCATTCACCTCTGATTAGAATAGATGTAACTCTTTCTGAAGTGAGTGGTAGTTGGTTAGATGGTGTACTTGCCTCACAGTAAATTAAATGGGAACATGTTGTATGTAGTACTGTAGACTGAGAATTAGAGCTGGATTTATGAAAGCTTCTCCTCATTATGTCTTTAAATATGTTATCAGAAAATGATACTTAATGTAAATTTGTCGTGATTTAACTTGAGCTGGTAACTAAGTACCACACAGCTACTCAGTTTCAATGGGGAGGAAAATTGGAAAAAGGTAAAACCCATGTGTTAAGATAAAGAGTTTAATAACTGAAATAAAGTAAAACATAATACTACTACTAATAATGATGACAATAATGATTAAAAGGGAGACAGCAAAACAAGCGAGCAATAAACCCCAAAAAGTACAAGCGATGCACAGTACAGTTGCTCACCACGTGCTGACCAATGTCCAGTCCATCCCCAAGCAGTGAACAGCCCCCTCACAGCCAACTCCCCCCGGTTTATATACTGGGCATGACATTCTCTGTATGGAATATCCCTTTGGCCAGATCAGGTCAGCTGTCCTAGCCATGCTTCTTCTTGCCTTCTTGTGCACCTGCCCACTGGAAGAACATGGGAAACTGAAAAGTCCTTGACTTAGGGTAAGCACTGCTCAGCAACAGCTGAAACATCAGTGTGTTATCAACATTATTCTCATATTGAATACAAAATACAGCACTGTGCCAGCTACTAGGAAAAAAATTAACTCTATCCCCGACAACACCAGCACAGTAGTCTTAAAAGCTGTCAGACGTTTGTGTGGAAGAGGATAATTAATTTTAAAAGTCTCCAATGAATATCTCATTTCACTTTACAACATTTAATTATTAGATTACATAGACATTGAGCATAAAATTTAAGGCTTGAAACGGAGGTGTAGGAAGCTAGTCAAGATACATGGTGCTCGAATGGCAGAGGAAATAAGAAATAAGACTTTACTCATCACACTCAGTGGCAGGCGTGGAAAAGGCTGCAAATGGGTTTATTATTGCAGAAGAATGTCAAGCTCTTTCATGTCTGATTTTCATAAATGCTTGTCTTTAGGGTTTCCCCAAAAAGCATTCAAGAAGGTGATTTCTTTTGCCTGCTTATTTCTTCTTGCTGGAAGTGGTGCTCAATCAGCTTGCACTGGAAGCTTTCTGAGGAAGCACTTCTGTGTGCATCCCACTGTTCTGAGGCAGCGCACTGGCATTTCAGTCCTGTGCTCAGCAGCGGTTCCGGGTGAATTGCTTGCTGTTGTTACACCTGACCAGAGATGCTGAAAATTGTTGAGCCAAGCTCAGGGTGTATTAGGACTCGTCCAGATTCCTGACACAGTGCACACCTTTGCAAAGTGCTCGAGTGCTGTGTGTCAGTGGGACTTGCCCTCGCCTCTCTGATTCTTTCTGTGATGGGTGTTGGGTTTTTTCTCCTTCAGGTTCTGTCAAAGCTCCTAACTTGGAAGCTAGCACCTTGGTGAATGCCAAAAGCAAAAGGAGTCAAATGCTTGTGTTTTCATGAGGTGATGGACACTGTACCATCTTGACAGGTACCTCTCTCTCATTGCAGCCCTCTCAGCTGTCAGATGCGGTGATCTCCATGGTAACTCAAACCCCCAGACTCTTGACAGCAGCCTGCGAGGAGCAGCATTCAGCAGCTCAAGGGTCTCACGACCAGGTAAGCCAAAAGGAATTACTCAGTAAGAGCTCAGTGCACCAGAGGTCCAGTGCACCATTTGCTGTCCAACTGCCTTTCGGGTTTTTACCTGGTCAAGCCACCCAAGCGGTCAGTTCCTGTACATACACCAGTACTGTCATTTGTGGCTACAGCAGTCCAGCTCTCTCGAACAGAGAGACATTTGACAGGAAGTTTGCCATTTGACAGATATTTGACAGAAAGTCTACATTTATCAGAGTTTTTTTTTAAGCTACAGATTGAAGAAGCAATGCAAAGAAGCACTGCGCAATTCTTTAAGTGGCTTTGGTGTTCAGTAATTGCTGTGTTAAAAAACATAACTTCAAAACACATCAACAGTAAGATCAGTCCTACCAGTGTACCAACACCACCAGCAGTAGTACTGCCTGGTCTCTAACATTGGACTTGAGCAATCTTATTCTTCTGCAATGCATCAGGGGCTATTTCTGTGTTTAAGTAACCTTCATTGGTGCTCTGCAGCCTTTTCGAGTTGCTGCTGTGCTCTTTTCACACAAGTGTCTAAATCCCTCTCTGTGCTGATAGCAGCATGGGGGGCATTCTGGTTAACATCTTAAGGTACAGACTTTTTCCCCTTTTTTGGTGAATTATAGAGAAAGAACAAGATCTTTGCCATTTTTGGGAAAGCAGTGCAGGGACTATACAACTGTATTGACTATTACAGTACTATGAATGCTGTGAACAAAAGTAGTATGTCTGGTCTTATGCACTTACCTGTAGGGGGGATTTATTACTCCTTTTTGCTGTAAGGTGTCACTGTCATTTGTCTTGAATTGTTTTTGTGCCATGTATTTTGTGAGCCCTTGGTTTCTGTTCACTGTTTTCTGGATACCTGCATTGTTTCTTTCTTGCATGCTACATAAGTCTACTTGGCTGTAATATACTGTCTCCACTGTACAAAGAAATTAATATTATTCTAAATAACCACTTTGCTATCTTTATTATCCAGTTTGACACTTCTTTGGTCCATAACTGCTATCAGTTCTATTTACTTTCATATCATTGATGATACTCTTAAATAATGTTAAGTGAGGACTGGATGTTTTTACTGGAGTAATGTAGAGGACTTCTTCAATTATTGTTTCATGTTAGCAGCTGCTCTTTTATATCTATTTCTTAATCACATTTGATGATACTGATAATAATTTCTTGCTCTGAATTTTGTGTGGCTGTAAGGTAACTGTTGTTCAAAAGTCTGTGTGTTTCATTTATGGAATAACTTCTGTTGACCATATATTGTAACTATCAGATGATTAAATCAAACTCTGTTTTGCTTGGCAAGTTTCTATAAAATGGTGTTGACTGGCATCAGTTTTATTACGTAACTTTCCAGTGAATTTATCCTTGATTAGTTTGCTGGTTGTTGTGCCTGAGATTAATAATGACTTAGAGCTCCATAACTACTGAGGTCATACTGCTTACCATCCTCAAGTATGGATAGTAGAAGTCTTACTGAATTTCTCTCGCGTTCCAAAATGTATTGAAAATTAGCATAATTGAAATAACACTCTCACAAACACTTTTAAGACTTTAAGGCACAAATTATCAGGGTTTGCTAATTTTAAGTTGTCTTTTACCAATTATTTTGTTTACTAATGGCATCCTTATCTGTAAAAATACTTGTTTTTTACTTACAGAGAAGAAAATATATATTTGGGTTTTTTGCATAGTGTGATTGTATTCCTTTAAAACAGGAATTAGGAGCTGGAGACCTTCTGCTTTCTTGTCTGTTTTCTTCTGCCCAAGTTTTCTTAATAGAATTCATTTCTGGCTGAGTTGTTTGTGTTTGGTTTTTAGTGTGTAATCTATATTTTAGTCTAGTTACACCTTAACCCAGAATGGGAGTGGGATTTTTTTGCCACAGATTGCCTTTTTTGGACTATATAATCCTGACCTTTGGTCCCTGGTGGCAGTGGGGTAGGGAGAGTCCTTTCACATTTTCACCCCTGTACTTTCTTCCAAATGCAAAATTTTTCCCTGGTTTACTGGGCCAACTAACTTCCATGCTTGTTATTGACTAAACTTCACGTATTGAATGCACAGGCCCAGAGTGTAATTACTATTTTGGTGTATTATAAAGTATTCAAGGAATAAAATTTGGGAGTGCCTGATGTGTTACTAATGATTGCATGGCATTTCTAGCTTAGACCTCACAGGTGTACATCCTTTTTAGTTCCTTTCATGTTCTACAAATACATACTTAAGCAATTCTCTGATGTGGTTTGATGGTTTACTTTATCTCTTATTTCCAGTATTATATCCTTCTGGAATCTGCTAACATGATATCTATATGAATTTAAGACCCTGACACCTTGGCTGATCAGTAATTTTGAGGGATAATGGTGCCAGAAATGTAGAGTACTGTCTTCTGTTTCTTTTTGTCTGTCTCTCTTTTCCTGAAAAGTTAGAAGACTGATTTTAATTTCTAATGTTTCATAATGTTTAATGATTCCTGGCATTAAATGTTATAGAAACTTCTTGTTGGATTTTGGAGATTTGTTAGGAGCAGCAGTGCACATCTGCTCGGGTGCTTCTGTAATGATCCTTTATCTGAACCAGTCAGAGGAAACCCAAAAGCAGAGAAAAACATTATGATTTTACAAAGTTAGTAATCATATTTAGTGAATCTTCTTTTGTGCCTGAGAATGGACCACAGAAATTTCTTCAGTCATGTTTTACTAGTTTAGTTGCTTGAATTAGGCAAACAGTTTTTACACGATGAGTGTCAGATCACTTAGGTGCATTTCAATAGGTAGTCACCAATTTCCCCAGGTTAGTTGTGGCTTTTGAAAATCATGGCCAAAATCACTCGGTAGACTAACCAAAATATATCTTAGCAAAATTTGGTCCTGTTAATTTTGTCCTATGCATTCTTATTGTCATCATTGTTTGTTATTGCTGTGATGGGGGTGACAATGACAAGCAGTTGGCTTTATAAAGATCATGTGTGATATGTTGTATAAATGCATTGGGGATTACAGTGTTTTGACTAGAAAAACTTGTAAAATATAAGATGAAACAGAGAGATGAGACAAAATCAGATGTCAAAAAATGAAAGATTGAGCAAGTTTAGTTAGAAAAAGTAGGCACATGCACGTGATATCTAGGAAGAAACAGGTCACCCTTTGCTAGTTTGATGTTTATTGTATGAATTAGTTGCTTTGAATTTAAGAGTGAGATGAATAGGATGTAGGGGAAGATCCTTGAAACGTATCAGCATATTAGCAGGTTTCTGTTGTTCAAGAAGCTTGCAATAGGTGCAGTTCAAGAATATCACAAATGAAATGTGATAGTGCAAGTTGTGACTGTTGTTGGTAAAAGTACAAAGGCACAGATTAACATAAGAAAGTGTTCATAATTTTTAAAAGAACACTATTTTTTCAGAAACATTCATTTGGTGTGATTGAGAAGAGTGCTTTGTTGAGAAGAATATTGCATTTTATTCAGGGGAAGTATAAGAAATTGTAATAAAAAACTTGGCTTCTGGTTGTATGAGTTTGAAAAGTACCATAATATAGCCATGCACACTGTTTCTTAAAAACTTTTATAATTTTGTAGAATTACTGATTTTTACTGATTTGTTTGAATTTATTTAGAACTTTAAAATTATACTGCACAGGCAGAAAATACAGAGGCTTTCTGTATGTTAACAACAGTTGTTGTTGGCACCTAATCCCACCAAATAATTTTATTGGTCAGTTAGATTTACGGACTAGAAAAATCAATCTGCTTTTAAACAATGTCCTTTATAATTCTTGGGTTTAGTTAATAAGCTCTGTATTGATTTTGATTTCTAAAATTGTTTTTCAAGTCATCAAATAATATTGCACCTGTGGGCATACACATGAACTGTTCCTTCTGACTACTCAGCATTTCGCTGAAAATAGTGAACTGTTGTAATAACATTTTTAAAATAGACATACTTAAAATAACATGAACATTCTTTAAATTTGCAGCTGTTTCATGGCTGTGTTTATATATTCCCTGATCCTTTTCTTGTTACTTGATGAATCATGGTTAACTGAAGTCTGATTTTATTCATTAAATATTACTTAATCAGTACTTTTTGGCCTATCAACCAAGTCAGAAAAAAATATATATCTGGATGGAACATGAACTAGTCTCTTTTGCGCCTTTACATGGTGCTGGAGAGATGAGGAAACTATTTCAGTCATGACTAACGTCTGAGATACTTGTTTTGAGCCTTTCTTTTACACAGTACAGTTTTAAACTACTGCTAGTGGAATAAAATTATTGCTCTTTATTTTTTTAAATCTTTTTTCTTTGACACAGCTAAGGTTTCCAGGAAGTTTTTCAGTGATAGTAAAGAGGATGCTAACATTCCAAAACAAGATGGTAAAAAGCCTTATCCTTTGGTTTTTAAACCAAGCTGGTGATTAAGGCATAACTCAGACATTTTAGGGCTGGACTGTGGCAATCCATATGCCGCTACTTGATTTGTAGAGCACCTTAAGATAGAACGTTGACCATGCCAGTCACTTGAAAGTGCTTAGTAACAGATATGCGGAGTGGCGAAAGGCAGTTTTGGTTGTAATTGTTAATAAATGTATATTTGGTTCACTGGAGTGCCAGATTGAGTGAAAGATGCATACCTTCATGAGCATACACCGTGCCACAGCATGGGGGAGCGTGGAGCTCTGCTTTGCCCACAACTGCTGCTCTGAGTTTGCTCTGCAGAGGCTTCATGCAAGTAAACAGTGCACCTTCATCCACCCAAAGTCTGCTTAACTTGTCTAGGCAGACAGAAATTTGCCCAGGTCAGTGAATTCAGCTTAGGCTGCAGCTCTCTTGGAAAGCTCAGGTATGTCCTTGGAGATGTACATGCACTGTGTGTGTAGTACATTCCAGAGACCCCGTGTCTTCTGCAGCCTGCCTGAAATGAGGGACTATGTATGTGCAGTAAATCTGCTGCTTCCCAAGGAGAATTAGGACAGTTTTCCTCTGAAGAAGAATGGGATTTTCTGCTTTTTAAAGGTTGGTTCACTTGAAGCTTTTATTTTATACAGTATTATTTTTTTACATCATGGCGTAGAAATGGAATTACTAAAGGCAGTCTAGTTGATCATACTCCTAAATAATCTGAACGTCTCATGCAGCCATCCCACACAGAAACAGTACAGGTAATATATTTGTTCTTTCAGTAAGTTGTTTCTCTCTAAATTAAGCCATGGAGAGATATAGAATCTGTATTTCTATTATTTTTTTGTATGAGCTTGTTCCTAACACTGCTTTGTTTTAACGGAACATAAATATAATTTTTGGATAAACATGCTGTTATATAGATATACATGGTAAAAATTTGTGCTCAATATACAGATTAACATCAGTTAATTTCAGAAGAAATTTCATCTTCAAGCAGACTGTGAACATTTTCACATGGTATTTTACTGTCTAATCTTCACTCTGAATCTGTAAATGAAAGAAATAAAATTATAATTTTTTTCTCAAAAGTTTATTCAGTATAGTGGTGAGAGTTAGATATTTTTTGGTGTGAATAGGAGATATTTTAGGTATAATTAATCAAAATGGAACTGCAAGCATGTCATCACTGATAGTGTGGTTTTACTTACACATGGAGATCACAGATTCACAGCTGGCCTTGTAATAGAGGACCTTGACCCAAGCTTGATTTTTTTCATAAATGTCATTACACTGACTTGTACAGTAATGGCATGTTTGGAGAGTGAGTGATCACCACAAAAGAAAGCTGGGGTGCTTTAAGGTATTACGGAGCCCATACCTGAACTGCAAGAGCAGCGCCCTTGAGTGCCTGACTGTTTCAGCACAAAGTCCATTTCCAGCTCTTGCTGAAGTCTGTTAAAATGACCAGGATGTTCTAACTTTAAAGAATGCAATGAGAGATAAGTCAGTCTGCTGCTCTGGTTCAGCTGTGAGGGACAGTAGACTCCAGGTAAGGAGCAGAGGCAAATGGCTGCAGCACCCCTGGTTTTACACCAGTGCCACCGTTTGTGCAGTATGTTTCAAAACACTCTTTGTATTGACTTTGGTGGAGCCCATTCCCTTTGATTAATCCATGTTGTGTTCAGACCTTCACACAAGATGGCTTCCCGGAGTTGGATAGTGCTGTATTTTCTCCTAATAAATGGTTCAGGAGATTGGGTTAATATGGATGGTACCTACTCAGAAAATGCGGGAGGAACAGGGAAGGCACTCTCCCAAACAAACATCTCTGCTGTAATAGAACAAAGTGGTTTTGCAATTTTTATTATATCTGAGATGGTTAACATTTTTTTATTGGTTGCTCCATGAGCAACAACATGATTTAGCAAGCATTCCAAATGTCTGTTACATGAATTGTGTTTATCGTCAACCTAAATCAGTTTAAATAAGCTTAGCTCATCTGATGCATGCATAAATTAATTTCCCTTTTATCTAGCTTACTTGCAGTCCTAATAAACAGACTAATCAATCATAGTTGCCTTCTTCTATAAAATGATTTTACATCTCTGATCAAGGAAAATGTAAAATAATTTCTCTCTAGTCCCTACTTATTTCCCCCATAATCAAGGATTAATGATCCACCTTAATCATTTTTACATTCCTTGATAGAAAAAAAAAATTTTTTTAGTTTGTATGTTTGAAGGTTGATTATATTCAACATTGTAATACTAAAGAAGTATAAGGTATTTTTGTTTCTCCACAACACAGAAAAGAATGCCAGTCTGACTGAGAGAACTCTTCGTAAACACAGTGGCAATGATACCATTTACTGTAGTAATGTCTACTCATCCTTTTTAATAATAGCTGGTTTGAGGCCACCGGCACCTTTCTTACTGATTCCAGAGAGTCCAGGACTCTGGATAGGCATTTTCTCTCTTAATTGAAATATAAAGTGCCAAGCAAAACCTGAGGTTAACTTCATGTAAGATACTAGAAAAAGCCCAAATAATTAAAACTTCCCTTTAGGTTATAGTTTGAGAGCCTCCTTAATGGATTAGCTGCATCTCCTTATTCCCAGACAAACTGAAACTGGCCTGCAGATAATACTCTAACTTCTATGGTGAACTGTTTACCCTATATATCAGTTGTGTATGATCTTTTAATTGTATACATGTGTAGTATATTAGACATTTCATTACTTTTGTGTAGATAGGCAGTTATGAAAAATGCGTAATATGTGAAAGATCAACTTGCAATTTATTTACAGTAGTATTTTACAGTTTCTTCCTACACTTTTGCCTTCTAAAAACAAATTCTGCCTTTTGCAACTGCAAAAGGCATCAAGGCAAACTTGTGTTCTAGCTAGTTTATTTCTAAAATGTGTGTTCAGAATATGTCACACCAAGTGCATTTGACAAGATTAGAAAAACAACAGTTGTCTTGAGAAATATTCCTACCGTAGTAGTTAATGGCAATTTCTGCACTTCTGGTTCAGAAATAGCATTCCAGATAAAGGTATAGCAAGGAGTTGCTTCAAAATTATATGTAAATACCTCCTGAGCAGTCAAATGCTGCTTCTGGTATTGTAGCTTAAGGATGCTGCTGCTGTTTCTGCCTCTTCTGCTCAACACTGACAGCAAACCAAAATTGGTTTGGTGAAATCTTGGTGTTCAAGTGTAGCTGCTGGCTTTTGTACAGGAATTGAAACATACTGACCCATATAACACAAACTAGACTTTAAATGAGCTAATCACCTTGCCTTGTTGTTACTAAGTTCAATCTTAAAGATTTGCTTAATATTAGAATATCTTCATTTGTCTGTAGAGAAATTAAATTCAGAAAATATGCTTATTTGTCCTTTGAGCTTTCAAGTAATGAACTTTGTTCCAAAAAAAGATTTCACGTGAATATACTTTGACATTGAAATTAATCTTTTCCTCTATATTAAAAATTGAGCATCATCATGCAAAAATAATAATTCTTTTACTGGCACAAAAGAAGTGTGTAGTGCACCTTTTTGAATAAACATTGTAATATGGTGTTAAGCAAAAGTGTGTCTGCTTGTTACTTACATGATTCCATTCCATGAATAGAGATATTAAATATCTTTAGTCATTTGAGGGTCAGTAATATGCTTCAAAATTTGACCTCGAATGTAAATTAATCCCATGTTTTAAAAATATATTACTTTATGTTTTAGAACAATAACCTCATTTTACACTGCAAATTTCATGATTTTTTTTTCAAATTCTTTATTTTTTGAGTCAAAAGTTCAGCTGTGATAAAATATGACTAAGTATAAACTTGGTATCTGATATGATATGAGGTCCTTACAGCCATGTTTTTCCAAAACATTTCTTCAAACACTTCTAGATTAAATTATATCATTCCAATAATCTGTTCATTTCCTTCTTTTAAAGAATTCTAGCTTTATGTTAAGCTATTAATCATAGTGGGATGATTCTGTTTTAAGCAATTTAAATTGATAAATCTCTATTTAGTAGTAAACTGAAGAAGCTGTTTTCCCTTTTAATGTATGCATGCTTTGATTTCTTTCTATATACTGATAACTTTTCATAAATTATCTGCTTAAGAGTAAGCCCAAATATTTTGAATTTATTCTAATTAGATAATGTTTTGGAAGTCTGTTAATGTATACAGTCTTCGCAAGCTCAACAAGTGAAAATTCCCCTTATAAGTAGGTGTTTAAAACTATGCAAACATAATTTTAAAAAAAATAACAAATACTATATAAATTTTTTAAAAAATAACCCTAGGCAGAGCAGCAGAAGTCAAGGAAGCAAAGCTGTCTGTGGTGTCATCAATCTGGAGACTGTGATCAGTAGCAGCAGTTGGGTCAGGGAAGTTAAGTGAAAAGGGAGGAAGGAGTGGTCTGAGGAGGAATGGCTGGGAGGCCAAAATTTGGGATCCTCTGAGTTTCTCTGCTCTGTAGGTGCTTCATTAGTAAAGAATGAGGGAAAACTAGGTATTAAACCTGTTGTTATTGCCTATTAACAGTCTTATATAAATAAAAGCTAACCATTTTTCTTTATATTAACTTTTTCATCAAAGTCAGATTTTGAGAATTTACAAAATCTCCTTACATGAAATTACCATTTGTCTTGTGGAGATTGTTTCAGTCATTCCCCAAAGCTTTCTCTGCCATGTCTCTCGGAGCTTTCTCTTGCTGTGGTCCCCTGTCCTGTAATGAGTGTCTGCTTTCTCCTTGGTCAAGAGTACATGAGCTTTGCTGGAGTCTAACCTCTTTGCATATTGTTCTTTTGACTTTTAAGTTGAGTTTGGTTTACGATTTCACAGGAGAGTGAGTATTAAGACCTCAGTGACAGGTAATGGTCTGCATCATTATATTATGTTTTGCGTTCCTAACATTTTGACACAAGTGTGTTGGAGACAAATGAGATTGTGTTTGTATTGATTTAAACCATTGTTGCTATGCAGCAGAAGAATTGTGTGTCCCTTTGAAAGAGAGAGCAAAATAGGAGTGGCCTTGTTTTTACAGAGATGGAGGAAATAAAAATTTCTGTTACTGTGGCATGTTTGTTACTACTGGAGTTGATTTGTAGATGAAATCTTTCAGGTATATGTTTTTTGCTGTGGCCTCATCCAGGTTGCTCTACTAAAGGCAGCCCCAAGGCTTGTTTACATAATTTGAATTATGCTTTTCAGTGACTTTGGAGGGAATTTATGCAGCAAATTTTATTCGTCATGTGACCACTTGGTGTTCTAGCAACTTGCATTATTCTCTTTATTGAGCTTTTTTTGTCTTGAGGAGATACCAAAAGTTTAAAATGGGTGATTTGTTAAAAACCTTGCAAACGCAGCAGATCTCAGTCTCTCTCCCATGATGGTGTTACCTCAGAAGGCAGGTGCAGAGCTGTTTACCGCAGTCAGACGTGATCGCTCTGTTCTAAATTAAATCTACCCGTGATGGTTAGCATGGAGATAATCAAATCACTTGCACCATTTGATCTGGTCCCTTCACCTTTCATTATCAAAGCCCATTTAAACTGCTTTAAACTAGAACTGAACTGATAAAACAGATAAATTCATGCATCTGTGATCATATTTTGTATTGAGTCTGAAAACCGGGCATAAAACAGCCTAAAACAAATGCCAATTTGACCAATAAGCAAAGTTTATTGCATATTGTACCTTGTCATCTGAACAGTTCTATTAATTTAGCTACCTTAGTTTTGGTTTGAACAATGCAGAATAGCTTTTCTTTACCATATGATATTTTTAACTGATATAGAAGATGAAAATTAACATTCTGCCCTTAGAAATTGCCTCATTTCCGTCTGGATCATAGGCAGTATGTAAGAAGTTTTTGGGCCATTGCTTAAAAACACAGTGACTTTTTTCCCCTAGTAATTTCGATTTAACAGTTGAAAACAACAGTCATTTCCTGTGGATGGTGTGTAATCTCACATAATTAATAGGGTTTTCAGCCCAGTATAGGAATAAAACCAGTCAATTCTCTGTTTCCCCCATGCCCATTTGTATTATACCTGATCGGTACAGTGAACATTAACTAAACAGACCAAGAAGCAAAAATTAAGTGGGCTATTAGTACAATTTGTGCAACCCTCTTAGTTCCCTTGCCTTTTTGAAAAGCTATCATTATTAGCTTTGGTTTGCTCATCAGTGGTGTTTGATTGTCGATAATCCTCAGGTTTGAATTCTGCCGTTGAGTTGGTCCCATCTGCAGTACCTTTGATCTGGCAGCTGAGGACGTTAGCCCACTGAAGGTGAAGTAGCCACTGAGACTCGATTCCTGATTAGTTTTGCAGGCATTTCTAATGCCTTTCCATCTAATTAGTAAATCACTACCTAAATTAGGCCTGCCAAGCTGAAGTAGAGGTTGAGAGATGTGGTCATGTCTTAAAAACAAGATGTGGTTGCTTACTGTATGCAGGGCAGATGTGACTGGATTTTGCGGAATCCCGGGCTTTGGAAAGGGTTGGCAGGGTGCATCTTTTTTCCAAGTCAGTTGAAACAACAACTGAAGTTATTTACCTCTTGGAGCTGGCAGAACAGTTGAAGTATTTCTGAATATGTAAAGGTTTGGGAGGAGGGGGAGCAATTGCAATTTGAGTTTCTGTGTGGTGCAGCATCGTTTGAAAGGTTTGAATTGAGCATTGAGCCTACTGAAACAAACGGTTACTCCCCGCAGATTTAAAGGGCATTTGGTGATGTTAAAGGCTAAGTTATGGCTTTGGATTTGCATGGATTTTGGGAAGTAACAGCATAGCTCATAGCTCAGGTATCTTCATATAAGAATATCTTTGCTAAATACTGGTGCTGGTGCACACATTAACAAGTGGGTGTTTACTGCATTTTTGAATATTAGTCAAAGTCCATAGTGATGAAAGACAGGTGTAACTCACCTTCCCTTTGAAGCAGACAAATTGTTGAATAAGTGTTGGTCAGATACAGCTGTTGGTATCTATCTGTGGCAACAGCACTGCAAAAAGCAGTATTGAGGTATTGTCCCTACAGATTAGCGCAAATTTCACTTTGACACATGTTCTTGTTATCAGTAATGTGCAAGAAAAAAACCCTTTGGTTTCCCAACATCAGTTTTATTCCCACTGACTGTGGGAATAATATAATGAAGAGCAGCATAAAATCCCAAATCTGTAAGGCCATACAGGAAGAAGTGCAAAACCTCTCAGCAAGGCAGTATTAAATCATGGCTGAGCTCCTCACAGTGGAGTTCTCCCATTCCCTGAGTGGCCTGCATCCTCCTGGGGTCACCTGCGCTGTGGTGGCAGCTGGGACCCTCCAGGCTTTGTGCTTTCAGCTGTCAGACATTCATAGGGGTTTCAGTAGGGAACAAATTGCAAGGCATGTGAATACCAATATTGTATGGTTGGACTTGATCTTAAATGTCTTTTCCAACCTAAATGATTATATGATTTTATGTACTACTTTTGGCTCCAGCCCTTCTACTCCCTACATAATCTGGCAAAATTGAGTATGAACATTTGTGTATTTTTTTATGCTACTAATATTTGCAGGTTTAATCATTCACTCTTTTAATGGTAGCAGTAAAAAGTGACTGATATCAAAACTGGGCAGGTGACAATGATCATTACCTTTTTTTTTTTTTTTTTAATTTTACTGTCAGTTGTCTAATTAATGCAGGTGTTGATTTCTGTAGATACTGTAAATGTTGCCAGGTTTAGTCAACTGTGTCTTGGAAATAGAAAACTGCAAAGTTTCAACCACCCCAGCATAAAGATAGTCTTCATTCTGAATACCCCAAACCCTGAGGGGAAACAGAGAAATTTTAAAAGCATAACAAAGAAACTGTGAAAGATAAAAATAAGCATGAGAGGTGACATAAAAAAGAGTGAGCTTAGAAAGTGTATAAACCCGGGTTTTTTGTGCACTTACATGTAGTCCCCTGCATCCCTGCTCTTCTTCCTTGTAAACTGTGCCTCCCTTAGATCTGAAAGCAGTGAGGTTGTCTGAGTACCACAGCATCACTGTCATGCCCCTGCTTCACTTGAGAGCCATTAAGTCTCATCCTTTAATAGCTCCAGTGAGTTTAGTCGAGAACTTTAACTGAAAGTTCTTTGGGAAAGAGGCTTTGCCTTTACATGTCCTGTCAGAGGGACTTGCCATATTGTGCAGTGGTTAAAAAATAACTACTAAGACCAGCAATGAGAACAAGGGAAGCAAAAAAGGCAAGAATGTGTGTTTCTGCAGTTGCTGAAAAATGGAGTATACTTTAAGCACTTCATTCTCTTCCACTAAAAAAGTGCTTCTGCTTTTGTTTTGTTACTTTTCTGGAAGATTAACAGAGGGAATATGGAGATAAGCAATTGTAAAGGGAATTTTTGGTTGTCTAAGTACACGCACAAATTAGATTTCCCCTCCCCTGCTTCTTCTGGCTATCTGCCAATTAATAATTTGAATTAACAGGAAGCTGAAAGGTTGAGAGTGTGACAAAATTCAATCAACCTTGAATTCAAAGTCAGGGTTGGGTTTTTTTTTATGATGATGATGTATCTTGAAGGAAATTTTGAAAGCCAAAAGACGTGGTGGTTTATATCCTTTGATAAAGTTTGCCTTATCATTTTGGAATTTGTTTCATTTTTTTTCTGTACATTTTGTTCAGCTAATTACCATGAAACACTGGTGAGATGAATGAACCCTAAGTGAACTATTATAAAACAGTTTACAGTTAGCTCTAAGTAAAAATATTAAGTTGCACTTCCCAAGGTTGCAGAGTCAAAATTGAGATTTAAATGTAATTTTTGGAAATTAATCTTTAGCCTAAACTGCTTAGTTTCTCTCATTATTTTGAATTACAAAACGTACTGCATTAGGATAATATGGAACAAGCTTGAAATATTTTCTCTTAATTTCAGTGTTCAAATGATGGTCTCATTCACAAGCATGTTATGGTTCAAAATAAATGTAGTCATTTTCGGTACTGCAGGTGTTTTTCTTTGTCTGCAACAAAAATGGCTTAGGGATTGTACAAGACCAAACATAAGACTTGGTAGCAAAGGATTATATCTCTGGATAATACTGTTTTTCTCTAAGGGTGCTGGTGGCTGTTACTAAATTTTGTGATATTCCCAGCTTTTAAGGCAAGGTGGATTGTGTAGGACGTGAAAACAAATATGTTTCTTTTTAACACATTTTTAAGCTAATTTAAACTTCAACCATTAACAATAACTTTAACAATAGGCTTTAACAATTCGCAATTTATTTCTGGGTTTACTGTAACTTTCATTTACTGTCCAAGTCACTTGTAAGCATGGTCAAACTAATCTAACTGATAGCTTAAGAGTGATTGTAAAATGCTAGCGAAATTTTTTCTAAAGGATTTTTCTTTAGTTAAGTAAAGTAATTGAGTGTGTTCATAGATCTCTTAATGTATCACACAATTTTTTGCTTCAGTTTTTAGATACAAGTTACACCTGCATTGCTGCCTCTGCACCATATCCGCACTTGAGCAGAGACATTTTCTGTGGCAGGAGCAGTGCTGAAATGGAGAGTGCTGTGGCAGGGTCTTTGCTGCTGTGATACATCCATTTCATCACTCAGCCACCAAAGCCACCTCACCCAGCGTTGACTGAAGCTGATAGAACACACCTTCTCAGGTGTAAATCAATGAAACAAATGCAGTCAGACATCCCGACTTTTATCCATTTGGTTTGGTGAGTTGCTGCTGCTTATAGTAAGGTAGCACCTAATGTAGTGCTCATACCTAGATGAGCAGCGACACCAGGAGCCCCCAGATGCAAATCCCTGGCCGGTGTGGACTGAACGCTGGTCACAGCACCTTGTCCTGGCACAGCCTGCTTCTTCCACGCACCATGGTCCTTCCCTGCCCACACTGCAGACTTCTGCACAAAGCATGTGACAGCTAGGGAGAAGGAGCACTCCTAACAGGTTGCAAGCTGGGGTGTGCCAAGTGAGCACATACCTGGGGACTCCATTCTGCCTTCGGTTCTGGTCTCTGTAGCTAAGCCGACCAAACAAAAATGTGTGTATGATTCCAGCAGTAGTCTGTTGCCACATTTACAGGCACAGTTCAGCTATTTAGGAGTGGTATTTCCTCTTGTAGTTTGTTCAGGGGTATTTACTTTCCTTGGTTTTGAGGTCAGAGAGGTTAATGTGTGGCTGTATCAAGTACCAGACATGCTTTTAAAATTGTGGAGAGTTTTGAACACATGGAAGGAAAATGTCAATTCTCTGTAAAAAGTATAGACCAAGATGTATAATACTGGAAGCTATAATTTGGACTTCAGACACCTAGAGCAGTTTTCCCATGAGTTCCTAATGGAGATAGAAAGCAACATTCTTTGGTGAATTTTGCTGTCACACTGTACTAAAATTATAAAATTGTTCCAAGTGAGAAAAAAAAAAAAGGTGTGTTGCATCTTTTTTGTTTTGTGTCCTGTGGCTTTATGCATATTGTCACTTTTTCATTATATTTGTAGCTTTATAAAATATTTCTCATCTTCTATATATAAAAGTATTTGAAACCAGCATGTCATTCGTCATCAGCAGCAGCAGCAGCAGCAGCAACTTCTCTTTAAGTTGCTGTAAATTGATGTAGTGCCCAGAACAGGAGCAGAATAGGAAAAGCAGTCTGGCAAGTTCCTGGAATAGCTGTTGTACAGAAGTTGTTATTTGCTGTCTTAGTTACCAGTCCAAGACCTCAAGCATTTTCTGTCATCTCTCAGTACCCCTCGTTGATGTGAGTTTCAGTTACAGCCTGGAGCTACACAGTAACGAGCCAAAAAGGGCAGTTGAAGCACCAGGAACACTTTTCAAATTGTTTCGCCATAACTAATATTCTTGGGCAGATAAAGTCTTCTTTACTCCTGTACCATGAGCTTCACCTTCTCTGTGGTCTCCCAAAGTACAGTTGTGCTTTGCTGTGCTTTGCTGTGGAAGGAGCCTTCAGAGTCTGAGGATCTTGATTGTCTCAAAATTGTTGTTTTACTGCATCGACTAACACCATTTACGTTCACTTATGTGGATTGCAGAACAGGTGGTAAGTTACCCATTTTGCTAAGCAGCAATCTATGTGATTAACTGGTTATCCTCCGAAAGGAGTGCAATTAGTGGCGTGGTTTCTGTTGGCTTTTCTAGAGGTATTTGGTTGTTATGTTTCAGTCATGTAGCTTTAATAACGTTGAAATCAAACATTTGAGCCTGGACTTTTTTTCTTACTAGTTCCACGACTATGTGAAAACAGTCTCAAGGGAATCTTTTGGAAGAATTTATTCAGATGCTGACTATCAATAGTATCTCCAATGTAATTTCAGAAATGGGTAGTATGGCTGTTTGCTGCTGAAGTGGAGCTGGGGTCAGAAGTACCATTTGACTTCTGAATGCAAATGTCTTGCCACGTTTCCCTTTGGAAGCAGCAGATAACTAGAAAGAACTGAAACTGGAGACAGTGTGGTTTTTATGAGGGAGATTGAACTCCTGCCAATGACAAATTTCAAGGTACATTGTGAAAATGAAATGATGCAGTGCTAGCTAAAGTGCATGACCTAACTATGAATAGATGTACCCATGTGTACAGCACAGCTCCTACCTTTCTTTACTTGGAGGGAACAGTTTCACATGTACCAAGGTCGACAGAGTGGTTGTATCCTGCAAAGCTCGTGTCATGCATGAAAGTACATAAAGACCATCTGGGAACTATAAAAATAGCCTGTCCTGACTAGATGATTTGTGCGGTGGCCAAGGACTGATACGCTCATTCAGGAAATGGCAAAACAATGTCAAACTTGTTGGGCAATATCCAGGCTCATTTTCATCCTTGGGAATGGCCTGGTATCTCATGAAACGAAATCCTCAAGGAGATTTTGGACCACACGGTTTCTGAATGCCCTGAAGGAGTCTGTGTGAACTGAAGTGGTTTAGTGCAGGCAGTGGAAATGTTAAGATTGTTCTTAATATTTTAAGATTTCAGGCTTGGTATATCTGAAGCAGATTGAGAGTGATACTAGGATTTTAACTCACATCTAAAGATTTTTTTTTAAATGTTTTTAAACTTTTAAAAGGTTCTTTTTCAAGATTTTAGATAAGATTGTGTCAAATTTGTCATACAATTTACTACATTCTGCCATATGCCAGTGAGATTTATTGAGCCATCTCCAAATAGTTTATGCTATGATCTCCTGTGAAGATGGTTTATAAAATAGCAAGATTGAAATTTTTTCATTGACCAACAGGAATGCAGGACATACAACTAAAATCTGGGTAATGTTGGCCCAGACATGGGGTTTTTTTTCCTTAAAAACTAGTCTAGAAAGAATGATTCTAAAACAACAGAAATATCTCTTAAACAGTGAAACTCAGTTTCAGCCTTTCCATGCAGAAGAAGTAATAGAGATATTAATGACTGGTTTTCTGACAAGCATTGATGTGTCACGGGTGACACAATAGCAGCTTTTGAGCATAATTTTAATGAGGTTATCATACCTAAATGACTTGTGTAGAAGCCCCTAACCTGAACACTGTTAACCTGTGACAAGTCTGTCTCCCAGTTTTTATTGTTAATGGATACGCTAGAGAAAGATATTGAGGTTCTCCAGCCACATCAGGCAGACCAGGCACTGTTTTAAATGCTGTCAGGAAGCCTAAGAGATGTTATTAAGAGAATAGCTGTAAACCACCTCCCTGGTCTGCTGTAACATTGAGCATCTAATTATTGCTGTACATTTGTGACCTCAAAACTGCTATTTTATATTGAAGAGAACATATTAGCGTGAAGGAATTGGATGCTACTCTGATAATAGTTTGAGTCCTCTAATGGCTCGTTCGGTCACTTACTTACACTACCTACCAGAAGAGTGGTGTGTAAAAGCAAGAAATTCTGATGTGCCCTGTTAATTGAGTAAAAACTAACTACATCTGCATACTTATTGCTGAACGTGGATGGAGACTGGAGATTCAACAGGTCCATGCCATTGTGTCCCCAGTGCCTGCAGTAGCAAATTTTGTTTGTTAATTTACCCCAGATTAAGCTAAAATTTAAGCTGATGTGTGGGAAATAGGAACAGCTGGGGAGTTTTGACTTTAGAGGGAGTTCGATTTCTGAATTAACACAAAATTGGGGATCTGCTTGCAGCTCTTTGTTCTCCTGTGTGGTTTTTTATATTATAATTATATAAAGAGGAATTATGCACTTCTTTCAAATGTGGAAGAAAAACATAGAGAATATATACTCAGTACCCTGAGAAACTTTTATTTGTTTGTTTTTCCAGGGGTGCAAGAGTATTTAGAAAAATCTGTTCTGTCTTCATGTAAATAGTTTGATCTTCTGTCTGAATGAAGGCAAGATCTTCAGAATAGGGTATTCACATCTAATATTAGTAAGATTTCAGATCCTGTCTTGGGAATATTTGCCTACAATGTAGTTTTCCATTTTTCTGTGTGTAATCCCTTACTTCTGAAAGTGGCATGAGTGAGTATCCTGGTTATACCTAAAGAGTGTGGATGATTTCTGGAATGACAAAACTGTTATTTTTAGAGGTATAGTTACAGACACCATTTCCATTGGTGAAAAAAGGGTAACATATTTATTCTGCTTGCTGAATACAAGTCTTTATTTGTGTGTGATCTTGGGGGGAGGGGAAATTAAAGCTGGGGGGTTTTCCAGCTTTTTGGAGCACCAGTAAGTGATTTCAAGTGAGGGAATGTAGTGTGGGTGTTTCAAGAGTTGTGAAATCTTTGGAATACCGACTTGAAGCAGAAGCAATTGTGCAACTTTTCTGTTTTATAGCCTCAGCTGTAATCAAAGTAAATGGTGTTTCCTAAATACCATGAGAGGGTGAAATTAAACAGCAGGAATTAAATAGGAAACCATTTCTTTGCTCTGGGAATGGAGCCTCACTTCAGCTGGCACTTTCACCTCTCAGGCTCTCTCTAGGCTGCATCCCACAGCTTGGCAGCCTCCTCCACGTTTGCTCTGTGTGCCTCCTTACCCTTTCATTGCAGCTTTCCTTCCATTCCCCCAGGATGTACATATGCATACCCAGTCCTGCCCATCGTCTTTCTCACAATGCAATTTGCCACCAGTCCCCTGAGTTTGAGCCCCACAGTTCAGGCTCAACTCAGACGTTTCCATATGTGTAAGTTCATGGTGCCTCTTCTCAGGCTTAGCCAGCTGGTTTCAGAGAGAAGCCCAGGAATTGGGTTTGCCTTTGCAGAATTAAAAGTGATTGCTCCAGCAGCTGGTGGCAGGAGAGGCCTTATCAGTTGGTAGCCTTTGCAACTTTAATTTTAACAACCTCCCATTGTAAGGTGCCTTCAAGTGTAAATAGTTTTCCCCTTCTGCTTCACCTCATGGGCATTGTAGCAACGGGCTTTTAAATGCCTTCATCTGAGCACAAAATTTAAATAAAAGTGTCTTTATAGTCAAAAATGGTCCTTATAAAAAAGTAAATAAAAGTTGTACATTTCACTTTAAATAAACCAATTGCCCAAATTTAAAAATAAACCTGCTGCAACAGAGTATTTGTTTAGAAAAGTGATTATAAGGGTTGAGACATGATATTATTCTCTCACTGGTTAGCTCACATGAAGTAAAACATTTTTAAGGGTTTCATTTGATATTAATAGATACTTACTGCTCTGCATTCACAGGGCTGTTTGATTCACTGGAATTCATTTTAAGTCAGTGATTTATTTGTTATTTACTGCTACCTCCGCACGGGTAGAAATTTATTTGACTTCTTGTTGCCAGGTTTCTCATTCCTCCACTTCTTTATTTTTATGGTAACAAATATGCAACTCGATCAAGAGATCAGTCATCTGGAGATGATCTAGCACTTGAACCTTCACCCTGAGCATGTCAGCCACTCTCTGCACTAATTAAGAGGTGCTTTGTGGAAGTTCAGTAGTGAGGACGGATGCAGCTCAGCTGGTTGCTGCTGCTGTAACAGGGATAGAACCAGTAGGAGTTGAAAGCTTATTTAAAGCAGGACTGGGAGGGGCAAGTAAACAGCTGACACATGGATGAATGTTTCAGATCTGGTTATTAATATGTTGCGTCAGAAGGATTTTTTGTGCTTATTACTGACAGTTGAAATGATCAGAGAGGCTAGAGATGTGAATTTATGAAACATGCTTTATATTTATATTTGCCACAGGTGCACTGTGGTCCTTCACTTTGGGAGAGAATGGATGTGGTGACTTAACCCCCTAATGGTTAAAGCACTGATGACATGTAGTGAGAGTCTCTGTGTAACACCAGAACCTACACAGAAACATTTAAGATGTATTAGGTAATGTTTTAAGGGTACTTTGAAAAGACAGAGCAGTAAAAAGTCATTAATGTTACACTATTCATTCCTGAAGTGGGAGATTCATCTCCATGTGGGAATTGGCATTTACATGTGCATAAAACTATACTTTTCTTAGACTGTTGTTATCATTATTGATTGTATACAAACACTCTATATTATGTTTTATTTTATTTTCCTGCTTTTTATACTGTAGTTCTTATAAAAGGAATGCAGATTTTATTACTAATTATTACTGGTTTTCTCTGTCAGTGAGATATCCCTAAATTATTACTTCCCCCCAAAAAAAGTCTAAAGGTGCTTGATCTGGGTGTATGATAAATGCTGTATGGGAGTGTCTGTGTCAGGTTTTAAAATAAGAAAGCTGAGAGTTTAAGTTACATGCTATAATCCTCTTAATGGTTAGTTCACATAAAGTAAAACAAAGTTGTTCATTTAACATGTCTCCATTACATCTTAGTGACTATTTATCTCTTATAGAGTATTTTACAGTTTTTAATAATTGTGGAAGACTAGTGCATAGGTTTGGGTTTAGAGTGTCAGCAGCTAAAAAATAAAATTTCTTTACAAAATATCTGTGGTAGTATTTTTTTATGTGGTAGCTATTACCTTATCAGGTAACAGTGATTTATTAGTATGAAATGTAGAATAGGTGAAACCTTTTCCTGTTTTTAAGATTTGTTTCACAAGGTTTTTGATTGGAAGGAGGATCATCTGCATCAGTGCATTTGATGGGGAAAAACTGACTTTTGAACCTAGGGGATTACATCAGGCATATATTAATAAAAGAGAAAGGAATAATTTCTTTCATCATTGTGAAAGTCTTGTGCTTTCTTTGCAGGTGGTAGGGTGTAGAATATCCCTTTTCTCAAGCTCCAGGTCAGCTCTGTACAAGTTGGTAGTCAGAAAAAATTTAAGTGATGGCTCTTCACTGATGCATTTTATTTGGTTGCCTTTTGTCTAGTTTATAGTGCCAAAATATTGCTCAGTGACAGCTGAGCCATGGTAAAAGTGGCATTGGAAAGTACAAGTTTTGTTTCCTTTCTGTCTTTGAATGCAGTCCCTGAGGACAAGAATGCATTGAATGGTGTATGCTTGTGTGTATTTCTTATGTTTGAAGGAGCTGACTAAATATGAGCAGTTTATTAAGAGCTAAAAATTTCAGCAATTTTCAGATTAAATTTGACCTAAGTAAAATACAAGTCCTTTTAAGCAAACAGCTATGCTATGTTTTAAGTCTGTTCTTAACTGAGGAAAAAACAAATGGGAGAGGGAAAAAACTCTTATGTTTTTTTTTAATTATACTTGTAAAATATTTTTAATAACTCCCTAAACTACCTAAGTGTTATAATCAAATGCTTAGGAGAAAAATCCTTACCTCGTAAAAATAATGGAAGTAAGATGTAAATAAATAGAGCTACAAGGCATTAAAGATCACATGGTCTAAATCTGCAGGAATAAACTACTGATAAAAAATAGCATGAAGGACAGCAGAGAAATTTAAAAATCAGTGTCATATTTTAGCTGTAATATTATTTCCTCTGAAATAGTTGTTGGGAAGAAAGTATTCTCCACTATCTGGAGAGACACCTGAGACTACTATCTCAGCTGTCCATAAGCCTATAGCCATGATGCCCTTTGCCCTTCCCAGTCCCTGTTCCCATCCCTCACCCTTTCCCATGCATCAGCATATGTCCTCTTTTCCTTGTATACAAAGGCATGAGTAGGAAGCAAACTTAATGCAAGGAAAATATTTTGATACTTCAATTATAGCCTCTAACCTGTGCAATGCATATACAAGCAGTATTTTCAGGAGACTGTAGTCAAATCTGCAGGGGTTTTCACTGTGACAGATAAGACACTTTGCCATGGGAACAGCTTCTCTCCGACATGTCAGGTCCCTGCTCTGAGGCACTGGAGATTCTCATTGAAACACTGAAACTTATAAATATCAGCTAAACTGGGTTTTCACCATCTTCACTCTGAAACAACTGAACTGTTTTTGCTTATGCCTTCCAGAAAAAAAAAATTTACTTGAGGCAAAGACTCACTGTGGAGCTTCACAGTCCAAATAGTTAAAATGGAGTCAAATTAAAGGTGATAATATAAGCTTATAGTGTGTCATACTTAAATATAGGTGTTGATGTCTGCTCCTTGCATAATACTACAAAGGCTGTTGAGTTTCTGTAGAAATTAGAAGAGAGCAAAATTATCTTCCCTTAATAAGAAAACGTAAAACATGTGTAAAGAATTGTGATGAAGAATGAAAAAATTAATGAAAATTCGTCTTTGGACAAACGCTCATATTTACATCAATTTTTCATTGATGCTGAAAAAAATGGAAGTGTAAATGGTTCATGACTCTGCAGCCAGACATTTGCAATAAACAAGGGATCATTAAGAGTGGTTACAGATCTCTGTTTCTTTTCCCCATCTGTGGGAGTCTCATTCTTTCCTCCATAGAGATTTTGTTTCAGCAACCTGTAACCAGGTGTAAAGTGTGCTGTGGTCTCCTGGGAGCTGGAAAATGCAAGTTTGAACTTGCTAATTCTTAAGTGAATACTTTAATCTTCAGTCTCTTAAAGTCTGTTATACCACTTCCACTGCCACCTTTCTCCTTTTTTTTTTTTTCAAATAAAAGTACTGAGTCAGTTCTCCACAGCCAAAAATACAAATTGGAGCCTGGGTTTGGAGAGGAAATTTGAAGCAATGAATCCCAGTCTCAGACAAGTGTCTAATCCACGTCTAGAGGAAAACACATAAATCTTTGAAACAGGCACATAACTCTCCCCATTCCTTGTAGAGGGAATTTCATAGCTAGCTAGTCTTTGAGAATTATGTTCCAGGAGCTGGATGACTAAAATACTCACTTGGTTACAATATCCTTAGAAGATCTAATAGGCATGACAGTATGGAGTGTTACTCTACCTTCCTGCATGTCTTTTCCAAATAAAATTTCTTTTTCCAAATAAAATTAGTGAAGAGGACAAATGAGTAAGACTGTTCCAATTTGGAAAAATTGTTTCCTTTGAATTAATGCTGATATTGATGTTCATTTAAAAGCCGTATGGAGGTTTTGCCTCTTCATAACACTACTGTAATTTCTCGTTGTGTGAACTTGGAGAAACAAATAATATGGGCAGTATGAGTGGGAGTGCAGCCAGGGATCAAGGGACGAGATTGTCCCCCTCTGTATGGTGCTTGTCAGACCATATCTAGATACTGCACTCAGTTTTGACACCTTACACACGAGAGATGTGGACAAGCTGGAGGGAGCTTGGGAGGACCCAAGGCAGCGCAGGGCTGTAGCATTTGCACTGTGAGGAGGGACTGGGGGGTGGGGGATGGGGCAGCCTGAAAAAGGGATGGCTTTGGAGGCACCTGACAGCCTCCCAGCACCTACAGGAAATCACTGAGGAGATGGGGCCAGGCTCCTCGCAGTGGTGCAGGGTGGGAGGCAAGAGGTACAGGTTGCGACAGGTTTAGACTGGGTATAAGGAGAAACATTTTCCGTCGTGTTCGCATTGTGTTGGCAGTGGAGCAGGTCAGCCCAAGGGTCTCTGCCACCTCTGTCCTATGAGGGTTTCAAGCTCTGATGGGTGCAAGCCCTGAGCAGCCTGGTCTGACTCCAAAGCCCTGCTTTGGGCAGGGGTAGGACTATAGACCTGCTGCGGTCCCTTCCAGCCTGTGACCCTCAAGCCTTTAGGCACCAAAAATCCTACTGGTTTTCAGCAACTTTTATAATACTTCTGTAATAGCAAGTGTGTGATTAACGCCTGAATGAGCCCTTCTGATCACCTATAGCCTCCCTAGAGATCCTTCCTGGAGTGAAGGCCAGAAACTTAGACTCTTTTTATTCTCTGATGAAGTAATTCTTGTCTAGGGATTAAAACCTTTAAAAGCTTCTCAAACCCTATATGTGTGGATTTAAGGCTTCAGTTCTCTGTATCTTGATTTTTGAAAGCAGGGGAGTGCTTTTTTTATTTAATCTGAGCTAACTAATAGCTGTGTCATAATATATTAAAATCCTTCCAGAGAAGTATTTAACTGAAATTTTTTATGAAAACCTGAGATTATGTCATGTCTGTCTCTGACTCTCCAAGGATTCATCTTAGTTTCTATGCTGTTTAGCTTTTTCAAAAAGTAGGTTAAAAAGCTTTCTTCTTAGCATTGCCTTTTAATCTGTAGACATTGTTATTTATATTAGGGCTGTGTGGGGCTTCATGATGCTGCCACCAGAAAAGTGAGTATCTTTTTGTGTTGTACATTCTTCGCCCATCTACAAATAGAAAAAAAAAATGAGGATCGACAAGTCACTCTTAAAAAACTATCTGAAGACACAAACCTTAGAAAGTGCTGCTGCTTAAGTCTCCTGCTATCCCTAGACTGGAGGAAACAGCAAAATTCCATATTGAAATGAATGAAGAATTGATAGAAGATTGGGAGGGGGTGCAACCGTCATATATTTGGTACCTTCATATGTGGTCAGAGGTCAAAATGGTGAAACATCGTTCAGCTAAAGAGAAGCACAAACTCTTCAGCTGGTCTTACCAGTAAGACAGAAAGCAGGAAAACCTCAAATGACAAAGAGACGGCCTCACCCCTCTTGACCAATTACAGCATGTAAAGGAAGGAGAATGGATGAAAAGGCAGATAATATGTGTGTTAGTATTGTATGGCTTGGATTATACTGGATACATTCTGTGTGAATTTTTCTTTGCTATTTAAATCCTGGGTATGGAGTATCCAGAGGAAAAGTTAAAGATAAATCAGTATTTGAAATTGGCGCTTGAGGTGGTTTTTATGAGACCTTAATTCTTAGCCTTAATTCTTTATATTGATTTTTAATGGGAAGTTTTTCTGAAATATTTAGCAACATGAATACAGAAGAGTAACTCAGAAATAAGCTTTTACTTCAGTGGTTGCTTAGAAGTTTTGGTAGGCATTCTTTGAAAGCAAATTATTTCCCTCCATCCTTCTTCCTTCCTTTTCCACCATCCAACAAGGAAAGTAGTACTATGCCTTCTATAAAATGGAGTCATATGGTAACCTTTCTCCAGAGCTCAAACCAATATAAACCAGGAGCCAGTGACACTTTATATTAATAAAAAAAAAAAAAAATGAATACAGGCACAAAACCCCCCACAACAGATTTCTACCAAGATCTAAATGTTACAGGTAGAAATACACAGCAGTGAAATATCCTGAATTTATGTATGTATTTTTCTATTCCATTGCACTATTCTATGTAATCTTTGTCCTTATGTCTTTTAACGTTGACATTCTCTTAGGATTATTCAAGGGAAAACATAAAGTATTTATAGACATAGTTAAAATCTTTATAAATAGTTTATAATAGGATCTGCCATAATAAAAGCTTGAAATAGTTTCCATTATAGTTCTTTGTTTTCACATATTCTAAAATTTACAAAATACATGTTTTGGGGGGTAAAATTTTCCATGTTGTGAGTCTGTAAACTATTTCTGCTTCGTTAATTTGCAGTATAATCCTTTCAGCTATTTTGGAATTTTAGACAAATGGGAAAAATGCTTTTTCCCTTTGTACAATAATAATAAAAATAAAGAAAATCTTCAGCTACATTTTTAACAATACTACAGGGGAAACAAGTGAAGGTTGAAATGTGTGGCAAGCCTTTTTCTTGCTGAGGGGGGGAACAAAAGTTATAAATGATGGAAAAATAACATCAAACTGTTTCCAGTAACATCTGCTAAGCTTATTAGCAGAAACTAATAAAAACCCACCCCGTTAATGACATCGCTGCACATTCCCTTTGCCTGAGGCCATCCAGACATGAACTAGCCAAGCTGCTGTAGCTCCCTGCTGGCCTCCAGACCTTCACAGGCCTTCCGCGTGGCGCTCGCTCACTGGGCGGATCCCACATGTTGAGGTTTCAGGGATGTGCCCATCTCCACTTCCCACATGTGATGAACAACGCTGGTCCTTTTTCTTTCTGCTACTTATGGGGACCTGCAGCTGTGTGGGGCCAGCCTGCATGGCAAAAAAAAACCCAAAAGTAGGTTGGTTAGCCTAGCACAGATTCATGTTATTTTAGCTCATCTTACACATAGAGCTTTGCCAAGTCCAAGGGTAGTCTTTGTCATGCAAGTTACAGGGGTTGTCATGAGACAGTAGTACCACAAAGGTTTTCACTCTTAGGCTGCCTCTAGCAGCACTTGTGTCAGGGTGTCCTAAAAGATACTGAAACAGAATGAAATTTGTACATACATGGAATTGAAACAGGTTTTACTGGATATCTGGGTCTTGTGGGAGAGACATCACACACAAACCCACAGGTATGTGGACAAACAGGCCCTGCTTCTTGGCACCGCTGCTGTGTCCGTGCTACCGCTTGCCTGGAGAGCATCGCAGGAGCCCCATAGCTCTGGGACAAAGGAGAAAATATGGGACCAAAGTCTCAAAGCCCTTTACACTTACCCCTCTGTGTGTTGCATCCCTGGTGCTGAGGCCATGTGCCTGTGCATGGTGTGCTGGGTGATGGAGGTGCCTTCTGCTGTAGTGGGCACTGACAGCACTGCTACCAGTGAGGTGGTAGTGTCTGGTTTGTAAAGTGAGAATTTACCCTCAGGGTGGTATAGGAAGCGGTTTATGTAAGGAGCAGGGTAAAAAAGCACACAAGGATGTTTTATCCTTACCTTGCTCTTCAAAAATAAAGTGCACGTGCAAGACACAACCCAATTCTTCAGCCAAGTTAAGCGCTCAGATGTGTTGGGAAAAAGCAGGATTTTGGCCCCTGCTACCACAATTTGACCATTTGAAGCAGGAAAGTTGCAGGATAAAAATCAGAAATAATCAAAAAAGCCTTATTCAGATATTCTGTCTTTTGGGCAAGGCCTTCAGACTGTTTCTCACTTGTTCTTCCAGGCCCATGGCTCTTATGTTCCTTGCCCTGGCATTGCCTCATTTAAAACAGGTGCCATGGCTGCTAACCCCCACTGCCCATACACCTCTGAGGTTTCTGGAAGCTCTTTTTGTCTTCCAGCTGCATGGTGTCACCTCAAAGACAATGTTTTCTCAACTGGACCATGGCCTGTCTCATCACAGTTAGTGCCTGTCTGTGTATGTTCTTACGGGCCAGCTTGGGACTTGAGATACCTCACGTTTAAGTGTATCTTTACTATCAGGCATCAAACAGCTGAAAAAGAAACTACACTTTATTCTAGATATTTGGGGGAGAGGAATGTTCATTCTAGAAGTTCGTCTGTGTTATTTTACATCTGAAACAGGTACAACCAGTTCTAGTAGGAATTCATGCCATCACACTCTTTCACCTCAAAACTATGAATGTGAGGCACAGATGAAAAATGTGAATATTTGATTTTGTTGAGGTTTTAGCGAAAATCCAGGTATATTAAGTGAAAAGTTAAATTTGGGAGAGTATTAATACAGTGGTCCTCTTGCCAAAATTAAAGAAAATCAAATATTGCTAGAGAAATTGCGCCATCTTTTTAAAGTTGCAATGTTCTTTAACTTTTTTGAGCATGTAGCACAACTTGTAAGATTTAAAGCACATTTTTATTGCATTACGTGCATGGAAACGTGTATGCACACAGACAGTCTGTTACTGCACAATCAGACAATCGTGTATTTTGGCCTAATTGGTTTGAAATGAGTGGACACATACCATTGTCCCTCTGCTTGCCCTAATTGCCATTTTGTGCTCATGTAAGGAAGAAAATCCTTGGTTCTGTTTAGTGGCAGGATTCCCAATTGACTTCAGTTGTTCCAAGAGTGATGAGGTATCTTGATTCTCAAACTAAATCCAATCACGTGTTTTGATTTCTCAAGCCTCTGTAATTCCTTCCTTTTTTATTTTAAAACAATTCATTTCATTTCGTTTGCAATTTCTGGGCCTGCTGTCAACTGTTACTCTCCCATTAGTCTTATTTTTTGCTTCCTGGACCTTTCCATATAATGTACTACTGTGAACAATATTTTTGTTTATTAAAAAAAAAAAGTTTCCTTTTCTTAGAATGAAGCTATAAAAGAGATTTAACACAATTGCACTAATTAAGAGAAGCAGTTGGGGGTTTTCTGCTTTTTTTTTCCACTTAGCAAAGAGACAAAAAGGAAAGATCAATACTGGAAAACCCGTTTCATTCTGCAGCAAAGGCAGTTGGAAAAGATCCACTTGAACTCAGAATTGAAATGCTGGAGGCTGCTGTAATTAAGTAAATCAACTGAGAACTGAAAAACAACCTGATCAAACTAGGAGATTATAAGTATGAAAGATCTGATGCACAGTTCAGCATCTTTTGATAGAAGAAGTAGAGTTTGCTGGGAATTTGGTGATTAAAGGCTTGTCTTTTGTAAATGATTAGTTATTTTGCTCTGGGAATTGTTGATTAATTGAAAAATGTTTGAATAGCACTTAGAAATTGCTGGAATATCTCTTGCTGCCCTTTTTTAAGTAAATAGATGTGGATTTGGTTCCAAATGGCCCTTCAGTTTGAAATGTAATTTATAATTTAATGAAAAGTAATATTCATGCAGAAATAAAGCTTTCTGCAACAATGTTCACTAAAGTGTTTACCTGGCCAAATTATTTTTATGAATATTTTTGTGTTACTTTTGATTATTTTAATTTTGTCCATGTTTTGATACTTTCCTGGATGCTGTGTTATTTTGTTAACATTTTTTTTCCCATGAAAGGACAACCATTTTGATAATCTGTTGCAGATTTTTAAACATATAAATATAGTAGGCACTGTCATGATTTTAAAAAATAGAGATTCATCTGTTCAAAGACACATCTTTATAGATATTGCATAGGAAACCAACCTTCTCCCTGAACAACTTTTTGATTTTATTAATGAAAACCTCATTTTTGTCAGGTTTGCTCACACAACATTTGATTCATCAGGAGTGACCTCATGAAGACAGAATTACAGGTTCTTTGATCAGTACCACATGTCTCTGGCACATTCCTTCTACCTCCTTTTTCTCTGATTGGCATCAGATATGGAACACTGATATGGTAGAGCTCACTGGTTAATAGTGTGAGATCCAAGTGTCAGGATCCAAGCTAGACCTTTATTACATCTTTGCCATTTTTTCTGAAGCTCTCAGCTACAGGTGAAGTTGTTACTACTTTTCGTCCAAGTGTGGTCATAAAGGCAGCAGTGAGAAAGGGAATGAGCCGTGGCTCCCTGGGTTTGTTTTGGTCTAGTGTGGTCTTTTAAAAATCGGTGGAAGTTCAGTGTAAATAAGTAGGTTTAAAACTGAAATAAGAGCCAGGCTTAACATTTGACAGTGCAGGATTTCTGACAAGCCTATTGCCTTCTCTTTTTGAGGTCCCTGTCCTTAGTGATCTGCTATAAATGTGGGTGACAGACATCTAAGTGAGACAGTGCATGCTACACAGCTCAATAACCATTCCCAAAGGAGATGACTCTGTTCTGCAGAATCTCAGCTTTTGTTTTCCCAAAACAACAAATTTGCAAATGCTTTTGTGACGAAAACTTCAAAATATTAACAGCATAAGCAATGCAATGACATCTGTGAACATCTGTTAAGGAGCCTAGGACTACAGATCTGAGCGGTTGGAATCACCTCATTTTTTGTCATTCCGTAGTTCTGGTGACCTGTGAGGCTCACTTGCAGAGTGAAGATAGTTAACTATTCACCTTCCCACTATGAAAGGCCAGGTCAGTATGGTGCAGTTCTTACTGTGAGCACATCTTGATGTGCTTTTAAAAGTGCAAGGTCTCTAGAAAGGGCAACTGTTTTGGGGTTTGGTTGGTTTTTTTTGAAGCATGGTGTCTTGTTCAAGCCTTAAAAAGAGGAGTCAAGAAGTCATGCCTGCACAGTCTGCATTTTGATGGGGGCTCACTGTTAATTTGGTTACTGACATATGTGGAGTTCGGAAAGAACCATCCTGCACACTTCATACCTTGTAATCAGGAGTGCAATGGTCTCATTCCCTTGTCAGGATACTTGTAAAGAAAGGATGTTTTACTCTTTAGTTTCATGAAATGACAGTAGAGACTGTGAGGGGAGAGGGAGCAGAGTGTACTCTTTTCTTCTCTGAGAAGTTCCATTTGGCATTTTGGGAAAGTAGCATACTGGAGTTTCCACAAGAAGAGGCAGCTGCAATAAAAGCCAAGACTGAGGAATGCACTGGTGTGGGCCAGGCAGAGCTCGTTACCCTTTGGGGAAGAGCTGCTGGCTGCTGACTCTGTTCTGGCTCTGTGGTAAGGCACATCCGAGAAATACAGAAGCGTAGAGCTCATTGAAAGTTTCTGATGAAAGTATTTTTCAACAGAAAATAACTGAGATTGCCTAAATGACTCATTTTTTGAGAAGTGGCTTCTGGCTTTGGGAAATGTTTTTCATTAAACTACAGAGCATATGCAAAACAGTAACACATTAATTTGGCTATGCTGTCATGGTGCCTTCCTAGAGTCTATTTTAGTCCTTCTGTTCACATTCTTTTCTCCAAAGTAGGGAGACTGTAAACCAGGGTCCTGAGAGATACACCTTGGTGTGTGGATCCATCTTGGATGAGAAAATGGAAGCACAGGTGTGTGAACTCCAGTTCCCATGCAGCAAGGCATCAATTCAACATTAAATGTTTGAACTTTTCTGGAATGTTTTCATTTTTATGGAACCTCTGCTTGCTTTTTTTTCCCCAAAGCAAATATATAATTTCTCTTCACACCTCCCTATCATTTTAATGACAATGCTGTTGTCAGTAAAACTTTGGTTGTGAAAAGACATTTTGGCCTAGCCTTGTCAAACAAGTAGGTAAATAGTGTAGATAGTGGAGATAAAATGAAAATTTGTATGTTTCAGTTGGGATTTTGAGAGATTTGTTTTTCAGGGGATTTTACAATAAAGACCCCCCAAAAACCCTCCAATAAGTTGACAACTGCTCAGCACTCAGTTAAAGCAGACTGGAGCTTGCAGAGTTCTTCACAGTTTAAGACAACGGCCAGACCAGCCATCTGATACATTTCTGTCGGCAGGGCTGGATGCAGAAATGGGAAGTGCCTGACTTCCTATTTAGGTTTCAGGTTTAGGTTTTAGTTTAGGTGTTTTCCCTAAATGTCTGGCCTGTTTCCGCCTTCCTGAGTGGAAGATTGACTGGTAACGCCCAGTCCCTGTGGATGGCATGCTGCAGCAAGAGCAAATGTAAACTCCTTTCCTGAAATAACCTTGGCCATTCCCTGCCCCGGGGTTAGCCTGGAGGGCAGAACATGGCCCTGGAGGACCCTGTGACCATCATTTAGAAGAGGGGCAGTTGAGTCTTTAGATACTATTTGAAAATCAAAAAAGTTATTTTCCCTTGATTCTTCAGCCAGATCTCCCTTATTTATGTCAACAGTGCTAAAATACACCTGACAAGGAGAGAGCAATCCTTGAGTAAGTTGATGGGATGTAAAGAAGCTATTCTTATTTCTCCTGGCCAGCACTGTGCTGAACTATAGCTATACATGAGGCTGCCTTCTCTAGAGCCACTTGCATGGCCCATTAGCAGGATTCCCGGTGCTCCAGGAAGGTTTAATTTGAGAACAGTGGTATGTCAGTGCACAGAGCCAAATGAGGTCCAGTGTGGTACTCCAGGAGACAATCTGCCCTGGTTGCCCAGAGCACAGGGAAGCTGCAGCATTAGCTTCACTGGAACCAGCTCAATGCCAGATGAACCACTTAGTTCAGCAAAAGCCAAGAAGCCCTAGAAGCACAGTGGTGGCATCTTCAAGCTAATATCCTAGATTTTTACCACTATATGCAAAGCATGTCTGCAAACCCATCCTGGTAGAACTGAAAGTTGGGTCTTTATTTTAAATAAGTGTTAGATTTAATTTTGCATGCTGTTGTCAACCTATCCACTGATGAGGTGTGTATGTTTTAGATACAGTATACTTTGGGAAGTCTTAATTAACTCAGGTCACATGTTTGGACAGCCTTAAATGTCTGCAGGATCACCACCCAAATTTTTAAGGCAAGGTTTAAGTAAATAGAACTTCCCATTATGTGTCATTGGGTACCGGAAAAAGTATTTCGAGTAGAGAAAGTTCAAGCATGTTTGAATGCCTTTTGTTAATCCTCTTGACATCATGAAGAATGAAGATGTTATTGCAGGTTTAAATATGAAATGTCTCCAAAGGCACATCGGTATTCTTTATAAACTGTACTTTATTTCTTCTAAAAAAAACTATTAATCTGGGTTATACCAGTCTTCAGTAAAAAAAGGAGATCATCAGTTAGCAGAATTAAATCTGTCTCAGTGGTAACTGAAGGTTTCTGCAGTTTTCTACAGAAGTTTGCATTTCTACATTTAAAAAATGTTGTGTTGTGGGGGAGGCTAGTTGTTTGTACCTCATGAATCAGCCTGGGAGATACACAAAATATAAGTATGTTCCTCTCCTCCCTAACGTGTCTTTTTAGCCACTTTTATTTGGGCTGTTTATCTGCAGCGAAGAAGGAAATCAGAAAGAGCTTTAATGAAATTGAGTATGGTCTTTCATAGCTCAGCCAAGTTTCTAATGAATAGATTTCTCTGGGTAAAAGCCAAGAACTGTGTATTGCTTTGGATGGGTAAAAGCTTTACAGTTGTGTATTTGATTGCTACACTGGCATCTGTGGGAGGGAAGAAACCTTAAATATGTGAGTGGGGATCATCTAGTTATTTGTGGCATGGTAACAATGTGAATAAAGATATGATCTGACACATATGTCAAAGTAATTCCTGTTGACTGACTTCAGGGAAAATGCATTGTAAATCCAACTACTACTCAGTGTGCTTGGGATTCTGATGCAAAGGTAGCTGCCATGGAGCTTTTTTTCTGGGGCTGTCAGATTACTTAATTTGCAGTCATGCTGATTTTCTCTGATTTTAATTCATTCAAGAAAAGTCATCTTTAGAAAAACAAACAAAAACCAGCACTCTTCCTTTCCTTTGCTTCCCTTTTGATGAAGCAACCCTCTGTATGTGGGAAATACCACGTTAATGTCTTCAATTGGCAGGATGAATCCAGAAATGGCATTTGTAGTTTCTTGATTTTTTTTTTTTTAAATAAAGTTCATCTTACCACAGAGTACGTCATTGCTGAAACTGAATTTTTGTAAGAGGTTTCATCTTTACCAACTTTCCTACCACCAAATTTTGAAACAGCTATTTTTAAAATGCTTTTAAAAGTGGTTTTTTTTCAACCCACAGCTGTCAGATTTTCTTGATTAGTATTATCATGGCCATAGCAACGATACAGATGTATTTTAAGCACTCAAATATGAAAAAGGCCTTAACTGTTGCTGCAAATGTCTGTCTTGTTCTTCACTGTACAACAGTGATTATGCAAAAAGGGGAATGGGGGTTTATTAATTATTCAGCTCCAAGTCTGTTTATCTGGAAGAAGTTATGTATAAAGTTATACTGGAAGTGGTGCTTTCACTGGCTGCAGTTGCCAACCTTGGTAACTAAAGCCCTTACCACTGTCAGTGCTTCCAGTCTCCAAATAGTGTGTGAGAGAAATTTGAGCCCATTTTACAGATGAGGGATTGAAGAGAAAAGAGACTGAGTGGCTTCCCAGGGCAATACGTGGCGGGTGTGACAGGACTGGATATTGGATACAGCTGATGCTGTCCCAGCCAGAATCTTAGTAGAAAGTGCTTATCCTTTCCAAAGGAGATGAAATTTTCCTTACCGAGACTGCATGGTTTTCAGTATTTTGTTTCTTGTTCTCTGTGAAATGCAAACTGTAATGATAAAGACTGGAGTACTTGAGGAGGATGCCTCCCAAATTAGCAAGCTATGGTTTCTTATGGAAAACCAGCAGCCGAGCTATTGATGAAATACAGCCCAGGATAATAAAAGGCTTACCAGGGTTCGAAAGACCTCCATTTACATAAATATGCAGAGACATCTGTTACAGTCATGAGTGACCTGCTGGTTTAAACCATCAGCAGGGGAAACGTCGTCGATCAGCATCGCCTGCAGTAGCAGGTGCTACCTTGGGCAGCAGGAATTACTGAAGAGGTTTTCGATGAACAAAGACGACCTTTCCACTTGCCAGGAAGAGGCATACGGGAAATTGAAAGAAACAGCACACGCCCACCGTCTTTCATTTGTAAGACACGATGAGAGCATCGCGTATGTCTCTGTGTCCAAATCTGTACGTGATTAGTTACAGGTATGGCGTGGCTGACAATGTTGCAAAGTCTATGTCTGAGGAATACTTACGTTTTTTTGAAACCAAACTACTTATGTCAGCTTCCCAAGCAGGAGTGAATCATCAAGATTTAATGCAAAGTGTTCAAAACAAATTCATCATCCAAGCCTAGTGTTTTTATTATCAGAGTATAAACCCAAAATAGTAATGAAAACCCATCATCCTAAAGGTTGCGATTACGTAAGTGAAAAATGGAAGTTTAATTCTTGCTCACCATTAATTAATGGGGACATTATAATATTATAACTTTATATAATGCAAGGATATTTGTATTCGTTGTTGGCTCAAGGTATATGGTGTTCTCTGTTTTTCTCTCCTCACTCTCCCCATGCCCTGTTACTGTGTAACACAGCTTTGTAAGGAGAGAATCTGTCTTCAGTGGATGAATGACTGGACAGAAAACTGGATTCAAATTTGGGGCTGCACAAAGGTTATGATTTGGTGTGTTATATGTGACTGTAATTGTCAGCAGTTCTCAGGAAAAAAATGCTCACACGGTAAAAAGGAGTGTCCAAAGAACCTGTAGTAAAGCCACTGAAGCAAAAGAGTTAACATTTGCAAAGTCTCCCAAGATCTATAATGCTCCCTCTGTGTCTCTCATATGTGTAAATACTGCTCTTTAATTATAATAAAAGGTGCGGTACAGCTTGAGTACTTGATTCACAATATTTAATGGGTGCCTCACACTGGGACGTCACAGCTCTAATAACTGTATGAGATCTTTAAATACCTTAGCAATTCCCACCTCTGTTTTGATAACACATTTCATACCAAATGAAGATAAAACAAAACCTGTTCTTTTCTCTTCCTTTGAACAGAGCGTGGATCACACTTCTCGTAGACCTCATCATATTGAGGTTGGGCTAAGATGAGCATAACCAGTGACGAAGTGAATTTCTTGGTGTATCGCTATCTCCAGGAATCGGGTAAATGTCTCGTCTTTCCTCATAACTTCTGGTCATAAATGAAATGGGAAAATTTTTGCATGTTGCTCTAGGAATGTTGCCTTGAGTGTTTCAGACTGATAGACTAAATATTTCTCACATAAACGCACATTTCTTTGAAATCATTGTCTTGAACATAAAAAAAGTGCAAACATGCACAGATACAAAAGTGAACATTGCAGTTAGGCGAAATAAGGAAGTAAATAACATTATCTTAACAAATGTGTGGTAGAGTTATATCATGTTGGCCAAAGCCATTTTTGGCAGCACAAGCACAAAGCACATATATGTTGTATCTTTTTTCTTAGCTACTTGAAATTGTCTAAATTGGTTTTATGTTGGCTGTTAATGGAAATCTGTTTGCAAATTTCTGATGTTTTAGAATTTTGTTTGGGTAATTATGTATGTAAACTGAGTTGCACAAGGGTCGGCGTGGCTCTGTCTTAGTATCACTTCCACTTCTATCTGTTTTTGTACTGGAAAATATCACAGGGCTTTTCCTTTTAGAAGGAAATCTTAAAAAAAAATTAAATTGAAACTTAAATTTGGGGTTTATTTTGTTTCTGTAGTCTTGTTTCCACTCTTTGACTGCAAGAAGTAATAGATAAATATTCTGTTAGACTAGAGGTGATAGGGGAGTTGAGAAACATTGACAAATAATTTATAGGCAGTATCACAGTTTGCTTGGTACTGGCCCTATGTTTTCTGTTGGTAAAAGTACAGTTGACTAAAAATATTTCATGTTTCACATGCTGAAAGGAACAAAAATTTCTGTGAAAAATACATGTCCTGTCAGAAGATTTGAAGGCAGTTTTAGAATAAACCCTCCAGACCTGAGAGATGTCTTGCACAGGGGACCGAAATCCCAGCATGTTAAAGATGTGGAGTTAGCCTACTTCTGTTGGTCATTATAACTAGCATTCATCAGATAAGTTATTTTGAGATGTTTCATCTACTTGCAAGACTGATTCAATCCCAGAAACCTAAATTCCTGTGTTAAGAATCTGCACTAAAATTAAGAAGATTTATCATACCTTTTTAGTATTTGGTCTTTTAAAACAGTTCTTTGAGAGTCTAGTTGTGGCCTGTGTTAGCTCTTTTCTATTGTATTCCATTTTGTATTCCATTCCACTCCCTAATAACATAGCTTATAAAAAAAGTAGTCTAGATCTGGTGTGCAAGCAGATGAAAGAAAAAGAAGAACTAACAAAATAAAAACATCATCCAGACGAAGTTTACTTTTAAAAATAAGCTATTGTGTACCACAGTGGAAAGAGTTTTTAGACATTACAGCAGTGCACAGATGAACATAATCAAAGTGTAAAGAGTCCTTAAATTATTTTATGTTCATGCATTTGAGTTGTAGGAGATCATACATAACAGTGTATTAATACAGTAGCTTTTCCTGATGTGAAAAAAGAAAATTGGCCTTTTTATTCTTCTTGTTTCATCAGTAAGTAGATTAGTGTTGTGTAGTGATTCAGGAGGCTTTACAAAGTCCATCAAGAATGGTGGTATTCTACGTAACCTGCCTTTCACAAGCAAGCAGTCTCTTTTGCCACTTTACAGAGAAGTTTACAGATTTTCATGTTAGTGGCAAGCTGTACCTTTGTACCTAGAGGGCCAAACGTTTCTCCTTTTTGGTCCACACATACTAAAGGCATTTTATTTCCACTGTTCTGTTGTATTTTACACATATAAGAGAGTGAAAGTTGAGGTGAAATATTTAAAGAAATATTCAAATATGCTTCAAACTGAGCATATTGAAATCTAGTTGCTGTGTGTGGATTCAGTAGATATACCTGACAGTTTGTTAGGAATTTCATTCAGCATACAAGAGCTGTAACCACTAATCTGTTTAAAAAGCTTCTCACATTTATTTTGAGTTCTTTTTCCTATTGTCATTGGTTTTTTTCCAAAGGAATTTCTATATCTGTATTTTCAGATAAAGTAGGGTAATAAGACAGAAATTGTTATACAGTTTTTTTGCCTTTCCACCTGCTACTATAAATGCCATAAGATGTAACAGCAGACGAAAGATATTTAATCCAAAGCTTTAGAACTAATGCATGCCAGATTTAAAGGCCTAGTGTTTAAATAACAGTCTGAGTTCAAACCCCTACAGTTTAAAGGAGTTTGCCAAAAACTAAGTTATTACACTGATTATTTGTTAACATTAGCTGAACCTAAAGCTTCTAAAAATTGTATTGGACACAGCCATAATGGTTGTTTACAAGACCATACCAAAGTTCACTTTTTTTTCCCCAGGTATCTGTCATTTAGTCTTATAATGTAAAATTTCCAGGCTTTCCCATAAGGTGTAGGCAAAGGGTGGGAGGAAGAGAGAAATCATGAATGGAAGTACATATGGCAGAATAACTTTATAAAAAGGCATAATATCCCTATAATATTTCATGTCTTTTGCATTTGCAATGCACAGAAATCCTTGAGATTATCTGAAACGCTATAAAAAAGATTCTGGTGAGCGCTCTACTCTTCATTATGAAAATGCTGGCAGATGATTCTAGTAGAAGTTTACCCCTTCTAAAATGGAAGTTAGCTGTGAAATTCAGTAATTATATTTCCTCCTTAATTTTCTGTCAGACCAGAAACTTGCATGGAAGAGTATTAATAGACTGAAACTGTCTAAACCATTATTGTTGCTTTTTAACAAACCTTGGCATACTGAGGGGAGTTTCAGTGAACTGGAAAAAGCAAATGTTGTGCCAGAATTTTTAAAGGTTAAAAAAGATGATCCAGGTAACTATAGGTCAACCAAAATCACTGGAAGGCTGAGACTAAGTATCTCCAACAAAGATGAAGGGATGACCTCATGCCAAATGCCAGCCAGCAAGTTTTTATGGATAATAGATCTTGTCAAACAAACTTGATACTGCTTTTTCCAAGATCAGAAATGAAGGTGACAGAGAGAGCTGTGCTGACATTAATTCACTTAGACATCTACTTTATGACATTTACTTAGTCTTGTTGACACTGTAGTTAAAAACAAAATGAAATAACAGTGAGTAAAATCAGTGTAATCCAGGGTTACCAAGTGGATTAAAAATGGGCCTAACAGAAACATCTTGAAAAGTAATTAGAGTTGGGGGTATTCATCTCAAAAGTTGCTTCTTGTGGGAACTTGTAGGAATCTGTTCTTGGCATAATACTGCTCAATAGTTTTATCAGTTACCTGGAAGGAAATACGAAATGATTCCCAAGGAAGTTTGCAGGTGGAATTAAATAGTAAGTTGTGGCATCATACAGTGACTGATCATGTGGTTTAACAGAAAAAATACAGCCAGGGAGACTGCTTTGAATTGCCTGCTGCTGGTCAAGGGGCAGTGCAGTCAGATCCCTCCCATACAAGACAGGACTTGGAGACAAGTTAAGGCTCTAAATGTTTCACTGTATTAAAATAAGTAAATGAATAGTTGCCTTTTCACATAAGTAACTGTCTCAGTGTTTGTCTACCCCCAGAAAAACAAAGCAGTCTGGCATAATTTCCATTTAGGCTCCATGTCTTAATGACATAGGAATTCCACCACTCAGGGGACTAGGTATTGTCACTTACACTGAATGACCCCTTCTTGAGGTATAAAGAAAACAATTTTCAATCTTCAATTTAAGATTACTGTTTCCTATCCAAAGTCAAGTCTTGCAGTGTTTAGTTTTCTTCTTTTTGCATATGAACTTTTTTGGTGCACAGTTTTAAGTGGCCATTCTTAAAAGTGCTGAGTACTTCCAAGCATTGTTTATCTCAGGAGTCAAACTTTTTAAAGTCAGGTTGTATTTATTTTTATGTGTCTTGATACAAAGTCTACCTTTAAGTGAAATGTTTGCCCCAGTCACTAAAATCAGGCTAAAATCAGTATGTCTAAACTAAAAGTGTGCAACCAGTGTTGAGATTGGAGCACACGAAGTACTCTTGTGGTGGACATAGTTATATCAACAAAGCTGATACATTGACAAAAGTGAAACAAGCTATACTGAAGTAACCACTGTTCTGGCATCCAAATTACATTGATTCAACTTTGTACCTCTTCAAACTCCTGAAAAGCATGCTTTTGCTGGCAGCCATCTTCATTGCTGACCTAGAACTTCTATTGGTTTTCTTCTGTTTCCAAAAAACCATACAGAATTCATAATGTAGAGTTTTCCTGTTCTGCCTTCCCAAAAGAGAAACATATATTTATTTGTCTTTTGGAATGAAGGTCAGAGCAGTACAGCACAATGAGGAGTGATAAGGATCCCAGGGAAATTTCTAAGAGGTGAGGGGGGGTGGCAAAAAAAAAAAAAGGAAATCAAATCTCTCACGTAATTTTTAATCTAAAATGTGCTGTCATCAGTTGTGAGTGACAAATCCCATCATCAGTCCAAATGCTACAATGAATTACCTTCCCTACACAGCCCAACATGTCAGTGCAGTTATTAAAGCTTTTAAAAATGTGGTATTTTTTATGCATTGATCAATTAACTGTGTTCCTTTTCTAGCACTTAAATGCATGTTGCAGTCTAGAATTCTTGTCTGAAAATCAGCTCCCCAGTTGTCTGTGGCTTACACTGTTCTCTAGTAGAACATTTAATGTAATGGATATCTGGCAATGACTGGTTAGAGTTAAGATTGTGTAGTAGTTTCCATTTTCACTCCTACTTTTACTTTTTGGTGTGAATTTCTCTGTGTTTTATGACACACACTTTCTCAGTGTATAATCTGCACCATGTCTAAGACAATAAAAACTCTAGCTAGATGCTTTTGCGAAAAGATGTCACTGACACTTATATATGCTAACTTGGGACAACTTACCATGAAACAATTTTCACTTTTTTTTCTTCCCAACTGTGAAAATGAAGGCAGCTAAAAGCACGGGTTTTTTTTCCTTCTATAAATTCAGGATGCTAGCAGCACACTGGTCGGCTGGTTCGCAATTGGCATATTTTCCTTGTTTTCCTAGAAGATAAGATTCTCAGATTATAAGCACAGATTCAAGGGCATATGGAGCACAAAGGGCTTCTGTGAATCACAGCACAAAATCCTTTGTAGTTAGGCATGTGCAAACATGGATCTTTCCTGTTAACCATATCCAATACATTTTACTGTCATTCTGCCTTTGGAAATTATGAGAGAATACAAAATGTGGATATTCTGAAGCTTTTGGGATTTCATCATTGTGTTGTTGTCCAACTAGATACTAGTAGTCAGAATAGTACTAAATAGTACATTTTGTCCAATGACATTTCTTATTTTTTTGAGAAGGAAGCAACAAAATTTGACAAAAAATTCCTTTTCTAAAGAATCATACTCCTTTTTAATGAAGACATTTAATACAAAATATAAATATCACAGTTTTTGTGGGTAAGTTCTCAAGCAGTAGTGAATGACTGAATATCAGTATTCTGTTCTTTTGAATTTGTGCCTTGTGCAACAATCTCTACTTATATAAGCCTGTGTAATTTTTCTTTGAAGTCCATACTTTTCCTGCATGAGGTATGGTCAGAGTATTTTTTTGAACAACTGAGTATGGCACAGAGTTCCTGAGTCACAGATGAGAGAAGTGCATGTTGAAAATAATTCAAATTAAGCATAGCATAAAAGATTGGCATATATAGGTCAGCTAAATTTGCTGCAAAGCTAACCGCTTCCTTTGTGTAGGAAGGCTGCTGCTAGGTAGAAGTACAGTGCTTGTTTTTTTCTTAAATTATTAAAATCTATACCTTGAAGAATAATTCATTATAAGAATGAATCACTTGGTCAATAAAGGCGTTTGTCCAGTGTGACAGTAGTGTGCAATGATGACAGAGCTAGTGGATAATAATTTTTCTTTTGTCCTTTTTAATGTTTTCTTCCAGTTTGGCTCATTAGGGTGATAGGAGAGTTCAGTCTGGATGGTATCTCAGGAGATGACAGAATCAGAGAATAGTTCCATTTGGCAGGGACCTTTGGAGATCATCTAATCCATCTCCCCTGCTCACAGCATGGTCAGCTGCATGGTCAGCTGCAGCAGGTTGCTCAGGTTGAGTTTTAAATATCTCCCCAGGATCGAGAGTCCACAACCTCCCTGGACACACAGTTCCAATACTTTATCACCCTCACAGTAAAAAAGTGGTTTATTTTGGGATTTCACATGTGTTTCATTTGTGCCCATTGCTTCTTGTCCTGTCACTGGGTGCCATTGGAAAGAGTCTGGCTCCATCCTCTTTCCACCTCCCTCAAGCATTTATGCACAAGGATAAAGTTCTCTTCTCCAGACTGAGCAGTCCCAACTCTGTCAGCCTCTCCTTGTAAGGCAGATGCTCCAGTCCATTGATCATCATTGTGATCCACTGGGCTCTCTGCAGTGTATCCCTGTCTCTCTTGTACTGGGGAGCCTAGAACTGGATACAGTGTCCAGACATGTCTCACCAATGCTGAGTAGAGGGCAAGGGTCCCCTCCATTGACCTTCTGGCAACACGTTTTGTAGCACAGCTTAGGATGCTCTTGGCTTTTGCTTGCTACAAGGACACATTGCTGGCTCATGTTCAAGTACTCCAGCCTCCTGCTCAAGCCTGGAGAGCCGCAAAGATCTTTTAAACAACCTGTGCATAAAGGTGCTATCAGCAGGGTAGTCACTGGAATGTTCTTCAGTCTCTATACGTAGCTACACTCTACAGGTAGGGACGTAGACCTTTTGTTTGCTGTGGGGAAAATGCATCCTTGAAATTATAACCTGCCAGCCAAAGATAAAACACACATTTTAGTGTTGTTTCAGTAATAGTCTGTAGTTGCATTATTTGTGTCTACATACATGTTATCACTCTCCCTTGGGCCGTGTTTTCTGCGTGCAGCACAGAGTAACTGGAGTTTGTTGATCAACGTCAGCTGCACTGATGTGAGGACACTTGTGTGTTTTGTTTACCTTCTCTTTGCATGGGTACTTTTGTGCTAATGTAACTGGGTGCTGAAACAGGTATTACTGAATAAATAAAGCAGTACATTTTTAAAGACATACAGAAAACCAAAGGTTCTGTGCCTCAGTTTTCCTCTATGAAAATAAAGTTAACGCTACGTACAGTAGCTCAAAGCAGATGTTGAAAGTTTATAGTCCTAAAATGTATTGAAATACTCTTGAGTAAAGATCATTACAGAGGGGCTGGGACAATATTTACCATTCTTTTTCAGTTATTTCAGATTGCTGTTTATGAATTTATACGTGAATTCCCTAAACATAGTATGAGTGAGATGTTAACTATATTTTTCAGGAACTGGTGTTAAGACTGAAGGCAGAGATTCTTTCACCTTTTCAGCTGTACAATGGCAAGACTTTGGAGCAAAACAAACTCCACTTTTAATTCTCATGATTTAGCACAGGTCTGATTTGTGAGCATGCAATCCTATTTGTATGATGTATTATCCTTTTTAGGACCAGCCTACAATTAAAATAAAATTACTTAAGGCTTGTTCCAGATCTTTGATATATTGGAAGTTGGCTGTAGAACCAACTTCTGTGTCTTTTCATGAATTATTGTAGATAAATAAATCCACAGTGTTGTTCAAGGAGTGCAATATGTGTTAAAGCAACCCTTGGGTAAGAAAACCTGAAAAGTTTGACCAAAAAAATGGTGTGGTTTAAATCTAAGTGTTTCATGAAAGTCACTCAGAATCAATGTTCTTATATAATGGGAAACCATCTGTAACTATACATATTGCATGTAATACAACACTTTATATATATATATATATATATATATATATATATAATGCCTCCAGCATAATATGTATGGAGTAAAATAGTGTACTATTAAAAGAGTGTATTAGGGATTTTACTAAACTGCATCTCCTTTTTTTTAATCTGTCCTCTACTTCATGTACCTCTTCTAAACTGGGGAGATAGTGACTGTATGATACCAGAAACAGTGAGACTGACTCTGAATTTGAAATTACGCTTCATAGTTTGAGAACAGATGACTGCTAAAAAGGCAAATCCATTTCTAAAATCAGAACTGTATTGTTATGCACTGTTTCTGTCTCTGATAGTAAATATTTATTCTCTTTTTAAACACTAAGTACATTTTAAGAAAATTAGGGTCAGCATTGGAAGACAACAAACTTTATTGGGCTGCAGTTCCCAAACCATTTTTTATAAACTTAGCAAAGCTGTAGATCTTGGGAAGAATTAAACTGATAGGTTAAAAGTAAATACTTTTCCCAGCTTCCCTTAAGGATAAGCAATTTGGTTTCTAAGCCAACAGCACCTGTGCAAGTCAACACCAATTGCATGCTTTTTTCACAGAGCAGTGAACGTACTAGCAGTATTGGTTGGTTTCACAAAATCCAAATTTCACAATGGAGAGGAAAAATATTTTTACAGCTAAAGAAGTTAGTTTTGTCCTGCTTTCTTCTGGTAATATTTTCAAAATAATAAGCTGTCTGAGAGCCATTTTTATGTCATTTTATATGCAGAGATATAGATATCCAGATCTCTCTCTCTCTCACTATATATATATATATAGATAGATATCCAGATATCTCTCTCTATATATGTATATATATATATGTATAAAAAATAGTTTCAAATGTTTTGTGATGGAGTTCAAGCGGTCCTTTTGAAAACTTCTGTTTATTCTGCCCATTTATCTTGCATAAGAGCAACATAAATGCTGTGTAAGAAAGCAATACTTGGTGCAGAATTTTTAAGTTCATGGGAAGGAAAGAAATCCACTGAGTATTTCCTGCTTACCTCGCTTTCCTTCTAGATCTGGTCACAGTTTTCTGAACTTGGCTATTTTGATTTTACTTTGGCCTGAAAGTTGCCATTTGTTGGATCTTGGACACTGAGCAAACGCGCTGATTCTTAAGTTATACAAACATAAACAATTACACCTTTGCAAACTTAATCCATAGCACAAGTTTTGTTTCTCATCACTTTGTGTTATTTTTTTTAAAGCTTGCATAAATGCAGGATTTTTGGGGTATTAAGAAAATATCATGTTGGGTGGAAGACAGATGTCTAAAGGTAAAGATGGCTTTGCTGGCAAAACTAGTGCAGTGCTACACGTTTGTCATTTTACTGCCTTTCATTATGAGCCACCAATAGGTGTATATTAGAACAGAGAGAAGAACATAGCTGAAGGGCAGTATGTATGACTGAAAGTCTCTTCTATAAATGTGATCCTTAAAAGTCTCTCTCTTTGGATGTTTGGTTGCACAGACATGGCTAAAAGATAACAGAATCCCATTAATTCGAAGGAAAAGATTATTTTTTTCCTTGCTGTGGCCTTTGTAAGCAGCTTCAAAACTTGCCCAGAGTTACATTACATTGCTAGATCTGTATTGATATTTATTTGCAATTGTCATTCCAATTTACACAGAGTGACTGAAAAGGGGATTATTTCAGACCTTGTTTTCAGGAGATTTTTATAAGTTCCTCTTTCCATTGGTCATATTCTGTTTTCTATCTGTATTGTATTTCTCTTTTTGTTGATTTGCAGCCCTCAGAAAGGCTTAAACTGTGTGTGCCAAGTACTGCTCATCAAAAGATCATTTCCAAGTTGTATTAATCTTTTCCAAAATATTTTCCTGCATGAAAAAGAAAAAAAAATACCTGCCAAAAAACATTCTTTGGCACATAATAAAATAATTTCGAGTAGCAGACATTTACTCTGAATTCTTGGCAGAAGGGGAACAAGTCAAATATCCAAGAAAAAAGGGCGTAACATTTAATATTAGTGAATAATGGCTTCTACAAAACTTTGGGTAACTAGGCATACTGTGATTTTACCTACAGCTAGGAATGCTTTCTTTTTATTTCCCAGGAACTGTGAAAGCGCTTGTAATACAGGACACATTTCCCAGGGTTCTGGAAATAATTTTAATCATTCAGCAATCCTAATCTTGAAACAAATGTACAAGCCCTATTGTTCAGCCGATTTTTCTAAAAATATATTTCAACTGCAGTTCTCTATTTTAAATTGCTAATGTGTGTCCTTGTTAAGCCCTTTATGTAATTGCAAAGGTAAGACTTCAAAATAAGCAGACACTGCCAAAAACAGAGAGGCACTCTAGGATGTGTTACTGAGAAAGAAAAAGCTCAGCTAAGAGAAGAATCTCAGTCTGCTGTGAATAATAAACAAGTTGTGGTGTAGGATTTTTGTCCACCTGTGTTTTTTAATTGTCAGTAGAATCGTATCAGTGGCTTGAGGCACCAGGCACTTATTAACTTCAACCAAACATATTTCACAGAAGCTGGTATCCTTTTTGTGAAGCCTTTGCATGTATGTACACTGGGAGTTTATGACCATATTTTTATGGATACATAATTAAATTTAGACAGAAATCTAAGGAGAAACAGGGTAGGGATAGGGATCCGTACTACATCCTCAGTTCTCGCACTGCATCATATAGAAGGGGGAATACTAGGCTAAGATGATAGCTGCCGTCAAGTGTGGTGAAGAAAATCATTGTAATTCTCTTGGGCCATGGCAAGAAATTACATCATTTACCCCAGGAACTAGATTAGTGTTAGGCCCCAAATTAAGAAAATATAGTTGTTCTAAATTAAGCTGTTTGCTTCTGGTTTTGCATCCAGAAATTGCATTCAAATCTACCCTTGGTGACACATGTCCCTTGCTCTTCTCTACACTGGTAAATCTAGACCTACAGAAGTCTTAATTTAACATTAACTATTTTGTTTGTACATTAGTATTTGGAGGAAATTACTTTGTTACTGGTCACATTTCACTGGGGGGTTTTGTGGATTTTTTTTTTCAACTGCACTGGTGGGGCTCTAATTTATTTCAGAAGACCTCATTGCACCACTCTTCCATTGTTGCCTTCCTGCTTAGATGGCACTCCTAAGACGCAGATATCAAACTCGAGGTGAATGTTTTTCCATTGGTTGCCTCTGATTTCTTTGGCAAGTAGCTGTGCAGGCAGCTGTGGAGTTACTTGAGTTTGATAACATGGTAAAGCAGCTGTTGGGATTGTGTGGGGATGTCTGTTCCTCCTGCACATGATTTTCTTTTGACTCATAATGCAGTGGATTGTTTCTACTTGATGTTGTCTAAATCTCCCAGGGTTTTTGCCCATATATTCATTTATAGTCATAAAAGATGACTTTCCTTTGCCCCTTACAACCTTCCCCGCAGCCTGTACAGCTGTAGTCAACTCTTACATTACCCTCCATTCTTGCATGAATTGTACTTTGGTAAAACCCTAAGCAGCAGTGCCAGGTACAAGACTTACCTTAAGAAAACAGGCACTTGTGCATCTAGAAAACTTGAGATTGCCAGTGGATCCCATTATAGCAGCTGCAGGTTGATTCTACTGAGCCAAAGGTTTTAACAGTTTCTAAAGCCTTGCTCATTTTTGTATCCTGTACCTGCCTGTATCCTGTACCGTAAAAGAGAACAGTAAGTTATTTCAGAGTTGAGGGCTGGAGGAGATTGTATTGAGAATTCAGAAAAAAAGAAGAAAAAGAAAACACAATGTCAGAGAAATCAATTAAATAAAAAGTGCTGGTTATTTCCACCTGGAGACGTTTAAATTATTAGAGAAGAAGAAGGGATTGTCAGATAGTTTATGCCTTCTCTTTTTTTTTTTCTCCTTCCTTTCTATTTAGGTAGTAACATCGCTAATTTAGTCATTTCCAGAAATTGAACTTAAGTGTCTGTATTTGCAAACCTCGGTCTGGATTGCTTGAGTTAAAGAAATAGAAAAATATACTGAAGGAATAACACAGACCTCCATATGAAATCTCACTAATTTCCAGGACAGAGGGCCACACTGAGCATTAGTTATACAAAGGTTTGTACTCAGTGTGAGGATAAAGGCTGTTTGTCATAAAGATGCTTAAAGTGTGTGTAAAAGGCAATTTGATGTTCATAATTCTTTATTTTCTACAGTAACAAATGTTTCAGAGAAGGATCTTACAGTGTGAATGATTAAACTGAGTAATTTGCAAAGAACTTAAAAACAACTGGTTTTAAAAAAATTATTTCAACAGCATACTATTTGGATTTACCAGAGAAAACTAAGTCCAGTTCACAAACAGAAAACTTGCACAGTGTTCTACAAATCACTTATCTATTGCTCATCAGGGCATCACTCCTGAGTAACCATCAAAGACTGCAAGAGTTCAAAGTCATTGCTTCCACAGCCCCCTCTTTGTCATTCCCCTCACCTGTACAACCACAGCAGTAGGTGCTGTAGCTGTAACAATTCAAGACTGCCGTTTAAAAAAGACCTGCTTTTTGTGGCGCTAAAAGGATCAGAAACTGAAAGGAGCTCTTGGTGGATGTCAGTTAACTGAGCTGCAATTGCCAGAGGAGCTGGCCTGGGGAATGCTTTGCTCCCAGAAGAGGTGAGGCACATCTCTGGAGAAGACAGGTCATTCCCCAGGCTGCGTGACTGCCCAGTTGTCTTTCCTGTACGTACGTTTGAGAGGCATTTCTGCTGTGAGCCAGGCATGTTGCAAACAATTAAAACTATGTAGCCTGCAGGCTACAAACAAGCACACAAAGAACATCATTATGTTCATTAAATAAAACTTAGTCATTTTATGATCAAGGACAAATCTAGTTTTAAAGGAAGACCATTTTTAACTGGAAAAGGAGCAGCCAAAGGAAAAAAAAATCTCTATCTTCTCCATTTTTGCAGTTATAGCAAAACCTATCAGTGAAATTTTGCAAAACACAGTCTTACATATGCATTTTTTGGCACTGCCTAGGGCAAGAATTCCCAAATGGCTGTGTATGTACCACTGAGAGTATATACAGACACCTCGGTGTGGGAAAAGATGCAGCACAGAACCGGAACCTGTTACCACTGTCAGTACAAAAAAGTGTGGGAATCTCTCAGTGAGGAATTCCGCTCAGTTTTCAAGTCTGTTTTTGACTTGGCATAACAATTTTTGGGTTGGGGGGGATCATTTAAGTTATTTTTTCTGCATTCATTGTTTCTTCTCTACTTTTATGCTCAGTAAAATGCTTCAAGCCCGACTATTCCACAGTTAATAGATCACTCATTCCATGGTATGAATATTCCATCCATACCAAGATTGTCCCAAGATCTTCACTGTTCATTTGGATATATTTTTTGTGTATAATAATATATTTACAGATAATCCATAATTTGGTGGTTTCTGTTTTCTCACCTTTTTTAATGCAGAAAAAACCTGGAAGCATTCTCTCAATTCTTCTGAAAGATGCAGTTCCAGGCATTGGTCATGTCACAGCACAAGTGGTGGTCTGGGTCACTGCTCTGAAACCCGTTCAGTGTGTGACCATGCTTTCTCAAACTCTTCAGCGCTTTGTGTTTAACCTTGAAAGCTTAGAGTCTCATTGCATGTGTCCTGTAAGGGTTTATTACCTTAAGATTTCATTTACTGGTGCTATTTGAATAGAAATTATTGTTTTATAGAGTGATTATTACAGTCACCAAAATGACAGAATTTATGAGAAAGAATGCATATGGACACAGATTTGAAACTTTCATTCATTTCACTGCTGCTACAGCATTTTCAGTTTGTGTCTACTGTAATTTCACATCATCCCTACCACATCCTTTCTTCAGATCCTGACTTGCGGGACACCTTCTGTCTCCGTTCATGCCTTGACAGACTGGAAGTGGGGGTGGTGCTTCTGTTTCGAATTTGCATCCCTAGTGTGGTTTCATGAAAATTAGGAGGGCCAAGTTAGCAAGCTAACATTTTTTAAAAATTACCTTTGTTTAATGGAAATCACCCTTTTTGTAAGACTGAACTATAGAGCTGCAACTTTGCTATGCATTTCATTGTACGTTGATGACATCTGGTAAAACCATAAAAGTAAAGCTCAGGTGGTTTTTCAGTGTTACCAGAAAACTGATGTTGGTACAGCTTCATTGAGGATGTTGTTAACTGTGTCTGTTACTTTTAAAAGCAGTCTACTTCCATATGAGCCTTATATATGCTCCAGTAATACAAGAAATCAAGAGGGAATTAGCTATCAGTTGGAGGACTGGTTGTCATGTTTCTTATGTGTTTGTTTTTCTTTTAATTACAATTGTATGGGAGGATTTTTTGAAGAGTGGTGAGGAGCACCAGGTAGGTCCAGCAGCACCCACTTAAACAGTTTTGCTTCACTGATGTTTCATTATTTGGATCTTCTCAGATAAGTCTTAGGAAAGTTTTGTCACAAGTGCTGGAGGTGTGTAGGTGATGTTGCTCTTCAGTGACAGGGTAGCCAGAAGGTTTGTGTTTTGTCATCTAACAGGTGCTTTGGTAGTAGTTTCTCAGCATCAAGAGAAACAGTAAGATAACAAGATTTGTTGCAATAACATAACTGGATTTTGTATTGAGAAGTTTCTTCTCCCACATGCAGTGAGGCGAGATGTGTTGCTCTTTGGGCATGTGGCAACTCAGTACTGGACAAAGAGTTTAGCTGTGTTCCACAATCATTTGTCTCCTGGCAAAGAAGGGGCTTAATATGTGGCAGCAGACAACTAAAAAGTCTGTAAGATAGCAAATGTAATCATGAGAGGTAAAAAGTCATAGTTAAAATTATGCCTACCATAGATCCATAGTCATGGTTTTCCAATTTTTTTTTCACTTTCTATCCATGTTTGTTGATTACCATTTTTATGCCATCCACCTGTCGTTTTAATCAGAGACGTGTTACAGTTTGCTGAGCTGGTGATTTACAAATTAGCTGCTGGGGTTTTTAGCAGCCACCTTCGGTGCTCTTGGACAACAGCTTCGTTTTCCCATTCTTACACAGACTTGCTGATTTATCTGTCACATGTTTTTTAAGTCCATTCTTTTTTAAGAAAGTTTCGTTACTGTTGTTGATTAATTGAAAAACACATAAATATAAATTAAGAGGGATCTGATTCTCTAATTCTGGTTGGTTGCATGCCATGTATTTATAGATACACATAGAGATTTCAGTGTTCAGTGATCAGGCCCTGGATCTCTCAGGCGCAGGCTGTGTTTGCTTGATGCTTGATTTCTTCCTCAGTGTGGTGCCCAGTAACGTACCCAGATGTCCTACAAAACTAACAACAAGGGAAAAAACTGCCCTGCAGATCTTACAGTCTGTTTTGGGTGCAGCAGGGGGTCCAGCAGCTCATAAACTAGACCAGGACATAAAGAGCAGTACAGAATAAGAATTGGACCAGGGATTAGATAAATGATACTGCAGTTTTTCAGGTGGGTTTTTTTTTGTGCTTTATTTTCATGCCTTGTAATCCTACATGATTCTGTTATAGGCAGACCTGCCACTTCCTAAAAAATGTCCAAAGCATCCCAAGCATTCCCCAAAACTGAGAGAGTGCCAGGAAGGGAAGTTAGGGTTGGGAAGGGAGAGAATGGGGGTTGTTACAAGGAAAAAGAGCAAAGCACCAGCAAAATAAAATGTGTAGTGGGGGGAAGGAGAGAATCACAGAGAAATGCGTACCTCAGTTTCACTGCCTGCGGTGGGAGGCATTCTGTTTCTCAACTTGTTTTTGTTAGCTATCTATGTTCATAATTGAGCTAGCTGCAAAGAGGATGTTGAGAAGAGAGGAAAAAAGCATTTCTATGGAACGAGCCCAAAATCGCATCCCCAGCCTGCACACAAGTGGACATTACAGTGATAGGGGGGAAATCCCTTAACGGACAAAGCTATAAATGAAACTGCTGTTGACAAGGGGAAGAGGCACAGCTATATTTAATGGAAGTATTTTCATTTGAAAGCTGCTTTCTTTTCTTTTTTTCTTTTTTTTTTTGGCTTTGTATTTTTTTTTCTTGTCTAGTTGGTGGAGACCGTGAGGGCTCTTCCTGTTTGAGACAGTGCATGGGTGGTTTCCCCAAGGCTTTTAATGTTAGATTAATGCTCTGGAGACAGTGTGATGATAAATGGGTTCCTACAGTTATATCTACATCCTGTTCCCCCTCCCCCCTCCTGCAGCTGCCCCTACGTGCAGTCGCTCTGCAGCGCTCGCCTTCATACCCAGCAACAGTTCCAAGCAGCTTCAGCCAGCATTTAAGGCAACACTCTTCAAAATTTGTCCACCAGAATCTTTGATTTTTGGTGCTATCACCTTCATTGCTGCTTATTTACTCAGACAATGACACAAATAAAACAGGGATGAGAAACACTTCTGGCTAAAATACAGGTTGCCACACTGGCTTGTCGTGTGCTGCCTGGCAGAGCCCAATTAATTACTTTTGCTGTTACTGTTCACGTACAGAAAATAGGTCTTTCTGTAGTTTCACATTTTAATGGTAATGCTCTGCCCATCATATTGTACTCAGCAATAAATGAGAGAGGATTTGAAATCCCTGGTATAAGGGAATGGCTCCCCTGTGTCAGCTGCTTCTATGCCTGAATTTTATACAACTTGCACACTGGTAGGGATTTAAGTGTGCAGCTTCAGCAAACACCCAGCACTGAAATTCAGCAAGGGAAATGGAGATCTGAGCCACTTTTTTTAGCTGGACCTGCCCATGTGGCAGTTGCTTGTTTTTTGTGTGTTTTGGTTTGGTTTTTTTTTTTTTTCTTTCAGTTGGTGCAGTTATTTTTCTCTGCCTGCATTTTCATTTCTGTACACCTCCCCAGGTGGTGGGGGATGGGCGGTCAGGATGGCTCTGGTTGACCTCTCTGGCTCCGTGCATCCAGCCCACGTCCTTCTGCTTACACGGCAGCGTCTCTCAGATCTCAGGACAGAATTATTTTTAGACCATGAAGGTGTATCTGAAGGGTGCATTTAGATTTCATGTCATGGCTTCCTTTTCCTGCTCTCAGGTTTCTCCCACTCGGCCTTTACCTTCGGTATCGAGAGCCACATCAGCCAGTCCAACATCAACGGAACACTAGTGCCACCTGCCGCACTCATCTCCATCCTCCAGAAGGGGCTCCAGTATGTGGAGGCTGAGATCAGCATCAACGAAGTAAGTACCACCAGCCCCCTCCCCCTGTGCCACCACTGCTGGCCAGCGCTCTGGAATGTGCCAGCAACACATCCCAGCAGCCCAGAGACAGGAGCCACTGGTCCCTGGTTTCTCTTGATCTGCTTTCATTTTATTCCTGGTACCTCACCCCATCCCCAGCAGAGAGCTGAAAAGCTCTGAGATAGAGACATATTTCAATTCTTAGCTGTGGCATTGAGGCCTCCTTTGTGCCATTTAAATGTATATAAATGGTGTTTCTGCTACCCCAGTCAACAGATGTGGGGTGCAGCAAACCAGCCACCTGTGTTTTTAAGAGTCTTGTGTTTTCAAGGTCACAGCAGAATTTGGCAGGGAAAACCTGCAGTGTAGGTTAAAACTTCACTCCCCGACACCTCCTAGCAGGCAGCACTGCTTGCAAGCCATGAGAAGCCTGATCAAAAATCCATAGAGGTCACTGGAGAGTGATTTCAGTGACTTTGACTCGGATCATATAAGACCAGGCATCCTGTACATGGCGAAACCAGTGTGTGTAAATTCTGATTGTGTCGGGGTGCAGGTTGTCTGTGCGGATTGTATGAGCAGCCACAAAGTGTCTCTGTTCTCCTTGAACTGCCAGAGGAAACAAAGAAGGGATGTGGGAAAGCCAGTGGTTTTGCCCTGCCAACCTTAAAGACATGATGCTTTGAGAGGGAGTGAAGCGTGACAGATAAGCAAGCACTGCTTTACAAGATATTTATCACGGATATTTGTGATTGAAAGACATCTGTAATAAATATTAATACAAAAAAGCTAGCGCGTTTTCCTCTATACCTGAATGTAGCATGTGAACAGCATGGGTCAGAACAAAGGGATATAAAATAAAGGTGGTGTTGTTTGAAATGTGTAGTTTGAAAACTCTTTTGTTTTTATCCAGACATTCTGTCTGGTTTTCTTTTTATGACTCGGTAATCATGTATAAGATTTGTGTATGTGTTATTTTATAATTGGGTAATGGCATTTGGCATTCACGCCAGGCTGCACTTTGATGCAGTTGTAATAACAAACTGGTGTTAGGAAGCTGTCCCAATTCACTGCTACTTAACATTTTGCCCCATACCTGAAATTGGAGCCACACAGTTAGAAACTTTCAGCTATGAACAGCACCTACATCAGTTCAGGATATGACACCTGTAGCAGCCTGCTTTTCATGGGTCCAGGTTCAGAATTGCCCTAAATTCAGAGAATAATTTTAAAATATACCTATTGTCACCATTAAGGTTTATGTTGCTCTCATCATGGTTCGATTCAGGTTGAATAAGGCCCTGAGCAACCTGGTCTTAGTGGAAGGTGTCCTTGCCCCTTGGTAGGGGTTGGAACTGGATGTTCTTTAAGTTCCCTTCCAACCCAAGCCACTCTATGGTTCTGTTCAAATACATATTCTTAAATATGTTACAACAAAGCAAAGGCCATTTTTGCTACAACTGGATGCCAGTGAGTGCTATGTATATGCTTCTCTCTGTGTACTTTTCTACCTATATTAGTTAAGAGTGGCAAGTAATCGGTAAACTACTGTGTATAAACTGTAAACTAGTGTGTATAAAATTATTGTTTGTGATGTGTTGAGGGCAGTCATAATCCAGTGAGCAGTTTTACATCTGAAAATGTAAGGTGGCAAAATCCATTGGCAAACGTTTTGTTTATTGCCTAGCAAGGATTTGAGTCAATATTCAAAGAAATGTCAGCAGAGGCATTTACATTAAAAAATGTTGAGGAGAAAGAGAGATTATATTTTTCTTGTCTGATGACTCTTTCCTTCTTTTTCTTCACCACGAGGAAACAAATATGTATTTTCTTAGTATTGTGATTTTAAGGGGTAATTCAATGACTAATCCGGCAGAAGCATACCAGTCAGTCTGACAACTACTTCTCCTTATTAATTTTTGTTATCTATTGAAAATTATATTGTTTACCAGTTACATCATCTATCCATACCCTAATCTTCTCTGCTATTTCTCAAGCACAAATCTTTCACTACTGGACCATTATTATTTCAAAGAATTAAAGGAAGTTTGCAGAAGATTGGTAAATTGGCACTTTATAAAGACTACTAAAATCTTTTTCCTATATTTAATAGGAAAGTGAAAGAGAAGCTAAGTAGATATAGCAGTTGTTGACCTGAATCTGTATTAAGTCTTAAAAAACAGCCTTTAAAAGTTTATTCAATTGATTGTTAAATCTGAAGCCTAATTTACAGAAATCAAAATGAAAGTCATTACTATGAATAAAAATAGTGGAATAAATGAAAAATAATGACAAGGCTGTCCTGTACAATCAGCTGCAACGGGTGGTGCTGAACTGATGAACACTGTGTGAAAAACCACTGATTTTGTGCATACATCATGTTTTGGCTGAGTTTCATTATTCATCAGCTTCTTCCATTCCATTCCTATGCTTCTGCAAGTGCAGGAAGACAAACAGTTTAATGAAAGTCTGTTTGCCTTTGTCATGGCTTTAGCCATGGCTCTTTTCTTCCAAATAGAAAACAAAGTGAAACCTTCTGTCATCCGTCAGACATATTTTTTCCGACAGCATAATTTATGTTGCATCTGTAAAGCATTTATATAGTTGGATTTTCTGTAAAATTCCAGAAGAATATTTTTTCACTGAACAGATTTCTAAGCGGACCATGAGTACCACCATCATGGATCTGAGAGAGAGCCGGTCCATAGTCATGAGGCACTGCTGGTTAAGTCAAAGTGCAGTATCTTCACACAACCTGGGTTTGTTTCCCTACGCCATTACCTCTTTGCCATCCTCAGTGGTGACGATCCTAAACGTGCGGTTTCACTTCTGCTCGTTTCCCCTGCAGGATGGTACAGTATTTGACGGCAGGCCAATAGAGTCACTGTCTCTGATAGACGCGGTGATGCCTGATGTTGTTCAGACCCGACAGCAAGCGTTCAGAGAGAAGCTCGCTCAGCAACAAGCCAGTGCAGCGGCAGCAGCGGCAGCAACGGCAGCGACAGCGGGAGCAACGACGACTGCTGTTTCCCAGCAGAACACACCAAAGAACGGAGAAGCCACTGTGAATGGAGAGGAGAATGGGGCACATGCAATAAGTAAGACGATATGCCACTTCTGGGCAGTTTTTGTTTCAGTGATATTCGTGTACTTAGTTGCAAGGTGGGGTGAAAGGTGTACTTTCTGCAAGGTGGTAGACCTAAGGGCAGTCCTGTCAGGAGGACGGGCTATTTTTAGAAAGGTTGCCAAGTGAAAGTGACGTTTCATGTCACAGTGCTGCTTTACTGGTCTCCTCTCAGAATCCAGAAACTTCAGATGTCTTCAGAATTGCAAGTTGAAGACAGGATCAAGAAGTGGAACTCTGTGCTCTCTCCTGAGAGCAGGCTTCACTGATATTATTAGCTTTATAGGTGCTTTTAGATATTTGATAAAAATTGGGACAAGTGTAGCCAAAGCTTGTTATTTTGACCAGGCTAGGAGAAAGACTTACAAGTCATATCTGTGTAACTATAGTATGACCAGAGTATAGCCTTATGCAGTAACTGTCCTATGAGCATCCCTTGCCTTGGCATGGTCTTTGGCCCAATTTGGCCTATATCAGCTTCCATTCTTGTCCAGTAGAGCAAAGCATAGGATTATCCATAGCATTACTGTCATGGTTTTTAGTCCAGTTTGGACTATACCAACTATACATCCCTATACAGCACTGCCAAGCACAGGATAAGGAGTCACATGTGCCAAGGACCATTCCCAGCAGACATCTTGGATGCACCCCACCTGTCTTGAAGGCACAGAGGAAAATTGTTCCTCAGCCTTTTATTGAATAGGATGTGCTTAGTCATGCAGTTTGCTGCAGGTACCTAATAGGTGGTCTTACCTTCCTGAGGTTTCCTTGGTCTGTGGGAACAGTCAGTTCTCAAGAGCTATGAATTCACCTTTGTTCATGTGTGACCAAGGGAGATTGCACTCGTGTCTTGGACATCTCAAGTCAGACATGTCAAACATGGTGTGGACATGCCTGCTTGTGTGACTAGATCTTGATGACATGTTAATCTTGTGAGGCAGATGTGATTACTGGTTCTGGTTTCTGTTGCAAGTTCTATTAGGATACTGCCTAACTTCTGAAATGAGACCTTATTGTCCACTTTTCTTCTGAAGGAATTCTAGAGGAACATGCATGTCAGGTTTTGTAGAAGTCCCAACAGCTCTTTGGCTTAGACAAACAACAGGTCAGGACTGTAGTCATGTAACAGATTTTATTTGTTCTGCAGTATAGATACCTTTATCAGACTCCCATCTTCTCTTTGATCTGAACAGATTCCTCTCTGGGTGAGTGAGGAAAATGCTTTCAAACCAGGTTTTTCTTCAGAGAATTTCGGTTAGACAGGATAGTTTCCCCCAATAAAAATGCAATTATTTAAATTACATTTTTCATTTGAGAAAGCAAATGTGAAAAAAAAGCACTTTTAAATGTATCAAATGCTAACATTTTGATTTTTCACACATTTTCTTCAGCTGATACGTGAAAATTTTGGGGGAATGTCTTGCTGTCTCAGGACAAGGAAAAAACAAGTTCTTAAGGTAGAAAAGTGATTATCAGTTTATCACTAATAGAGAACCACTCAGACTTATTTCCTTCTGATCCGAAGAAACATACATACTATTGTGTTAATGAAAGGAAAGCCTTAAAGATCAGCTCAGGTTTATAGCCACGCTCTAGGCCTTGATTTCTTAGATCTAACATTAGTGATTCTCACAGCTATTTTTAATAGAAGGATTTTCACAAAGAGCTGCAGACCTTTTCTTGGGATGTTGAGAAGGAAAAGTCCTTTATGACTATTCCTGGGAGAAAAAAAGTAGTCCTGGGAGACCTACTGGGTAGAAAAGATTGCTGATAAGAAAGCTGTGAGAAACTTCCCAAACCTTCATTTTTACTTTTGTTGGATTCCGTAGAACTGGCATGTGTAAAGATGGGTTTGAATAATGTGAAATTGAACAATGATAACTGGCGTCCTTAGTCATTACCTGGAGGTCACCCGTATATCAACCTGTCATAAAAAGGCGGGTGAAAGAGGTGTCTTTGAGAAGTTATCTAGTTTGCATTTATTCTGGCATGGAGTTCTCCCTGACACTGTCTTTCCAAAAAAGTCTTAATATATTTAATATAATGTGATTTAATTTTGTATGTGGTATTTATTACAAGTATAAAATGGTAGACTTAAGAGAGGAGACAACAAAAAAATAACGACAGTTTGAGGTGCAGATTCAAATACTAAATAAAAAAATGGCTGCCTTCTCTTGTTGCTTCCTAGGTAATGTTTTCAGTTTTAAGTCACTTTAAATATTACAGGGGAAAAAAAGTCTGCATCTAGAAATGGAGCCAAACTTTGGATTGTTTTCCAACTCAGATATTTTTAGTGTCATTTGTTTCATTTTATTTGCAAAGATTGGCTTGGGTTTAAGAAAAATAAAGCTCTGGAAAGAGGACTGAGCCCTGTTCCTTTGTAACTACAGCCATAAAGAACAACCTCAGTGAAAGGCCTGTTGAAGATTTAAGTAAAAAAACACATTTCCTGAGAAAAGACAGGGTTAGTACTTGGAAGATCTTAAAAATATTTTTTTTTTTTATTTGGAGGACACAGAGAGTTAATATTACTCACCAGTGTTTTGAATTATTATTTAAAAAACAAACAACCTCAGTCTTAATATTTGGGGGAATAAGACTTTTGATTTCCAGTCATTTGAGATTTTTAATACATTTGAGTAGAAAAAGTAGAATATAGTGTAGACTGAACCAGAGATCCTCTGACCTTTAGAAAATGTTTTGTGTTAACATTTGTGCAGAGTCCCTCCTCTGTGTGACCTGCAGACTTATATTTTTCACCTGCGAGGGTCTGCTGCACTTGGTAGATCTGTCTTCTCTCTTAGAGACTCTCAGAGGCAGTTTTGTGCAAATGAGCTCTTAACCAAATGCTTTCTGCTCTGAAGATACTTTAAAACAAAAGAAGCCTGTTCTTGATGGCTAGTAGATCTCACCCTTTTATTGTCCTTCCCCATGCACACATTGTGGCTGCATCCGTAGGAAAGCCAAATTTTCAGGTGAGACCAGGGCTCACAAGAGCTTGTGCTGTGTAAGGTGCTTGCCACTCCTGTGAGGGTGCCATTTTGTGCTCAGGGGTTTCTGCAGTTTTTTGGTGTTATCGTAATTGTAACCATTATATACTGCCAGTGTCTGTCTGACGAGAGCCTGAGGCAGTATCACAGAAGCATGAACTGTCCTGTTTGTTCAGTGGGGCATTTTAAGTTTTGTGCTGAACAATAACACTCTAAATATGAATGTTGCTGACTACTGATGAAAATAGGAAGAAAGCACATATGATGTGACCATTTGCAAATGATTTCTGAAAGACTCTTCATCTTTCTATCTTTTCTTGTGGACCACGAAAGCTGTAGTGTGAAAATCATTACTGGAAGACAATACAAAATCATCCTGCAGGTATTTCATTGCTCCCAGAGGCCAGTCATTCTTGCGTGTACTAATGCAGGTATCAGCTAATCAAGGTTTCTTTTTCACAGCATGACTGTTTGTGAGGGGGTTTTTTGCAGCAGTTAATAACATTCAAAGTGTGTGTCTAGGTTCCTCCATCTGGCCATGTACAAACAAAAAATATTTCTAAGTATCAGATGTCTTTACTCTGATAGCACCTCTTGACTCTGGGACCTTGGAGTAATGCTGCTTCCCAGCTGTCATTTGGTTTTAATTGCGAGTGAAAAGCAGACCTGCCTTTAGAGGAAGGCAGGTAACAGTAGGATCCTGTGTTGTAAGAGTAGCATCCATTTACATTTTTCAAATTAAAGTGCTTGAAACATCTTCTTGATTTACCCCCAGCTTCCAGCTCACACTGTGAGCAGGACACAGATAAATGCATAGCCGTTGTCATGCTGCTGTTTTTCTCGTGAAAATATGCTTTAAACCTGGTGAATCTGTGCTGTGCTGAGAAATAGAGGATTGCGAGTTTGGGACTCGTACCTTCTGGAGGGTTTTAGCAGTGCTTGTTCTTTAGTGCCTTACTACTCAGAATATCACATCAAAGCTCCCAGCTGCTAGTGTCAGGCTAAATCTCGGGTACTGGTGTATCTTGACAGTATTACTTTTAGTAGTCATACACGTAGGGAGTTGTCAAAGACAAGGCTTAACGTAGGGACTCTCCATAGGTGTGGATTTTACAAATAAGCACTTCTAATGTTTAATTTTATGCAACAAGTCCATAGGTAATAAATGTAGTTAAAAATACAGGTATTTTTAATTAGAAATGAGGTGTGAAATTACTGTTAATTGTTTTCTGATTTTGATACTCAGTGCTGTGCAACTCATTGAATTACGTATAGATTCCATTCTGCCTGTAACAAAGATGTGGCACAGACATAGTTTTAGGGTACTTAAACAAATATGCAATGAGAAGAATGCTGGTGTGAGTCAGCATAAATTAGGCAGAGACAAACAAGGTATTTGAAAGCCCGGGTTAGGGTAGAAATCTGGATGGCAATTGTGCAGTGTCATGCAGGTCTGTTTTCCCAGTCGATGGGCAATAGCTCAGCAAAGCAGGAGTATCAGGACAGATGGCTGATTTCAAATGCCATAAACATGTGGCAATAAGAGAGCATAATTATTCTACTTGCAAACCTATGGATCTCCATATGTGATTAAGGAATGACTAACTAAAAGACTTAACCCAGAAAGAGCACTTGCATTTTGATCAGTCAGCTGGCCAGGGCGTTGATTAGATAACAGGAGGCTGCCTTGCTCCAGCCTGCCAGCAACCCACTCCTGGGTGTGCTTCCTGCAAAATGGGCCACACTTCTGTGTGTAGCATCTGCTGTCTGCTGTTTCAGTGTGTCACCTGTCCTTGGTTGGTATCTTGTTTGCAGAGGATAATAATCTTGTGTTGCTGCCAGGAAGTGTAGCTAGAGCTTAATGAGGAAGATTTATACAGAAGCAGTGAAAGTCTGGAGTAAAAACATGGTTCATGATACCAGTTGGAATGAATTGTTACTAAGAGAAAGTCATCATTTAAAATTCTTTTCTTTTTTGTTGAGGAAATAAAATAGCTTTATAAAAACAGAGTTACTTAGACTGCAGTCTAAAGAACCGCAGAGCTACAGCAGGCGTATGCTGTAGTATCTACGACTCATTTGGTACCTTTCTATTCTATCTTTCGTATTATGACAAGGTGATCACTCACCATTTCCCTGCCATGCTGTTGGAATGAGGCCCTTTCTCAGTATATTCTTTGTGAGTAGCACACATATTACTTACAGGACACTGTGTAAGAAAATGTACGTGCTGTATGTTACTTTTTTAAAGTATTTTTAAAATCTGTAAGTAATTTTTAATGAAGCCAGCTTAAAAAAAAAAAAACAAAACAACTGTACTTAAATAAATGCTGACTGTTTTGGAGAAGCTACCTGCAATGATACAAAATATTTTGGAAAGCTCTACATTTTGAGAAAATGTCATAAGTTTTAATTGCTGCAGGGAAGAAAATAGAGTAATAGGACCCGTGACACAACACAGAGTATTATTTATAGTGTATGTGTTGATGTAAACTTTAGGCCTTGGGTAGCTAGCTTGTTTTTAAAGCAGACCTAACTGCATCTTGTTTTTCTGATGTGTCTCCTTACAGATAATCATTCAAAGCCAATGGAAATTGACGGGGATGTGGAAATTCCTCCTAACAAAGCAACAGTCCTTCGGGGCCATGAATCAGAGGTGTTCATCTGTGCCTGGAACCCTGTCAGTGACCTGTTAGCATCTGGGTAAGACCATGACTGAAGCACCCCCTGGGTGCTAAGCACTGGTAGATGGATCCCTGGGACAGTGGTGTCTTACACAGCTTCAGGTAAACCTGGAGAATGATAATGAGAACCATTAGTCAGATATCCAAGACAGAGGACTACCCTGTCACTACCCCTTCAATTAAGCTTTAGCCTTCAGTGTAATTGGTCTTTTTTAATAAGCTTTGCTACTGACTGTAGAAACACGTAAATATACTCAGTATATTTACTCATGTTACGAAGTACAGTCAGGTGCTGTGTCTCATGGAGACTAACAGCAATGCAGTGGCAATGCAGATAATTTAGATCTGTGTGCATCTTGATCAGATTTTAGCCTGCTCGTAAGAAACGAAGTAGGGACACAGTTTAGCCTTCGGGTAAGGCAGCTGCCAGTGCCTGACAAAGCTTACGTGACTGAAATGGCATGGAATGCACAGAAGAGAATGAAACTGAAGGAAGAGAGCTGAGTGATTATGCCACTGCACAAAGAAGCCTTTGAGATGTCTGGTATAGTAACAGTGCAAGCTATTATCTACAGGTAAACTCTGTGTTACAGCATCAATTGAACAAGGGGGAGAAATTCCCCGAGATCTACAGTGTGCTACAGTTCTGTTTGCCCTTCACAAAGTAATGATTCAAAAAGGAAGACCACAGTTAGTCTGATGCATGAACGTCAAGTTACTAGATTCTATAATAGCCATATTGTGCTACCCAGTCCATAGTTTTCTTCTGGTTTCCCATCTGCTTGATTGTACCCATCTGTTGTCTTTAAAAATACATTTCAAAACCTAACTATTAAATAGGGCAATTAATAACACATTTGTTTTGTTTATAAAGTGCTGAATCAAGTCTCAGTTCATGGCAAAGTATTTTCTTCAAGCCTTGTTATACGAGCAATAAGTTTTTCTAACAATTAGCAGCAGCAGTTTAGACAACAACCTGATGTAATCCTCAAAGAACCAGAAGAACAGTGGAGGTTCAGAATGTAATCTGAAGCAAGCCATTTAAGAGGAGTATAGTATGAATTACCCAAAACTAGAGCGTTAGTTTTCAGATTTAGTGAGTATCCCACTGAGAGAAAGGGATTTTGATATTTAATGTCACATTTACCCAGTTGCTGATTTTTTAGTGTGTGAAGACTGGCACGGGAATATATACTCTCTGGTCTTTGCAAAGAGCTGTTTCAAAATACAACATAGAGACAGGAATTTCTCTGATCAAATAGCTAGAAAAAATATATTCTGCAGCTGCTCTTCCTCCTCCACCACACCCATAACCCTTAAAGCTGAGAATGGGGAGACTAGAAATAACAGTAAAGGCTATCAAAGGCATGACTGTCACCAGATGCCTATGATAAGAATGCTTAGATGTTATGAACAGAAGCATTATAATGATACAGTGAAGTGTGTGCATACAGGCATGTATGCATATAGCCTGGATGAAAGAAGTCAACATCCAAAAACAAACAATTGCAGAGTGTTTTGAATGGGTTAAAAAAAAAAAAAAAAAAAAAAAAAAGAAAAGAGAAAAATAGGTGCTTGAGTAAATCTCAAGATTTGGCCAATGTCAGCAATAAGTCCAAAGGCTGATTTCTTCCACAATTATCTTTCAATATCAAAGTTTTACTTTTATGACACATTTAAATTGTTGCAGATGGTTATGTTCCCTGGGTAGTGTAGAAACCCATCACAGCTGCATCCACATTAGTAAACTAACCATGCCTGGGAATATTCCTAGGCATCGAGGCCAGCTGGCACAAAACGGCTGGTGTCTGTGCTAGCAAACTGCCCTGGCTGCCAAACAAACTGCGCACTGGGAATCATCTCTGGACATTGTAACCACCAAGCCATGCCCAGGAGTTATTCAGAGAGAACATCAGGGCCCCAAGCGAGACTGCTAATTAAAACCGGCCAAAATCTGGCCAGGGAATAACCTGTCAGTTTGCTTGCACAGGTCATCATGGTCCAGTGACACCGAGTGTTCTGAACATGCTTGAATTTCCCAGTGTGGAAGTGGATGGACTGTGAATGTCAAGGCTGCTAGAGCCTTGAACTCCAAAAGCTTTTACAGCTGAATTCAGGATGTTTCTGTCATCATGTTCCACTGCTGCTTCCAAGAGTGTGTTCTGTTCTGTGACATCCAACCATACCCTTCAAGTAATTCATGTAGCGGTGAAGCAGAGGGACCTGGCCTCATTACTAAAACCCAATTGTAGGTTTCTTTGCTTGACTTCACTGATCTATGCCAGCCTCTCTCACACAGGGGAACTTTGTCTCTTGCAGATCGCTCTGTGCACCTTTGCGCTCCCTAGTCAACAAAATAATTATCCGTAGAAGCTGTTGTCCAAAATCTTTCAGTTATGGCTGTGTCTCTCCAAAGCAAGAAAAGATGTTTCCAGGCCATCTGATGTCACGGTCTTTGGGTTTTATATAACACTTCAGGTTACTGTACCCCTCATATCAGTGGTTTAGGATTCACTGTAAATTACCTTTCTGAATAATCCTTTTGAATTACCAGGTTTGAGGTTGTTTTTCACACATCACCCCTGCCATGTTAGTGCCAGGTATTAATTCTGCTAATTGTCGGTACTTATTCATTAGCAGGTGACTGTATTGGGGCTGTTTTCCTCAGTGCATCAAATGTATTAATGCAGAGTGGTCAGCTATTAGGGGGGGGTCTCCTTGAATAACCTGTTGCAGGGAGCAGTGTTGTAGAATCAGTGGGACAGAGATCTCCCTCAGGGGATACCTATGAGGCTCTTCCCTCTACTCTGCCTAGGAAGACTAGGTACTTGCTTTAGGAGACCTGCTTTATTAAGGGAAAGTTAGGTGTCATAAAAGTTATGAGTTTCCTTCCCTTTATGCTTTGTTTAACAATCTCTTTTAAAATAAAAAAAAATAAAAATTCTGATCTGTTGGAGCCAAAAAGTGTTAAATACACATTGGCAATATTGCATCTCAAAATAACAGTGATTGTAAGACTCGCAGATGAAGAACATAGGCAGGAGAGCATGAAATAAAATTCTTTCAGAACTAGCCTTCTTAAAGTTTGGCAACTCTGCCATGGTGCAGACGAGTATACCTACTACTCAAGTGGTCATGACTTGCATGTTGGAAAGAGCTGCTTTATCATGCAGATAGAATTGCTTCTGTGAGCTAAGGAGATTAAATATCTTACTGAATTTTGCTTGAACTATGGTCCTCTAATAAGGCAGGGTTCATTGAATCGTTCAGCAGAAATCAGGATATTTTTCACAGCAGAGAATACTCTTTTTTTTAACCCAGCAACAAAAGGGAAGACCCACCAATACTCCTGCCACACACTGGTAGGCTTATAAAGCCTCTCTGCAGGGACACATAATAGCTTGTGTAGCCTTAGGAATAAAGAAAATGGAAAAACAAAATTAAAATACTGGAAAATAAGATTGCCCAGGCCTTGCCAGAAAACTGACTAAATAAAACTGTTGAAAAACAAAACATAACCCTTTTAGAACTAGCAAATAGGACATTGTATTCGATAGCCAAGTGACTGAGTACTTTATTCACAGGGTCCAGTAACAAACTGGGTTGTTACCATGAGGGCAGGACAGTCTTATACAGTGGAGAAGCCAGTACTGAAGGAATTTCCTACTTAGCATGTTAACCAATAAAACAGGCCTTGAAAGACTTATATTCCCCCTATTGTTAATTATCACAATTAAATATGTTCTTTAACTTCTGAGACTGATAATTAACTTCATTGATTTTCTGGACATGTGTGAAATTGTCAGTTTTCCACACCTCTGAAGAAGTAAGGATTTATATTACAGGCACAGCTCTGTGTGGTGGCCAGAATTACCCTGATCTGAATTATTTCTTAATCCCTTACATGAAAAATAACATGCCAAAAAAGAAAGAATGGCTGTACAGCAGTAGCTAGGCAAAGCCCTGGCCAGCCATCCCATCTCAGCTTGGCACAGAAGGTTCAGAGGAGATGGGAGCACATTCCTCACATGCCATGACCCAGCAGAGCTCAGAACCACTGATACAGGCAGATAGGTTTTTGCTTTTACAGTTGAACTGTTGTTTGCATAAAATTTGGCTAAAGTATTGGTAAAATAGTGCACAGAGCTCAATGAAGTTCGATAATTGCATGGTCAATATTTGCACTTGAAGATATGTCAAGTGTTTAAAATTTGCCAGGAATTTTTAGTATAAATAATTAAAATGTTTTACTAGTAGGGCAATAGAAGACTTAATATTCACTTGTGATGGATTTCCTTTTCAGTAAAACATGGCTTATCAAAGCAAAAATGGATCTCAGGGTTTTAGTCTTTAGAAAAAGACTTTTCCTCCTTGTTAGTGTATAGAAAAGGCAGTTTTAGTTATTACTTTAAAAAAAGGAAAAGCTAACACATCAGGTATCTCAACACTGGAATTGTATGAATTAACTAGAAATTATATTATCTTCCACTCCATTGCAAATTAATTTCTGACCTCAGAGATGTTTTTCTTTAGAAGAAAGATTTATGCAAAGTCAAAATATATATATTACTTACAAGCAGATAATGATAAACTCTTCCTCCTCAAAACTTTTTCTAAGCAAAATCAGGGTTTCAACCTGCATTAAAAACATCTCTGTAGAAAATGACAGGTCTATAAAATAGATCAAAATCCTGATGCTATCTCTGTCTTGTTCTATTATGTCAGTAGCTATTTTACCACTTTTTCAGACAACATGAGCTAAGCAGCCAAGCTACAGACAGCAAAGGACCATTTAGAAAATGAAATTAAGAATTTTAAAAATAATTTAAATTGCCTTTCTACTTTCCTAATCTTTAGGTTTTGTAGCTTGAATTAATGCGGAGAGGCTGTTTTACAAGACATCTTCTGTCCAAGGCTGTGTTCTGGTCTGTCTGAACACAAGTACATTATGAAGGGGCCATGGCCAAATTAAAGGCAGCCTTAAGTTCCCCTCCTGTTCCTGCTGTAGCTGTCAGAGGACCCCAGGCAGGACTGGGGAGTTGACACTGCAGCACCTTTGTCACACTGCTAGAGGTCCACTTCCCCGAGGCTGCTGCCAAGGTGCCGCTGCACAGCTCTGCAGGTGCTGATCCTGCGGGTCCTGTCACGCTGTGCTCAGAGCCTGCGGCAACTCCGAGAGCACCAGGGACTCGGCAAGCCTTTGGGAGCTAATGTGCACACTTTTTATGGGAGGCACATGGCACAGCCTGTGTGTGTCTGTCTCCACTGTCTCTCCTCAGTGTTGTGTTTGTAATAGTGTCTTGCCCCAGACTGTCTCAGTTACGGTGATACCAACTTTCAGGTATGAAGTGCAAAATGTAGAAGGTGTATGTATTTTGGGTAAAACTTCTTTGGATAAACTGAATTATTATGTGGATTCAGATGATAGATACAATTTAAATGTGTGTTAGCATTTTTTAAAAAGTATATGGAGCGCAGAAGGATTTGGAAAGAAAAAATTAAATTTTAAAGGCTTATAATACCTCGGTCTGCTCAGTGGGTTTAGGGGAAGGTAGTTGGATTTGCTCTGGGCAGTGCACAGGAGAAACAAGAAAATTCTCAGGAGGTTCAATTACTTTTACTTGCAAAATTTAGAACATTCTGATAGAATAAGACACTTGGCAAAGTTTAACTTAGCGATCTTTAAAAATCCAGACAAAGTGAGGCTCTTCTCAAACCTTAACTTGGCAAACTTTAAGACACACTGTCAGCCGCTCCCGTTAGAGTGTGGAACTGGTGACGTGCCCTCCCACCTACCCAGAGCTCGTCCTGCTCCTGCACCACTTCCTTGTTTCCAGCCAGTCAACCATTCCTCCAGTCTCTTACAAGGCCGTAATATTCTCTCCATGAAAACAGAAGTAGCGGTTTTTACAGTTTGCTGGGTCGACACGAAGAGGAGTTTTCAACTCTGCACAATTGCTTTTGTAGATCCGGAGACTCAACGGCCAGAATATGGAATCTCAATGAAAACAGCAACAGCGGTTCCACTCAACTAGTTCTGAGGCACTGCATAAGAGAAGGAGGACACGATGTCCCCAGCAATAAGGATGTGACTTCACTGGACTGGAATGTAAGCTAACTTCTAAGGCTGTGCATGGTTTTTCACTGTCTAAATTTAATTCAGAGGCAATTACAGCTGCTACTCTGTATCTTTTATATCCGAGGTGACCAGAAGCTGTGTCCTAACCTACTGACCTCCAGTTTCAAATGCTCATAATAGCTCAACTTTCCCCTACAGGCTGTAATTTTCCAGGACTGTTGCCATCTTCAAGCTTAACAATTATATATTTGTATCTCTATTCTAAGACCATGGGTAAAAATAAGCTTAGTTAACTTTAGTAATGAAGATAAGCAAGGAATCTGTGTAATAATGAAGCCTAATTAATAATGTATTTGCATTTCATAGTTACTTTATTTTAGCAGGTACGTAGATAAGAGCACCAGGGAAGGTTTATCTGAGGTTGGACTCTCAAGACCCTCTCTTATTTGAATTATGCTGTGCACAGCAAAACATATTCACATTACTTTCTTTATCTTGGTAGGAGCATGTGTAGTCATTCTATCTTTACCCACCCACCTTCTGGGTGAAACTGTCTTGCCTGATCCCTTTTTTACTTTCATCCTGCAAAACCTCCTATCTTAGGCAAGGTGCTCCTGTACAGAGAATACAGAAGTGAGCACAGAGGACAGGTATTTTTAAGAATCCCCAGTGTCTGGGCAGTGTCCTTGGGCAGCTTTAAAGGCTGCTTTAAATCTCCTTTCTGCCACCAAGCATTGTAAAAAGAGCTTACAAGACCATTGCAGGAAGCTTAATTAACTTGAGATCTTTTGCATTCTGTCTGTTTTGCTGATATTAGTACAGAGTGATCACATTAGTCTTGTTTTCATAGGAAAACAGATTAAAAATTAAGATCCAGAAAGGATTCTCAGCAGTTTTCTACAGTCTTAGTTGCTGGCTGGAGACCAAGATTTGATTAATCTTCACTGCTATATTATTGTCCTTCAGGTGAGCTAGGTGCTTCACAAAAGTAAAAGATAAGGCCACTGCACAAGGTAGTTTTCTCTTAAATATTTTATATTTGCACAATGAAAGAACTTGGTGAATAGTACAAGAAGTAGAGGTAGGTTAACAAAGCAAATAAAACTCAAAAATGTTCATCACTTGTTTCCTGTGGATATCACAGTGAAGAAAAATAGTTTGAAAAAACTGAATGGAGGAGTAGAAAAAGAGTAACTGACAGAGGAAAACATGCAATGGATGCAGAACAGTAATGAGAAAAGTTGCCCAAAACATATAAGGCATTGTTTAGTATTTCCTGTAGTAGTTCCTTACATTTCCAGACTTCATTGATCACAGTATTTTACTTGCACTGTGCTAGTACTCAAGGTAAGGAAATGTTCCTAATTCAAATACTTGAATGCTTCCAATGTCCCTGAGCTTTCCTTTTCTTTTTTCTTTTGTCCTTTAACACCTTTGTTCTCATCAGTGGTCCAGATAAGAGTAAACCACAGTGAGGATAGGTTGGCTTAGATTTTGATATTTTCCCCCATCATCCTTATACCTTTGAATTAAATTTACAACTGCTCTGACTTTTGGAGGGTTGGAGTGGGCATATGTTTCAAAGAATCATTTAATGCTTTTTCTGATTTTCTATTCATGAAGCTAGAAATGACATCTGCTTTTATTGTTTATTTAGAACCACAATATTAATCATATTTCCATGTGAAATTTTCACACCGGTGATACTGAATCATTTCTGGTCTGGTTTATGTGATTTGTGTTATAGTAAGGAAGGTTATTTCTGCAGGTCATATTCACATCATGGTACCAAAGGTTGGATTAGTCTCCCGTAGATGTAACCATCTAAACTAGTCATCTAGACACACTTTAAGTCAGCAGAAACAGAAACACATGCCTTTTTGCTGGTCTGGGCATAATATGAAGCAAATGGAATCATTAATGACACTCCAGAGGTTCAGTTGTATGATGCTGTTAGTTATATAGGGAGACTTGAGTGCACTTTTAAACTAACTCCTGACTTCTGGATACCTGGAGATAAATGGGATGAATCTCACTCTTAATCCAGGTCCTAAAACGCTGAAAGACTAAATGCCCAGCTCCAACACTACCCATCTCACCAGATGGAAGAGTCAAGTTCCATTTTCACTGTTTTCATTGTGGCCCAATCACTGCAGCATCATTGGCTTTCCAGGAGAATATGTGTAATTTTCTGATTCTTTTTTTTCTCGTAATTGAGCCCCATGAATCCAACTTGTCTCAGGCTGTCCATCATGGTACTGTGACCCTGAGCACGCGTGGGAGTGTGTGTTCAGACAAGTAGAAGGCAGTGTCTTGGTGGTAGATAGCATTCGAGGTGTTAACTGTGAGTGTAGATGGCTCAGGAGTTTAGGTCTTTTTTCCAGGTATAGGTGCCTGAATTTCACTGAACTGGGATTTAGTCTGGATTTAGGTGACCTGTTGGTGTCTTATGGGCTCTTTATGTCTAAAAAGTAGTGTCTGTTATCTGGAAGAAGCCCACAGAACTTGTTATATCTTGTTTTCTTTTTCTAATCTTTTTGATTAAATGACTCATATCTGATGGTATACCCCAGTATTTCACTGTATGCTAGAGGGGTGTATTTCCTCTGTGCTGTCTGCAGTAGTAACCTTTAGTTTAAATCATCTGTCTCAATGAGGGGACTCAGAATTCCCATAAATCGCAATTAGGAAACCTTAAAAAAAGAAGAAAAATGTTTGATTGAAGTAGGTTTCATCTTGTATTGACCTTTGCCATTTATATATATCCCAACAGAGTGATGGAACACTATTAGCCACAGGCTCGTATGATGGTTTTGCAAGAATATGGACAGAAGATGGTAAGTCAAACAACATTTATTTTCTTAAACATGAAACAGCAGTGAACTGTAATATGACTGATTTGTAAGCAAATTGTAATAATAACCTTTTCTTTATTCCAGGTAACCTTGCAAGCACCTTAGGTCAACATAAAGGTCCAATATTTGCCCTGAAATGGAACAAAAAGGGGAATTATATTTTAAGTGCTGGTGTTGATAAAGTGAGTTTTAAAAATATATTATTGTAACATAAATATGTTGATCAGTGAGCTTATGCTGCTGAATTCCTTAAGATTATTTTCTTCTGCTTCAGACGTCCTGGAGAGTTTACATTTCTTTGGTATGTTTTAGTGCATGTTGATTACATTTTGAGGCTGCATAAATGTATACTATTTTTATGGAAAATATCTTACCTTAAAAAATGTGTAAAATTGTATCTTAAACGTGTCTCAGTTAAGGAAAGAACTGATTCCAGTACTTACTTTTGTAGTTTTGTCAATGAATTATTGACAGAAAGGAAGTGATCTTAAAAATATTGCACCTTTTAGCTCATCTAATTACTGGAACACTTCTATTTGAATAAAATATATATGGCTTCCTAAGCAAATATGCAAAAAAATGGTAGTTCTGAACTCAAAATCAAGCAAAACACAGTAGTTACAGATGAGTGCACATTAGAGATTAAAATGAACAGATGACTGATGATGATGAGCACAAATCCGTTAAAAGTGAAACTGGAAAATATGCAGCATTCATCCTGCCCTACCTTTCGATGTCTAAAAATTAGATGCATATGTCATCCTTGGCTTCCTTTATAAAATTCAGAGAGAAAAATGGCACTTCCAAGTGATGTGTTGCATGGTCTGCGTTCCAGTGAGATGCACTGACAGTGCTTCTCTCCAGCAACTGGCAGAGGGAGTCTATGGAAACTAGCTGAGGCTTGTACATTTGATTTGTAGGCTAGATTTTCACGTCCTTCCCTTTAATAGTGGCTTATCCTCGGTATATATTCAGCTACACTAGTCTTCCAGTGATAGCTCCATCACTCTGGCACACTTACATTCTCAGTAAAAGCAGCGATTCTTCAGATGATCCATTTTCAGCAGGATGATGCATCCTTAATTTATTTTCTGGAAGTATATACTCCCAATAAATTGACAGTTCGCTCAGAAGGTGATACTGAGCTCTACAGGGGACGTGCTTATGTGTGCTGTGAGCATGGATTAACACCTGGAGTAAGCCACTTACACCCCAGTCTGTCCCACCTCAATGGCAAGAAGTGATGTGTACTCTGCTGATAGGTAAACATTGCACCTGTTGGTTTGATTGCTAGAAATGTAGTTCAGCATAGTTTCAGAGTAGAATGCAACTTGCATCTTTGGAAAGGGGAAAAAGTGTTCTTTAAAGAAGACTAAAACAGCTTTAACAAAATGCTTAGTAAAAATGCCGAGTTTTGTCTTCTAGCATTATTCAAAGAGAATATGCCCCTTCTTCATAGTTCTATTGCTTCCTCTGTAGGCATGTTACTTCTTTATCTAGACTTACATTATTCTGTAATACTTGGAAGCAATTTCTGGGTTTTGAGCTGTTTAGCACACAAGGTGCTCTGCAGTCAATAATTTTATCCGTCTTTTAGAATTGCCTCTCAGTGAAAGTGCTCTCTGTTTTTTAAATCTGAGATGAACAGTCACTAATCTTTTTTTTCCCCCTTTTCTTTGGATACAGACAACAATAATTTGGGATGCTCACACAGGAGAAGCTAAACAGCAATTTCCTTTCCATTCAGGTAATTTTTTGCATAACTCTTTTTAGAAAAATGAAATGCAGTTTTTAATTTTGTCAGTGTACTTTAAATTTTTGTATAAATGTATCTGCCAGAGAAAAGTTTCAATCAAGTTTTTTGTGCTTTAAGTATCTTGAGTATTGTGGCTTGTGGGTTTATTCTCATTTCAGAAAGATGCATTTCTGTGAGAATCAGCTTTGAAAGTCAAACTGATTCTAAGCAAGGATGTATACACCAGCCATGTCTACCTTAGTGGACAATTCTGTCATTATCATATGTGCCCAAGTGGTGATTTATGGAGAAAATTTTCAGTGGAGGTTCCTGGGATCTTTTCGATTCTTTCTGCTGCTGTTCCAATGAAGCTGACTTGAGGGAGAAGCAGGCAGATCTGTCATGCAGCTTGCATTCACCACTGCACTGAGAAGATATCCTCAGGAATTTCTTAGCTTGAAGTTCTTTTGACTTGAAGTTCTTCAATATTTGCTTTCTCTGATTATCAGAAGTCAATTGCCAACCTCGAATTCCAAAACCTTGTGGCACCAAAACCTGTTTGGATGGTTGGTTGTAGATCTGACCTGCTGCAAGAAGACAGGAGGTGTCACAGATACCAAGTAATCTTGACTAACAGCAATCATTGACGCAATCAGAAATTCACCTGAGACCAGACTTGTAAGATGATGGCTGGATTCATGGTCCAAACTGGCTAAGTTGTCATAGTGAAGAATTTTTAAGGGGTATAGTCAAACCAAGTTTAAAACCACCAAAACGTTCCTGGTGATGATACTAGAAATGTACATCTTCCTGCGTGTTCACTGCAGCTAATCCATCTTTAAACACAGCAGGCTTTCACAAGGTGCTTAAAAACACGTATTTTTGGTGTTTAAAAACACATATTTTGCTGCTAATTTTAAAACATTAATTTGCCCATGCTTCTCAGCTCAATTTCTAGTTGTTCTTATTCTCGCAGTTTCACAGATGTTAATAATATGCACTAGCAATCAAAATGGTTATTCAGCAGAAGACCAAAAGTATGTCCATGCACACAGCAAATCCATACTCTGCATTTTTGTCACTGATCTCCTTGCTTATTAATGCAACTGTCAGTTTAGAGGAGTTGGTGTCTGCTGACAGATTTTCTCACTGTGGCATTTATTTATCTATCACAACTGTTCCATAACAGCAAACTTCACACTGCAGAGCAATTTAGTTAGTGAGACTCTTAATCCTCTGATCCCCAACTATTAATCTAAATAGTTGCGGTTCCAGAACTTGGTTGCCCCTTCAGAATTACATTCACTGACATATAAGCTGTCTTAGCAGTGATGTGCAACAAGGACATATCCCTCCATTCCCCTTTTAGCAAGCTGAAAACTTCTCTACGTCTTCCAATTATGCAATATGCCCATGCATTAATAGATTTTTTAAAAAATTCTTATTGCACATGCTGTTTGTCTTTGGACCATAAGACACAACTGAAGTGTGGATGTGGAGAAGCTAATATTTTTAAACCTTTTTTGTTTCAGTATTTCAAATATGTTTTCATAGGGAAGTAAAGCAATTAGTTATTCAGGAAATTGTTGATAAGCCGAAAGCATATGTTCTACACAACCCTCTTAAAATCAGCTGGAGTCTGTCCTCCCATGATGGAATCTTTGTCCTTACAAGTTTAAAGCCACAAGGACCTCACCTTGTCATCTTTGAATCACTTACTCACCAGAACAAACTAACAGCAAATTCCTTCCCATATCTAGAATCTGAAAACCTCGTATACATAAGGATTAAAGGTGGCATTTTAACAATTATAGTCTAGTCTACGCAGAGTACATTTCCCTTAGTACATGCTTCTTTGAAATTTGGAGATAGTTGGCCTGGGAATAACGTAAGTTTTTTTACTCTCTGCTGCTTTACAACAATTAGTTTAGTTTATAGCTGCATGAACAAAACTGTCATCTTAAAATACATAAGGAAAACTCCTTTGTCTAGGTCTTTAAGGCCTCCATGTCATTGGTACACTGGTATTCCCATGTAACTTTTAAGGTTTTATAGTCAAAATATGCAAGTATGCAAATAAGTAGTTTCTAGGGTTTCATTATTCTTTGCAAAACTATGAGTCATCGTGGGGCATTTGATCAAAATATGTATTCACAAAACTTATTTCTTTAAAATGGAACAAAATAATTCAATTTTGACATCTGATGATGACTGTGGACTGATGTCTATGCATGTAGGAACAAAAATTGGTTAATTGCTACCAAAAGAGCTATTAGTATGACCCAGTTTTAGACATCTAAATGTGTATTTACAGAACAAGGGGTGAATGGTTTCAAACTGAAAGAGATTAGGTTTAGATTAGATATTAGGAAGAAATTCTTTACTGTGAGCATAGTGAAGCACTGGAACAGAGTTCATCCACAGAGAAGCTGTGGATGTGCCCCCATCCCTGGGTGGGATGCCCCATCCCATCAAGGCCAGGTTGGGTGGAGCTCTGAGCAACCTTGCCTGGTGAAAGGTGTCCCTGGCCAAGGCAGGGGGGTTGCAACTAGATGATCTTTAAGGACCCTTCCATCCCAGGCCATTCTATGATTCTGTGATCTGAGTGCTCTGAATCACACCTAAATTTGTTCAGAAAAATCCTAAAGTAATGGATAATTATTGTAACCCTTTTATTGTTGGTTTTCATTTTAGCTGCATTTCCTACGGATTTGTTGCTGCTTTTATTAGATGATCTTCTAATTGTTTTTATGCAATTGGCTGCTATCCTGTGCTTTTGGGAACACTCTGGCAATTTGATTACTTGCATCAAGAACCACGTTTGGTTGTTTTCTTTTAGACCATTTTATGTAGTTAACTTATCCAGTAAACATATGATTGAGTACACAAATAAATGAATCAGTGTTAATTATCAGCACTTTATGTCTCAAATTATGCTGCAATGTAAATCTGTAGCTTTAGGTGCCAATAGCTCTCTGAAAATTACTTTTTGATTCATACATATCATACTAGATATTAGCCCTGAAGGCACATTGTTATTAATGATGATAGATTTTTGTTTGCACTGAATTACTAATACAAAGCTTGCAGCATAAAAAGAAAGACAAACAGGCAGTTAAAGAAACAAAATTGTTCGTTTCCTGATCCTCATTCATGTTCACTGGAAAATTCGAAAGTAGTCTGCCTTTCTTAAAAAAATTTCCTTTATATTTCTGCAATGTAGTAATTCCTTACCTGTCATACAGAATTATTGAGCTTTGTCATTAATACTGTAAAAAATACTTGTATGTGAAACAATTTCATCCCTCCGTTCTCATTTAGGGAGCTACCTGATGATTCAGAAGGTGATGGGGATCCTGTTTCATTTTGCAGTTCATAAAAATTATAACAGGAAAAACATATTTAAGTCTAACAGGCTTGGAAGAACAGATATCTTTTCACCTCTGTATTACCAAAGTATCTTTCTGAGCATATTTGAATAAGGAATTCCTTGGTTTCATTTTAATGATAAATTTGCATTGTTTCCTTGCCAGAAAGAGGTTCAGCTTTGTTTCCTATATGCTGATCTCTTTTTGACTCACTTTCTTCTCACAGTAATATGCTGAGAATGAAGATTTCTGTATTTTAGCAAGTCTTATGTCATCCTCTGGAGGGCAGCTAAACTCTTTCCTGAGGGAAAAAAACCCAAGCAGCAGTCCAAGAAACACAAGCAAGCTGTTTGTCAGGATGCTCTGCGCATGCTTTCGGTCTGCAGTGACATGCTGTAAAAGTTGTTTGGAGTATTTTCCCCATACTTTTTGCAAAGTGTGTATGTTGCACACAGGCACTAGTTACATGTTGTGCTATCTGTGTACAGAGTTTCATTAGTTCAGTACGAGTTAATGCCAAACCCTCTGCAGAAACTCTTTCTCTCATTTCAGATCAGCTTAATCACCTGTCTAAAATAAGTCCCCAACCAAATTAAACTGAATGTCAGTGTTATTAATCCAGGTGCCTGCAAAGAGCAATAGGTTTGTGTTGGTGGTTGCATAAAGCTGGTGCAAAGGGAGATGCCACCTATGTCTTCACCTTCCCAGTGTGTTGTGTCTGGCGTTCACAGAAACATCGTTTCTAACCCAGATGAAATTATTCATGTTCTTTTCTGTATTATTTTTCTTTTCAGTGTCTTCACTGAACTGGCTTAGAGAGGGATGAATGCTAGAGATGGCCCAAGAGACATGCATATCCACTGCAGTAGAAAAATTAATTTGTGCCCTTCAGACAGTCCCTATCAGCCCTATAACTGGCAGCAGGTGACAGGCCAAGAACTAGCCTGTATTCTGTTTGATCCATAAAGGTGACAGGAGAAAAATTATTTGGGATAGCTGTTTCTTTGCCATGTTCCCTGATGTTCCTTCTGTTGTTTGTACTTCACAGCTCCTGCTCTGGATGTAGACTGGCAGAACAACACTACTTTTGCCTCCTGCAGCACTGACATGTGCATTCATGTATGCAGACTTGGCTGTGATCGTCCCGTTAAAACCTTTCAAGGACACACAGTAAGTTTAAGAAGTCCAAAATGTTAGTAAAAAAAGTCACAGCAGCCTATTGCAATGATGGCAGATGTGTTTGCAGGGTGTATTCTAGCACTAAAGGTGTAACACATTGCTTCCCTAAAAACATATTCCTTGGGAGTGATTCACAGTCTGTGAGAAGGGATAAAATGTTCTAAATCACTGTAGGAGGCAAAACCTGCAGCTTAAACAGTGAGAGCATATGTAGCATGAGCTGCAGACTAAAGACATGTTAATAAATAAGTTTTTGTTTTTCACTAGCTTAATTTCCTTTAGTTAATGAGAGCTGTAAATAAGGAGAGAACAATTTACCCCCAGCCATTGTTCAATTTTATAACCAATTTAATCTAATAAGATGTATTTAAGGTGTATTTCCCCACACTTTTCCTGGTGGTATTTAATAACCATCAAGGTTACTTTTTCTAGCTTTCATTTGTAAGAAAAACTGCTATCATCTACCAACCTGTAATTTAAATGTTAACTTCCAGAACTTGCTATCTTCTCATTGAGGAAAAACTGCATTTGGAGACCTTTATCCTAGTCTGTGGTTAAACTGATATTTCATGACTGGTTGTACATTCCTAGCAACATCCTGATGCTTTTTATGATTATACAAAATGCACCGATTTGCATTCATTTACAAATATATCTCTCTTTAGAGAGATCAGCATCGTTGTAGAGCTGCAATACTAAGAATTGTAAACTCCACAAAACTTTACACCCCACCAGTATCAGTGTTTTCTATTGAAAACTTGTATTGTTTACAGAATATTAGCTAAATAAATGCCTCCACTTTAAAAAGAAGCTAATGCTGTTATCAATCTGTCTTGTTTGAGGATTTATTTAAATCCTCGCATATGAAGAAAGGATATGAGAGACTTTGTACCAAAACACACATCAGAAGACTGGTTGTTTGTACTGTTCACAAGTATAAAATCGTTTCACTCCAAAATGCCACTTAAACAGTGTGTTGGGGAGGCAGCACTGCTTTTGTTCACCCCTAAAAGCACCCAGGACTGTAATTTGTGGGTTAACTTGCTCCATACATAAACCTTGAGTGCCCTCTGCTGAGTGCCCAATACAATGCAGTGACTGGAATATTTACTTTAAAAAAATCACTCTTTATTTCAGAACGAAGTTAATGCAATCAAATGGGACCCATCTGGCATGCTATTAGCATCTTGCTCCGATGATATGACATTAAAGGTAATATAATTTCCATTCCTGCTGTTCAAAAAGGGCAAAAATTATGTCTGTTTTTTCATCTTCTCAAAAACGATGGTGCTGTATCACTTAAAACTCTGCATGAACAGTAGTTTCCATTTTGTCCCATACTTCTTAAAGTTAAACTGAAAGATAGAGCACAGAGAAGCAGGCACTGGAAAAATTGAGACATACTATCCAAATCAGTGTTGCGTGACTGATGCGTCACTGTCACAGAAAAGTCGTACTTTAAATGTACACGGGTATATATATACACCTGCATACCTGTCAACAGAAGCACAAGCCTGATAAGAAGCAGTCTATTGGTTACACTTTGAAAAAGAATATAAAAATTGTTTTCTTTTCCTTTGATGTCTTTTTTTTTTCCAAAAATAACTTCATTAGAGCCATATGAGTATTCTTTTTCTCTTTTTAATATTCTTGGCGTAAGCAATGGGACACAACATATGTATTCAGAGCCCACCAAAAATCTGAATTCCTCTCTGAAGATGTCTATCTTTATCCATTCTCTGCATGGGAAGTGTGTGGTCGCTATGCTGCTGATGTACATGCCTCCGCTAGGGGCCTGAAGTTGGGTGCAATGAATATGTATTCAGGCTCACAGGCAGCATAGGCTGCTTTACCAGCACACCTGGTACTGTACCAGCACAGTGTTGATGATATCTGGTTTGCAGAAACACTTTGCACAATAGAGCTTTTCAAGCCCAAAGCCCTCTCTCTCATTCTCTTTTCCCAGCCACATCAAATGAAGGGTGTGTCTGTGTAGGAATAGCTGTATGTTCTAACAGCAAAGCCCTCCTGCTGGACTGTTGATTTATGCTGGTTCACTCAGTTATGAAACTGAGTGACTAAGGAACCAGCATATATCTCAGGAAGGATTTGGTTTTGTGGATAGAATTTTACCAGTAATAGTTTCCTCGTAGTGGGGTTGTGTTAATTAAGACTCATACCTCTTTCCCTTGCTGATTGACACAGCTGCAGCTTGAGACATTTCTGACATGAAACAGAGAGCAGCAGAACTTGCAGATGAGAGTTAAGTGAATGTCAGTGTTACAAATGTTTCCTCTTCATAAATAGCTTGACTTCTGCTGTACTGCTCTGGCTTTGCCACATATACGCACTCAGGTTTTCATCATTCTGGACCTAAATGTATTATTGCAAACTACTCACAAAACTGGAAGGTTACAGAAAATGGGGTTGAAAGGGAGCACCTTGTTTGTTATGCTGCCAGAAAGCAGTATTGCAGTAACTATTCTTGCTCTGCCTAAGCGTCCTGACCCCGTGGTAGCACCCAGTTGTGTGCTGTGTTTTAAAAACCAGTGTGGCTCAGTGTTGTTGGTACCAGTTCAAATTCCTGACTACTGAATCTGGTACAAGACCTAGTAGTTTGCTATCCCTGGCCTCACCTGTTTTTAAAAACCTTCAGTGATGGAGACTGCAAATGTTCCAAATTCAGGCAATTATTCTTCCTTTTCCTTCATAAATCATTCCTCCCAGACTTTGTTTTTCTCCTCTATTTTTGGAGCTCATTATACTTTCCTATAACTTCTTGGAACATGCTGTCTGTTAGCCATATGTGGCTGAGCTTTATGTAGCATTTCCAAAAGCATCTCAGGTCCACTGATAGGAATTCAGCATAAGAGCTCATCATTGTCTCATACAGCAGCTACTACCATTGCTACCTTTATGGATATCTCTGTGAAACTGAGTGACTGAATATGAGTTATTTTTCCTGCTGTGAATTAGCTTCATCTTATTTTCTGAGTTAGCTTAAGAAAAGATGGACTAAATTACCTGTCATCTCTGTTGTGCATATTCTTCATCTCATGCTGAACTATTTGGCCATGTAACACTGCATAAATAGCTGATAGTCTTCCATCTTCTGCACTGTTAAAAGCATGAGGAAGACAAATGGAGTTCAAGAGGAGAAGGAAAATTTTGCTGGCATAAGAGAAAATTGCTAGGTTCTAAGCAGTTACTGCAATTTCCTTCTCATTTTTTAAAATGGCTGTGTGACTTAAACTTCAAGTTAAACTTCTCTAAATAGGTTACCTTTAACTTGTTTATGAAAATACACTTACAGGCTATGGGCAGTACAGCAACTATTTAATTCTTCTCATCTATTGAATAAATACTATTAAATATGTGACTCCTTCCCCTATTGGAGTTATTTTAATGTGTGTGCCAAATTGCTGCATTAATAAATTATGTTCATGTGTATGTATGTGGGTCAAGATCTTAAATAAACAAATGGTGAGAATAACGTAGAACTGAAATAACTCAGCTGAGAAGAGATCAGTAACACTGCTGTTTATCCCCTTCATTGTTACTTTGACTTAGATTTGGAGTATGAAGCAGGATACCTGTGTACATGACCTTCAGGCTCACAGCAAAGAGATTTATACTATCAAATGGAGCCCTACAGGACCAGGCACCAGCAACCCAAACTCCAATATCATGTTAGCAAGGTAAAAAACATACCTCTCTCTCTTGCCTGCCAAGAAGGATTGCCTTTCTCACACGTAACCCTACTGTAACATTGCCATCAGTCTTCCTGCAGGCAATTCCACTAAAAATTATCTGTAACTCAGGGGGATGGATACAAAGGGAAGGGATTCGTATTTGAAGAAGGAAGGGGGGGGAAAGAAGGAAAATTGAGTTGTGTGATATTTAACTTTTCAGCTGCCTTGATTAAAGTGTTGTAAATTTGACATTGCACTTTCACATTCAGCACAAGGTTGTTATGAGTGAAAGTACTGAGGCAGATGGCACCTATTCAGCTGGAATGGTGTTTAACCAGGATTATGCAACTCACCTGGGCAGATACAGACCATTTTTGTAGCCTTCTTAGCTAACAAAGAAAAGCTTGGATAGTCCTTAAAGATCCATTAGAAAATCTGTGCAAAATTCTTCTTTGAGTTTAGAAAATATATTTGCTTGCAGAATGCCAGTTGATGGTAGTACTGTCAGATTGTCAAATTAGTTCATAGGGTATGCAGTTTGGGGAGGAGTTGTGTCAAAACTGGTTCATTTATTTTACTCTTTAGTCTGGGAGTGGATGGTGAAGAACTTCACTTTCTTGAAGTTATTCTTTTAATATTATTTTTAATACCAATTATTTTTTTTACCTTTCTCTGAGCCTGTGGTTTGGGATTTACATGGAATGTAACAAAAAGCAGCTCTGAAACAAAGCAAAAAGAACCACAGTTCTAGAGAATTACAGAATGCTAATTCATTAAGCATTGTGAATCCATTAGGAATAAGATCTGTTTGGAATCCTTTATCCTATTAATGACAATTTGCGTTTGACCTTCCTGAATAATAGCAGGTAGAATCTCAAAAGGAGGGAGCTTGTCCCTCTCAGGGCTATATACAGCACACCTAGATAAGCCCAAAGGGTCCTCATACAAGAATTCAGTTCTCTAGCCGTAGTTCTTAACATCAAAAACATAAAGGGTGTGGTACATTTTAGCTTTTCTGTTTGAAACATTATGTCTTGCTTAGCCAAAAAAACCCTGTGGTATTCTTTTGTAACATTTACAGTATCACATTACAAATGGATTAACACCCAAATTATTACATGCCTGTGTTTGAACGCTTGTTGCAGTGCTTCGTTTGATTCCACTGTTCGGCTGTGGGACGTTGACCGAGGAGTCTGCATCCATACCTTAACAAAGCATCAAGAGCCCGTCTACAGTGTAGCTTTTAGTCCTGATGGAAAATATCTAGCCAGTGGGTCCTTTGACAAATGTGTCCATATATGGAATACTCAGGTACTGTTTTGTTCATGTGAAGCATGTGCTGGTTTAGGTGACACATTAATAGCAAAAGCTGAAGTGGAAAATGTTCTGCCACGTATGACCTGCCAGCCAAGGTCAACCTGACTGTGTTGACTGATACAAATCCATAGCAGCTGAGTCACTCAGGTGCAGTGAGGTGTCTGTCCAGTACATTTCTGCTCAGTGTTCTGTGTGTGCTAAAATACATGGCATACATGAAAAGGTACATTGTGTTGGTCATCAGCTTTGTGAAGCAGACGTGTGGATTGATTCTTAGCAATAGAGTATACTTTTATGTAGTTACAAGCTGAGTTCAGCTCTGAGTCTGATGCTCCTCTTCCTTTCTGAAAAGGGAATGATAGATACAAAGGGTGTACAGGCTGGGGACTGATGATATTCTGTAGAAAAGTGGGACATCATAATTCCACAGATTTAATTCTGGATACTGATGCCTCACAACCTGAAATAGCAACAAACTTCAGAGAAGACCTCATCAACCTAACTCCCCAGGCCTTTACTGTTACAGAGCTGACAAAAACACTCTTAAAAGTCCTGAAGTTCCTGGAGGAGCCTGTTGCTCTTCATTATCAAAGACCAGTTTCCCAGCTTCAGCACCTTATGGAGACAGCCATAGCTGGGTGATGGGAATATCTCCCCTTCGCTATCGCTTTTTGACGTAGTGCCACACGACAGAGAAAAAGAAGGGGAACTTGTGTATCAAATGTCTTCATGCTGTTTTGCTTTGTAGAGTGGAACTCTAGTACATAGCTACAGAGGCACCGGGGGCATCTTTGAAGTCTGCTGGAATGCTAGAGGAGACAAAGTGGGAGCAAGCGCATCAGACGGATCGGTAAGGATCTTTAAACAGTTCAAAGGTTGAGTGGAGATTTCTTTTCTGGGGAGCATCAACAAAAAACATGCATGCCGTGTCACCTCTTGTGGACAGAGCTGAAGGTGAAGGCAGCTCAAGACATAAAGTAGCTCTGTGTAGTATATTGACAATGCTCCTGCTTTGAAACATTTTGAATACTAGGAGGTGGTGTTCCTATTGGAAATGAAGAATGGTTATGGAATAGATGAATATTGCTGAAAATGAGAATGACTTTTAAATACCTATTTGACAAGAACAACAGTAGCGTTGTTTCTGTCATTGTCAGTTTTTAATGAAGATCATACTGCAGCAGTCAACTCTCTAACAAACAGTTTTCCTGGAGCTTTGTGAGTTTGGTCCCACAGAAGTTTGCCCTTGAATAAGAGTAGCTAAAGGAATGATGCCCAAAGATTTCATCACATGGTAAAGGAGAAATATTGCCATGGAAATACTGATTATTCATTACTATTTTTGCTGTGAATGTTACTTTTAAAAAATTGCAGTTGTAGTGTGATCAGCTTGTGAAGGACACACATGGCTGGCATAACTACTTTGGAGTAGTATTTTTCAACTGGTATTAACAAGGGGCACACCTACAACATGATTCAGTTGCTTGAACTTAGTTGTGCCATCTTGAGACGGTGCCATGCCTGGCTTCCAACAGCTGCTCCAAATGGGCACATGTCCACTGTCATGCCTGCCAAGCCTGCATTTATTTTGGACCTATCTCAGAAGTGGAATTGAATTTAGGTAACTGAATAGATCCCATAGTGTTATCTGGGATGTGCCACCAGAATGTTTGTTTGTAATCCAGTGAAAGCCCTGTTAAATGTTAAATGTATGTGTTTCATTTGGGTTTTCTCCCATGGAGTTTGTTCCTTTATTTGTGTGCAAGCAAACCAGTGCTTGAGACAGGCTGTTTTGAAGCTGGGGAGTGGGATGTTCAACTGGATGATCAGCCTGTACAGGGACTTCCACATCACCTTCAGAAATGGTTCTTAATGCTGGGTCTTTTCTCTGCAGGTTTGTGTTCTAGATCTGCGGAAGTAAAAGTGAAATGTTTTAGAAGAAATTTCAAATGGACCAGCAGTGAATGTGTGGGGAGAAGCACTCTTCAAAACTATTCTTAACAGCTCCAGAACTGTACGAACTTGAACAAAGTTAGAGTGTACCGTGAAACCAACTCTCCCTGGCCGCAGGTGACTAGTATTTTGTCGGTAACCTTCATCAAGGAGTTAAAACGCAGTCACTTCAGAGGGGGAGGGAATGGTTTCCACCTGGAACATTCAGCCTTGGAAGCATGAAGCCACCAGCTAGGCATTGCACTGTTTGGTTTGCATCTGAGAACTTGCTCTGATGGCTGGGAAAAAAAAAAAAAAAGCTGTGCCAAAAAAATTAATAATTAAAAAAAAAAAAAAAGGAAAAAAAAAAGAAAAATGCTGTGATAAACCAAAAGGGAAAAAAAATCCTCCTCCATGCGGTGTTGTATTTTTTCCTTCCAATTTGGACACTACAGTTGCTCTCCCAAAGGACGTTCAAAGACCAGTTTGTACTGATGAAATGCTCAACTTTGTAATCACAACACTTTCTATTTTCTAGACTACTTTTTTGTTCAGTGGTTTTTCTATCAGCTGGAATATTACAGCCTGGAGGATCCCAGGCTTAGGATGAAACTTTTGTTTTCCTTTTATTTCTCCCTTCCACTCCCAACTTCGTCTTCCTTTTTTTTTTCTTCTCTTTCTTCTTGCCCTTTTTTTTTATTTTTTTTTATTTTTTCCCTGTATGCCCATAGTAGATGCAACCAGGTGGACATGACAATGAAAATTTTTGACAGACTGCTTCTCCTCTCTTCTATCTCTTCCTTTTCCTTTCTTTTTCTCCATTTAAAAGAAAAAAAAATCCTTCATGCTTCAGATCTTAGCGTCTCAAGGGCACTTTCAGCAAATTGTGTAATAAGTGCTTTATATAAGAATGCAGTGCTGGGGAAGATTTTTACAGGAGAAAGATGAATTTTAACAGAAAGAACCCAGTGTATTTTTGGAAAAAAAATATTTTTTATGTTAAACAGTTTTAAAAGCCTAAAATTACCACAAAATGTAGACCAGTTGTGTAATTCAAGCAAAAAGAATGACACAGAGTCCAGGTAACATGAAAGGTGCAGTATCCTTTTTCTCTTCTTTCTCAGAAAGTGCTGTAAGAAAAAATGTCATTTGATACAATAAATACCAGTCCTTTACTAAGGGCCCTCTTCCAGCATCCAGCCATTCATATAGTCTCTTTTCATTTTTTATAGCTGTTTGATGAGGTACACTAATTCAAAGAGATTCATAAGTTTGAGACTATAAATACAGCATTTCATTTGCTCTAGTCTATATTTTTGTTTGTTTTCAGTAGCCAGGAGAAAATGCTTGTGTATGTCCTTTCCTCTAGAGATAGTTCAAATTTCGACAGAGCATGGGTTTGGCTGCCTGTGGCCTTACTGAGCAGTGCTGTCTTCCACTATTCATCCCACTCAGCTGTTTCTATTCCAGTAAGTCAGTGGGGTTTTACCACTGACTTGCATGAGACCCGTTGAACTGAAATATATTGACTGCATCTGTCACTGTTGAGGAACGCTTGCCAGGCCCCTGTCCATCCACGGACCACAAACACCAGGAAGCAGGCTCTTCCATTGCATCTGGTGGTATGTGGTGCTGCTGTCACCTCCAGTTAAGCATGTGCTGCATCCTGCTAGGAAAGCTCTGGGTCTGCACTTGGAGGCTCACTGTCTGCCCAGGCAGGTTTAGCCTTGAGTCCTCAGTGACTCAGAAGACAACCTTGAATTCTTCATTAGGTGACAACATCATAAAAGATACATAAATTGTATCTCAACATACATACCACTATGAAGTTAAGGTGGGTGAAGTGATCAGAATGACTATGGAGAGTTCCAAAGCATCACCTATCCACTTTGGACAAGATTTCTTTACTGTAACCCTGACACCTGCACAGATGCCAACTGAAGACTACATTACTCTAAGAGGAAATGATGGATGCAAAGAAGGACACATAGGCAGAGTTTACCAAAAGTGCTGTAAACTATAAGACAACCTTGGGAGTGGTGGCAGATGTTACTTAGATCCTCAGAATTGGCTGAGTCAAACAGGTATCCTCTCTAGCTCACAGGCTGGGCTAAGATCTGTAGGAGAGACATTAACATCTGTAGTACCTTCTTGCCCAAAGTCGATGTAACACAGCATCTCCCCTCGGATTTGATCACAGCTGTTGAAGTGGTGATTTGATCTGAGCAAATGCAGAGCCCTAGAGCTGAAATGGTGGTGTAAGACCTGCTGAGCACCGCAGATCATCATGGAATCTGTACCCCCACGTTTTCTCCTGAGTTTTCTTCTCTTTACACTTGCATCTGTAGAGGATCTTAGTCCTTCCAGTGGAACTAGTCACTGCCAGCTTCAGCTATGTTTCTTGAAAATACACCTATGGAAAGGAGAAAAGAACAGAAGGAAATAACTGCTGGAAGTGTTTCTCAGTGTTGAGGCAAAAGCAGTTATGTGGAATTTTGGTTATTAATGTCAGTTAGGCTTGTTTGTAATTTATCTCAAATAGTTGGATGCTAGAAGGTATCAAGGGTTATTTTTGGTGTTAAATGCATTTATATGTTGGTTTTAATTTTCTGCTCCAAGAGCATGGGCTGTAGATCATCATGTGGCAGTTTTGCACTGTTTTATAATAACCACAGGTACCTACTAATTTAAAGTCATTACTCTTTTTTAAAAAAAGATGACTTGCTGAAAGAGAGGCTTGAATTTGCATACAAGGGCATAATGTGGTTTTATAAAGCACGGTTGGCTCAATGATTTGATTACAGTCACTGCATGTACACAGTTAACTAACTTCCTAAGCTGCTTTTTGGTAGCATTTCTGAGAATAACAGGCAGAAATTGCGGTTCTGTGGACAGCAGAGCAGCGGAGGCAGCAATGATGGGGCTCTGGCTTTGCCTCTGTCCCCTGCGTGACACCTGAATGAATAGGCCAGACCTCAGGATTTGAAGAGATGAGTTTTCTCAATCCGAGTTCAGCAACGCCGTATGACTGACTGGCTACATGGCCTGTGTTTCCCAGGCTATGCTTGTTCCCAGGATAGCTACTGTAGGTAAAAGGGCGGTGTCTGTGCCACCTCTTGCTTTTTTCGTCTTCTGTTTTGGTTTTTTTTTTAATTTATCAGAACACCACTTTTCTTCTGCCTGCCTTACGTGTAGGTAAGAAGCAAAGAGAAACAAAACTTGAATATCAGTTGGTTTGCAAAGCCCACATGTGAAAGAGGCTGCTGCTGTAAGTTTTCTATACAGACCATCAGATTTAAAAGCAATGCATTTGAGGAGCTGGAAAAATTCACCTTCCTTCCCCTCCACAGACCCTAAAGATTGGAAAATCCTCAAAGGTGCTGTAGTAGATCGTTTTCAGCTATTAAGAGAGACAGAAGGTGTAATTGCAAAGATTAATCTTAGCCTAAGGAGATGGTTTCTTTAGGACATGGGATGTGGGGAGAGAGAGGCTTTTCCAGCTGGTAGTTTGTCTCAGCCTAGACCTGCAGAACTGTGCTTGTAGGAGCTCTCACTTTCCTCTACCACAGCGGAGCAGCAGCATTCCCCAGCCAGCAGAGCCTGTCTGCAGCTCCCCTAAAACAGGACTGCACAAAGCAACAGGCCGGGGGACTTCATTTCTTTTCATAAAATTTCTTTTTATAATTTTGTTTATAGTTCTTTGTAACAGATGAGAAATGGAAAAACCTAAGTGACCACACAGGATTGTGAAACCATCCAGAGACTTGCTGGATTTTTACCATTGCTGGCTGTCTGGAACTGGCCCTGAAGTGAAAAAAAAACCAGTTTCTGTAAAATCACTCCACTCAGTGGGTTAGAAGGATACTGAATCTTTTATGTAGAAAACACTGGGTCCCTTATGGGGCAATAAAGGGCCTGACTTACAGGGTTATACACACATTAACCCCATGCTACATCTTAGAAATTTCCTTTTAATTTGTTTTTAAAAAAAAAAAGAAAAAAAGAAAAAAAATAGCTAATTTTAGAGCCAAGTGAAGTGCACTTTGTCAAATGTAAGGGTCTGCTTTGTTTTTGGGTTTCTTTTTCTTTTTCCCTTTTAATTTTTCCTCCTTTTTTTCCTCTTACTGCCTTTTTAAAATATGTGGTTCTTTGTCAATTGCAGAAATGTTCTTTCAGCCACTCACTGAAATTCTGAATTCTGGCTTCTGCAGTTTTTATTGTCTGTGTCAGACTTGCAGCCAGACTTGGTTCTCATTTCAGCATTTCCCAGATTCTGTTGAAACAACATCAACCCTTATTTTGTTTCTCCCCCACCCACACTTTCTTCAAATTCACCTTGTGTATTGTAGCTCATTTGTTTTAAGGAGAGAATCAACAGATCATATTCAGTGTCTTGAATAAATTGCTATATTTTGATATTAGAGAATTCTGTGCGTGTTGTTCCTTATTCTTTTCTGGCTATTTTGCATCCTGTATTTAAGAGCTGGATTTGGGTGACTTAAGTTGTGATGTGGTGTCATGACCTAAAGGGTTACCTGACCTGTGGGTGTATAAAGATCACAGCTGTGTGTACACAGCTTTTGTAATACACAGGGCATGAAGACTTTATCCTCTAATTTTCTTTAAAACTCACCATTAGCAAGTACAGCTATAATGAAGAAAAAATATATATGTATGTCAAGCTGTTACAAAGTATTATCTGAAGGCATTGGTATAGCAACAATCAGTGATACAGCAGCAATTAACTGATAGCAACAGTCAGTTATAGCAGCGCCCAGTAGTAGCAGCAATAAAGTGTGTATGTGTGTGTGTATATAATGTTTTATCTATAATGGTACTAAGTTATCACTAGTGAAGCAAATTTATCAATAATAGCAGATACAGTTATGACAAGTTACTTACATGTATAGATGTGACACCAAGCTTGTTAGATCTCAGAAGGGGGCCCAGCCATCCCAGAGGTGGGAGGACAAACCAGACCAGCCCTAGACGTGGGGGAACAATACAACAACAGGCAGAGTCTCCCTGCCAAGGTGATCCGTGTCACAGAGTTTGGAGGCAGCAAGGTGTTCCCAGCAAGGGTCCAAGGTCTCGTAGAACAAGCTCATGCAGACTTGTTCAGGAAAGGATGAGTGTATGCAGTGCAGGAAGAGAGGAGCTGATTTGGGTAGAAACTCATCTCTAAATCATAGAGATATAAGAGGGTGTAGGACAGTACCACTTCAAGCAGCCAACAGATGTGGTTAATTTCTGATTTTCACCTGGGACAGCCAGGTGATTATAATTTCTTTTCCATTTTGGAACTTTTCCTGTTCCTGCAGTTAGAGCAGCCAGTGGCAGTTACCAATACTAATGCTTTCTCATTACGTCTTCCTTTTTTCCAGACCATTTTTCAGCTTATCAGATGATGTTACCTGTTCCCTGGTTTTGCACTTTCTGAGGGTAACTCAGGACGCCTCTGATTTCTAGGTGTCCAGCTGCACTTCAAAGATGTTCTCTGTGCTGCTCAAGGATGCTTCTGGTCCCTGCTCCCAGGCTGGCAGGCAGTTTCTGTCTCAGAAATTAAGCAGACTTCACCTGTTGAGTATTTCTTTCCCTTTTAAACAGGTCATCTTTATGGCTGCTCACATCATATGTTTATTGAAAATCTATGAAGCTGGTAAGGAGCCAATTTGAGTAAGATTGGGTTAAAAAGTCTCCTTAAAAAAAATTGGCTGAAAAGGTAGTTTCTCCATATAAAATAAATTGGACTGTAGTTCTGATCAAAGTAAATTTTTAACTTTTCTTTCAGATAGCAAGGCTAAAATTCAACTTTGCTTGGTCAGTTGGAGGGTTTTGAAGAACTCCAGAGTATTCCAACTCAAGCGAAGGTGTCACAGTTGTACCCTCCTATGGCCTCCTCTGCCTGGGGCTCAAGGCACTGACACCTCAAAGGATGCAGAGGGAGAGGGTTGTGTGGCTTTAACAGACTGGATGCTGTGCGGTTTTTAGTTGAGTTTTATGCAACAAAATGGCATTCATGGTACTTACTGGGGGATTCAACATGAAATGGCGTTTTTGCTTTGTGACCATGTAACAGATTGAACCATTGACCTAAGCTAAGGCTGGGAGATCGTCAAAAGCATTCAAAAGGAATTGGCACTCAGAAGAAACAGTCCTGTGTGTCACATCATCTAGTTTTTGCGTGTTTAAGGACCTAGAGCATTAAGTTAAGATTAATATATAACATTTGGGAAGACACAGGTGATAGAAAAACTGGTGTGCTGATGATGAGTACCTTACCACATCATCACATACTTGAAAAAGAGCAAGTAATGCCTTTTCGTGACACTTGTATCAGTTCCTGTTCTGAAATCTGCACAGCAATTATGTACCATTAGGACAGATATGTTTGTTTAGCTCTCACAAGACCACCAGCAGTCTTCATAACAGCTTCTCAAAGTAAAGAATTGAGAGGGAAGGCAGCAGCCAGAGTAGGGCTGGAGTTTAGGTAGTGCTGTGTAAAAGCTCTCACTTTACCTGCTTCTTAAATAAATGCTGTATGATGGTCCTATTTTTAGTCATGTTATTTACAGGAACATTTCAAGAAAATATGTCACTGTCAAACTAAAATTGTAGTTTAGTCTCCCTTTATTTATCCTATATGTATTTGCTTAGCCTGAAAATTACGTGGCAACTAACACTGGAAGCATTGAACAGTCCTAAACACTTCCTGCTCACGTCTGTCAGTGTGCAATACAATTAAAGGGTACTTTTTAGATCTATTCTGGGAAGATGTAATATCAGCATCTCACTCAAAACTACTCATTTTCCTGCCATCTTTCTATGTATCATTTCCACTCAAGGGTGAGATCAGCTTTGTCCATTAAGAGCACATGCAATTTTATATCTAAGCTTTGTGGTATAAAAAGTAATTTTTAAAGCTTTGAAGTCTCTTAAGTGAAGAAATTACTCACTTGGCAAGAAATTTATCATTCTTGCTGACTCCTTTCCCGGTAGGAAGGAAGATCTTTGTTTCCTTAGAGATAGTTTTTTTCCATTTCCTTTTGAATATATTCACAAAACCCAAAGAATACAAAATGTAATAACTGCAGGAAAGCAGCTATATCCTCTTTTATGGCTGTGATCTAACATCTTTTAGCTTCACAGGAGAAGCCTTGGCTTCATTGTGTAATTAATTAGTATCTATCTCAATACAAAAGATAAAAAAAGTATCATTCTCATCACTTTCCAAATCCTTCCCATTAAATGCTGGGACAAAGTTTGGCACCCTCATTGTTTACTAGTGTAACTCAGAAGTGCACAACAAACAAAAATGTCTTTAGTTGGGAAGCACTGCAGTTCCAAAACTGAGGATTATCTCTCCAAGCTTCTGAAAATTCGTGGTGTTAAGTGAACATTGCATCCCTACGTGATGTGTTGCCGTTCCTGAAAAATTCTGAATATTTTCTTTAAGGGAAAAACAGAAAGGTCTTAAGGTCTTGGAAGGGTTTTTGAGATTTCCTGCAACCCTTACAGCAACGGTGTTCTGCCAACTGGACAGAAAATGCAGAGAGTATTGTCAGTGAGGGCACTGTGGGAGGATGACTGAGGGTAAAAAGATAACAGTACGGAAGTTGTAGGGAAAAATACAGTTGCTACTCCCTGGATGGAATGCAGCCAGCACACCTTACCTCCCACATGCAGTACAATCTAAGGGCGACTAAACAAACAAAAGGTGGAGCGGAGTGTATACACCACAGTCAGGCTCTCTCAAAACCCTTGCAGAGGAGGGAACTCAGTGGTACTTCCTAGCTGATAAGCCACACAGCAGCTGAAAAACAAGGGAGATAAAGGAAGATGGACTGACACATGGACCTGTCCCAAGGTTATCGCAGGGACTATACTGAAAGACTTACCCCCAAGGTACGACCACCCCCCAGTGAGTAAGATGTGTGACTAAAGTCACTCAAACACCACCTAAACATAAAGGAAGAGTATAAAAGTAAGTTATGAATGGGGAGAACTTACGGAAGACTGCAGAGTAAATTCTGGGATCAGTCAACAGGCTGAACCTCTTCCCCTCCAAGGCCTATTGGGCAAGAACTGTGCTCTATGCTCCCTGAATTATCATCTCAAAGTAACTTTTGTTAAGAATTAGAGCTTGTTAGTGTATTGCTTTGAATTACTATATTTCTTTGATAAGTTTTTGCAGTAAAATGCTATCACAGACTATCAAATCTTACCCTGTCACAATTTTATTAATAAAGAGTGTTATTCTGTAACCTGTTCATGTGAGCCCTTCAAGAGCGTTGACGGACTAATCAAACATTAAAAGTTTTAAAAAATCTCCCCTTTTCACACAACAGGCACTTAGGGTGGATGGAAACCCAGACTCCCAAGAAGAAGAGATCTGATGGGAGCAGTCCTCAGTGTGGTGTTGCCATCTTTAAAGCCCTGGACAACGGCTGCTTGTCAGCTTCTTTCCCAGAGGCTATTTTGGGGAGAATCATGAGAAATTTGTGCGCAATGAAATGACCATGTCTAATCATCCACCCACTCACCTTCCACAGAGGATGACACAGGCGGAGAGCCTTTAAGTTCAGTCAGCCCACACAGACACCCTTTTTTTTTGTTTTCATAACCTTATTAAAGGACCAGGTCTCATGACTTGATCAAGGAATACATATCAAAGCAATTTTAAAAAATGTAACCCAATCTGCCAATTTTTAGAATGGCATTCTCACTGGATTTTTTGCCAAGATGGACTTCATCTTTGGACTTGCTTTTCCCAAGCAAATATTCTACAGTAGCCTCTTGGAGGCCCATGCAATAAATTTTTGCTTGAGTCTGTTGAAATAAACCAAAACCAACCAAACACCCCAACTGTTTTTGGAAATTGGCCCTGAAAAAAAAAATTCCAAGAAGGCAAAGCAATGGCAATTTAATGAGAAAATGTTGCTGGAATTTTCTATGGTGTTTTTGAAGAATATTCTGGAGCAGCAGTGAACTGAATGTTAAAATTCTATTTTTATGAAAATTTAAGTTTTCATAAACAATATTTGTTCATCATTTCAAGTAGTATCTTCTGGGGTGCTTGTTGTTGGTTTTTAATAAAAGGCAATAACATATGGAGAAGAAAAACAAAATGTTCTAAAACAAAACCAATTAATTTATAGTTTACCCCTCATCAGAAACTATGCTTCTAAAACCTGAGGAGTACTTATATGCGTGTGTGTGAGTGTTGTAATGTATGTGTGCACTGACATATGAGTGTTTGTGTAACAATATTTATCAGTTTCTTTCACAAGTGTCTGCAGAAGAAAGGCAATAGGCCACCTCATACTTTCATAGGTATGATCAGAATCTCATCTGGAATAAAATGAATCCATTAAGTGGGTATCTACAGTGTGATATCTTCATGAAATAAATTAAAACAATACATGCTATTTTTGTCTCCCAGTAATGTACCAATAAAACTGATACTTGAAAACTGTGCCATGAAAAAAAAAAACCAAACAAATGAAAAAAACCCACAAAACCACGTTCCTCTAGAAGAGAAGAATAATTCTGCCTGGGGAGCCTTGTGGCTGCCTTTGTGTCTTCAGGTTACCTGCTCATACCTTCCACAGGTTTCCAGTTATTCAACATCAGCCTTATTTCCAATGAAGTCATGGAACTCACTAGCATCAGAGCCCAGCAAACCAGGCAAAAGGCCTCTATTACACTTCAAGATATTTATTAAAAATTTTTTTGTCTTTAGCAAAAAGTATTTTGCTAATGTACATTTTTTTTTTCTTTTTAAATTCAAACATTATATTGAAGGAATCTGGGTATACCAGCTTTCAGACTATAAAATCCCTGGGAACTAAGGAAAAAGCTGCCTTATCTAGCCTCCACTGCATTTTTCTGGGTGTAATTGCATTCCTAGGGGATGGCTGACTGCCTGACATGGGGCTTTAGCGGAGCTGGCTTGTTACACAGAGCACTTAGTGTGGCTGGGGGAATGCTTCTGATCCTTGGCAAGTCCTCTGGTGCCTTGAGGAAAGGGCTGGTGAGAAGAATGCTGTGCTCCCTGTCACATGGCGGCACATGACCAGGAGGAGGACGTTTCATTGCCACATAAAAGGTGGTGCTCGGCCTAAGGAGGGAGTTGTGTTTCTGCTTTTTTTTTTTTTTTCTCCTCTTTTCCTCCAGGAAATTCAGTCAAGATCTGCTGCAGCAGGCAAACCAGGAGCAGATGCTATCATGTGGCTACAGCATCAATGAATGGCTGCCAGTGTTTTCGTGCTTCCTGAGCCTTGGTGCCCCTGAAGGGGGGAGGGTGCTGCAAGGACAACCCCACCATCACAGCTGGTTCCTTACACCTCACAAAAACAGCCCCACTGCTTTGTTTTAAAACCTGTGTCTTTAAAAAGTACCTGTTTCAATAAGCATGATGAAAGAGGTGGTGTTTGGTTCTACGTAGTCCCAAGACTTTCCTGGAGGCTCACAGGAGGCTGCTGGACGACAAGGATCCAAGGCCTCCATTTACCCTCTGAGTCGCTCTCGGCTATGCAGTGTGGATGTGTGCAGAGGGAGGCAGAGGAAAGCTGGTGAAAAACTAGGGTGGGACAAGGCTTCATGGACAAAGGTTGTCTTTATTAACAGACTTGTCATTTTCCCACTCACCAGATGGAGGTGCATATCTCAGTCCACCTCTTAAGACCTGGTGTCCTACCGACAGAAGTAGGGCAAGAGGCTGCCTAAACCTCATCCCAGGGCACAAAGAGACCCACAGTGCCCTCTGTACTGCCACACACAACAGGACAGAGCCCAGGACAGAGAGCTGCCACCTTGCCAGCTTCCTCAGCTCTAGGCACTGGCTTTGCAAAGCAACAAACATTTCCTGTGTGTTAATAAATATGGAGAAGCCTTAAAGATTAAAAAGCTTCTTGCCACCCCAAAATGTGATAAGTGCCAGCAACTAAGAGATGCAGGAGTAGCAGAAAGTCTTTCCATCGCTTTCATCACTGAATGGTTTCCCTGATAGATGCATGCTCGAATTTTCTCAGCCTTTTGAAAATTTTACCTACAAAACCCATAGTGAGTTTAGCACCCTGAATGCTTAAGAGTTTACTTAGATAGCTGGAGTGGGAGAATCAAATCTCCATACAGCTCATGGTATACCCTAAAGAACATAAATCAGGAAAATAGATTCATCCCTGGATTCCTGGACTTGACTGTGCTCCCTATTTTGCTTTCAGCAAGACTGCACCTCCCTCAGCTGCCAGCTCAATGTCCACGTATATGCATGTCTGTTCCTTAAAGAATGAATGACCCAGACATCATCTGACCCGTCTTATGTTAACTACCACGTTTTAGTGATTTTCGTCTTAGATTACTCTAAACTTGAGGTTTCCACAAAAGTTAAGAAAATTTTTGAGATCAGATTCATCCCATAAAGGCAATTACTGAAGTACAAGTCAAGTATGGATATACAGGAGATGGGGAGATCACATTTAACTTTTCGCTTTCTAGCTGTCTCCATGTATTTGGTCTACAAGACCAGAAGAAGGGCTTAATGAGAGTTGTAGTTAGGATTTTGGTGTTCAGACATATGGTGGACCTCATAAACGCAGAGCTTTGGTATGCAAGAAATCTGCCTCTTCAACTTGTTTATTATTTTATTAGTGCTCATATTTCAGCTTTGCAATTAGCCTGAACATCTGGCCAAATAAAATAGTAATTAAATGTATGAGGCTGGCAGGTCAAATACAGTTCCATATGTCCTCTTCCACAAACAGAAAACAACTAGGAGTGTTTAAGAACAGGATATGAGAAGGCACTTTTTCCACAACTTTTCATTTTATCTTTGAGTGCTTAAAAATAAGTTTTGGTTAATACAGAGAACACTTACTGTGTCTGGTTGGAATTGATAAGCAGGCTGGGAGTTGAGAACAGTGTAAAATAGAGGCAATTCTGCCCTGTATGTATAGATATCCTCTCTATGAGATGCCACTACAGTAATTATATTTCAGTAATATTATATACTAGATTCAACTACTTTTTTTAATTTACATTTTTTCCTTGTAATAAATTCAGAAAGGCCTTGTTGTACTCTAATATAGGCAAAATACAAGAAGCTAAAATTGACAACTTCTGTAGTCTTGAAACTAAACATTAGCTGCATATATTTTATTAGACAGTATCTGATCTTGTTTTACTTCTGTTTACCTCTCCCCTGAGTCACACCTTGCTATTCCAGAGAAACAGCTGCTTCCTGCTCATGAATGGAAGAGCTGTGTGACTGTGGAAGCGAGCCCCTCCCAGAGATAGTGTAAGATGAAGACCATAGACAATCTCTGCATCTGTGGACTTCAGTACTGGCAAGAGCTCTCCCTTGTTAACCCAAGCCATGTTTGAAAGACAGCTTAGGAAACAAATATTCAGGCCAGAGACAAGCACTTTCCATATTCACCAGAGCAGCCTGCATAATAACTAAGCAGACACAAATCATCATCAAAATAAAAGGCAGGATGTTTTTCTGTGTGCTGGCAAGCACAAGGTTCCTCTCAGTGGACAGTGGATGGCACATTTAACAAGGCAGTGTTTAGGCTGGTGTTATAGCTGTGCTGTCCAGGACATGGTGTCTAAGCTTGCCTTTGCTGACCCTTGGAGCTCACATTTAGTTTCCCTCAAAATGAAGCCATCTGTGGCAGCCTATGGCTGTCCCACCATGTGCATGCAGCAAGGACAGGCAATGGGGGCAATCAGGAGATGTACCTCAAAAGCATGTTCCTGGTGGGAAGAGAAGAGCATCCGCTGCCGTACTTGAAGAAGGCAACGCTTTGCCTTATTTCTTGAATGAGAAGGCAAGAACAAGGTTTGTGTGAGGTGAAATCAAATGTGGTCATGTTTACACATGAGTAGAACCAATTATCACCCTGTTTCAAGCTGTGAAGGAATGCCTCCTGTACATCCACTGGAGGCTGGGAACAGCAGGTAAGGAAACTCTCCTCACATCTACTTCTTGTCTGAGTCAAAAATCACTGTCAGTTTGCTCTGCAATGCTCCGTATCAATTTCTCAATGCATCAAAATTAGGTTAGTTGCCTTTCTTAAGCTCCCAAATGAGTCTTAACTTTCCTGATGACATCCCACTAGATTGCTAATACACAGGCACACCACACTCACCCCAAGGACAACCTCGAAAGAACAAGAAAAGGTGAAGAGCAAAGCATGGCCCTTGCAGAAGGCTGTCCCATCACAGGAGTGCTGCAGTGCCAGCAGCCACCTGGCACTGCTCAGGGGCTGCTCACGGCCTTGGAGGCACCAGGACTGGGACACCCCATCTGTTCCTGTCCCACATGTGCCCTGGAGCAGTGAAGAGAGGGAGGGATTATTCATTCAGTCTTCTCACAGGACTTCTTGCTACAGCCTGTCACCTCCCAAGTGCTTTTGTGCCACGTAATTATTCCTGTGAAGCCAGAGACTGTTAATTTTGGTTTAGGGTTTTGCAGCTTGGCTCACACCATAGCAATCTGAAAAGATTTACTAACCAATTCCACCTCCGTATTTTTCCTGCTCTTTTGACCTCAGTTGTGATGAGTATTGCACTGAAAAATGCTTTCTATTTCAAAAGGATCAATATAATCTGCTCCTAAGTCTGCATGCTTTCTCTTCATACTTAAATAGGTAACAAATTACTATGATAAAATGAAAGGGTCTGATGATCTGCCAGTAGTCCTGACAATAAGAACACCAATATAAAATCATAAAGCCACAGAGGTTTCTACAGGGCACAGTGTAAAAGACTAGCTAGAAACCAACAACAGCTCTGTAGTGATCTGCCTAAATAGTTGTCCAATCATTGTTTAATGCCTTTGTATCAAACAATTAGCTCAAGAAGCCAATTTATTTAAATGAGCCAATCAATATTTTCCAGTAGTGGTTCTGCTGATCCTGAATGGTTAACCATCCTGGGACTTCCCTGAATAATTAACACATGAGCTTAAGCTTCATGTTGTTATTGTATTAACCTTTCATCTGTCTTTAACAAGTTTTTTATTTTTTATTTTTTCCAATAGCTGAAACTGAACTGGTTTGGAAAAAGAAGGTGGGAACTGCCAGTGAAGTTCAGCCAAAGTGGATGTGAGCAGGGCTTAAAGCCCAGCCCTGGTCACATGCTGAAGCAGGGGAGGGCTGTTCTCTGGGCTCAAGGGACTTCCACCAGGCAATTGGTCAAACTATTGTAAACAGCTTCCAACACAACCAGACTTCAACCTGCCCCAACAGTCATAATCCTGTTTGGTAAGTACATATAAGGACCAAGCTGAATCCATACTAAAAAATAGTTTGAAGGGTTATTTCTGCTTGAACCAGGAGTGAACTGAAACCATTATTCTGAAGTGTTTGTGGAGCGTATGGTGGGCTAGATTTTTTTTTAAAAAGCTTTTCAGCTCCTTAGACAAAACCACACCAAAACTTCACATAAACAAGCTAAAAGAAGACTATGTCAATGAGAATCTACACAAACGGGAAATACTTGTATTTAAGTCAGAGTTTGCTCTCCCTAATAAATAATAATAATAATAATAATATAATAATGGCCCGTCTTCGCGAACGAAGAGCCGGGGAAGGTCCTTACCCGCATATGCAGATAAGGCCTTCGAG